>LR990950.1:5215104-5877567 GCA_905163415.1 Noctua fimbriata
TAAAGAATATTGGTAATTTTTGTTTCTATGGAAAATCTAAAATCGGTCTAATTTAGCTGTAACACTATTTTTCGAAAAGTTCTCTGTCAAGTTTTTAGACTTATGTATCCTGCTTATGCGTACGAAGTTTCATTAAAAGAAAGATCTTATTTTCAAAACTCTTAAAATTAAAAATTAATATATACTATAGACTAGCGACCCGCCCCGGCTTCGCACGCGTGGGTGTGTTGGTACACCTTCCTCTTAAATCACTCTATCTACTACTGAAAACCGCATCAAAATCCGTTGCGTAGTTTTAAAGATCTAAGCATACATAGGGACAGACAGCGGGAAGCGACTTTGTTTTATACTATGTAGTGATGTAATCTTCAAATTATTGTTTTAAATCTCCTGGTTGTGTACTTTTTGTTTGTAATCTTTATTTTATTTTATTACTGTTTAATTATTATTTTTTTCTCTCTCCTGGCGTTTGTTTTATATTATTATGATAACCTGTGAACAGTGTTGTTGGTTACGTTATTGGCAATATGCAAATATTGTTATACTAATTTTAAGTTTTCATAATGTAACTGTTTGCTGTTCCTCTTAATAAAAATAAAAAATAAAATCGGTTCAGTCATTTCGAATAAAAATCACTTGAAAGTTTGTATGAAATGTCGTAAGACGTTATCGCTCTTAAGATATGTTAATTAACACTTGTGTAAAGTTAAAATTGTCTGTGTGGAAATGACATCAATTCGATACAAGTATTTGTACAGTATTTTCAAAAATTCTTTTCAAATACCATACTTGTTTTCCACAAAATTGGGCAATGTTAAATCATAATTTATGCTTGTTTATAAGCAACGGCGATATCTATATAAGGTCTAACTATTCATACACGAAATATTTTCAGGGAATCATCTAACGGCTATAACGAAGCCATTTCAAGGGATTATTATTTTTTATCTGAGTATATTTTTATAAAAAATAAATAATTTAAAATTACTTGACCCACAAAATAAATACTAGCTCCTTATTTTTAAACATCCATTACGCTAGTTTACTACGTCGTATTTACCTAGTGTCATTGTTAGAATATGGGAGTAAAGATTTTATGCAAAAGTCTCAAAAAATTTTAGATTTATAATAATTTCGTAAAAAAAAACACTCAGATAATTTTTTTTTTCGTTGCTATGGCGACTTTACGACTTATAGAAGTTACTCTTAAAATATTTCGTGTATGAAAAGATAGACCTTATATAAACGAAAAAGCGATCAACTGCGGCTCAGCCGCGAGGATTGAAACTCCAACAGTGCAACCAAATTTGAGGCATACATATTGTTTTTTGTTTTTAAACATTGCCCTACACTAGGAATTTCTCCTGTATTGTGGGTGCGTTTACAAACATTTAAACTCACATACACAAACAGCCAGACCCGGAACAACTACCTGTAGGCCATACACTTATTTGTTCCGTGCGGGAATTGAACCCGCGACATGCAAGCGCAGCAGCCAATCGCTGAGCCACTGCGCCAACCGCGCCGTCTCTTAGGGTTAGCCTGCCTCTCGGTCGTGTACTACAGTGGCCAATTTGAAAAGCACTGAATAGATTGCGCACCCAAGTAGGTCGCAAACATAATCTGGCTAAGCGAAGTATTAACGATTCCTCCAACACCGAGTGCGGCGCCCCTGACTATGCCCCACCATCTAGAGTGTCCTAGTTGACTCCTGCACCCTCAAAGATCTAAAAAACGCCTGTGATGCCGCTGTAGTATGTGTCTACTATAACGTATATTAATCATGTTTATCCTAGAATATATTCAGTGTACCTCAACTCGTCTTTCATTCAACTCGCCTCACAACACATGACGACCCTGCCAGGGGTATGCCTCGGATGTGCATTCCTATGCCCATATTAAGAGTACGATACATCTATATGATCTAAAATTACGAAGATAGTTATAATGATTCTTTATTGTGATGTTATCCTGCGTACAACTGCAAATTATCTCGAAAATTTCTCCAAAACGACACCAAGACGGCCACTTTTTTAAACTATGCTGTCCTAAAGCTGGACAAAGGTCTCCCCATAATCTTCCACTCTTCTCTCTGTGCAGATCTCTCCGGCCAATCCTTCATAAACGCCTCTAAGTCATCCCGCCAGCATTTTGTAGGCCTCCCGCGTTGGCGACGCCAGTCGTGGCCACTAATTGGGACCAAACATTTTAATATGATGGATATAACGTCTAAACAAAAGAAGAAGTAAAAAAAAAAGTATAATTAGCTTTTTTATTTCCAGCTTTTCATTTAAATGGTGTGAAAGATATCACAGACGATACAACTTTTAGATTTTTTCACTTTTATTTGATTTTCGTACTTTAAATCGTTATAAATCCTAAATGAGCATTCGAAATAAAAAATGATGAGAAACCTCACCTAGCCTTTCCCAACTATGTTGGAGTTAGCTTCCAGTCTAACCGGATGCAGCTGAATACCAGAATTTTACTTAGAGCGACTGCCTATCTGACCTCCTCAATTCAGTTCGTAATGCGATACCCCTTGGCACACTGACTGAAATAGCTGTCAAAATTTACCTGTTTTGATTAATTGGGCAATATTACTGTATGGAAATAAGAAATATGGCTTACTAGTGAACTAAAATATTGATTATGAAATGCAATAATTAATATGGTAAAACCGAATATTTAGTTTTAGATATAAAAAATAGGTATTTGGAAACTTTCCAAACGCCTTTTTTATACCTAAAACGGTTACAAAATCAAATTCAGTGTTTTAATTGCAATTCATTACTAATATTCTAGTTCACTAGTTAGCCATATTTCTTATTTCTATACAGTAATGCCAAATTAATTAAAACAGCTAAATATTTGACAGCTATTTGCGATGTTGCCAACTTTTTGGATGCACGCTCTTAATGTTTTTTAGCCAAGTAACTGAAACTAACCATGTCGTCTTCTAGGAACGGTGATGAACACCGTATCCTGGTACACCTCGAATCCTATGGGTATGTTATTGTACTGTATGAAGAATTGGTCTTTTTCCTCTTGTCCTTCTTCTCTAAAGAAGATACCCCCTGTTACCTTCTGGACGGGCTCATCTTTGAGATCTGAAATTGATAAAAGACTGGTTTTAATTCAATTCAATTCATTTATTTCAGACACAATGAATGATCCATAATTTTGTTAGTAGGTACACTTAAAAATAATGTTAGTAATTAATTAAAAACAGAGACACTTAAATACACACCACACACTACATTCAAATAATATATGAATATTAAATTAATACGATAATGTTTCATGTCAAATTTAAAATTAAAAATTAGTAAAAAATCAATAAAACAAGGTAATTTTTTAAAAACAAGGTCATGTTTTCTGCCGCCGCCTCGTGCGACCTCCCTTGTGCCAATACCAGCGTGTCGTCAGCGTAGCAGACTACGCTGACGCCGCTAGGGAGGTCGGCGCGCAGCACCCAGTCGTAACCGATGTTCCACAAGGCCGGCCCCAGAACCGTCCCCTGTGGAACACCGCACGACATCTCTCGCCGGTTCCATTCTCCGCTCCGACCGGGGTAGATGATGGAAAATAAGGTAATTTGGGATCTACATTATAAATTAAATTAATTACAATGACATGAATAAAAATACAAACATCTTTTCCTTTAGACACTAAATACCACGTATTCGTACGTCATTCGGAATCCCCCTCACGTATAAATATTTCACCGATATCATCATCATTCATCATGCCCTTATCCCAATTCATTTGGGGTCGGCGCAGCATGTCTTCTTCTTCCATACTTCTCTATTACTCGTCATCTCATCAGACACCTCCTTTCTTGCCATATCATTCTTTACACAGTCCATCCATCGTTTCTTTGGTCTTCCTCTACTCATATATCCATCCACATTCATACTCCTAACTTTCACATTTGACATTTTCCTCATTCCCCCGCATCACATACCCATACCACGACTACCGGTTACCACACAACTTTTCAGTCACCGGCGCCACTTTCAGACTTCCTCTTAAATACTCATAAAAAAAAACGAAAACACGTAAATTTTTTCATCGATAATTAAAAAAAAATACTGTTCCATAAATAAGTGCAGATTAAAAAAAAAATACCAATAAAAAATTTACGTGGGTAGAAGAGACTCCGATGCACATAAATAAATCAGCTGTTCCATATATTTTGACCGTGTAGGTCAATATTGCACTTTTATAAGAAACAGTTTTTTTTTTAAATTACCTTCAGATGAAATTTTTCTATGATAAGATCAGAATGATGTACTGAATACGTGGTAAGCGTTTAAGTGCGTCAGTGTCCGTTCCACTCTGTATAAAGGGTGTAAATAGACCCTTAACATAGCCGAAAGGCACTTGTTCTTCCCGTCTTTGTCATATTTTTTTTGTTCTAGACCATACCTGGGAACCTTCTAGTTACGGAGATATTGGGTGTCAAAGTTCCAACTTTTTCACAAGTTTTTTTTTAAATACATGTTTTTAATGTAAGATTTTTTTCTTAACGCACCTCCACGAAACCCGTACTATTCAATCCATCCATCAGCACAATGCTTTGTGTGCTTTCCATCGAGTACTACCGTAAATCGTGATTTTTCACCCCAAAAAAAAAGTCGTTCCCCAGCAATAATTTTTGCGTAAAGTTACTAAGTTTGATGTACAGAATGCTTGGTTGACGGCTATGTCACACACCCTGTCATCCCTGTCAAGCATCATCGGTTTTCACGGTCGAACTGTGAAGCTGTTATTATTATTTAGCCACGAAAAAGCATACAAATTCTGATAATTCACTTTAAAAAAGAAAGAAAATGACAATAAAATATTATAATGATCATCTATGTGCAATCCCTAATAAAAACCGATGTTTTATCATGCCCCAAAAGGTCATATTTCAAGAAGTTTACCGGTTTTCATTTAATTCTGTCAATAAATATATCGTTAAATGTCCAATGACTTCTAAATGACATGAAGTGTCTTTAAAAAAAAAAACCAAATTTAAATGTCAAACTGTCGAATGCATTTTATTTGAATAAAGAACTTCTCATCAGTTTAGCCTAAAGTCGCGTCCACAGCTGGACTTAAAGCTATGTTTCCAATATTCAAAATCATTTATACAAATAAACAAAATTGTAATTTAAATGGTTATTTGTCTGTTTGTAATTTTAAAATAACAGCTTTTTACTGAATGCATATCACTACATAGTTTAAAACAAAGTCGCTTCCCGCTATCTGTTCCTATGTATGCTTTCATCTTTAAAACTACGCAACGGATTTTGATGCAGTTTTTTTTAATAGATAGTAGGATTCAAGAGGAAGGTTTATATGTATATATTGCACCCGTGCGAAGCCGGGGCGGGTCGCTAGTGAAAATATACAAGTTGGAAGGGACAATGATGCTGAAACGGTTACCACGTATTCAGTACATCATTCTGGACCCCCACAATGATTTTTTTATCGGTAATTAAAAAAAAATATTCGTTCCATACATTTTGACCGTGTAGGTATTGCAATTTTAACAGATATATATAGATAGACAAAAAATATAGATGTATACATATCACATAGATTAGAAACGTTCACAATAAAACAAATTATGTTTATAAAACTATGGATATACTAAACTTTATGGTAATTAAACTTATACAGGGTGTAAACAGACCCTTCACGAAGTCGTCAAGCAAGCATTCTGTATACCAAACTTTACGCAAAACTTATTGCTGAGAAACGACTTTTTTTTGGCGTGAAAATTCACGTTTTACGGTAGGACTCAATGTAACGCACGCAAAACATTATGCCGATGACTGCATTGAATAGTACGGGGGTCGTGGAGGTGTTTAAAGTAAAGATCTACATTAAAAACTAGTAAGTAAAAAAAAAACTTGTGATAAAGTTGGAACTTTGACCCCCCATAGCTCCGTAACTAGAAGGTTCCCAGGTATGATCTAGAACAAAAAAATGATCGCAATGACGGGGAGAACAAGTGCCTTTCGGCTTCGTTAAGGGCCTTGTTACACCCTGTATAATAGCTCATGGTGTGGTTGAGATGGATGCATAGGACGTGCCAGATGAAAAGTTGTATGTCGTCTTTTGTGAAGCCTTTTTTGGTATTGAGAAGGTCGAATGACTACCAACCAGTTTCACAAAAATACATCGTTTTTATTTATTTATCTAGTATCGCTAACAAAAGATAAACACAAAGCCATGACATTTAAAAAATGGCCAATTAAAGTCCTTCTCTTAGGAGACCATGCACAAATGCACAAATATGTTATCAAGTTACTGATTCTTGGAGTTCAAGTAGGCAGTCGCTCCATGTAAAATACTGGTATACAGCTGCGTCCGGTTAGACTGGAAGCCGTCCCTAACATAGTTGGGAAAGACTAGGCATGTATAAATTCAATTCTAAAAGATTATGTTAAAGAAAGTAAACATTTATTTTAAAATATTTTAATGTATGCGGATTCTTATGGTTTATAATGTTGAAGCAGTCACTGTCTGATGCTAAAATACACAGGGTGTAAGGGACAGCCCTCCACAAACTGATGGGGTGAATTCAGTATATCATAATAAGATGACCGGTACAACCGGTAAAGGCTAGGCAGATGATGATTTTAATGTGCCCTTTTAATATACAAAACCGGGGCAACCTGGTTTCAGGAATTTCTCAGTAGCAGTAACGGAGACTGGATTTGTGCCCCGTTGATAGCAATAGGCCTTCTACTACAGCGGACTTAAACATTACTGACGAAATGTGGGTAAACGACAAAGTGTAACATAACAAACGCACATCCTCTCGTGTTCTAAGAAATCTTGAAATTCGCAAAATAAAATATTAAAATACAGGAGTGAGGTTATGTTATGTTAAATAGCAGTAGCGAAGGTTCAATTTTTGTAAAAGGTAAGCCGGAGTACATATCTTTAATGTGATTATATTATTTGTCTATACAACTGTGCCATTTTTCAAAGGGATGCCAGTAGGAATCGAGTTGTATGAAACCTTCGCCGCTGTGACTGATGACAAAGAAAAAGTTATAAAACTACTTACATTTGACACCATCGAAATAATACCCTAACTGTTTCCAATTAAACACTTCTTTCATATCACTGAAATGATTATTTCCAATAAAATATTGAGCGCTGCAATAATTTAAGAAAAGT
Organism: Noctua fimbriata; assembly: GCA_905163415.1. Taxonomy (NCBI): domain Eukaryota; kingdom Metazoa; phylum Arthropoda; class Insecta; order Lepidoptera; family Noctuidae; genus Noctua; species Noctua fimbriata. The sequence continues at coordinate 5,222,290 of LR990950.1, forward strand.
AATGCTATAACACTTTTAATATTAAACATTTTTAAAGAATTTATTTCTGTCGATCAACTGTGCGGGACGTTCAAGATTATACTGGTTTCTTAAAGTTTTGTGTTTATTTATGTAGTGTAAAGTTGTGGTCACATAGCGTGTAGGATAAATGCGTTCCTCATTCGACTTGTGTCAAGAGACGCGCTCATGTCACTGGTTAGTTTGACCACTTGAATACCTACATGTGGAATGCAATAAAAGTATCGAGTATTGAGTTTCTTTAGCGTAGTACCGTCGCTCCGTATAGAGCAGGTTCCCAGGGCCGCCAGACATTACATATTTTCGTAAGGTAACTGAAAATCGACCTAATCTAGCAGGCATCCATAAGTTTACTTTCAAATCAAGTCATTTGCTTTTTTTTGGCAGACATGGGTAATGCTAGCTGTTAGCGGACCCTTCGTGTTATTTTTTTCCAGGAATAGTTTTGACTTACGTTACGTACGTTTTTACGGTGCGTAGTACATTAGCGGTTATGACGATTTTGAGTGGATTTTTTAAATCTCCCTGCCTCGTTGGTTTAGTGGTCGCAAGCGCGACTGCTGAGCATGAGGTCCCTGGTTACATGGGACTATTTGTTAGTGATATAATTACAGAACTTCGAAAGTTTTTTGTGAAAGGTTTTTTTTCGCGTCCAAAACAATACGCGTTTAGTGTGACAGCTGCCGCGGGCATGCAGCGCATCTAGAATATTTGCGGATGCACAGTATGACAGCTACCATGTCATCATGCACAAGCGGTGCGCCGCCTGGCGCTGCAGAGTCCGCGCCAGCTGTAACAGCATTCTAGCGATGTCTGGTGACTTGGTGACAGACTGGACAGCCGGTCGAATAGGCATTGGAGTAACCAACATTTATAAGTAAGTTCAGTATATTTTAACAAACATTTTGAATTAGTTTGTGAATGTGAATATACACATACATCTACGTGGACATTTTCATTCTTCTATATGTACATCTTTTATGGATCTTGTAATATATAAAATAAATAAATTTTATTTGAGTCTATCTACAACGGTAATGCCAGCTCTGAGCTGATCTACTCACTATGCCCCGCCATAGATAACAGTACGCTACGCCGTAGTACGCTCTACGCCGTAGTACGCACAACGCCGTAGTAAGCGCTACGCTACTTCGCGTTCGCTCACGCCTTCCTACACCATGCTAGCACCACATTGTTGTGAGCACTGCGCTTAGTTGTGTTGTTGTTGTTGTGTTGTTGTTGCGCTTTGTATGATGCACGTCATGTCCCTGCGGCAAATAAATATATTTTCTTTCTTACCCTGAGCTACAACTTAGTGCGCACTGACCTACGCCGTGGTACCCGCTACGCTACTCCTTGTTCGCGCCGTAGTATACTGAACTACGCCGTAGGCCGCATTGGACTACGGCGTAGTACGCATATTGTGCGACGTCATTTTACTATTTAGAAAAACATATCGTCACGGTAATAATATCTACAGTACTGTATCTTCATACAAACGGTCGGAACGCGAGTCATACCTACACACCTCGAGTCTGGTACCCACTTGGTACCCAAGTAGTCACGAATGCGCCGCACTGACGAACGAACGTTATGATGGTTTTGTAGGCAGTAAGTGTGCGATTTGTGAATATTTGATTGAATTAAGAATTTGTTATTTCGTAATTTGTTTATTTTTAATGGGTAAATAAAAAAATACCTGGATTAATTAATAAATAAGTGGATAGGGTGATAAAAGTGACATAAGTGATTTAGGAACCTAAGCTCGCGTTAAAAAAAGTCTCGAATTTACAATTTTAATTAAATCTACTAATCAAAAGACACAACTTGTATTTTTTATTGAACACTTCTTATTTCATTCACAACTGACTTCATTTTTTTTAAAATAAAGAATATAATATTTACAATCACAAAACTAAAAAGAAACTCAACTAAGTAGATGAAATTAAAATACTGTAAGCGCGGCAGCCCTATCGCTTGCGAACGTACCGCCCGGCTGTAAGTAATTATTTCAAGGACAGAGCCGAGTCACAATACTGTATATATTTATACTGTGATATCGTCGTCTTTGAAGTCTCTTTAAATTATAGTTCTATCGTGAACGAGTCTTTACAAAAACAAGTTTATCAACATAATAATTTACATATATACATTGTATGTAGACGTACATAACATTAAATATTGTATGCTTGAATAATAATTATTAATTATATTGTGACTGCGGCTGGCGTTTAAGGAAAAATACTATTAATAAATACGAATTAATAATTAAATAAATGATTGTAGTATAGTATGACGGGGCTGGGTCATTGGACTTCGTTGGAGTAGCTGGTTTGATGGGACCGAAGCTTAAAGCCTATCTTAAAGCTGTGAATTCTGGAAGTTTCGTCGGTGCAGCGCCCACAACCTAAGGTACTTTTTTTTTTTTAGGATGGGAAATCATCAAATGACCCCCCCGCTCTGGGCGGAGCGGAAGGGAGTGTCAGACTTGTACTGACTAAAACCCATCCATGTTCCTTCTTTGCCCTTTGTGTTCCAGGGCCGCGGTATCTCTTTCAAACAGTCCCGCAGCCCTGGCAGGCATCGGCCCATGCGGACCCCTACGTGGTTGCTGACATCTCTTTGAGGCGCGCGTGGAACACGAACGCGCCGTCAACACGCCGTCATAAGACGGCCGGACGGCGAGCTAGCCCATAACTCGCCGTCTACAAGCCCGCGCCTACGGTGGCCGGGGGCCACCACGTGACCCCCGACGCCCAGGGCGTCTCCCGCGGCGAACCTAGGGTGCTGAGCTGAGAAAGTGTCACTGGGTTTGTCCAATAAGGATTTCTCTGTAGCAGCCACCGAGTTTGAATTTGAGCCCGGTTGATGTCAATAGACGTGCCCCCTAATGACCGAATTTCCATGCGTTCAAGCATTTTTGCCATAGGTACCTATTATTGGAATCAAATATAACAGCTCACAACTTAGGACCCATCAATGATGGTCGGGACGGAGAATGGAACCGGCGAGAGATGTCGTGCGGTGTTCCACAGGGATCGGTTCTGGGGCCGGCTTTGTGGAACATCGGTTACGACTGGGTGCTGCGCGCCGACCTTCCTAGCGGCGTCAGCGTAGTCTGCTACACTGACGACACGCTGGTACTGGCACAAGGGAGGTCGCACGAGGCGGCGGCCGAAAACATGACACGCGGGGTTGCGATAGTCGTGGAGAGGATCCGGCAATTGGGTCTCGAGGTGGCACTGCACAAGTCCGAGGCCATGTGTTTTCATGGGCCTCGGAATGCGCCACCGACGGGATCCCTACTGACGGCGGGAGGGGTTTCCATCGGCGTCGGGTCGACGCTGAAGTACCTGGGACTCGTACTCGACAGCCGATGGAACTTCGTGGAGCATTTCCGACGTTTGGCCCCCAAACTGGAACGGACCGGGGCTGCCTTCAAGCGGCTCCTGCCCAACCTGGGGGGTCCAAACGCTTCCTGCCGGAGGCTCTACGCGGGGGTCGTGCGGTCCATGGCCCTTTACGGGGCCCCGGTGTGGGCGCGTTCTCTGAGGCGGCAAGCCGCCCGCTACCTGAACGCGCCCCAAAAGGGGATAGCCCGGGGGCTAGTCCGGGGGTACCGCACGATCTCCGGTGAGGCGGCGAGCCTCCTTGCCGGATTGCCGCCATGGGATCTGGAGGCGATAGTCCTCGCGCGCCTTCACGAATGGCGCGCGGAGGCACTACGTCGGGGGGAAACTCCGCTGCCGCGGCAAATCGCTGCTCAGCGGACAGACCTCCGGCGCGAGTGGCTGGAGAGGCGCCACGACGCCCTCACCTTCCGCCTGACGCAGGTCCTCACCGGACACGGTTGTTTCGGAAGGTTCCTGCACCGAATCGGGCGGGAGGAAACGCCCGGGTGTTTCCATTGTGAGGATCGTCGGGAGGACACGGTGCAGCACACTGTGGACGTCTGCCCCGCTTGGGCGGAGCAGCGCCGTGTCCTCGTAGAGGCGATTGGCGGCGGCGACCACTCGCGCCTGACCCTGGTTCAAGCCATGGTCCGGAGCGAGAGGGAATAGGAAGCCGTCACCTCCTTCTGCGAAGCAGTCATGCTAGTGAAGGAGGTGGCGGAACGTGAGAGGGAAAGAGCCTCAAGTCCCAGCCGCCGCGGGAGACGCCCTGGGCGTCGGGGGTCACGTGGTGGCCCCCGGCCACCGTAAGCGCGGGCCTGTCCGGCCGTCCGTCCTGGCCGTCCGGCCGTCTTATGACGACAGGCCGTGTCGACGGCGCGTTCGTGTTCCACGCGCGCCTCAAAGAGATGTCAGCAACCACGTAGGGGTCCACGGGCCGATGCCTGCCAGGGCTGCGGGACTGTTCGAAAGAGATACCGCGGCCCTGGAACATAAGATGGGTTTTAGTCAGTACAAGTCTGACACTCCCTTCCGCTCCGCCCAGAGCGGGGGGGGGTCATTTGATGATTTCCCATCCTAAAAAAAAAAAAAAAAAAATGGTGTCTTTCCAGATGTCTGGAAACATGCAAATATTGTGCCAGTTCACAAAAGTGGATCCAAGCATGATGTAGCGACTTATTGACCTATCTCTATACTATCTGCCTTTTCCAAGCTCTTTGAGAGGCTTGTACATAACGAGGTATATCCGGCTATTCAAAGTGGGCAAAGAAGGAACATGGATGGGTTTTAGTCAGTACAAGTCTGACACTCCCTTCCGCTCCGCCCAGAGCGGAGGGTTCATTTGATGATTTCCCATCATAAAAAAAAAAAAAAAGGACCCATCAATGATAATATTTATCCGTGGTGTTAGGCAACTGGGCTTTATCCCAGTTTTGGCCTTGTTCCGTTCTGCCTCCTGCTGATATGGAGGGAAGTGGAAATTATGCTTGTCCTACTCCTCCGCTATTCTTTTCTGATTAATTTCGTTGCGGGATCCAAGACAGTGAAATTGTTTCTCTGGGACTTCGTCGAGCTTCATTGTCTCGGCGCTTTTCTGGTGGTCGTCACTGTTGATTCTGGTTTCCAGGAGTTGCAGTGGTGTGGGAATAGGAAAACATAATTGGCGCCATGGTATAATAATATACTTCGCCTGGTATTCTCATCCCGTGACAGCTGGGTCACGTGATTGGCCAAATAATACGTCATCAGTTGCGATGCGGTCGATGTGTTGCCACGGTGTGTGATTGAATTACAAGATCAAAATGCATTTTATAACTTAACAAAGCAATTATGAACTAATAATTCAATATTTAAATTAATTTAAAACTAAATAGGTGAATCACACGAGTACCTAAATAGTTAAGTTAGTTAGTAATTTATTTTATGTTCATTAACTAAATGAGAGTCCTTAAATTTACTGAAAAGGACAATCAATGGTAACACTTATCGTGACGTGGTCTTAGGCCATCCTGGGAAGTATATTATTAAACCATGATTGGCGCAATGTGGTACACTTAGGTATAACTCTGCCTAATCCTTAAGGATAGCAGGCGTGTTATGTTTATTATTACCGTGTTATTGATTATTAAATTATTGTAGTATAGTATGACGCCTTTTTAGTGTTTACCATCGAATATAGGTGGTCGGTCCAACGACCTCTGTTTTGGGAGCAGCAGCTGTATACATACCCATAAGTATGTCGGATCCGGTCATTAGTACGGACATAAAATGAATCGCGAGCGCGCCTGTGGTGACATCACGCGACCTGTTTACCAGTCTACCAGCACCACAGCGTGCTTCTACAGAGCCCTGTTGTTTACAGCTCGAGGCGAGGACGACATTCAATGTCTGATCGCGGCGGAGTTGAGACGTCCTAGAACTGTACCAGATTCATTGTGCCCCCGTTCATGTGTTAAATTGAAATTTCAAGTAATTTGTTAGCTTAATAGAAACAGTGTATCGCAGCCAGTGTATTTTTATTGCACGAAACCCATCTTCTGCCTACATGATGTCTAACGGAATAAATCCTGACATATCCGACAAGTATTATACTTTTTGTGTACGCACATTTTGAAAGTTGGCAAATAGGGGACAGTGCGACCACTTTAAGTTTACATTTCAAAATGGCGTTGCCTGTCATGAAGAATGCATCAAAATATCAAACTTGTTTTAGACGCCAGCACATCAAGCTACCCGAAACTGTCAAATTTTCCCAATCAACCTTGAACCTAATGCTAGTTGTAAATCTACAACATTACCTTTACGATATGCGAAACCTGATACACGTGTCTTGTATTTTTATGTAAAGAATCTATGTACAAAATTGCAAAACTGTATCATGAAAAATCACAAAGTTATAACCTTGTTCTGTTACCTAGTTGTCTGCACAAAAACGCGGTCACCACGCAGCGCGCGCCTTCAGCGTCGTCTTCAGCTCATTGATAATAATAATTTGGCAGTAGGTGCCTAAATTATTGCGATAGGTACTCAAAGCCGCTCGGTATCCAACTTTTAAAGTTTTAAATTATTTTTGGGAAAAAATATAACATGGTTTAAAAATTATTGGAGTCGATTCAGTTATTTATTCTGCACAAACTATATTCAGATTTCGCATATACTAAAAATAATGTTGTATATAAAGGAAATTTGACAGATTGTAGTAGCTTGATGTGCTGGCGTCTGTTCATTTATTTATAGTAGTATAATAAAAAAAAAACACCATTTCATTACAAAATTATATAGTTAATGTCTTTACATAAAATTACATGCGAAAATAAAGTTCTTTTATGGTAACTATTTCTATTTTGGCATCTGTGTTGGAGCAAACTCCAGCATATTAAATATTCTGCTTTTGACAGCAAACGTCAAACATATGTCAATTAAACATTTGTATTTGTAATGTTAGAATCGCTCTTTAAACACGATTCAGAGGTCAGATAGGTAGCCGCTCCATGTAAATTACTGGTATTCAGCTGCATCCGGTTAGACTGAAAGCCGACCCCTACATAGTTGGGAAAAGGCTAAGCAGATGATGATTTTAAGTTAATAGGTTATAGTCAAGATATGCTGGACGTTGTTATAAGTACTATATTATTATATTTAAATAACTCTTGAGTGCGACATGCCGTCGTCCCTCCACGTAGTGAAATATTGTTTGAAGACCGCTGGTTCAGTGCCTTGAGGAATTTTGACTACATGCACCTGTGGAGTAAAAGAAAGCTTTTTATTACTATTTACCATACAGGGTTAATTTTAATTGGCTAGCACAATACAGGAGCGATTTTTTTTAATGAATATTTGTTATGCGTTTTATGTTTATTGTTATTATTTTGACGATGATTTTGTATGATGCACGTCATGTCTCTCTCGTCTTTATTTATGCCCTCTACACCGTATCATACTATGACCGTGCTATGACCGTGCCATGACCGTATCAACAAAAAAAAAATGTTTGCATTGAAAATTATGAGACTATGCCCTCTAGACCGTTCCGTCCAACACTGTCACGTACCATGCACGTTGAACAAACCGATACTAGTCCTCACAAACTTTCACAGATAGACACTTCTGACTTCTGCAGCACTCTATACGTTAGCAACTCGATAGTATCTGACAACCGTGTATTGAGAATACCGAGATCATTTATGAATGACAAAATACAGGGTGTAAACAAACCCTTTACATAGCCGTCAAGAAAGCATTTTGTACATCAAACTAAGTAACTTTACGCAAAAAATATTGCTGGGAATCGACTTTTATTTGGGGTGAAAAATCACGTTTTACGGTAGGACTCGATGGAAAGCACTTAAACCATTGTGTTGATGGATGGATTCAATAGTACGGGGGTCGTGGAGGTATGTAAAGAAAAAATATTACATTAAAAACATGTATTTAAAAAAACCTTGTGAAAAATTTGGGACTTTGACCCCCAATATCTCCGTAACTAGGAGGTTCCCAGGTATACTCTAGAAAAAAAAAAATATCGCAAAGACGGGGAGAACAAGGGCCTTTCGGTTATGTTAAGGGTCTATTTACAGACTTTATAATTGATCTACCTAAGCGCCGCTCAACTAACAACGCCATCTATCGGTACCTAAGTTAACAATTTTGATTAAACACTCGTAGCGTTTCGGCACCGGCAAAATATTCTCGCCTGCACTTGTTTACGCTCCGTGCGTGGCACGCGACGGTGGCGATGGCGGAGCGGTCTAGTGGGGCATAGTAACATACATTATAATTTAAAGGGTATAGGGTCTAACCGCGTATGATGACCGTTCTAAGCCCGTTATAACGGCGTATGGGACCATTATATGTTGATTATGTTGGTGATAGACTGCATACGACGTGGTATAACAAAAAGATTTTAATAGGGTTCAATGACCGCACTAAGTGTACGCTAGCTGCGGTCATCTCCATCGTACCCCGAGAAGCACGTTAAGCCTGTCTATCGTAGATCCTTGGAAGTCGTTATGGGTTGGCAAAACCCGACAGTGACAACCAACCTTTATTCTATAACTAGCGACCCGCCCTTGCTTCGCACAGCGCCACTTATCGGGTCTAAAACTTTGACTGATATAGCCTACATTTTAAGTTAAGCATCTAGCAGTAGAGCGGTGAAAACTGCGTTCAAATCCATGCAGGAGTTTTGGCGTGATGCGCGTACAAACATACAGACAGAAAGACAGACGGACAAAAATTCTAAAAACTGTTGTTTTGGCTTCTTTTGCTCTAATAAAACCCCCTATATAATTCAGATAGGCAGTCGCTCCATGTAAAATACTGGTATTCACCTGCATCCGGTTAGACTGGAAGCCGACCCCAAAATAATTGGGAAAAGGCCAAGTAGGTGAAAAGTAAATAAATTTTGATATCTTACCCATGAAGGATAGTTCTTGGCAGTCAACAGCGCCTGCGCTTTCGTCATGGCTTCAGTCTTTTCCTGGTTAAAGAAAAGGTGAATCATTCAGTAAAAGAGGTTTCTCAGAATTAACACTGGATGGATGAAATGGCGGCAGGTCACGGGAACAATCTGCGACTCGCGCATTCCACTTAAACTTAAGGGGAGATTTATAAAACCACGGTTAGTCTTAGACCTGCTGTCTTGTACGGATCAGCATGTTGGGCCACAAAAGGGATGAATGAAAGGCATTTGCATGTGGCTGAGATGAGAATGCTCACGGGGACGTGAGGTGTTACGCGAATGGATAAAATAAGAAAGGAGTAAATAAGAAGAAGGCTGAAAGTGGCGCCAGTGACTGAAAAGTTGTGTGGTAATCGGTTGTCGTGGTATGGGCATGTGATGCGGAGGGATGAGGAAAATGTCGTGAGGAAAGTTTTGAGTATGAATGTGGATGGGTATATGAGTAGAGGAAGACCAAAGAAATGATGGATGGACTGTGTAAATAATGATATGGCTAGAAAGGAGGTGTCTGATGAGATGACGAGTAATAGAGAAGTATGGAAGAAGAAGTCATGCTGCACCGACTCCAAATGAATTGGGATAGGGGCAAGAGAATGTAATTATAGGTACATACCCTCTCGGTTGATATCCTGCCGGTCCATACATAGATACTGCCGCTAATTGTGTCCAAGATATAGCTCTCCTGCAAGTAAAAAAATTAGAAATTAATCCTTTAACATCACGCTTGGGCTTGGGTTAGACAGTGGTGTACCTAATAGTAGACCCTCATTCCGCCAGTCCCTCGTAAAAGGTGCGATCCTATTGCCATCAACCGAGCACAAATTCAGACTCCGTAGCTGCTGTTTCTGATGGAAAACCCCCAACAATACTTTGCTTGAACTGGGAGTCGAACCCAGGACCTCATGCTCAGCGATGCAACCACTACACTAACAAACAAAGACCTACGTGATACGAGAGATTTTTTTATCCTCTTTTCTTATATTCTCTTCTTTTAAAAGTTTTTGTACAGTTGCCAGCACATCAAACTACTACAATCTGTCAAATTTCTTTAATAGATTTTTAAGTTTATCGCTAAAGCATTAGGTTCAAGCTTGATTGGGAAAATTTGACAGTTTCGGGTAGCTTGATGTGCTGGCTATTATTCTTTTTCATTTATTTTCTTCGACTCGCATCCAGCGGATTCCTGCAACCTTCACCAGGTCATCGGTCCACCTAGTGGGAGGCCTTCCAACGTAGCGTCTTCCGGTTCGCGGTCGCCACTCCAGAACTTTTCGGCCCCATCGGCCATCCGTTCTGCGAGCAATGTGCCCTGCCCACTGCCACTTAAGTTTGGCAATTCGTCGGGCTAAGTCGGTAACCTTGGTACTTGTATTATTTATTCTGTGACCTTGGTTCTCTTGCGGATATCCTCATTTCTGATTTGATCATGCAAGGAAACTCCGCGCATAGCCCTCTCCATTGCCCTTTGGGTGACTTTAAGCCTTCTGATGAGGCCCATTGTGAGCGACCACGAGGATATGCCCCTTTCGGATCCGACAGGGTTTTTTTAAACATATTGTATAATGCTTGGTTGACGTCTTCGTGAAGGGTCCGTTTACACATTGCATAAATATTCTATTCTATTTATTGCCTTACCTCTGGTTTGAGCTGGTCCTGTCGGAGGGGCTTGGCGAGTGCTGTCACCTTGGCTGTGCCCGAACGGTCAGAAACTTCTGATAAGATGACAGACTGCTCCTCATTGCGCTCGAAGGCCTAAAAGCAATGTTGATGGTTTAATTAGAACCTTCATGTGACACTTACCCGGCTGAGTAGATTTTTGAGCCTTTACGAGAAGTCAGAAGCTATAGGAGCTCGTGGCTAAATAATAACAGCCGCTCGGATTAATCTTCAAAGGTTAAGCTGCTCTTGCTTAGGGTGGTCCGTGGATGGGTGACCACCCATTACACACCGAGTTTCCGCCGTGCCTCGGAAAGCACGTTAAGCCGTTGGTCCCGGCTGTCATTTGTAGATCTTTGACAGTCGTTAAAGGTACCCGAAAGTCTGACAATCAGTCTTAAAAAGAAGTATAGTATTACTCAGCACTAACTGGGTTGTGAAGGTCAGATAGGCAGTTGCTCCATGTAAAATACTGGTATTCAGCTGCAACCGGTTAGACTGGAAGCCGATCCCAACACAGGTGGGAAAATGCAGGCACATCACCACTAGAATCAACTGAATACCAGTATTTTACTTAGAGCGACTGCCTATCTGACCTCCACAACCCGGTAACTTAGAAACATGATACTCCTTGGTAAGACTGGTTGTAGTTAAAGTCCTGTAAAGTAATATATCTTCCGATTTTGATTCTCTGTCAAATTCATAGAGACTTTTATTCCGGTCGAAATTCGGCTGCTATTGGACGGTTGCTGTCGGGACAAAATAACTGTAATGGAATTTAGTTACCTGATCATCACCGCCAGCGCTCTCTTCAGGCACCAGGTCCTTCGTACCAGATCCGAGAGCAGTGAAGAACTTCTGGACATCCACGTCGCTTGAGTATTGGTCTGGAAAGAGAGAAAGGCGAAAATCTACATAGAAAAGCCCAATAACATCAATGAGGGTTGAGTTCTTTGCTGAAAAGAACCAGTTCACTCACCAATAGTCTCGACTCTGGCCCTCCCGTTGTGATCCTGGTCTCTAATCTGGTTGGCGACAGATACAGCCTTCAGCTTTTCCACGCGTCTGGCTGAGTCGCCCATGTACACGTACACATCGTTCCCGATGTCCAGAATGAAGCAGTCTCCTTTGTTCATTGATGAGATTAAGGGGTCCACCTGGGGAATAATACATTTTGTAGGAGGTGGAGCGCTTAGGGGCACTATGAGCAGGAAAGAAAATAAAAACAAAAATGAAAAAAAAAAATGTTTAGTTTTATTTCGTTTTAAAAGGCCCATAATTTGGAAACGGTACGTCGGAGGACCATGCATCTCAGAACCTAAATGGTTTCTATGGTCTAAGTTAACCCGATACTGCAATAAAATTGGAAAATTTCGGAAAAATTTAGTATTTTTACTATTTTTTTTTCTAAGTCCTCGCTCCATAGCGCCCCTAAGGCTACACTCCAACCCAAGCTTGTATTAATACATATGAAAACTAGAAAGTTTATCTTTCAACTTTGGACGCACAAAGTTTGGTGTGCGTGCCATTAACCGTTGAGGAGTTTTCGAGGTTCGTGAGGAGACGATCCTGGCTGTAGGATCAAGTCATATCTGCCATAAAGATATGTTGTCTCCAGAACCAAAGGCGTGTGTAAAATTTCAGATCAATCGGTTGCTGGAACTGGTTTGAAATTCAGTTGCAAGTTTTGACCAATATATGCTGACTAACAAGGCAGGTCCATGCTGCGTTCTTGATGGCAAGTTGAGTAGCAGTAACTGACCTGCATGTGTGTTGCCAGTGATTACATACAGGGCCGAAACATGGTGGCTCACAATGGGCCTCATCAGAAGGCTTGAAGTCACCCAAAGCGCAATGGAGAGGACTATGCTCGGAGTTTCCTTGCGTGATCAAATCAGAAATGAGGACATCCGCAAGAGAACCAAGGTTACCGACGTAGCCCGAAGAATAGCCAAACTTAAGTGGCAGTGGGTAGGGCACATTGCTCGCAGAACGGATGGCCGATGGGTCCGAAAAGTTCTGGAGTGGCGACCGCGAACCGAAAGACGTTGCGTTGGAAGGCCTCCCGCTAGGCAGACCGATGACCTGGTGAAGGTTGCAGGGATCCACTGGATGCGAGTCGCACGGGACCGGTCAATGTGGCGACACTTGGGGGAGGCCTATGTCCAGCAGTACCTTTCGGCTGAAATGATGATGAATGATGACGATGATGAACTGACCTGTCTAGTGCGAATGTTCCTCTTGCCCTTAATCTGAAGCAGCCGTTTCTCTGCGCCCGCATTTGTGACGACGTGATTGAAGCCGGAAGCATGGCCCCCGGTTAAGTATTGGAGAGCTGAGGGCAAAGATATTGAATTTTATAAATGAGAATTTAGAAAAAGATAAGTTTAAAACTAAATGAACACTCCTGTTATCTCTGATTTTTTGCCAATATCACAGTGATCTTTAGCATCTATATTAATAATAGGTCTTTAATATGATTATATTATTTGTCTATAGAATACTGACTGTGTCAAAGGGAATCCGGTAGGAATCGAGTTGTATGGAACCTTTGCCACTGGTACCTATCAATTAGACCGTGGATCAGAATGGTAGCAATTATTCTGTTGTTTCAATTGAATGGCTGATTGAACTTCAATTAGAAATAATTAACTGCTACAGTTAGTGCCTAAGAAACAAGGATGTTGTTGTATTGGTGCTAAACGGTGTGCGTCATGTTTTGATCGAAAATAGAGAATTTGGACCATACTGCCAGCAGGTACTATACCGGCTGGGCAAACATAATTTGCAAAGCTATTGCCATCAAAAGTGTGTAATCGTTAGTCTAAAATGAAAAAAAAAATACTGGCCGGTTTGTTAACCCGACTGCCAAGGAAGGGTTATGTTTTTAAATATATGACCCACTAAATAAGTTTACAAAGTTAAATTACTGCCATCTACCGGCAAGTAGTAAAACTTCTACCACCAAAACGTCCGAATAACTCCAACGGATGTCGCTACTAACCTGAAGGGAAATAGCTTTTGAACAACTGGCTCTCCTGGCCCAAGGTTTCTCTGTGCTGTACGGCTGCACCGTTGAATTTGTCGTCTAATCCTACTGTCAAGATGGCGGCGGCTCCAGACTCGTCCTGTGTAGACTCGCTGCCGATCCAGAAGTGGATGTTCCAGGTTAGGACGTTGCGTTTGTCTGCTGTTGTCTGGTGGAATGAAAATGTAATTGTATCAGAAATGTGTGGTCATAATATTTGAAGGCCTATAAAATTATAAACCATTAAACTTTCTTCATGGGACCAATTTCGTAAACACGGTTTATAATCAGCTCAGCTGTTCATTATTTGATTGGAGTTGGGATGGAGTTTTGTAAGTTGTTCTTTTCATTCATTACTGCTATATTTTCCGAAACAGTTTTATCTTTATGTATACCTAGTAGAAATTAAACTATTTTTACCTTCAGTACTATGTAGGAATCCCCTTTGTAGAATTTTCCGAAGTCTGTCAAAGCTACTACGGTAGGCTCGAAGTCCTGAAAACAAACGTTATATTAAAGTAAACGTTAGTTAAAGTTTTTTTGTTACATTAAAAACCACAAAAAAATTAACAAAAATGAGTTAGGGTACTCATCAAGAGATGTCACTATTTTAGGTTTTTTTTGGTAATTTAGTTCTTACGACTATTTACTAGATGGCGCTCTCTTACATTTCCAATAGTACTTATTAAATATAGTATCGCTACTCATCAACAGATGTCGCTACTCACTTGAATTCTCCATACTTCCACGCCAGCTACACGACCAGCATTTGCGAAGGCGGGGTGTACTCGCGCCTTACTTCTGGCATCCTGTAGGAAGAAATAGTTATATAAGAAACTAGCCGACCCGCGCAACTTCGTCTGCGTCACATAAGAGAGAGGTCAACTTTAAAAGATAGACATATGCTATCGCCGATTTTTCTTGACAACTTTTTAAGAGTAACGATTCCGTCATACATTATTGTTGCGTGTAACTTTAACAGTTTACACAGCGCACGCAACGCAAGCTCTTCAAAAGGAATAAATCTTCCCTGCTTTTACAACATTTTTCATTGATGCTTTGCTCCTATTGGTTGTAGCGTGATGTTATATAACCTATAGCATTCCTCGATAAATGGGCTATCCAACACTAAAAGAATTTCTCAATTCGAACCAGCAGTTCCTGAAATTAGCGCGTTCAAACAAACAAATTTCAGCTTTATAATATTTTAGTATAGATATAATATACAATCCTTCTACTACTATTAGAAATGCGAAAGTTTGTGAGAATACTGAGAATGCATGTATGGATGTTTGTTAATCTTTTACGCAATAAATTCTGACCGGATTGTTGTTGTTATCGGTTGTTGTTTATTATTGTTGTGTGAAACTTAACAGTAGTATAGCTCATAGGTACGTACGACGGCCAATCAAGCTATACAAAATCAGTTTATGCTGATCTCTCATTGTATAGGAAATCAATACAAAGCAAGGCCAACTGTGAATGTACAGCTTTATGTGCCGCCGTGTGTACGTCAAAATAATTTATATATTGCGTTAAAAATGAATTCACGCGCGTGAAGCCGTGGGTGACTGCTAGTATAAAGGGTGTAAAAAGACCCTTAACGAAGTCGAAAGGCACTTGTTCTCCCCGTCGTTGCGATATTTTTTTTGTTCTAGACCATACCTGGGAACCTTCTAGTTACGGAGATATTGGGGGGTGAAAGTTGAAGTCGAACGTGAGACCTGAAGCTCTCAAGTTCGAACCCAAGACACGCACCTCTGATTTTTCGGATTCATCTGCGTATTGTATAATTATCACTTGCTTCGGTGAAGAAAAACATCGTGAGGAAACCAAAACATTTCTAAGAGATATTTCTCGACGGCATGTAAAGCCAAGTCAGAGGCCCATGGGCGGTATACAACATTAGTTTTAGTATATGCGAAACCTGATACACGTGTCTAGTATATGTAAAGAATCTATGTACAAAATTTCAAAACTGTATCATGAAAAATCGCAATGTTATAAGCTTGTTCTGTTAGCTAGTTTTCCTCACAAAAACGTGGTCACTGCGCAGCGCAGGCCTCCAGCGTCGTCTTGAGCTCATTGACAATAATAATTTGGCAGTAGGTACCGAAATTATTGTGATAGGTACTTAAAGTCGATCGGTATCCAACTTTTAACTTTTTTAAATATTCTTCGGAAAAAATAAAACATGGTTTAAAAATGATTAGAATCGATTCAGTTACTTATTCTGAACAAACTATATTCAGGTTTCGCATATACTAAAAATAATGTTGTATAAACTGACAGCAAGTTAGGCACACGAAGAATAAAGAAAGAATAGTTGTCCAGCTGTGTAAAAACCAAAAAAGTGCCGAAAAAAGTTCGCGAGCGGACACAGTGAGTTTCGTGTGTCGGGAACAGAATCGAGTTGCGAGTGACAGTGGTAGCGGTACTGAGTGGAAAAAACGAACAACAAAGACGGTAGACCGATTTGTCTGCTTATAAACACCCACCCGCAATAACTTCAGTTATCCGTGATCATGGTGCTTGCAACAGCGCCGAAATATCGGAAACTCAAAACAATCAGTAAACATGGTAAATATCCTGTTTCTAGTGGTAATGATAATGTTAGTGACCATGATAGTTTAAAAAATTATAGAATACATTTCCTCTACTTGAACGAAGTCGCGGGCAGATGTGGTGTATAACATAGACAAAGTAATGACCTTTATTCAAAGACAATCCATTAAAGAATTGTATCACTAAATACGGTCATGTCCTGACCTTTTATTAGCACAGGGGAGCCGCACCCCATGATGACGTAAGCGCTGATAGATGGCTGTCCGATTCCCGTGGGGTGATAAGAATGTTTGGGGAGCGGTCGAAAATAAAAAGAAAAGTTAATATGTTTATTTTGATTTCGTAGCACAATGCCTACTTTCGCAGTATGACTACTTTTATGCACGATGCCATCATTTTGAAACCACCATACATTAGATCGCACGATGCCGACAATCGCATGTTGACAAAAAAAAAACTCAATAGGTACATTATTCTAATCGCAGCATGCCTACTTCGGATATTGTCAGTACTTTTTATAGCAAGTGGCCAATAATATACACCGCTATTTTTTAATTAGTACAAATACTTAAAGGGCTTATTAGAGAAGGTCATGTTATTATATATGTAAAGTCTCAATAAATAATATTCATAAACAGCAAAGTTATAAGCGTTTGTTTATATCCCAAAATGTCATTCAATTTATGTAAATATAGTTTGCCGGGACCTATGAATGGCGACAGAAATGGAAAAGCACTGCGCGTAGTCGTTTCTAGTAGTAATTGTTATGAATGATTGATTCAATTATGAATTTACCAGTTATGACTTTGGGATTTTGTTTTTTTGATTTTTGATTACACAAATATGATCAGTAACGGGTACGGATAGAGCTCCATTTTTTTTGTACTAATTAAAAATAGTGGTGTATACAGTCAACACTAAATTTGTTTTACTTTGGGCGTTTCGTAAATATAAGTGGGTGTGATGATAACATTAAATTCATGGATACAAACAAATTAAAAAAAAATCAATCGATCATTATACTAGTAATAACGTATATTAAATAAAAGTTGCAAATTCCTACAAGTGCATAACGCCACTAACAATATAGTCCGCCGCCAATGAATGTCGTCCTTCCTCGAGTAGGACCTCAGGGCTCTGTACAAGCACGCTGTGCTGTGACTGATAAGTAGGTCACGTGATATCACCACTGCACACAGGCGCGCTTTCCAATTCATTTTATGTCCGTACTAATGACCGGATCCGACACGGCCATCCTGCTTGCACACGTCCTCGTGTGATCACCCTGCGAACAAACAAACTCCACTTTTGTTCCACTCGGTCACTCCTGACTAAACTCAACATACATCGGGTCGGTGAAAGTAAGGAAATTTTAGAACGCTACTGTTTTATTTTAACCAAATTCTACTCTTTGATTAAATCAAACACGATAAATTGGGAATAATTGACAATACAACACGCTGGGTACCATAGCCGTTCGAATCAATCTTTAAAACTCTCTTGCAACCAAAAATGCCAAGCTTACAGAAACCTTCGAGTAAAACTTTTAAATCCACGGCTCTCCATCCAACCAGCAATCGCATTGCACAACACAAACACATAATGGTCTTTCAAGACCCCGACCTCCGCCAGAGCTACGCACATCGCGCACCCACGGACTACTTGAGTTTCCTGAAGAGACACCGATTTCTAACGGACTACGACTACGTAATAACTACTGGTATGGTCAAACACGAATGCTTTACTCGACCTTCTACCACAACTTAAGCTTGCTCATTATCATCAAGATCCTTATCAACATCGACTGGTACGTGACCCGCTGGCATCTACCGTGTGCATACAAGTAGGCACACTTAGAACTCAAAGCTTTCAATTTATAACGATCACCGTCCTAAATCTCAATGACTAAATTTACAAGCAACATTTTACTCCCTTTCATTAAGGAACATTCAGCTCAAGAATCTAAATCTGAAACACTCACCAAAGTGCTCAAATATTCCGGATGGGCTCTACGATGCAAAGGTCGACTCAATTCTCCACCGGTATGGCAGCGCGGGACCTGCCTGCTGTGTAGCGACTGGCGATATGGCCCAAAGCGGCGTGACGCACTTGAAGCACACCAGTGAGCCGCCGCTGGCTCGGTATCACCGCGCAACGCCTGCAGCAACCGGCACAGGCAACGGCTTCCCGGTGTCGGTCCCCGACATACGACAATCCGCTTGGCCTCGTCTCGGTCCGTCGCACACGTGACACTTGATTGGGGATAGCGATGAAAACCTCCTATGCCTCTCACCCCAGAGCCAGCTTGTATATCTGTAGGCTTGCCTTTGGCCTGTCACCACTCAGGTTAATAAGGGTTGCCGTACATATTCGACGCTCACGAATCTGGCCTTGAACAATTCCCTAAATTGGTACCACGTCACATCTGAATAGACCACAGCCATGTAGATGCGAAGCCCTTCAACGCCTTGCTTAATGTCAAAATAAACTGGGTTCCGTCCACTGCACTCACAACAAGAAACAAGTCAGCGATGACGCACCACGAGCGCGCAACGGACTCGGTGTCAACGTATATCCACTTTCGACCGCTATCCAAGGAACGCCTACGAATAATTTTAGTTGACCTGACAAAATCATCCTCATTCATTGGTAGCTCGTCTTCAATGTTTTGACGGTATAACGCATGCAGAAAAGCATTGTCCTCCATGAGACGTCCCCAACCAAAATACGAGGCTTTCGGCCTTTTGGTTTTTCAAGTCGTAAACTGGCGGACCCAATAGCATCGACAGATCGCAACTTTTAAAAAAAAAATTGTTGTCATTAGCGACACGTAATAAAACGCCAGTTTTCGCGGTTTTCTTAATGCCTTGAAATCCGTCGACACTAGGCTTACGGTAGGTAGACAAAGTTTTAAATAATCACAACACAATAACACAACATATTAAAAAATATGAAATTCAAACAAACAAAACACACAACAATTTGGTTTTTGTAAACAAAAACCAAATTTGTACACCTCACATGGTAAAACATGTACGGACCTACCCTACCCTACTCACTAAGATCTTGCATGCGCAATTAGTGTGTAAACGCATGTTTTTAACTAATAAATTATCTTTATCTTTATCAAACAAACCAATTAGAACGTAAAGAGTAAAAGGATTAACGTCCGATAAAATTATTTCGAAGTACCCACAAACCAAAGTTAAC
Source organism: Noctua fimbriata (assembly GCA_905163415.1). Taxonomy (NCBI): domain Eukaryota; kingdom Metazoa; phylum Arthropoda; class Insecta; order Lepidoptera; family Noctuidae; genus Noctua; species Noctua fimbriata. Next base: position 5,241,620 of record LR990950.1, read on the forward strand.
GAAATTAACTTATTACTAGTAAAACCTACGTAAAAACACTAAAAAAACAATACCAGCACTTAGCAGAATAGCACACAACTAGGAACACTCACGAGCCGGGAATCGATCATGAAACACGATAGTAGTAATTATAATTTACAGCGAAATAGATCACAGCGGAACCGAGCACGTGCGCGGAGGGCAATGAGCACGTGATCAACACTAGCTTGCTATTCACTGGCTTTCGAGTACTTTTTTGTCTAATTGCACTCGGCTATTTCAAAAAGTAACCGTCACTGATTGTTATTGTCACTGTCCCCGCGTATGATTTCATTAGCACGATTTGATCCCAATTTTGATGTCGTATATGTCAGGATTTATTCCGTTAGGCTCTTACATCATGTGGGCAGACGGTGGGTTTCGTGCTATGAAAACACACTGGGTGCGATACACTGTTTCTAGAAAAACTAACAAAATACTTGAGATTACCACTTAACACAATAACACGGGGCACAATGAATCGGGTACAGTTCCAAGACGTCTCAGCTCCACCGCGATCCGACACTGACTGTCGTCCTCGCCTCGAGTTGAACATCAGGGCTCTGTATAAGCACGCTGTGGTGTCTGTAGACTTGTAAGTAAGTCGCTTGATGTCACCACTGCACACTGGCGCGCTTTTCAATTAATTTTATGTCCGTATAATGACCGGATCCGACATACATAAAAAATCGGTTGAGCCGTTTCGTATTAAAATCATCAATACAACCCTCGTTCATGTAACCCCATTAAATGACTTTTTCATGAAATAGTCATTCAATGGGATTATATGAGTTAGGAGAGTGATATTGATGATTTTAATGATTATAATTCTGTAACTACATACGTGTTACTTGCGCGATTTATATTTTCATCAACATACAACCTGACACTGACCTGCAAATTGCAAAAAACGTAAGAAAATTTGAATTTCGCGGGCTACTCTGGATCTTTCACCTTAATCGTTGCTGTCGGAAAGATTATTTGTGCAGCATTCATTGCAGCGACTTCAAAATCCAAAAAAAAAAAAATTGTTGTATCTGTGGTAAATATTCTTTGATTTTCGCAAATAGCCTCTCATACGTGTACTGCTCTTTGTAAACAAAAAAATAATGGCGATATGTTGTTCGCAGTTACAGATATGGTATTTTGAATTTCATTGTTTTGGACGTCGGTATTTCAGTCATAGTTAGTATGAAATTTCGGGATTTTAATACGTACCCGGTAAAATATCGTCGTACACATGGTTTGTTTTGTAATTGGACATAATATTTTCAAAAATTTGTGGTATAGGGCCCAGCTCGTACAAACGGCTTGCTTGCAGTTCAGCCTTAGTTTTTGTTAATTTGAATGCCGGAAAATCAGAACGACAAGTATGGCCACACTCTCGAGTGATCGTTTCGTCTTCTTCCATCCACGTCACAGATCCCGGACATTTTCGATTTGCACAGCGTCAAATGAGAGGAGATGGAGATTTTTGTTTATTTTTTGATGTGTGTAATTGTGACTATTCCGCCCCAACGACCAGGATCCCTGTTAGGTAATATAAAAAACAAGACTTTGACCTTCCTTTCTTTGTTGGTAAACAATCGAAAAAAAAGGAAATTACATATACATACCTTGTAATTTTTGATAAACACCACGTTAGTATTTTCAATGAATCGCACGAATCTCATTTTCCGTTTTTTTTTTTTCTATTTTATGATAAAATGTTTATTGACACTGCGTTTTTATGTCAAGAGGATTGACGTCTTTATTATTTTATTTAAAAATCCTCGTCCATGCCAGTAACATTAAATTTAGTACCTTTCTTACGTCACTTTAGGCGGGAAAACTAATTGGTAAGAATTTTTTTTCGTTAGACTGTACTAAAATAGACTTATTGCTACCTTCAGTTTTTTTTTTATAAAGTTGGCAAACTGTGATGTCATTGGGACAAAAATTAAAAAGTAGGCATCGTGCGGTCTAATGTATGGTGGTTTCAAAATGATGGCATCGTGCAACCGATTACTTTAAAGTACAAAAAAGTAGGCATAGTGCGAAAGTAGGCATCGCGCTACGAAATCTTTATTTTGGATGTTAAAACGATAAAACCGTCAATGTGCGAGTCGTACTCACACGCACACAGGATTCCGTAGCACCAAACGATATAATAAAAATATTTTGAAGGCTTATTCATATGTTGTACTGTTACATTCAACAGCAAAACTAAATTTGTTTTTCATAGTATGTTAATGAAAAACAAAGTTACTGCTGCAGTTTGATGAAAAAGTCCCATATCTCAAAAACTAAACATTTAATCTTATTCAAACAAAATGTCGTTGAAAGTTTATTTTACGTTCTACAACCCTAATTTTTTTCAGAATTTTTCTCCTCTTACTTTAGAAAGTAGAGGCGGGGCACACATTTTGCCACTTTGGAAGTGTCTATCTTTCAAACGATTGACTTTGAGAAAAAATGGTTTTAGGAACAAAGTCAAAAAGTCAAAGCATTTATTTCAACTAGACCATCACAGGCACTTTTGAATGTCAAATAAAACAAAAAAAAAGCGAAGCTACGGTCACAGTCTCAAGGCATAATAACTTGAGAAAGTAGGTACTGTAGTTGCACATTCCAAAGCGTAGATCTCTATGGAGAAGAATGGGCAAGAAACTCCTTGGACACTCTTTTAAATCAAAATATTCTTACAAAATCTTGGTTACATCGTTCATGTTGAGATTATACATATATGTGAGAACGATGTAGGAAGACGTGCACATTAAGAGCGTCCAGAGTAAAAGCATAAATCAGCAATTACAAAAACTAAAGTAATTAGAATAAACCGTGGCAGCTAAGAGATGACCAGTCCCAACTGACAGCGCCCGTTCACGAACATGACGCATGGATCTGCGCCATTCAACTCAACCATATTGAAGGGAACTAAATGACCCGGCACACCCGCCACCATCAGCGAGACATTTAAGTGAGCATGACATTCTCTCAGCCACCAAGGCACATTCAAGTCAAACCTCATTCATGTCATTTTTAAAGACCTATCTATAGACGCCCCGCACGTATAAATTAGATGACATTTTTTCTTTAGTTTCAGTTCCATGTATGGGGAGCCCTCCTTAATCTTGTAATTATTTTATTTTTGTATTAAAATCGTAAAGCGGTTCACAGAATACATCTCCCTACTAAGTTTTAACTGTGCAGACCTAATAGTTTCGGAATAAACTGTCTGTGACATACGTACGTACTTCGAGAAAGAGGTCAATCGTCGAATCCGACTCGGCTGGGCATCGTTCGGGAAGTTGCGTGGTATCTTCTCGTCCAACTTACCGCAATGTCTCAAGACGAAAGTCTATGACCAGTGTGTGTTGCCAGTGATTACATACGGGACCGAAACGTGGTCGCTCACAATGGGCCTTATCAGAAGGCTTAATGTCACCCAAAGGGCAATGGAGAGAGCTATGCTCGGAGTTTCCTTGCGTGATCAAATCAGAAATGAGGACATCCGCAAGAGAACCAAGGTAACCGACGTAGCCCGAAGAATAGCCAAACTTAAGTGGCAGTGGGCAGGGCACATTGCTCGCAGAACGGATGGCCGATGGGGCCGAAAAGTTCTGGAGTGGCGACCGCGAACCGGAAGACGCTGCGTTGGAAGGCCTCCCACTAGGTGGACCGATGACCTGGTGAAGGTTGCAGGGATCCGCTGGATGCGAGTCGCACGGGACCGGTCAATGTGGCGACACTTGGGGGAGGCCTATGTCCAGCAGTGGACGTCTTTCGGCTGAAATGATGATGATGATGATGATGACATACGTACGTTAAGCCGTTGGTCACGGCTATCATTTGTAGATCTTTGACAGTCGCTACAGGTAGTCAGTGACTCGAAAGTCTGACAACCAGTCTTACCAAGGGGTATCGTATTACCCAGTACTAACTGGGTTGTGGAGGTCAGATAGGCAGTCGCTCCATGTTAAATACTGGTGTTCAGCTGCATACGGTTGGACTGGAAGGCGACTCTAAAATAGTTGGGAAAAGGCTAGGCAGATGATGAATCAAAGTCAAGTAAGGAATTCAGTTTCTATTATTGCATAGCACCTGAGATAGAACAGTTAGCAACACAACGAGTCGAAGGTAGTAAAATAATTGAAATGGCCTCTTGAAGTGATGTGGATTATTTATATACAACATTAGTTTTATAGTATATGCGAAACCTGATACAAGTGTCTAGTATTTTTATGGTAAAGAATCTATGTACAAAATTTCAAAACTGTGTCATGAAAAATCACAAAGTTATAAGCTTGTTCTGTTACCTAGTTGTCCGCAAAAAAACGTGGTCATCACGCGGCGCGTGCCTCCAGCGTCGTCTTGAGCTTATTGATAATAATAATTTGGCAGTAGTACGGTGTCCAACTTTTAACTTTTTTTAATATTTTTGGGAAAAAATATAACATGGTTTAAAAATTATTGGAATCGATTAGTTACTTATTCTGAACAAACTATATTCAGGTTGCGCATATACTAACAATAATGTTGTATAGACATACGGCCCGATAAAATGAGAATGTTATACAAGATATGAAATAATAAATTATGAAATTACCACTAAAGCTGTGCGCAGACACATGCAAGACTGTCTATCGCTTCAACTACACTTTAGAACATTACTAACTACCGTCCACGGTTTAGCCCGCGTGTAATTCGGGATTTTTTTATTTTTCTATGAGATTAATCTCCGAAATGGCTGGATCGATTTTGACGAGAATTTTACGTGCAGATAGCTACTTTTATTTTAGAAAATAATTAGGATTCCAGGCCAAAAAAATACCCTTGATATTGGTAAAAAAAAAATATTAAAAAAAGGAAGTAATATTTTTATCTGTGTGCCAATTTTATCCAAATCCGTTCAGTAGTTTTTGCGTGAAAGAGTAACAAACATCCATCCATCCTCACAAACTTTCGCATTTATTATATTCATCATCATCATCATTTCAGCCGAAAGACGTCCACTGCTGGACATAGGCCTCCCCCTAGTGTCGCCACATTGACCGGTCCCGTGCGACTCGCATCCAGCGGATCCCTGCAACATACACCAGGTCATCGGTCCACCTAGTGGGAGCCCTTCCATCGAAGCGTCTTCCGGTTATATTCTATACTTACTTAATTCTTTGAGTCAACTTGTTTTTTTATGTGAATGTTTTTAAAAGCATCATTTCAGTAACAGACACTTTTTATTTGTCAAAAACAAAAATATAAGGCTAAAGTCCAGATACAAGGCATAATAAATAAGAACACAACATTACGTCTGCAATCCCAGAAGATTAGGCAGAGGTATACCTAATAGTACAACCTTTTTAAGTTCCGTCGGTTGATGGAAATAAGCTCGCCCCCTATTACATAATAATGGTCGAGCTTATTGCCATCAACCCGGCACAAATTCAGACTCCGTAGCTGCTACTGAGAAATTCCTGATGGTAAACCCCAATAATAGTTTGCCCAACCTGAGAATTGAACCCAGGACATCATGCTCAGAGTCGCGCTTGCAACCGCTAGACCAACGATACAGACAACAATACAATGACAGCGAAATAAATGACTGTCAAATAGACAAAATTGTTTTTTTTTAAATTGTTATTTGTAGTGTGTGAACACGGCCTAATTGAACATATGTTTTATACTAAGAAAATGAGTGCTGATAAAAAAATATTTGGACGTTTTTATGCTGCTACGAGTATACAACATTAGTTTTAGTATATGCGAAAGTTGAAACGTGTCTAGTATTTTTATGTAAAGAATCTATATACAAAATTTCAAAACTGTATCATGAAAAATCACAAAGTTATAAGCTTGTTCTGTTACGTGGTTGTCCGCATAAAAACGTGGTCACCACGCGGCGCACCCGTGCGCGCGCCTGCAGCGCCGTCTTGAGCTCATTGATAATAATAATTTGGTAGTAGGTACCTAAATTATTGCGATGGGATGCTTATTGTCGCTTGTAGCTTTTTTTTAAATATTTGGGACCAAATATAACATGGTTTAAAAATGATTGGAATCGATTCAGTTACTTATTCTGAACAAACTATATTCAGGTTTTGCATATACTAAAAATAATGTTGTAGGTATAATATGATTCATTGAAATGATAGTAAGATAGCTAGTCAAAACACGGATTTATACGTGTCTACTTAGACCTTTTTGAGTCAATATGTCAAGGTTGACTTCCAGTCTAACCAGATGCAGCTAATATCAGCATTTTACATGGAGTGACTGTCTATGTATCCTCCACAACCCAGTTAGTACTGGGTAAGACTGGTTGTCAGACTTTCGGGCCACTGACTACCTGTAACGACTGTCAAAGATCTACAAATGACACCCGGGACCAACGCCTTAACATGTTTTCCGAGGCACGGAGGAAACTCGGTATGTAATGGGTGGTCACCCATCTACGGACCAACCTAGACAAGCGCGGCTTAACCTGAAGATTGATCCGAGCCGCTGTTATTATTTTACTGATTGTAAAATGGGTTAATATTCTCCAAAAATAGTTCAGCTACCTCTCATTCTCTGAGATTTGTAAGATTACGTCATGTACACTAGAACCAAAATAAAAAATAAAAATTAATATAAAGGGTGTAAATAGACCCGTAACATAGCCGAAAGGCGCTTGTTCTTCCCGTCTTTGCGATCATTTTGTTTATCTTGACCATACCTGGGAACCTTCTAGTTACGGAGATATTGGGGGTCAAAGTTCCAACTTTTTCACAAGTTTTTTTTTTAAATACATGTTTTTAATGTAAGATATTTACTTTACACACCTCCACGACCCCCGTACTATTCAATGCATCCATCAGCACAATTCTTTGAGTGCTTTCCATCGAGTCCCACCGTAAAATGTGATTTTTCATCCCAAAAAAAAAGCCGATTCCCAGCAATAAATTTTGCGTAAAGTTACTTAGTTTGGTGTACAGAATGCTTGGTTGACGGCTAGGTGAAGGGTCTGTTTACACCCTGTATACTACAGACGTAATCTTCAAATTATTGTTTTAAATCTCCTGGTTGTATACTTTTTGTTTGTTTGTCATCTTTCTTTTATTTTTTTTTTATTTTTTTTTTCTCGTCTGGCGATTATTGTTTTGTTTTATATTATTATGATAACCTGTGAACAGTGTTGTTGGTTACATTATTGGCAAAATGCAAATATTGTTACACTAATTTTAAGTTTTCATAATGTAACTGTTTGCTCTTCCTCTTAATAAAAATTTAAAAAAATAAAACCATATGGTATGTAGCAGGGTTGGAAAAAAAACAGATTTTTTTTTAAATTTTATAAAACAAACAGTTCAAATTGTTTTAAACAATTGTTTTTTTGTTCTTTTTAGTTTAGGGCATTATTTCAAATTAATTCGACCTATAATGCTTCATTTCTAAACTAGTACTTTTCAAATTCGCCATATTAAATTAAACATTTACAAAAAAAGGTTATAAATCTGTCTGTTTATTTTTGTCTTTGTCTTACTCTGACCTGACTGACATACAATTTTGAATAAAAAATATAATAAATATAAAATAATATCAATCAAAAATGTTATAATTTTTATTGGTTTGAATTGAAATTTTGAATATTCTAATGCATGTTTCAAAACTAGGTGTTATCTTCTCCCATATAAATCCTGGTACTTATTAGATCTTAGTTTGATTGAATAGTTTACTTATCACAAAAATAATGTTTTATTTAATTACAATGCCAATAAAAGTTCAAAAATATAACATAGCAAGAACATAGACTCGACTGGTTTTTATGTTAAAATATTTAGACTCCTAAATATTAATTTATTTTCCTTTTATATCCATTTATTTGCCATGAAAAGTAGTTTTAAAGCTTGTTTTTTTGTCTCATTGTTTTATACAATGCTTAAAACTTGTTTTAACCTGTGTTTTTAAACGTGTGGTTAAAAACACGGTTTAAAATCAAACTGTTTTAAACACTATTATAAACATGTGTTTTAAAAACAACTTGTTTTAATCATGCCAACCCTGGTATGTAGTCTATTAACTCGAACTAGTAATTACATCAAAGACATATTGCAGACTTGTTTACTCACACACTAGACAGTTATATTAGCTTGTTCAAACATGTGAATCCGGACTGGCGAAGCAAATGCGGTCGCTATTTATAATTTTGTACTCGTAGAAAAAAACTCGTGGCTAAATTATAACAGCCGGTCGGATCAATCATCAGGTTAAACTGCGATTGCCTAGGCTTGTCCGTGGATGGGTGACCACCCATTACATAACGAGTTTCCTCCGTGCCTCGGAAAGCACGTCATTTGTATATCTTTGACAGTCGTTAAAGGTAGTCAGTGACTCGAAAGTCAGACAACCAGTCTTACCAATAGGTATCGTATCTCATATTATACCCAGTACTAATTGGATTGTGGAGGATAAATACGCAGTCACTCCATGTAAAAGTGCTAAGCAGACACATATGAATCCGTGTTTTGACTACCTATGTTATTATCATTTCAATTAATCATATTATATACTCGTAGCAGCATAAAAACGTCTAAATATTTTTTATCAGCACTCACTTTATTATTATAAAACATATGTTATACAGAAAGTGTGCAACTTCGCAAATAGCTGTCAAATATTTGGCGGTTTTGATTAATTTGGCAATATAACTGTATGGAAATAAGAAATATGGCTAACTAGTGAACTAAAATATTGATTATGAAATGCTAATAATATCGTAACACCAAATATTTAGTTTTAGATGTAAAAAAAGTATTTGGAAACTTTCCAAATGCCTTTTTTACACCTAAAACGGTTACAACATCAAATTCAGTGTTTTAATTGCAATTCATTATTAATATTCTAGTTCACTAGTTAGCCATATTTCTTATTTCCAAACAGTAATATTACCATATTAATTAGAACAGGTAAATATTTGACAGCTAACGACGTTGTCAATTTTTTGGATGAACGTTCTTAGGCCGTTGATCCCGGCTGTCATTTGTAAATCTTTGACAGTCGATACGAGTCAGTCAGATGTACTAAATACATGGTAACCGTCTTGGAGTCGGAGAACCTCTCACCCTGTATAGATCAAAGCTAAAATATTTTATAGTATCTAATAAATAGAAAAAGTAAATGAATTTGTCTTGTGGGACTATAAAACTATTAATTAATGTCTTCAGATGTTTATGGGATTATAAATTAAACAAGTTATATTTTGAGATGAATTTCGTACTGCCTAAATTTTAATCCATACTATCCATACTAATATTATAAATGCGAAAGTAAGTTTGTTTGTTACATTTTCACGCCTAAACCACTGAAACGATCATCCTAAAATTTTGTATATACGTTGTCAAGTGTACAGAAACGGCCATAGAGTACCTTTCATTCCGAAGAAAAGTACTGTTCCCGAGGAAAACAACAATAACGTTCTTATGATAATAGATGGCGCCACGTGTCCTTCGAATCATGATTGAATTATATTAGTACAAGCAGAGTACAACCCGAATTGATTGTCAAAATTTTAAATTAACGCGAGCGGAGCCGCGGACAAAAGCTAGTAGTACATAATTATTATACCACTTCCTTAGAGATTTTATTAATGTTTTTATGCGGTCATTAAATTGGAACTCATCCAAAGACTATACCCATCATCTGCCTAGCCTTTTCCCGGCTATGTTGGGGTCGGCTTCCAGTCTAACTGGATACAGCTGAATACTTTTCCGTTTCTCGTTTCGTATTCATTTTTTTTTGGGGTTAAAATCACTCAATGTAACGCACTGAAAACATTGTGCTGATCGATGCATTGAATAGTAAACAGGCCATGGAGGTATTTAAAGTAAAGTTATAAACATAAAAAATGGTACTGAAAAAAAAAACTTGTGAATAATTTGGAACTTTGACCCCCAATATCTCCGTAACTAGATGCTTCCCAAGTATGATTATTACTACAGGAAACGGGATATTTACCATGTTTGCTATTTTTGCCATGTTTACTATTTTTTTTTTTGCTTTTTTTGTTTTTTTTTTGTTTGCTTTTTTTTTTTTTTTTTTTTTTTTTTCCAAGTATGGTCTAGAACAAAAAAATGATCGCAAAGACGGGGAGAACAAGTGCCTTTCGGCTTCGTTAAGGGTATATTTACACCCGTTATTGGTTAATATGCCACCAGTCCTATCTATAGTTTTCCTATCTGACCACTCCTGATGGAAATGGCGAAACAAACTCATGGATCAACGCCTCTTTTAAACTCCAGAAATTAATTACATATAGCCTGGCACCACTTACCTACCGACTTTAATTTTCGGCATTTCCTTATACAGTCACCAGCTCATCAAGTTACCACAAACTGTCAAATTGTCTTATTCAATTTTGAACATAACCTTCAATATTTTATGGTTTAAAATCATTTGGAGGGTTAAGGTCTCTTTTGAACTCCAGAAATTAATAACATAAAACCCGTACCGTAGTTATCTACCGAAATTTATTTTCGGCCCGTCCTTGTACAAGTCAGTGTCGTACATAACGAGAGCGCCTCGTAAATCGTAACATTTATATTACAAGACGTGAGGTAATGTGGCATTAACGGCAGAGATTAAAAATAAAGGTCATGAGCGTTGAGCTCGCTTTGGCTTGGGATTCCGTAGCATACTTATGATTAATGTGATATGTTAAGTATGAGAGACTACGGTTATCCTTACGAAAACACGAAATATTTTAAGAGTAACTTCTATAAGTCGTAAAGTCGCCATAGCAACGGAAAAAAAATATCTGAGTGTTTTTTTTTTACGAAATAATTATAATTCTAAAATTTTTTGAGACTTTTTGCACAAAATCTTTACTCCCATATTCTAACAATGACACTAGGTAAATACGACGTAGTAAACTAGCGTAATGGATGATCAAAAATAATGAGCTAGGATTTATTTTGTGGGTCAAGTACTTTTTTTAAAACTCAGATAAAAAAATAATCCCTTGAAATGGCTTCGTTATAGCCGTTAGATGATTCCCTGAAAATATTTCGTGTATGAATAGTTAGACCTTATATAGATACAATTTACTTCACATAACATAACATTACGCCTGTAAACCCCGAAGGGTTAGACAGAGGTGCACCTAATCGAACAACCAGATTTCGCCAGTTATGTTTAAGTCCAATGTAATAGGGGGCGAGCCTATTGCCATCAACCGGGCACAAATCCAGACTCCGTGGCTGCTACCTGGTCTCCGTGGCCCTGTGAATCGGACCCAGGACCTCATGCTCAGTAGTGGCGATTGCGACCACTAGACACACGAGGCATTCTACTAAACAGTCTAAATGCTTCATTGTTCACTAAAATCTCAACACAACTGTTTTCAAATATTGATTTTCACTGACTAGCTGAACCCCGCGGTTTCATCCGCCGCTCCTGACTTCTTTTTTTTTTGCTTGGTTCTGTTTGGTCGTAGCGTGGTGTTATTAGCCTATAGCCTTTCTCGATAAATGGACTCATCATCATTTCAGCCGAAAAGTCCACTGCTGGACATACGCCTCCCCCAAGAAGGGGGGTTTTGCCATAATCGCCACGCTTGGCAGGCGGGTTGGCGATCGCAGTATGGTTGTTGTAGAATCAGATAACGCTGCTGCCCATTCTCTGGTAAGTCCCTTAGTCGCCTCTTACGACACCCACGGGAAGATATGGGATGGTGCTATTCTATATAAATGGACTATCGAACACTAAAAGATTTCTTTAATTCTTGAGATTAGCACGTTCAACCAAACAAACAAACTCTTCAGCTTTATAATATTAGTTTAGAAGTATAGATAGTGATATCTTCCAGACAGCCTTTGGATGGACTACGAACCTAAAATAAAAAGGAGGAGTAGTCTCATGTAATAAGGTCGAGCCTATGACCATCAACCGGGCTCAAATCCAGATTCCGTGGCCGCTATTGAGAAATTCCTAATAGAAAAATTGAATAACACCTTGCCCGACCTGGGAATTGAATTTAAGGCCTCATGTTGAGCAGAAGCGCTTACAACCACTAGACCAGCGAGGTACTAACATAACATAACACCCACATATTCGAAACGAAATCAACTTTGATAGAAAAGCACTAGCGACCCGCCCCTTCACATTCTAACCTTCAGAATTTTGTTCGGTCAATGAGCCTGTTAAAAATAGACGGAAATCATTCACTCTATTTTTTTTCTACTAGCTGTTGCCCGCGACCTTCGTCCGCGTAAAATTTTATAGCCTATAACCTTCCTCGATAAATGGGCTATCCAACACTAAAATAATTTTTCAAATCGAACCAGTAGTTCCTGAGATTAGCGCGTTCAAGCAAACAAACAAACAAACTCTTCAGCTTTATAATATTATAGTATAGATAAGTAAACTTCTAAAGAAAAACAACTTGAACGTATCAATAAAAATAAAGATATATTAACTGTGGAAAGTTTATCATAAAGGGTTTAACAAGACCCCTAACGAAGCCGAAAGGCATTTGTTCTCCCCGTCATTACGATCATTTTTTTTTTGTTCTAGACCATACCTGGGAATCTTCTTGTTACGGAGATATTGGGGGTCAAAGTTCCAACTTTTTACAACTTTTTTTTTTAAACGTGTTTTTAATGTAAGATTTTTAAACACCTCCACGACACCCGTACTATTCAATCCATCCATCAGCACAATGTTTTGAGTGCGCTATATGGAATCCCACCTTAATACGTATATTTCACTCCAAAAAAAAGTCCTTTCCCAGCAATAATTAATTTTTGCGTAGAGTTACTTAATTTTATGTACATATTGCTTGGTTGACGGCTTCGTGAAGGGTCCGTTTACACCCTGTATGTTATTTAGGGCTGCTTTCTTTACATTATTATCCCTTTTTGTGTCTGTCATTTAAAGAACGTACGTACTTTATGATCTTATGATCACGCCTGTAATTAACGAAGGCTTAAGCAGAGGTTTACCTAATAGTACACTCACATTTCGTCAGTTATATTTCAGTCCCATGTAATTTTGGCAAGCTTATTACCAGCAACGGGGCACAAATCCAGAATTCCAGAAAAAATATTTATGGAAAAACTCAATAACACTCTGCCTGATCCAGGGACACTATTTTCTCAGTGGTTTTAGACAAACCATACCACCAGGGGTATGGCCTTGGGGTGCGTTGTCAGAATTCCTCCTCGTGTGCCCGATGGCTGCCGGTCCCTTTCGATACGTCGGGAGGGAATAGCAGCTGCCGGGCCGGTGCACCCTGGGCGTGGGCAGTATCCTTCCCCGAGGAATGGGAAGAGATTCTTATTCCTTGGGGAATGTTACTGTCTATGGCTAATATTCTGACATGGGAGGGGTCCTTTTGTGGACCAAGGAGGCGTTGCTCCGCGTGACCCTCTGAAAAGCAGAGGGCACAGCGGAGGAGCAAGGGCGGGCTCGGTGTGCACTTACCATGCCGCCGAGCAGACAGTGAAGGACGCAGTCATTCACTGTCCCCGTCGATATCGTAATCCCACCGTCGAAGTGTCGTGGATCACGTCTCGCGGCTTCGATTGGGACCGAGGGTCTTGGCTTAACCGCCCGGACCGCGAGGTAGAAAACCTCTATAAAAAGTTACCCCGAATCTCAAGCGGCGGCGCACCGCGAGGAGATGTATGGCTGACGGGTTCCTATGGAAAATCAGTCACTAGTGCGAACCACTGCCGGGCCTGGCTATGGCTTATCTGGGTACAGGGGGCACTGCCCAGATGGACTTTTTATTTCCCCCATACTCGTGGGAACAGTATGGAAAAACCAACAACCCAATCTACGGCCGGTAACGGCGAAGGGAGGAAGGAGAAGGATGCGGGGTCGGAGTCCGGCGCCGCATCCAGCGATGTGAGCGCGGGAGGCTCAGAGAGCTCCCGGCGCGGCAGGCCCGGGACTGCTGCTGCGGTGAACGGGAAGTTCTTCCGCAAGCGGTCCTGGCCGGAGGGCGACCGAGGGTCGTCATCGGAGGGAGAGCTGGCCTCGGCTCGCAAGATCCCCACCAGTAAGCGAGGAGGGATCCGCGGCAAGGGGAGAGGCCTCTCTGCCACCGAGAGGTCGGCGCGGCTTGCCGAGGAGGGGCGTCACCCGGGGGTGGCCGGTCGCGGGGTGGCCCGTACGGGCTCCTCTGGCGACGAGGCGGGTGCAGACGGCGGCTCCGAGGCGGAGCGTAAGGCCGGTTTCGCGAAGGAGGTTGAGGCGGCGCTGAGGGCTGTCTCATATAAACAGAAGCCCTCCACCAGGCATAAGGCCATGCCTGCAGCGATCGCCTCCATCATGGCGTCAGCGGAGGCCAGATATGGGGGCCCGTCAGACGAAGTGGCCAAACTGCGGGCGGAGGTCGCTCGCCTGACGGCTGCCACGGAGCTTCTCCAAGAGGAGAACAGGAAGCTCCGAGCAGACTTGGCCGGTCTGCGCGAGGCCGGCTCCCGCAAGGCGCCCCAAAATGGGAGCCAGCAGCTACCAAGCCAGCCCGTGCCCGTGCCGGTTGAGAACCAGGTCCTGAACCTGGTTCGGCAGGAGCTGGCTGCCTTCCAGGCGCGGTTCTCCGTACTGGAGGGCATTGTCCTGCGCCCCCCCCTGGCGGCAAACAGGGCGTCCGCGGGCCCTAGGGTGGCCACATATGCGGCTGCTGCGGCCTCCACACCGGGGCCGTCTAGCCGGCTCTCCGGCAGGGTTGCGTCGTCCCCTGAAGGGCCGGCTCCGGCGATACCGGCTCCGGCCAAGAAAGCGGCGGCCCTGAGGCAGGGCAAGGCAGCGGGCCAAAAGAAGGGCAAGGCGGCGACTGTACCAGCGCCAGCCGCGAGGCAGCCGCCACCGCCGCCCCCCCCGCCCCCTAAGCCTTCCGCGGCCGAGACCGAGTGGCAGGTGGCTGGACAAAGGCAAAGGGAGCGGAAGGCAGCCAAAAAGGCCAGAAAGCGGGAGCGGAAGCGCCAACAAAAGGAGCGGAGCGTCGCGGCTAGGCTCAGCGCCCCGAAGACCGCAGCTGTAGTGATTACACTACAGCCGGACGCGGAAAAGAGGGGCGTGAGGTACCGCGACGTGCTCGCTAAGGCGAGGGCGACGGTGGATCTCGGGGAGCTCGGGATCACCGGGGGCCTCCGCCTCAGGGTCACCGCGACAGGGGCTCGAGTGCTGGAGATCCCTGGCGAAACCCGTGGCTCGTCCGCTGACGCTCTTGCTGAAAAGCTTAGAGCGTCCCTAAATGCGGACGAGGCCCGAGTGTCCAGGCCCGTCAAATGCGCAGACCTGCGCATCCTGGGTCTGGACGACTCGGTGACCGAGGAGGAGGTGGTGGCCGCCGTCACCAGGACCGGTGGGTGCCCTGCTGAGCAGGTCAAGACAGGCACCTTACGTCCGGACCTGTCGGGCATGCGAACCGTTACGGTAAGCTGCCCTGTGACGGCGGCGAAAGCCATTATGGAGGGCCGAAGGCTCTTGGTTGGCTGGGTTTCGGCGCGGGTTAAGCTGCTGGAACCCAGACCTCTGAGGTGCTTCCGCTGCCATGTGGGGCACCACGTGTCGGTCCGGTGCACCTCGGAGGTGGACCGCAGTGGCCTATGCTTCCGTTGCGGCCAGCCCGGTCACATGGCCGCGGCTTGCTCCGCCGCGCCGCACTGCGCTGCATGTGCGGCAACCGGCAAGCCGGCCGATCACCGGGCAGGGAGCAAGGCCTGCGGTACACCTGCCAAGGCCAAGGCCAGGGGCAACGGAAGGCCCTCCACCACCACCACCAAAACCCCCACCGTCGCCACCACCGCAGCCGTCGCCGCCGCGGCCGCCACTGCTGCAACTTCTGCAGCGCGGCCCTCGCAGGGGGCCCGGGAGGGGGCTGAAATGGAGTGCCAATAACGGCCCCATTACGCCTTCTCCAGGCGAACATCAACCACTGCGCCTGCGCTCAAGATCTGCTGATCCAGAGCATGGCGCAGTGGTCGATTAACATCGCCGTGGTCTCTGAGCCGTACTTTGTCCCGCCCAGGGATGACTGGGTGGAGGACCTTAGCGGCTCAGTGACCATAATTGCGTCGGCCGCCGCCGGTACCCCGACCCTTGAGAGTGTCAGGAAGGGTCAGGGGTGCGTAGCAGCACGGTTCGGGGAGATCGTTGTGGTGGGAGTCTACTTCTCCCCGAACCGAACTCTCGCCGAGTTCCACAACTCCCTCAGGGAGTTGAGTGTCGTCATCGGGAGCCATTCTCTCCCCGTGCTGGTGCTCGGGGACTTCAATGCCAAGAACTTGGCTTGGGGTTCTCGTTACACGGATGTGCGGGGTAGAATGGTGGAGGACTGGGCTCTGGAGACAGGCCTGGTCGTCCTAAATCGGGGTTCTGTCCCCACGTGCGTGCGGATGCGGGGCGAGTCAGTGGTGGACATATCGTTCGCTAGCCCCGCTCTGTCGCCGCGTGTCGTTGACTGGCGCGTCATGGAGGGGGTGGAGACCTATTCCGACCACCGGTACATCCGGTTCGACGTCTCCACCCAGACCTCAAGCGCGCCGGTCCTACAGGCCCCGAGTGGTCCGCGATGGGCGCTGAAGCAGCTGGACCGGGAGCTCCTCCTGGAAGCCTCGATCGTGCAGGCCTGGGTGTCATCACCGGCCAGGCCTGCCGACATCAACAACGAGGCGGGTTGGTTCCAGGAGGCCATGTCCGAGATTTGCGACGTGGCAATGCCCCGAGTTCGGCCAGGAAGCGCCCGACGTCAGGTGTACTGGTGGTCGCGGGAGCTGACGTCTCTACGTGAGGCGTGCGTTGCCGCGCGGCACCGGTACGCCAGGCATCGCAGGCTCCGCATCCGCCCTCCGGATGCGGCAGCCATTGAGGCGGAGCTTTACGAGGGGTACAGAGCGGCGAAGACCGCCCTCCAAGAGGCTGTCCGGCGGGCCAAGAACCTGGCCCGCGAGGAGATGCTGGAGTCTCTGAACGGAGATCCGTGGGGGCGCCCTTACAAGATGGTGCGGGACAAACTCCGCACCCGGGCCCCCCCGCTGACGCAGAGTCTCCGGCCTGAGCTCGTGGAGGACGTGGTGAGCGCTCTGTTCCCTTCGCGAGGGAGGCATCCTCCCCCGCCTATGGCTCCGCCGCCGCTTGCGGTGCCGGAAGCGGACCACACCGATGACGACGTTCCGGAGGTGACTGGGGTAGACCTGAGAGTGGCGGTACGCAGGCTGAAGGCCAGAAATACCGCCCCGGGACCCGATGGCTTGCCTGGCAAAGCCTGGGTCCTGGCCTGTGAGGCTCTCGGGCCCCGACTGGAAGGGCTCCTAAGCGCATGCTTGGAGAGAGGCCAGTTCCCGCTTCGTTGGAAGACGGGGAAGCTGGTCCTCATCCGGAAGCCAGGGCGCCCTGCGGACTCTCCGTCCGCATACCGGCCCATCGTGTTGCTCGACGAGGTGGGCAAGCTCTTTGAAAGAGTTATTGCTAACCGCCTCGCCGGGCACCTCGCGGGAATGGGGCCGGATCTTGCGGAACACCAGTTTGGTTTCCGCAAGGGGCGCTCGACGGTGGACGCCATCATGCGCGTGAGAGCCCTCACGACGGGGGACGCGGTTTCCCGGGGCGGGGTCGTCTTGGCGGTGTCTCTTGACATCGCCAACGCCTTCAACTCCATGCCCTGGAGCTGCATTGGGGAAGCACTCCGGTATCACCGGGTGCCAACCTACCTTCGTCGTGTGGTCGGGGATTATCTGACGGATAGGGCCGTCACGTACCCCGGTCGGAGCGGAGAATGGAACCGGCGAGAGATGTCGTGCGGTGTTCCACAGGGATCGGTTCTGGGGCCGGCCTTGTGGAACATCGGTTACGACTGGGTGCTGCGCGCCGACCTCCCTAGCGGCGTCAGCGTGGTCTGCTACGCTGACGACACGCTGGTACTGGCACAAGGGAGGTCACACGAGGCGGCGGCCGAAAACATGACACGCGGGGTTGCGATAGTCGTGGAGAGGATCCGGCAATTGGGTCTCGAGGTGGCATTGCACAAGTCCGAGGCCATGTGTTTTCATGGGCCTCGGAATGCGCCACCGTCGGGATCCCTACTGACGGCAGGAGGGGTTTCCATCGGCGTCGGGTCGACGCTGAAGTACCTGGGACTCGTCCTTGACAGCCGGTGGAACTTCGTGGAGCATTTCCGACGTTTGGCCCCCAAACTGGAACGGACCGGGGCTGCCTTCAAGCGGCTCCTGCCCAACCTGGGGGGTCCAAACGCCTCCTGCCGGAGGCTCTACGCGGGGGTCGTGCGGTCCATGGCCCTTTACGGGGCCCCAGTGTGGGCGCGTTCTCTGAGGCGGCAAGCCGCCCGCTACTTGAACGCGCCCCAAAAGGGGATAGCCCTAAGGCTAGTCCGGGGGTACCGCACGATCTCCGGTGAGGCGGCGAGCCTCCTTGCCGGATTGCCGCCATGGGATCTGGAGGCAATAGTCCTCGCGCGCCTTCACGAATGGCGCGCGGAGGCACTACGTCGGGGGGAAACTCCGCTGCCGCGGCAAATCGCCGCTCAGCGGACAGACCTCCGGAGCGATCTCATGGTGACATGGAGAGAGCGACTGTCGCAACCCCGTGCAGGGCACGCCACCATAGTGGCGATAAGTCCCCTCTTTGAGGAGTGGCTAGAGAGGCGCCACGGCGCCCTCACCTTCCGCCTGACGCAGGTCCTCACCGGACACGGTTGTTTCGGGAGGTTCCTGCACCGAATCGGGCGGGTGGAAACGCCCGGGTGTTTCCATTGTGAGGATCGTCCGGAGGACACGGTGCAGCACACTGTGGAGGTCTGCCCCGCTTGGGCGGAGCAGCGCCGTGTCCTCGTAGTGGCGATCGGCGGCGGCGACCTCTCGCGCCCGGCCCTGGTTCAAGCCATGGTCCGGAGCGAGAGGGAATGGGAAGCCGTCACCTCCTTCTGCGAAGCAGTCATGCTGGTGAAGGAGGTGGCGGAACGTGAGAGGGAAAGAGCCTCACGTCCCAGCCGCCGCGGGAGACGCCCTGGGCGTCGGGGGTCACGTGGTGGCCCCCGGCCACCGTAGGCGCGGGCCTGTGGATGGCGAGTTATGGGCTAGCTCGCCGTCCAGCCGTCTTATGACGACAGGCCGTGTCGACGGCGCGTTCGTGTTCCACGCGCGCCTCAAAGAGATGTCAGCAACCACGTAGGGGTCCGCACGGGCCGATGCCTGCCAGGGCTGCGGGACTGTTCGAAAGAGATACCGCGGCCCTGGAACACAAAGGGCAAAGAAGGAACATGGATGGGTTTTAGTCAGTACAAGTCTGACACTCCCTCCCGCTCTGCCCAGAGCGGGGGGGGTCATTTGATGATTTCCCATCCCAAAAAAAAAAAAAAAAAAAAAAGGGGTATGGCCTTGGTATGGTGGGTCCGCAATGGATTGTACCAGGACTTCATCAAGCTGAGCAGTCGCAGAAGCAGTGTGAGTCCAATGAATATGTTTTCGTTCTTTCTCTTCGTAGACGAATTTAAAGAGTAGACCCTCCTGCACCTGGCTTCTCATTCGGTAACCCTAGTATATGCTTAGGTCAGGGCTCGAAAACCGGTTAAAATTCTTAACCAGTTGCGGTTATCGATACAAACCGAAATCGTTTTAGATTAAAGGTTGCTCTTTACCGGTTTTTACCGGTTTATGAAAAAACCGGTTTGTCATGGATTTTGGTTTTGATAGTGAAAAATAACATAAAATCAAGTTTGATAGGGTCCTCGGGCCCCGCCATCCTCGCTCGCACGGTCTGGACGTTGCGATGTCATTTAGTTAAGTTCTCCAATTGTATTTGACGTCCTCAGATCAAACATTATTTTTCATAATATTTTCTGGGGGTGTTAAAAAATAGATGAAAAAATTTCAAGAATTGCGGATGTAACCGGTTACTTTGGGTGTCAAAACCGTTTGTACTTAAGTAACCGCTAATCTTTATCATTTGGATTACATAAAAACAGTTCACTTGTTTTACTGGTAAATGAAGGAATTATATATTTACCGGTATTTAATCGAAATTAACCGCTCTTTTTTTTTTCTCCGAAAGCATCTAAAAAGCCGATTCCTGCCGGCTTCACTTCGGGAACAAGGCGCTCTCGTAGCGTCCTATATGTACTAACCTTGTCAGTGAGAGAGGTGATGTGGCCTGTGACAGCCTGGGTTCTGGTCGCACTCCTGGGGCTGGCGTAGACCGCCGCTGCTACGAGGAGAAGGAAGGCTAGGACCCTCATGCTGGAATAAAGAAAAAATGGTTTGTAATACAGTAAGGCTTAATTGCCAAGAGCCTCCACCGATATCTGAGGAGGCTCTCGTTAGGCAGCTGTATCAAGGGATTCAGAAAGCAGTATCATTGGACACGGCTCGTATTGTTAGGAGGTTCCTCTCTCTGGAGCCATGAGTAGGTTGGACTCTGTTCCCGATACCGGTGGGCTACTATTTTTTAATGTTTTTTTTTATATTTATAAAAACGTAAAAAGTAAGGAAGAAAACGGAATAATGTTGTAAAATGATCACTTGTTTCGTTGAAGGAAAACATCGTGAGGAAATCAAACCAGTATGCCTGAGAGATATTTCTCGACGTCATGTAAAGCCAAGTCAGAGGCTCATAGGCGGCATAAAAACTCTGACACCAGGTTAGGCACTAACCACACATAAAAAAAAACAGGAAGTGTTTTTTTTTGTTACAAGCCACGTTCTCGATGGGATTTCCCATCATCGGTAGAAAGTACGAATTTGCATCCGGCTCGAAGGACCATTTAGATGTATGGTTAGGGACCTTACACCTTGAGTCGATGCTGATTGATACACTAATTAATGATTGATTGATATTTATTGATAAAAGTATGATTGAATGATAGGTGAGTGCACGCGGTGTGAATGCTATTCCTGTACTAAATTGGCCGGCCCGGCGCAGGTAAAATATTGATATGAAAACTATGCTGTGCTTGCACTGTACACTTCTTTTCCCTAAATAGGTTTGTACCTTGCAGGAGCAGTAGGGGATGAGTTTCAAAAAATATTTCTTAGCGCTTTCATAGGAATGTATTCCGCAAAATTGAATTTTCCTAGACACAGTTTAATTTGTACGATAGCTGTCAGTGAATTAAGAATTTTATAAAGTAGAACTTTTTTATTTTATTTTTTATTTTTATAAATATCTATTGGGAGGAGCTCGTGGCTAAATAATTACAGCCGCTCGGGTCGATCTTTAGGTTAAGCCGTGCTTGCCTAGGTTGGTCCGTGGATGGGTGACCACCCATTATATACCGAGTTTCCTCCGTGCCTCGGAAAGCACGTTAAGGCGTTGGTCCCGGGTGTCATTTGCAGATCTTTGACAGTCGTTAGGTAGTTAGTGGTCCAAAAAGTCTGACAACCAGTCTTACCAAGGAGTATCTTATTACCCAGTACTAACTGGGTTGTGGAGGTCAGATAGGCAGTCGCTCCATGTAAAATACTGGTATTCAGCTGCATCCAGGTAGACTGGAAGCCGACCTAAATATAGTTGGGAAAAGGCTAGGCAGATGATGATCTATTTGGCTTCAGAATAAACTAAAAAAGTTATTTAAATGTTTGAAGTTTTAATGCAAACTGAACTTTATGTGGAGTTTAAAGTTATTGTAAAAAAAAACACACAATTGCTTACAATATTGGGAAATAAATAGCAAATGCAAGATGGCCATGACTATCAAATCATTCTATGTTTAACTAACGTTTCATCAGACTACGAATTCCAAAAATAAGTGTGGGTGTGGCACAGCTTTCATTCTTATGTTACGTGTATACCAGTTCATTGTATTCAATAACTAGCTGACCCGGCGAACTTCGTACCGCCCAACTGTCGTCGATTGCACAAAGATCGTACCTACGCAGAATTACTAACACCACACGCATACCACCTTGAGCTCAGGCCAGCCTGGTACTTTTTTGGGACTGGCAACATACGGGAACTTTTTCCCTAGCTACCTACCTACCTACCCAACTTACCTTACGCTACCCTACCTACCTACACTAACTACTTACCTTACCCTACCTATCTGCCCTGCCTACCCTACCTTTTTTTTTGTTTTCGAGGCGAACCTAACTACGTACCCTATCTATCTACCCTACCTACCTACCCTACCTACCTACCTACTCTACCTACCTACCCAACCTGCATATCATAAAGTAGGAACAATTGTGATGTCTATCTACTACACATACAAATATATAAAATTAAAGTGTCTGTTTGTAATTTCAAAATAGCAGCTTTTTACTGAATGCATAATTATATGAAAGTATATTCGGCCTATTCCCAACTATGTTGGGGCTGGCTTCCAGTCTAACCAGATGCAGTTGACTACGTATTTTACATGAAGCGACTGCCTATCTGAATCTGACATCCACAACCCAGTTAGTACTAGGTAGTCAGACTTTCGGACCACTAACAACAAGTAACGACTGTCAAAGATCTACAAATGACAGCTGAGAGCAACGGCTTAACGTGCTTTCCGAGGCACGGAGGAAACTCGGTATGGGTGGGCACCTATCCACGGACCAACCAAGGCAAGTGCGGTTTTACCTAAAGATCGACCCAAGCTCCTCCGAGAGTTGGTAGTTAGCTAGTTCAAACACTGTTTAAGCTGTCACGATTTACAACTAAACTTATACTGTCACTTACGGGATAAATTCCGTGATTGTTCATTATTTTGAGCTCCCGATATCAAATTGTCAAGTTCATGGAATCCAGTTTTGAGTAAGCTCAAAAGTAGCAGCCGGCATCGTAATAAGGACTCCACAAAACCTGGTGATACTGTGAGTGTGTTTTGCCGTGACTTAGTGTCGAGTTCCAGTAGTGCTCGTAGCAAAAGACAAAGAAAGAGGGTAGATAGATTTGTCTGCTCTTAATAATTTATTTTCCATCCACCCGCATTCTCCAGTCAACCCGCGATCATGGAGCTTGCAACAGCGCCGAAATATCGGGAGCTCATAATAATGAACAATCACGGAAGACATCCCGTAAGTGACAGTATAAGTTTAGTTAGGTCGTTTTCTAAAACTCTCACGCCCTCGTATATAAACAAAGATGACGCATACGGCTAGTAGCTGTGACTAACAATGGAATAACCTTGGTAGTTCATTGGCTAATAAGGAAGAATACGAGTTGCTAAGGGGCCGTACAGACTGGGCAGTTTTGTCGCTGCGTCTTCTACTCATAATCGGATCGTCGTTTCATGAAATAGTTTTTTTATTCTTTACAAACTTACATATATTCGCACAGTGACATAGTGCACAAGTGAAGTGTTACTAACATAGTTTTAAGTTTCTGTTTTCTAACACAATTTGTATATTATTTTATGTATGTTAGCTTCTAAGGTATATTATCTATGGGCCAAAGTAGCCTGAAAATAAATGGATGTTCGCCTTTGTACATAAGCTATATGTTGTAATTATGTATTTCTCTTATTTTTGTGTGCAATAAAGAAAGAATAAGAACAGGATGCTCTTGTTGTCGTAAAACACGCGTTCAAAACGCATGGACACAATCGTGCAGTGTGCAACCGTCTTTACAGACAGACAGTTTCAATGTAGCAATTAGATCATATTACGTGATTAAGATATGGAAACGAATATTTTCCTTAATCAGAGCGTATAATTGATGTTATGTATCTTAAAGAATTCTTTGTAGCCAGGCCATGTTATTTGCTAACTTTATGTAAAGAATTTTGAAACTTTAAAAAAGAAGAAGAGCTCGTGGCTAAATAATAACAGCCACTCGGGTCGATCTTTAGGTTAAGCAGTGCTTGCCTAGGTTGGTCTGTGGATGGGTGACCACCCATTACATACCGAGTTTCCTCCGTGCCGGTAAGTACGTTATGCCTTTGGTCCCGGGTGGCATTTGTAGTTCTTTGACAGTCGTTCGGTAGTCAGTGGCCCAAAAGTCTGACAACCAGTCTTACCAAGGGGTATCGTATTACCCAGTACTAACTGGGTTGTGAAGGTCAGATCTATAGGCAGTCGCTCCATGTGAAATACTGGTATTCAGCTGCATCCAGTTAGACTGGAAGCCGACCCCAACATAGTTGGAAAAAGGCTCGGCAGATGATGATGACCTGGATAATATTCGCAAAGACCAGGGAAGCATAAATAGGAGGAGGTCAATACGCAGCAGTGGGTAGAATTAGTATTTAATATTCTTGGTGTAAACAGACCCTTCACGAAGCCGTCAACCAAGCATTCTGTACATCAAACTA
This sequence comes from Noctua fimbriata, assembly GCA_905163415.1. Lineage (NCBI taxonomy): Eukaryota > Metazoa > Arthropoda > Insecta > Lepidoptera > Noctuidae > Noctua > Noctua fimbriata. The sequence continues at coordinate 5,265,852 of LR990950.1, forward strand.
AGTAACTTTACGCAAAAATTATTGCTAGGAAATGATTTTTTTTTTTGGGGTGGAAAATCACATTTTAAGGTAGGACTCGATAGGAAGCACTCAAAGCATTGTGCTGATGGATGGATTGAATAGTACGGGGGTCGTGGAGTTGTGTAAAGTAAAAATCTTACATTAATAACATGTATTTAAAAAAAAAAACTTGTGAAAATGTTGAAGTTGGAACTTTGTCCCACAATATCTCCGTAACTAGAAGGTTCCCAGGTATGGTCTAGAACAAAAAAATTATCGCAAAGACGGGGAAAACAAGTGCCTTTCGGTTATGTTAAGGATCTATTTACACCCTTTATTTTGTATGTATTTTCTAGTATTTTTTTTCTGTTGTTGCTCCTACTGTGTATTATCTCTGAGTCTGCATCACCCTCAGGCATTAAGTCAGCCTTTGTGCAGCTTCAGTACAAGTATGTGCATAAAGTTTTAATAAATCAAAAAGAATTAAACTTCGGACGGAAGAATCGACAAAATGACAGATTGTGTCGACACAATGACAGATTTCTTTGCACTATCTGTCATTTTGTCGATTTTTCTGTGAAAGAAATCCTTGTCTACGGTTGTCATGGTACGGGGGCTGGCGAAGTTTAATTCTTTTTCGAGCCTATTGCCATCAACCGGGCACGAAATCAGACTCCGTGGCTGCTACTGAGATGTTTCTGATGTAAAATAGAACTTTGCACCCGGCCGGGTATCAAACCAAGGATCTCATGCTCAACAGTCGCTCTTGCGACTCTTGCGAACGCTCGATCAATGAGGCAGTTCAATTAAAAGTCAATTATGTAAGAATCTATAATAACAAAAAAATAAAAAATAATATTATAAAGGTAAAAGATTTTTAGTTTGTACGTAGGGGTTAATCTCCGGAACTAATGATCCAATTCTAAAAATTATTTCACTGGCAGAAAGCCACATTATTCATGGGTGCTATAGGCTATAAATTATATTTATATCATGCATATTAGCCGAGATATCACAACTTTAGTAGACAAAGTTGCGGGCGAAATGCTAGTAAATAATAAATAAGATGAATTGCTGGATACGTTCTTATACGATACTAGCGACCCGCCTCGGCTTCACACGGGTGTAATATATACAAATAAAACTTCCTCTTGAGTCACTCTATCTATTAAAAAAAACCGCATCAAAAACCGTTGCGTAGTTTTAAAGATTTAAGCATACATAGGGACAGACAACGGGAAGCGACGTTGTTTTAAACTAGGTAGTGAAGTCTATCAGCATTGGTAAAACCCAAAAACAAAATACTATCGTATTCTTTTGAAATTAAATAATCGAAGTGGCGATAAACAAGAAATACCAAGTATCGAACGTATATCACAGTATCATGTCAGGGGTCATTGGTGATTCTTACTCAAACAACAATTTTATCTAATTCCATTCCATACCAAAATAATTATATAAACAAAATGATAAATCAACACCTTAACGTTTCAGTCTACATCATTAGTTTTAGTATATGCGAAACTGATACACGTGTCTAGTATTTTTATGTAAAGAATCTATGTACAAAATTTCAAAACTGTATCATGAAAAATCACAAAGTTATAAGCTTGTTCTGTTACCTAGTTGCCCGCACAAAAACGCAGTCACCACTCAGCGCGCGCCTCAAGCGTCGTCTTGAGCTCATTGATAATAATAATTTGGCAGTAGGTACCTAAATTATTGCGATAAGACTCAAAGTCGCTCGGTATCCAACTTTTTTTAATATTTTTGGGAAAAAATATAACATGGTTTAAAAATTATTGGAATCGATTCAGTTACTTATTCTGAACAAACTATATTCAGGTTTCGTATATACTAAAAATAATGTTGTATAAACAAAATGATAAATCAACACCTTAACGTATCAGTCTATAATTCATCGTCTGCCTAGCCTTGCCCTTATCCCAATTATGTTGGGGTCAGCTTCAGTCTGTCAGGATGTAGTTAAATACCATTATTTTACATAAAGCGACTACCTATCTGACCTCCACAAAACGGTAACTGGACAAGATATGATAACCCTTGAAAAGATCTGAGGCCCTAGCACGCGAGCGCTGTGTAAACTTAACCTAAATATGTCGATTTTAAAATTAAAATAACGTTATACGTTCCACATATATAATATTTTCTTAATTTTCAGAGTTTATTCATTTCTATGGATGATTATATTATTATTAATTCATCAAACAATTTGAACACAATGAATTTTAAAATTCGAACACAATGAATTTTACAAAATAATTCCATTTCAAATCAGAACAGAAGCAATAATCAAATATAAAGTAAACAAAGAAATAAAAAAAAAACAAAAAATATTACTCTGTCATCAATCAAAAAAGCACAAAAACAACCATGTCTATTCCATTTTACGTAAATCAACTAAGAATTAAATACTGAGTGTGCTTCTTGCAAACAATTTCATTAGAATGCTATAGGATAATTGTATTTTCGATTCAAAAATCAACGTATTTACGTTACGATTAAACCGCGCGTTCGTGCTAGGGCCTCTGTGGTCAGTTTCTGGGTTCTGTATACCTGTCACGACTGTCAAACATCTACAAATGACAATTGGGACCAGCAGCTTAACGCGCTTAACTTTAATCATCACTACATAGTATAAAACAAAGTCGCTTTCTCTGTCCCTATGTCCCTTTGTATGCTTAAATCTTTGAAACTACGCAACGGATTTTGATGCGGTTTTTTTTAATAGATAGAGTGATTCAAGAGGAAGGTTTATATGTATATATTGCACCTGTGCGAAGCCGGGGCGGGTCGCTAGTTGATAATATACTTTGCCTGCCCCCGTAGCGTGACCACCATAGACAAAGACTTCTTAGATAGTGCAAAGAAATCTGTCATTGTGTCGACACAATCTGTAATTTTGTCGATTCTTCCGTCAAAGAAATCCTTGTCTACGGGGTGGTTATGCTACGGGGGCAGATATTCTCTTCCCGTGACAGCTGGGTCACGTGATTGGCTAAAGAATACGTCAATTATGAAATAATAATAAAATATGTAAATTTATTTAAAACTAAATAGATGAATCACACGAGTTACTAAATAGTTAAGCTAGTTAGTAATTTATTTTATTTTCATTCACTAAATGAGAAAGTCCCTAAATTTACTGAAATGGACAATCAATGGTAACACTTATCCTGACGTAGTCTTAGGCCATCGTGAGAAGAGAATACCAGGCGAAGTATATTATTATACCATGACTTTAATAACAATATTATATTATAAAGACGTCTATTTTAACTTGTTATTTGCAATTGAAAGTCTTACGTAAATACTACTTTTAAATGAGAGAAAGTCAAAAACTAGTTTTATTTCCAGATTTATAAAGAAACTAGCTGTGGCCCGCAGTTTCACGCGCCGCTTCTGGCTTGTTTTGTTTTTGCTCGGGTCCGTAGCGTAATGTTATATAGCCTATAGCCTTCCTCGATAATTGGACTATCTAACACTAAAATAATTTTTCAATTCGAACCAGTACTTTCTGAGATTAACGCGTTCAACCAACCAACAAACTCTTCAGCTTTATAATATTAGTATAGATTACTTAAGCTAACCTCTCTTAAAATATTTTTAAAAGTAAATAAGGTTTTGAATAAGTTGTACTAGTATAATAAGCACAACTATGTTGGGGTCGGCTTCCAGTCGAACCGGATGCAGCTAAATACCATTATTTTACATGGAGCGACTGCCTATCTGGTAATACGGTACCCCTTGGTAAGACTGGTTCTCAGACGTTCGGGCCACAGACTACCTGTAACGACTGTCAAAGATCTACAAATGACAGCCGGGACCAACGGCTTAACGTGCTTTCCGAGGGACAGAGGAAACTCGGTATGTAATGGGCGGTCACCCATCCACGGACCAACCTAGGCAAGCGTGGCTTAACGTTAAGATCGACCCGAGCGGCTGTTGTTATTTACCCATGAGCTCCATACATAAAAGTAATAACGTTTCCATTGCTGGGACACAGGCGTTCTCTCTATAAGAGCCAGTGGGCTGTAATCCAGCACGTGGGCCCAGTGCGGATTTGTGGATAAAATCAATACTAATATTATAAAGCTGAAGAGTTTGTTTAGTTCGAATTGAAATATTCTTTTAGTGTAACTAAGGCTATTATATACATTAATAAATTAAAATAACCTATATTAACTAACTAACTTAAAAATAAACTTAAAAAATGGCGTCAAAAAACTCCTCCTCAACGTAGTCAACTGGTAATGTACCCAAAAGACTGGCGGCGTTGCCACGCTGTATGGCAACGCTAAGCCTTTGGCCAAGGTAAAAGCCAGCCCTTGGGTCACGGGAAGAGTCAACTAAACGTTTAGAAATGTCCTTGAAAAGGCTGTGAGCACTCGGACCCCACGGACCCAGAGTTTCAACCCCAAACGGCTCGAAAATATAGTTACCAATAAGGTTACTATATTTACGCCGCTTGAGGTTCTCTGCAGCCGTTCTTTTAGTGTTGGATAGACAATTTATCGAGGAAGGCTATAGGCTATATAACATCACGCTACGACCAACAGGAGCCGAGCAAAAATAAAACAAGTCAGAAGCGGCGGGTGAAACCACCGGCTACATCTAGTACATCATAATGTGACCCCGCGATAAACTAGTATGATTGATTTGTTACAGATCTTGAAATGAAAACCTGTTTGAGTTATTACAAACATGTTTCATGTTTGAGTCAGTACTAAGTTTGAAATTTATTCTATTGCTCCTGTTTTACAATTACAAATGTATGTTGGGTACCGTATTACCCAGTAACAGGGTTGTGGAGGTCAGATAGGCAGTCACTCCATGTAAAATTGTTGACTGATTTTTAGCTGCGGTTAGACTGGATGCCGAATTGCCGACACGACATAATTTGGAAAAAATTAAGCTACACAGAGAAAATACTAATAAATATTATATTATAATACAGCAAAAAAAGTTGTTTAATCACTGCAATAAAAAATTTAAACAACGTACCAAAAGAATTAAGAGAACTCCCCTTAAAATATTTTAAATCCAAATTAAATAAATGGCTTATTCATAATTTGTTTTTATAGTGTAAAAGAATTTCTGGAAAAAAAGTAACCGATAGATATGGCTACTGAGTTCTGCGAAGTGTTTCACGTTGTTTCAAGTGTGGATATATTCTTTTAATTTTTTCTTTAATTATAAGCTACTATTGTTTTTAAAATTTCGAATAGATACGAATCCTAAATTGTAAGTGTTATTCTTATTACCTATAGCTAAACATATTAATATTTAAACACACACACACACACACACAAACTACCTATGTTAACAAATAAAAATTCTAATGCTGATTTTGAACAAATTGATGTTTCGTATTAAAATTCTATGTGTAACATGTCCTAATATTTGTGTTCCGTTCTTTTGTGATACATCACAACACAACTCACAACACACGACAACAACAACAACAACAACAACAACAACACAACACAACAGCACCACAACACAACAACTCACAACTCTATTTATACGACCCTAATGTACCAAGTTTTTACACAAATAAAATGATTCTATTATTCTACTCTAAACCGATATTGAAAATGGCGCTACCTACCTAAAAGTACCTTATTGAGTATTTTATTGATAAATGGAATATTGGAAATTGTTATAATAATATCGTAAGTCATAACACCATATACAATGCGTCCGGGCATAGAAAAGCGATATTCTAGGTATAAAATACATATCTTCCTGCCCTTGTCCCATTCTATTTGGGGTCAGCGCAACACGTTTTCTTCGTTATAACATACATAACAAGTTTTATATGTATATAAAGGGTGTAAATAGACCCTTAACATAACTGAAAGGCACTTGTTCTCCCCGTCTATGCGATATTTTTTTTGTTCTAGACCATACTTGGGAACCTTCTAGTTACGGAGATATTGGAGGTCAAAGTTGCCAGTTTTTCACAAGTTTTTTTTTAAATACATGTATTTAATGTAAGATTTTACTTTACACACCTCCACGACCCCCGTACTGTTCAATCCATCCATCACCAAAATGTTTTGAGTGCGTTACATTGAGTCCTACCTTAAAACGTGCTTTTTCACCCCAAAAAAAATGACGATTATCTCGATAAGACCAAATTTTTGACAGATATCTTTTCTTTTGTACACACGTACGAGTTTAACAAAACAAAAAAAAAAACAAACTGGCTGTCAAATAGCGGGGAAGTGGATTGGATTCAAGTATGTAGTGTATTATGTGTATTAGTACCTAGAATATCGCTATTACATGAACGGACACAATAAAGATCGTTAAGCAATGGAGAAACTATTATAAGAGACCATAATGACTTTTCAATAGAAAAAACAACAATTGATCTACTTCTAAATAAAACAGTTCTTGTAATTAATTTTGTTTACGTATTTGCTTTCTGTTATTGTACACCCTACCTAGGGTATGTTATACAGAGGTTGTATTTTTCCCACATTCAACAACAGTAAAATAAAAATTTTAACCTCAAATAAAAAAAAAACAAAAATAAAGAATTTATTTTTATAAACCGAGCGCGCCCCACATTTAATTCAAAATCAGAACAGAAAATCGTTTGAATCACGTTTAAAAAATAAAACGAGTCTAAACTTAATTTTAGTAAAACGAATAACCTCAAATAAAAAAAGCAATCATCAAGAATTCATTTTTATAAACCGAACGTTCCCCACGTTTAATTCAAATTCAGAACAGAAAAAAGGTTTTACTCACATTTAAAAAACAAAACGATTGTTGTCACTACTTTGATCACGCATGCGCAGTTTGACTGCGCGTTGACAACTGACAGTTTGACCTAAGATGGCCTCCCATTATACTGGTTTTATACTAGCTACGTGCTTTAATAGCATAACAAAGACGCCTGGACATGCTTGTTATTAGTGTAATTTTTTCCTTTTATGACTGTTAGGGATAACTATGGATATTTAATTGTGGTTTAGAATGGGTATTTTTGCTGGTTTTGCTTGTTCTTGGCTATTTTTTGTGGTTCACACGTTCTCGTTGAGTTTCCTTCCGGTTATTAATGTTTTTTTTTATTAGAACAATAAGTATTTTATTATATTATGAATATTATGATGTATACAATAGTTTTTCTTAAGTTTTTTCATTCATCTAGTAGGAGAATGAAGGCAGAAGAGATTTGGTCGCTATCGGCAGTAAAACCTGGACGAATTGGGCCAGGGTGCATGGAGCTTGGCACAAAGAAAGAGATCTATTCATAAGCAATTTATCAATAGCAGCCCGAAGTCTGGATTTGTGCCCAATTGATGGTAATAGGAGCGCCCCCTATCACATGAGACTTAAATATATAACTGCCGTAAATATGGGTGTACGGACGAGGACCGATCAAGCTATGCGTAACCAGTATAAGCTAATCGCTCATCGTAATGGAAGCTCATTCAAAGCGAGGTCTATTAATACTGGATAAGTATAGCTTGATATGAAGTCGTGTGTACTATAGATTATAGTTGCACGGTACATTTACCCTTGCAGATGCGTTGTTATGTTCATCAGTCCCCTGTCCATATCCCAATTTATTTGAGCTCGGCGCAGCATGCCTTCTTCTTCCACTCTTCTTTATTACTGATATCTCAGTAGATCCCCCCTTTATAGCTATATCATCTTTCACACAGTTCATCCATCGTTTCTTTGGTCTTCCCTAGTGGCGGGACTTTCATACAAGCTTGGCTTACCCTTATAACCTACTACTCTTGATGATTGTTTTAAGCTTTCACGGTTTACAACTAAACTTATACTGTCACTTACGGGATATCTTCCGTGATTGTTCATTATTTTGAGCTCCCGATATCAACCCGCGATCATGGCGCTTGCAATAGCGACGAAATATCGGGAGCTCAAAATAATGAACAATCACGAAAGATATCCCGTAAGTGACAGTATAAGTTTACTCTACATGATGTTGTTGTTTCTGAACGGTGTCCTCGCAGTCCTCGTCTTATGACTCATATGACTTGACCAATGACTGGACTTTAAAAGAGACAGTGACCTCTGAGTTTGTTTCGGCCACAGATATAGATAGACCTAGATAACGCAAGTATCACGATCTGCATGAAAACCAAGCGTGCCATTTTTTGACTACCTATTATGACGTCACAAGCACTATTTAGTGATGGGAAAATCAAATCGATTCAAAGACGCCGCCGCGGACGGCGCCCCCCTCGTCCTACCCCCCGCCATGACGCCCACTGACGTCCGACTAGCGCTATGCTCCGATGCAGACTGAGTTCGAAATTGGCCACTTACGATTTTTGTACGTAAGCTAGGCACGCGAAGTAGTTGCTCTCGCGTTATCTAGGTCTATCTATATCTGTGGTTTCGGCTGTTTCATTCAATAGTCAGGTACGAAACACCGGCCCCATCTAGTTTTAAAACATAACATGTTGCGACGTGTAAAAGTGTTTTGTAAAACCAATTAACATAAATAAATATGGTTTATGTTGACCCACATTAAACTCAAACTCAAAGCATTTATTTCAATTAGACCATTATAGGCACTTTTGAATGTCAGAAAAACAAAGAAAGCGAAGCTACAGTCACAGACACAAGGCGTAAAAACTTGTTAAAGTACTGTAGTTGCACATTCCAAAGCGTAGATCTCTATGGAGAAGAATGGGCAAGAAACTCCATGGACACTCTTTTCAATCAAAATATTGTTGTCTAATCTTGGTTAAGTACATCATTTATGAGAGAATGATATAAAAAGAAACGCAAATCAAGAGCGTCCAGAGTAAAAAGATATAATCAACAGTTCAAAAATAAACCATGACAGCTAAGAGATGACCAGTCCCTACTGACAGCGCCCGTTCACGAACATGACGCATGGATCAGCACCATTAATTTAAATACTTGATTTCGGTTCAACAAACATACAGACAAATTATATTTACACATTTCTTATGAGTAGTATTACTATCATAGCAGTTCTAGGAATTATTATTATTTCACACTGTGGTTTAATGCGAACCAATTTATAATTGTTGACAAATACGTTACTATCATTTGGTTTAACCATCGACCATCTGTTGTTTCTTAACTAGTTATGTGCCTCGGGTTTACCTGCTTAATTTATTTTTAAAAGACATTGATTTAAGAGCGCTTGTACAGAAAGTTGGCAACGTCGCAAATAGCTGTCAAATATTTCGCTGTTTTGAATAATTTGGCAACATTACTGTATGGAAATAAGAAATATGGCCAACTAGTGAACTAAAGTATTGATTATGAAAAGCAATAATTAATATCGTAACACCGAATATTTAGTTTTAGATGTAAAAAAAGTATTTGGAAACTTTTCAAATGCCTTTTTTACACCTTAAACGGTCACAACATCAAATTCAGTGTTTTAATTGCAATTAATTATTAATATCCTAGTTCACTAGTTAGCCATATTTCTTATTTCCATGTAATAATATCATTGATTTTAATCATAAAATATTGATGGTGTTAAGTTCAGAAACAAAATGACAGGTTGTAATAACTGGATGCGCTGGCGACTGTATGTATTGCAGTGGCGAAGGTTCCATACAACTCGATTCCTACCGGCTTCCCTTTGAAAACGGGCACAATCAGTTTTCCATAGACAAATAATAAAATCAAATTAAAGAAATGTACCCCGGCTTACCTCTTAAAAATTGACCCTTCGCTACTGATGTATTGTATGCGACGGATATGTAGACAAAACTTAATAAATATACAATGTTAATACGATTTAATAATGACTGTTATAAGGTTCAAAGTGTATCATAGCAAAACGCAGCCGGCAGATGTGTCATTCCGCAATAATTGTGAGTTACAAATTGAATTATTTAGGTACAATCTTTTAACAGACATTTCACTTCTGAAATGAACTTTATGACAACTAGAATAAAGGTCACTGTACTGCATTTGTATGACTTAGGAGGAAAAGAATTAAAAAGAAAATTTATACCTATTCAGAATTTTGCCTATGATTGGCCTGTCACGTACTCACTATGAAAAGTACCTAAGTAGGTAGCGGTTACCTTCGTCCGCCTGAAATTAATATAAAAATGCAATTTTCCCCGTTTTTGCAACATTTGTCATTGATGCTCCTCTCCTATTGGTCGTAGCGTGATGTTAAATAGCTTATAACCTTCCTGGATAAATGGGCTATCCAACACTAAATTTTTTTGAAGTTCCTAAGATTAGCGCGTTCAACCAAACAAACTTTAATGTAGTATAAAATTACAACAGATTTTTACATTTAAATTGTAATTCGCTAAAGTTATAACAGCCTCCAACGCTTTCAGAGCGCTTTTGGGTCTGTCTCGCTACTGCAGCGCTTGAAAGAAAGAAAGAAAGAAAAAATATTGATTTGGCACATGCCACAAGTACACACAACAAACAAATAAAAATAATTTAAATTTACACAATAAAAAAGTTAAAACTAAACAAAAAATAAAAAGAGATATTATTGTGTGTCACACGGCTGCGCCAAATAGGCCCAGTTCAGCAAACTGCCGAGCAGCTAGTGCCCGACGCTGGTTTTCAACTGGACCTGAGATGGTGATGTGACGGACATAAAACAGTTTTGTTTCTAATTAGGTAAGTGTAGGTATGCATGAATAGATACTTAAATAGAACTAATCTGTGTATAGTAATAATAACAAATAAAAATACGTAGGTACATAGGAAATATAAAAAAAAATAAAAAGGTAGGTTCGCTTCAGGTAGGTTCTCATGAGGACTACTTCCATGCTACCATGTGGAAGCGTTGCGCGTCTCTTGTACGCAGAGTGCGGGCCAGCTCCAATGCCGTTCTGAGTATGATAGCAAATTGGTTGGACTGTCCTTATATGCGGCACTGCTGTGACAGGCAAGTTACATATAGTGTCGCACGTAAGAGACTACTGTAATTAATTAGGTGGACCGATGACCTGGTGAAGGTTGCAGGGATCCGCTGGATGCGAGTCACACGGGACCGGTCAATGTGGCGAAACCAAACACCCTGTATAAGAGAAAATCATTGAGAATAACCCTGCAATGTCTTCCAGTAAGAGATAATCCGTTTCAAGTGTAGTTAAAATATCAGCAAATAAAAACAATTCAAAGAAATTGATAAAAAAGATGGTTTTTTTTTGGAATTCTTTAGAATTCTCTTGTTTTTATCCTCGTCGAAATTATCCGAAGTGAACTAGAACGATAATAGCTATCTATAACATTACGCCTAAAAGCCGGGAATGAAAATCTATTTGATAAACTCAAATCGAGAAGAAATGAGTTAAAAATTTCTAATGTACCCCATAAAACGGCTCTATTTAACAAAAGCTTCTTTGGCATGGCATCAAAAATATACAACAAGATACCTATTGACATTCTGAGCACTAAGGAACTTCCAGTATTTAAAAATAAACTGCGTAAATTTTTAATTGAGAAAGCATACTACACGATCCAAGATTTCTTGAATCATTGATTGAATTGTTGACCATAAATGTAATGCCACTACATAACTATTTTATGCCTATTAGGCAGGACATATTGGAACTTTAATCTATTGTTTAGACCTGTAACTAACATATGCCCGCAATAAAATACACTACACACAACACACACACACACACACACACACACACACTACACACACACACACACACTACACAACACACTACTAACATTATTTTTAAGTGTACTTACTAACTCAAATATGGATCGTTGTGTCTGATGCAAATAAATAAATAAAATATTTTGAATTTGAATTTGACCTCATGCTCAGCAGTCGCGCTTGCAGCCACACGACCAAAGAGACAGTCAGTTCAGCAGTAGCAGTAGGAACATTCTTGAGTTTCACGCTAAGCGCCTACGAATTGGTGATCGCAGTATGTTGTTGTATTGCATTTAAATGAGTTGAGACCATTAACATAGTATTACGAGTAGCTTGGACCCAAAATATTTGTAAAAAGCAGAGTGAGTGAGTGTTTAACTATCTCCGGTGGAGCTATATTTTTTGTGTTCCACACTAGGAATTTCTCCTGTATCGTGGTTGCGTTTACAAACATTTAAACTCACATACACAAACAGCCAGACCCGGAACAACTACCTGTAGGCCATACAAATATTTGTTCCGTGCGGGAATCGAACCCGCGACACGCAGCACAGCAGCCAATTGCTCAGCCACTGTGCCAACCGTGCCGTCGACACTTCACGTCGAGCTATTGACTGGCAGCTTGGCTTGCACTACACCATCACTTTTTTGTCACTAAAACTAGGCTTGCGTTTGACTGCAACTCGTCTGATGTGAAGTGATGAGGCTGCCTAGGGTGGAGCACGAAACCGATTCACTCGAACTTTGAAGAAATCCTCCAGATTGGAGTATTGGGGGTATGGAGAACAGGGTGTAAAGTTCTTCATCCCCCATAGAAACGGGAGGATCCTCCGACCAGACGGGTGTTATGTCTGGTGGGCTGTTGTTGTCGGATTCTTCTATAAAACATTAGTTTTATTATATGCGAAACCTGAAACACGTGACTAGTATTTTTATGTAAAGAATCTATGTACAAAATTTCAAAACTGTATCATGAAAAATCACAAAGTTATAACCTGATTGTCCGCACCAAACCGTGGTCACCACGCAGCGCAATTTGCCAGTAGGTACCTAAATTATTGCGACACCTTGTGACCTTTTTTAAATATTTTTGGGACAAAATATAACTTGGTTTAAATATTATTTGAATCGATTCAGTTACTTATAATATTCTGAACAAACTATATTTAGGTTTCGCATATACTAAAAATAATGTTGTATAGTCGGATAACTTTAACTGCGCGATGTAGGATTTAGGTGTATTTCGATGTTTAGTTCATCGTTTGTGTCATAGATGGCGCTGTAGTACATTTTTGTAGTGCCGCTACAATAATGATCAGGAAACAGAAAAGCCGGCAGTTCCACACAATACATGTGGAAGCATAGCGCTTTGTTCGCCCTGCCCTGAAAATTAATAGATTAGAGTTCTTTGTCCAGTGTATTCCTTGCTATGAAGTTTTTTAGTATCCCGGTCGTATATGACCTTTTTAACCCCCGACCAAAAACTAGGGGTATAATAAGTTTAAAGTGTGTGTCTGTCTGTGGCATCATAGCTCCTGAACGGATGAACTGATTTTGAATAAGTATTAATTGAATGTGTTCTTAACTATGTTCAAGAAATTCTGCTCACCTCTTTTCTAGTTGATAAAAAAATATACAGGATGGTTTTTTTCAAGTGGGCGTTGTTGACCAAATCTGAAACTATGACGAATAGCGAAAAATGCTCAAAGGAGTCTCGAGCCCGATTTTGGTGAAAATTAAAACTACATCATTAGATTTTTGAAAAATCAATATTCTCAGCCAATAATCGAACCTATTGATTTTGAAAAAAAAAACACTCACTGTTATTACACCATTCAATTGTGTCGCTAGTATAATCAGCCTATAATGTTCCCACTGCTGGGACACAGGCCTCTTCTCTATGAGAGGGAATGGGCTATAATCCACCACGCGGGCCCAGTGCGGGTTGGTAGATGTCACATGTCTTCGAATTTTTGGTTCTAAGACATGTTGGTTTCCTCACGATGTTTTCCTTCACCGTTTTGAGAGCAGTGGTGATGAAATAAATTACACAAAGTAATGCGCCTGCCTGGGTTCGAACCCACGACTTACTGCTCGTAAGTCGGGATCACCACCACTGGGCCACCGCTGCTCTCACTGGGCAACTGCTGCTCTCATAAGTGTGTTAATTCTGGGAAGTAATGACATACGGCAAACTTAAGAAAAATCTTAAATTTTATATGTTTCGTATTTTTAATGAATATCCTTGATTGAAGACACCCGCAGCGCAGTCGATCTTCACAACATTATGTTCTAATTTCAATTTGATTGACTTTTCGCGGCTAAAAGCCACAGTAAAAGAAAAAAATCGTAAACAATTGAAATTCGAACTGACAAGTGAGTTGGCGCCAATAGTGATTTAGTTTGACGTTTCGTTGATTGCTACTAACTGTTTACCTACTATTATGTTTTTATCAATCGTATGTCATTATTTCCCAGAATTTGATCCTTATTAGCGACATTATTATATTGACGGCACGGTTGGCGCAGTGGCTGAGCGATTGACTTCTGCGCTCCGTGTCGCGGGTTCGATTCCCGCACGGAACAAATATTTGCATGGCCTACAGGTAGTTGTTCCGGGTCTGGCTGTTTGTGTATGTGAGTTTAAATGTTTGTAAACGCACACACGATACAGGAGAAATTCCTAGTGTAGGGCAAAAATTATCGAATAGTGTAATAATACATTGTGTATTTATTTCCAAAATCAATGGGTTCGTTTCCGGGCTAGGAATATTTATTTTCCGTTTTAGTTTTCATCAAAATCGGGCTTGAGACTCCTTTGAGTATTTTTCGCTATTCCTCATAGTATCGGATTTGGCCATCCACGTCCACTTGGAAAATTTACCCTGTATTTAATAATCTAGGAAATCCTGTCACTTGTCAATGATATTACAAAAGTATTGATAACCTTGACCTGATGCGCAGGCATCACCAGGATCATGCAGGATACCCAACCCGCCAGAAGAACTCCTCAATGGTATACGGCATCTACCTTGTGTTTGGGCTCATACGATGAGTTTCGATGAGCACGAATGTTTGTTGCAGGATAATAATAACATAACATCACGCCTGTGATCCCCGAAGGGTTAGCCAGAGATATAAGTACCTAATAGTACTAGTTATGTTTAAGTTCTATGTAATAGGGGCGAGCCTATTGCCATCAACCGGGCGTAAATCCAGACTCCGTGGCTGCTACTGAGAAATCCCTGATGGAAAAACCCAATAACACTTTGCCCGACCTGGGAATCGAACCCAGTCGTGCTTGAGAACATTAGTGCAACGAGCAATTCCAATAATAGAATTTATAAAACATGGAGGTATGGGACACATTTAATAGATTGACAAACAGCGAAATGAAACAAAAAAAAATCATTAAAAAATACTGGTTTTATTTATAAATTAAAAAATAATCAGAAAATAATACAAAAATGTTAATTAAACATAAACTTATTCGAATATGAGAATAATACTAGTAATGAATAGAACACGTCAGAAAGGGGTATTCCTCAAAGCGCAACTATTTTTAAGCGCAACCAAAAAGCGCAACTAAATTATTCCTCGAAGCGCAACCATTAGTTGCGCTCACAAATTCAAATTAAAAATATTGTTTATTCCTCAAAGTGCAACCTAAAATATTGATTATGAAATGCAATAATTAAAATCGTAACACCAATATTTAGTATTAGATGTAAAAAAAGTATTTGGAATCTTTCCAAATACCTTTTTTACATCTAAAACGGTTACATCAAATTCAGTGTTTTAATTGCAATTCATTATTGATATTCTAGTTCACTAGTTAGCTATATTTCTTATTACCAATCAGTAAAATTGAGAAATTAATTAAAACAGATAAATATTTGACAGCTATTTGCGACGTTGCCAACTTTTTGGATGAACGCTCAGAATATTATGTACGCGTGCCTAAAAGTAACCTATCCGAATCTTGTGCATTTTCTTTTCTGTCCTAGCTTAGCCTTTTCCCAACTATGTTGGGTCGGCTTCTTTTTAACTGGATGCAGCTGAATACCAGTATTTTACATGGAGCGACTGCCTATCTGACCTCCACCACCCAATCACTGGGGACACAATTCCCCTTGGTAAGACAATTTTTGAAGATTTTCTTTTATCTATTATACATTACTAGTACTTCTGTTCACCCAACTTAAGTTACACTCAATTGGGTAGCAACAGCAGTGCAACGGGTTTTTATTTTTGAGTATGAAGTATCACATATTTAACTGAATACCAGCTTTTTACATGAATTCACTGCCTATCTGACCTCCACAAACAAGCTACTGGGTAATACGGTACCCCTTTGAAAGACTGGTTGTCAGACTTTCGGGCCACTGACTACCTGTAACTACTGTCAAAGATCTACAAATGACAGCCGGGATCACCAACTTTAACGTGCTTTTTGAGGCAAGGAAGAAACTCCGTACGTAATAGATGGTCACCTATCCACGGGCCAACCTCAGCATGCACTGCTTAACCTTCAAGATCAACCCGTGCGGCTGTGTTATTTGATTTTTAATGGGAAATTATTAATCGGGCGAATAAAATTTAATCGGCGACGAATATACAACAACAAGTAAGGTATTATTTATCCTGTCATTGCGGTAAGGAGAACATAGGAAGCAAGAGCGAGCGAAGCGAGCTCGGGACTTGTGTTCGAAAGGGATGGCGGGGTCTAGTTAACGGGCAAAGCGCGCGAACTAAGACCCCTGCATCCCCTTCGTGTTAGGTTACTTTAAACCTTGCAAACAGAAACCTCGACTACGCCTTATCTACAATCTAGTGGTTAATAAGCTTGTTTTAGTTTTTTTTCTGAGTCCTTGAATTATTAACACTGATCGTATTGAACAACTAGTAACTCAAATTTGTATTTTCAAGTCACCGTTTTAAACATTTGTATTCGCCCACTGTTTGTCGCCCACTTACTATTTCAGTAGCCCATATTCTGTATTTTTGACACCTATATTTTTCGCTCGTTTAAATACTACCCATTTTCAATCATGGCAGAAAAGTGTGTGGTACTATTAATAACTCCGTTGCACTGTTGTTGCTTAAGATCAGTGGGATATAATAATATCTTATCATTTAATTCCATTCTTGGAAATTTTGTTTGAACGCAGTTGGCTCCACACCCTCAGGAACTTTGGTTACATGTACCTGTAAATAAGGATTACAATTTAAAATATAAACATAAAACATAACATCACGCCTGTAATCCTCAAAGCGTTAGGCAGAGATGTACCTGATAGTTGGTACACCCACATTTCGCCAGTTATGTTTAAGTGCTACGTAATAGGTGGCCTATTCCTATCAATCGGGCACAAATCTAGGCTCCGTGGAAATTTCTGCAAACCCAATAACAATTTGCTCGACTCGGGAATCGAACCCACGACCTCATGCTCAGCAGTCGCGCTTGCGACCACTAGACTCACGCGGCAGGCGTAAGTATTTTAGTTACTCAATAAGGGAATTGCCGATTATCTTTATCGATTGTTTGTGAATGTGTGAACATTGTAGGCTTTGTAGATTCCCAGCTGCTTGTTAACTTTTTATTTTGTTCTACATCTTTTGTGTAGTAAGCAACGACTTATTGTCGGGCCTACGCTGTCTCCCCATACTTAAGTACAAATGCTGTAACCATGATAATATTGTAATACCAAATGATTTGAAAAGAGTAACCATGGAGTTTCTTGCCGGTTCTTTTCCATAGGAAACGACTAACCCAAACCGTGCACATTTTTGTCGACGTTTTATAAGTACCCATCTCATCATTCATCATTTCAGCCGAAAGACATCCACTGCTGGACATAGGCCTTCCCCAAGTGTCGCAACATTGACCGGTCCCGTGCGTCTCACATCCAGCGGATCCCTGCCACCTTTACCAGGTCATCGGTCCACCTAGTTGGAGGCCTTCCAACGCAACGTCTTCCAGTTCGCGGTCGCCACTCCAGAACTTTTCGGCCCCATCGGCCATCCGTTCTGCGAGCAATGTGCCCTGCCCACGATTCGATCACGCAAGGAAACTCCGAGGTAATCACTGGCAACACACACTAGTCATAAACTTTCGTCTTACCCCGTAGCATGACCACCGTAGACAAGGATTTCTTTGACGGAGGAATCGACAAAATGACAGATAGTGCAAAGAAATCTGTCATTGTGTCGACACAATCTGTCATTTTGTCGATTCTTCCGTCAAAGAAATCTTTGTCTACACTTGAGACTCTGCGGTAAGTTGGACGAGAAGACGAGAAGACTTAGTACCAAGTACCCATCTAGCCCTATGTAAAATAAAATATTTTGATTTCTTCACTTTTGCATTCCATTTTAGTGCTTATAGGCGTAATGCCAAGTTATATCATCAAATATCCCTAGGCTAGTGGCTTCCCTTATAATATGTATAACTACAATTCAAGGGCATGTTTTCAGACGGAATCGATATGCCGGGCGCCAAGAGACAATCAAGGTTGTACCAATTGTGGGTCAGTTCATTGCTCTATGGATATGACGCTTAATCAGAGATCGCGAACATTTTTTTCTATCTGCGTGCCATTTTCGCTTACAAAAATGACTTTTGAGGCAAAGACAATGATTGAAACTTTCTTTTTTGCTAAAAATACCTACTTTAAAAAAAACACTAAAAAATGTCTAAAATAACTTTACTTTCGTAAGTATTTGTTTCATTTACTTTTTTGCCACCGACTTCCGAAACAGACTTTTTTAATGTTTTTTTGGAAGTTAGTATTTTTTTGCAGAAAGTGTTTTATTTAACCCTTTTTAGTTACACACAGTTTAGTGTTATCACAATAACACAACAGCAGGAATTATGAAATTCGCGCGCGCGTGCCTGTCACCTATCAGCTGTTAGCCGCATAACGGCGTTCTGTCTTATTACTATTGTACCGTGCAACAGAGGCTAGGCAGAGCACCCGCGCGGCTCGTAAGCTCGCTCCGTAATGCACCGCTGTTGTGTTATTGTGAAAAAAAAGAATGAGTATTAAAAAAAAATGTTTCTTTGGGAAAGTTGTTTGTTATCATGAGTACAATCACGTGTTTAAGTATCGGTCACTAATTACCAGTCACCCTATCTATATCTGAAATGGACAGATTCTTTATTTGACTATATACATTAATAAATTAAAATAACCTATATTAACTAACTAACTTAAAAATAAACTTAAAAAATGGCGTCAAAAAACTCCTCCTCAACGTAGTCAACTGGTAATGTACCCAAAAGACTGGCGGCGTTGCCACGCTGTATGGCAAATAATGGTAATATGGTAATATGGTAATATTTATTTATCTGAAATAAATAAATATTACCTATTGATTTATTATTAAAGTACTCACCCATGCTGGGTAGTCGTGCCATTTGAGATACTGTTCAGCCTTCGACATGGCTTCAGCCTTTTCCTAGAGAAAAAAAAATCGATAATTGTTACTGTATCATGGGCTCTAGGATATAAAATTAAATGATGTATTGAACTGATGAAACGAAACGACGTATTGAGATATTTAAGTTGAAAGAAATACCTACAAAATGCGATGGAAAATGAAATAAAATGATAAAATAAGATGTTGCAATAAAATATCACAAATTAAATTTAATAATAAAATGAAACAAAAATTGTAAATGATCCTTAAATGGAAGGATGAAATGAGAATTTAAAATGAAATCATGAAAAGAAATGAAATGAATTAATGAAATAAAACAATGAAATGAGAATTTAAAATGAATAAATGAAATTAAACGACAAAATGAATAAAAATGATGAAAAGAAATGGCAAAATCAGACGTTGAAATAAAATAATGTACTTAGTGAAATAATGAAAATAAATAAAAAGTATAGGTACCTTCTCATTAGATCCTCTTCCGACCCACACGTAGATACCGCTGTAACTACCAGTATCCAGAATGTAGCATTCCTGAAAATAACATAATCTTTTAGTTCAATAACATAACATAACGTCACTGTCTGTGTTGTTAGTATTCTCAATGCCACACATTTTGTTAATTAGAAAATAAGTAATATCTTGTGGCCCTGGGATCTTGCTCTATAACAGAATTGACAAACATTTCAGTAGGATATGAAGGGTGTAAAAGTACCCTTAACGAAGCCGAAAGGCACTTGTTCTCCCCGTCTTTGCGATCATTTTTTTTGTTCTAGACCATACCTGGGAACCTTCTAGTTACGGAGATATTGGGGGTCTAAGTTCCAACTTTTTCAATTTTTTTTTTAACGTTAGATTTTTACTGTAAACACATCCACGACCCCCGTACTATTGAATCCATCCATCAGCACAATGTTTTGAGTGCGTTACATCGAGTCCTACTTTAAAACATGATTTTTCACCCCAAAAAAAAAGTAGTTTCCTAGCAATAATGTTTGCCTAGCGTCACTTAGTTTGATGTACAGAATGCTTGGTTGACGGCTTCGTTAAGGGTCTTGTTATACCCTGTATATCTGCTAAATTAGATTTTTTTGCCGCCAATGTAAACAGTTATAACGTGTGTGTATCTGTGCCTGATATGTATCTGTTATCGTAGCTCCGAAACGAATAAACAGATTTCACACTTTTTTAGCACTATCAAAAACATTTAATTAATATTATTACATTTTACATTATTACCTACTTAATATTATTATTCACTTATTTATCATTTGATTGTGTCATTCTTTGGAGCAACGAAATAGATTTAAATATTTCTTTTCTTTATTTTATTTTTTTTTACTATAAAACTTGAAATACATAAGCAAGTGCTGTGCACACCTGTAAGTGACATATTCACCCTAGATTTTAAGTTTAATTGTTACATATACATGTGAGTGCCATAATTAAATAAATAAATAAATTTAATAAAAGATTCAGGGTATTTTAGTACCCATCTAAAATAATCATACCTACCTAAAATTTTCGCAGTCGGAACCACAGGAAAAACTAGTGTTCTATTAAATGAGTTATGTAATTCATTGTTATTATGCTATGATAATAATATTTATTTATTTACACATTAGAGTGTTTAAATTCAAGTGGACAGCATGTTTAAAGCTTTTTGACGTATACTTGAAAAGATAAATACAAGAGGGGCCAGACGACTGTCGACGAATTTTATCGTCGATAACTATGGTGGTAAAATCAAAAATGGTTTGTATTGATATATCGTCGGGGATAGTGCAAATCCGCGGAACTAGCATTTGATAATTCCGTGTATCTGACAAATGTAGCCAATTTCAATTACGCATTGTCGTAGCGACTAAATTAATGAATTTAATATATTTCTACTGTTAACAATACATAGAACACATGAATTGTTACTATTCAAAGGCCAAAAAGAGTTGAAAAAAAAAAATCTTATGACCTTCCCCTGTAAACCTACACGTAGTGCAGATACGCGCACTTTACGTATAATAGATTTGCGGATTTGCCCCGACGATATATCCTACTGAAATGCTTCTCAATTCTGTTATAGAGCTATTCCAGGGCTGCCAGACATTACTTTATGTTCTCATTAACAAAATGTGTGGCATTGAGTAGTAGCGGCACATCAAGCTATACATATCCAGAATAACTGGACCCTACTTTGTAAAGATTGATAAAAAATAATTATTAACACTGCCAGATCCTTCCTGTCGACGGAAATTTCTGCCAGACACTTTAAAGTACTAAAACAATTTTTTTACTTAAAATAAAAATACTCTTACTTCGGCACTGGTATCGGTATCAGTGACACTGGTTTTTGTATCGGTATCAGTGATACTAGTATTGGTATCAGTGATTCTCGTATTGGTATCTGTACCACTTACCTGACAGATTTAGATATACACTACTATTTTTTAATTAGTACAAATACTTAAAGGGCTTATTAGAGAAGGTCTTGTTATTATATATGTAAAGTCTCAATAAATAATATTCATAAACAGCAAAGTTATAAGCGTTTGTTTATATCCCAAAATATCACTCAATTTATGGAAATATAGTTTGCCGGGACCTATGTCGACAGGAATGGAAAAGCACTGCGCGTAGTACTTTCTAGTGGTAATTGTTATGAATGATTGATTCAATTATGAATTTACCAGTTATGACAAATTTTCGTGGACAATTTTGGGATTTCGTTTTTTTAACTTTTGATTATTCAAATATGATCAGTAACGGGTACGGATAGAGCTCCATTTTTTTTGTACTAATTAAAAAATAGTGATGTATCTGTAGATTTCTATATTAAATCCTTACCTTAGTGTTAAGCTGGTCCTGTGCCAGGGGAGGAGGCAGTTTGGTGATCTTGAGAGTTCCAGAGGCATCAGAGATCTCGCTGAGAGAAACTTCCACGTTGGCTCCGCGTTCAAACTCCTGCTGAACGGAATATTGAGTTAGATCTAACATAGACATTAAAAACTGTTCGATATTTCGTTATAACATAACATCACGCCTGTAATGCCAGAAGGGCTGGGCAGAATTCAACTTATAGTACACCCTGGACGCTCTTAATGTGCACGTCTTTCTACATCGTTCTCACATATATGTATAATCTCAACATAAATGATGTAACCAAGATTTTGTAACAATATTTTGATTTAAAAGAGTGTATTTGGAGTTTCTTGCCCATTCTTCTCCATAGAGATCTACGCTTTGGAATGTGCAACTACAGTACTTTCTCAAGTTATTATGCCTTGTGACTGTGACTGTAGCTTCGCTTTTTGTTTTATTTGACATTCAAAAGTACCTGTTTAAAAAAATTAAAATAAATGCTTTGAGTTTGAGTTTGAGTTTGACCCATATTTCGCCATTTATGTTTAAGTCCCATGAAATAGGATATGGGCTTATTGCATGTGTCTGTTTGTTTGACTAATCTCCGAAATGGCTGGAACGATTTTGACTTTTGCTGGCAGATAGCTGATGATATTAAGTCTAACTAAGGCTACTTTTATTATAGAAAAATAATTGGGGATCCGTGCAAAAAAAATTAAACGCTTGAAGTTTTACAAAATTTGATTCAAAAGTTAAAGGAAAGTAATATATATGTTTTTTTAATAATAATTACGGGGTATTCCTCAGAGCGCAACCATTTTTAAGAACAACCAACAAAGAAAAAATAAAAATAGAGAGATATCATTAATTCATTAATGATATCTCTCTATTTTTATTTTTTCTACCCCATCATACCCCTCTCTATTTTTCATTATGGTTGCGCTACGAGGTTTTTTTTTATTTTTTTTTTATTTATTTTTTTTAGCTGAGGAATACCCTATAATTTTCCGCAAAGGTCGCAGGCAACAGCTAGTAAATATTTGTGGAAGAGTTATCATGACATTGAATTGAAAAAACAGATGGCGGATTTTTGGCCATGCGCCAGGAAATCGTGTATTGCTTGTTGACAACAAAAAAAATCTGCCAAGTGCGCATCGGACTCCCGAATAAAGGGTTCGATACCATCGTAGTAGGGGGAGCCTGCTTTAATTTTTAATTTATTTTGATTATTATAGCGGCAACAGAAATACACATTCTGTGAAAATTTCAACTGTCTACCTATTACGGATCATGAGATATAGCCTGCTGACAGACAGACCGAAGTTGGTTACTCTTCAGGTACGGAACTCTAAGAACCTAGGTTAAGTTGAACATAGATTGTGTCAAACAACTATTTCATTAAATTTTTGACAAGTTTTTAATGTTGGTTGAAGCTGAGCTGATTTGAATTTGAAAATTCTAATTGGTCTTCTGTTAATATCCCATCACCAACTTTCCAAGATATAATTGAGAGAACTGACCTCATCGTCTCCACCTTCTGAAGCCTCGGCGACCGAATCCTTGTCTCCAGATCCCAAAGCCTCGAAGAACTTCTCGAAATCGGCCTCCTTTGAATCGATATCTATGACAAAGAATATTAAATAAGTTTTTAAACTGACATGGTCACTAACATTATCAGTGACACTGAAAACGGAATATACTATTTGTTGTTTAACATGGTAAATATCACGTTTTCAGTGTTAATGATAAAGAATATTATAACTATCAGATGCCTTGTTCCCGAAGGGAAGCCGGCTTCTTAGATGCCTTCGGGGCTGTCAGGTACAAACAACATAACACCTATTTGTCCCGATGGGTCATTATATTTCCATCTAATTTTATAATAATCAGGCTCTGGGCTGCTTCATAGTGATTCCTGGTGGAAAAACAATTTGCTCGACCTGAGATTCGAACCCAGGATCTCATGCTCAGTAGTACCGCTTGCGACTACTTGACCAATGAGGCAGCCTAGCCTGGAGTTGGAAAGCTGGTGGCATGATACCCCTTTTTATTTTGTTTTCTGGGAGAAACCTTTAACTGGCGACCGGTCTTTGGGGATAAGGTCGGGGAGTGTGGAATTTTTAACACCCTAAAAGCACCCCGGTGATCACAATCCGCACATGAGAGGAGGCGCTGTTTCCTCTTAAAAGACCTGTCCGGAGCCCCCTCTGTGCAACGCCTGTTAAGACAGATCCCTGGGGCGACTATACAGAGGTCTCCCCTGAGCCTCACAGCACGGGGCCACTGTGCTGCCGGTCATCTTTGAGGTCAGCCAGTAAGCGCATAGCGTCCCCACTCTGAACGCCCGTGACCCCAGGCACGATACCCAGTGTGCCTCGGGAAGCAAGTTAAGTGGTTGGTTCTGTGCTTGATCTCTCCCCACAAGAGTGAGTGACTTTCTGAAGTGTGTCACTCCACTCACTGGCAAGCGGTCTATGGAAAGACTAAAGCTGTAGCGAGGTGGTGCATCCTTACCCAACCCAAACGTTCCACCTGCTGAAAATCTCCCACCTGGTCATGAGTTGCCATGAATGACCCGGAAGTCTTTAAACATACTCCGGACCCAGGTTGGTCGTAGCAAGGAAAACCTGCTCAGGTGGAGATTCATTAATGACTCTGCCCTGGAGTGTAAATGTGGTGCTGTTCTACAAACGATGGGGCACTTATCCTGCGTGTCCTGTTGTTTGTTCACTACAGGAACTGATGGACGCTACCGAAAGTGAAAACTAGTAGCGCAGTTCTGGGCTGACACAATTAAGATTGAAGATTGAAGAATTATTAGTGCGGGAAGAGAGAGTGCCCCTGTTTGTGCTTACTGTCCTGTGCACTACCATGGGATTCGCTACCATGACCAAAAACGCCGCGAGGAGGACTATTAATATGTTGTGACCAAATAAAAGAAGAAACTCACCAATAATCTCAATGTTAGCTCTTCCGTTGTGATCTTGATCCCTGACCTGGTTAGCTACCTGGATAGCCTTCAGCCGCTCCACACTCTTAGCGTTCTCGCCGACGTACAAGTAGATCTCATGATCGTAGTCCAGAACGAAGCAGTCGCCTTTGTTCAGGGAATCAAAGCTCACAGCCACCTGGTGGTAGAAAATAATTGGAACATGTATTTTTAGAATACCAACTTTAAGACCCACAGATAAAGTTCAGTTAACACTACAACTTCAAGCTCTTATTAAATATCATGATCATTCTCTTGCCATGGTGTCGGCGCAGCATGTCTTCTTCTTCCATGCTTCTCTATTAGTCGATATGCCATCATACAGGGTGTAAGGGACAGCCCTCCGCAGACTGACGCGGTGAATTCAGTATATCATACTAAGATGACCGGTACAAGAAATTATTTTAGGAACGTTATGGGAATCCAATAAATTTGATTTGTTTCATTTCCTCATACGCAATTTAGCGTTACAGTGGCAAAACGCACGTAGCGAACGGCAAGCGCGACGACGAGTTCGTGGAACTTTGTAGCTAGGCAGGAAGTGAACAGCTGATTTCACGCGTCGTTCGTTAGAGTATTTCAACAACTATTGTTTTTTTTTTTAGCCGTATTATTTACATAAATGGAGCACTGCGTACAGAGAATGTAATTTTACATTGAAATAAAGGATACTAGTCCTTTATGTGAAAAAAAAAATTAAAAACAAAAAAATTGCGGGGAAAAATTCCGGTAGAATATTATTCAAAATAAGGAGCTGAATGCACCCTGATGGTTTGTGGAGGGCTGTCCCTTACATCCTGTATAACGATACGCGCAAATAACATAACCCTGCCTTTTTTTTTTTTTTTTTTTTTTTTTTTGGGATGGGAAATCATCAAATGACCCCCCCCGCTCTGGGCAGAGCGGGAGGGAGTGTCAGACTTGTACTGACTAAAACCCATCCATGTTCCTTCTTTGCCCTTTGTGTTCCAGGGCCGCGGTATCTCTTTCGAACAGTCCCGCAGCCCTGGCAGGCATCGGCCCGTGCGGACCCCTACGTGGTTGCTGACATCTCTTTGAGGCGCGCGTGGAACACGAACGCGCCGTCGACACGGCCTGTCGTCATAAGACGGCTGGACGGCGACCTAGCCCATAACTCGCCATCCACAGGCCCGCGCCTACGGTGGCCGGGGGCCACCACGTGACCCCCGACGCCCATGGCGTCTCCCGCGGCGGCTGGGACGTGAGGCTCTTTCCCTCTCACGTTCCGCCACCTCCTTCACCAGCATGACTGCTTCGCAGAAGGAGGTGACGGCTTCCCATTCCCTCTCGCTCCGGACCATGGCTTGAACCAGGGCCGGGCGCGAGAGGTCGCCGCCGCCGATCGCCACTACGAGGACACGGCGCTGCTCCGCCCAAGCGGGGCAGACCTCCACAGTGTGCTGCACCGTGTCCTCCGGACGATCCTCACAATGGAAACACCCGGGCGTTTCCACCCGCCCGATTCGGTGCAGGAACCTCCCGAAACAACCGTGTCCGGTGAGGACCTGCGTCAGGCGGAAGGTGAGGGCGCCGTGGCGCCTCTCTAGCCACTCCTCAAAGAGGGGACTTATCGCCACTATGGTGGCGTGCCCTGCACGGGGTTGCGACAGTCGCTCTCTCCATGTCACCATGAGATCGCTCCGGAGGTCTGTCCGTTGAGCGGCGATTTGCCGCGGCAGCGGAGTTTCCCCCCGACGTAGTGCCTCCGCGCGCCATTCGTGAAGGCGCGCGAGGACTATCGCCTCCAGATCCCATGGCGGCAATCCGGCAAGGAGGCTCGCCGCCTCACCGGAGATCGTGCGGTACCCCCGGACTAGCCTTAGGGCTATCCCCTTTTGGGGCGCGTTCAAGTAGCGGGCGGCTTGCCGCCTCAGAGAACGCGCCCACACTGGGGCCCCGTAAAGGGCCATGGACCGCACGACCCCCGCGTAGAGCCTCCGGCAGGAGGCGTTTGGACCCCCCAGGTTGGGCAGGAGCCGCTTGAAGGCAGCCCCGGTCCGTTCCAGTTTGGGGGCCAAACGTCGGAAATGCTCCACGAAGTTCCACCGGCTGTCAAGGACGAGTCCCAGGTACTTCAGCGTCGACCCGACGCCGATGGAAACCCCTCCTGCCGTCAGTAGGGATCCCGACGGTGGCGCATTCCGAGGCCCATGAAAACACATGGCCTCGGACTTGTGCAATGCCACCTCGAGACCCAATTGCCGGATCCTCTCCACGACTATCGCAACCCCGCGTGTCATGTTTTCGGCCGCCGCCTCGTGTGACCTCCCTTGTGCCAGTACCAGCGTGTCGTCAGCGTAGCAGACTACGCTGACGCCGCTAGGGAGGTCGGCGCGCAGCACCCAGTCGTAACCGATGTTCCACAAGGCCGGCCCCAGAACCGATCCCTGTGGAACACCGCACGACATCTCTCGCCGGTTCCATTCTCCGCTCCGACCGGGGTACGTGACGGCCCTAACATAACCCTGCCTTGGCAGTCGGGAAAAACCCGGCAATACTTTTTTAAATCAGTATCATTTCATGACAAAAAAACATCAATCACTTTTATAGCCAATAACGATTAAAAATATCGTTCAATGTGGCTAAGAAATGCTAGTTTATTTGATCCAATTTGATAGCCCCATCGTTAAGCTGATGTTTTGAAAACTCTTTGCGTCATGTAGACCAAAATAGTATAGCTTTTCATCTTAGTTGATCATGTGTTGAGGAGGTGAAGAAACTTGAGAACATTGACGGGAAATTAGATGATTTTGGCATCAATGTTGTAGCAAATTCCAGCATATCATGATAGACAGCAGTAGCGAAGGGCTAATTTTTGTAAGAGGTAAACCGGAGCACAGATCTTTAATGCGATTATATTATTTGTCTGTCTATACATATAATACTGATTGTGCCATTTTTCAAAGGGAATCCGGTAGGAATCGAGTTATATGGAACCTTCGCCACTGATGAACCGTCTTGCCAATAGGAATCGTAAAATCCAGCAAATGGGATGTGGAATTCAGACAGGCAGTCGCTCCATGTATGTTCTAGTATTGGGAGCCGACCATAAAATAGTTGAGAAAAGGCTAGGTAGATGATGAACACTTGAGCAGTGGTTAAACAGAGCGTGACGCTTTTATTTGTGCAATTCTGACCTAAAAGTGTCTTCAATAACAAAACCGTTGGAAATACGTAAATTTTCAGCACATAAAATGGCTAGTAACAAATCTAAGCGAAAAGACTAGACACGATTCCGCATTTCAGTCTATTGCAGTAGGTTAAAAAGTTTCAAAAACGCCACCCATATTTCGGCGTGTAACATCGCAGAATCATGCACAGATTTGTCTTTAGCCGTCAATAAATAAGAGTACACGCATATACTTCGGTCTCTGGTAGAGTCCCAGGGTCTATTTCACGAATGTATATTAGGTTTCTACCACAGACTGGTTTATCTTAAACATTCTTGAGCATAACATAAAATATCAAAGAGCTCAAGCATATCCTTCGGTCCCTGGTAGTGTCCAAAGGTCTATTTTAAGAATACTTAGAAGATTTCTGCTACACACCTGCCTGACGCGAACATTCCTCTTGCCCTTGATCTGGAACAGGCGCTTTTCAGCTCCTGCATTGATTGTGACGTGGTTGAAGCCTGAAGCGTGGCCTCCGTCCAGGTACCTGATAGCTAGGAAAGAAAAAAAAAGAGTTTTAGTATGAATGAGGTTTTATTCATGTATTGATCAAAGGTCAGTCTGATGAATTAGACAGATATGTAATTATTTATGCTTGAATTATTTTTACTATGGACACTTTTAACGTACACATCTTGCTACATCGTTCTCACATAATGTACCATCTCAACATAAATGATGTAACCAAGTTATTGTAAAAGTATTCTGATTTAAGAGAGTGTCCATGGAGTTTCTTGCCCGTTCTTCTCCATAGAGATCTGCGCTAGGGAATGGGCAACTACAGTACTTTCACAGTTTTTATGCCTTGTGACTGGGACTGTAGCTACTTTTCATTGTTGTCTTTGTTTCGACAATTCAAAAGTGCCTGTAACTGGCCTATTTGAAATAAATGCTTTGATTTTGATTTATGTAGACCACCCACAATTTGCTTGTTATTTTCACATAATTTCAGACTTTTCTTTTCAGAAACTCGTGGGGATGTGCTCGATCGCGCTTTACCAAAGCGACGAGGCAACAGCGCTAGTTTTAATACATTATTATCTAATCAGGTAATGTGTGTATATTGGCCTTATTATTGGCTTTAATCATGGGGGCTATATTGTGCTATTAGCGATAAGACAGACATTTGTACCGTTGCATGCGTTGTCCTATGTTCAAGCCATCAGTGTCAAAACTCTATACAAGGTGAACAGAAAGGGTATAGGCATATGAAAAGATATGCTGCAGACCATCAAACTGAACAACTTTCTCTAAGATTTTTTTTTTCTAAATGCAAAAAAAATATCAGCTGTCCCATACATTTGGGTCGAGTAGGTATTGAAATTATGTAAGAGACAGCTGTGTTTTTTCGCATTTACGATATTGGACCCAAGGAGAAAGTTGTTCAGTTTGATGGTCTGCAGCATATCCTTTCATATGACTATACCCATTCTGTTACACCCTGTATATCCCCTTTCTATCAGTTAGATTGTGTGAATTTCACACACATCAATCTAACAACAATTGGGAGATTAAAGGCGCGACCCTCAGTGCGAGTGTGTTACTCCAAACTAGATAAAGGCCCACTTGTTCAAGGTGCCCAAGTTGTCCTCTGCACATTTGAGGACGTAAAAAACCGGCTAAGTGCGTTTCGTACTCACACGCACACAGGGTTCAGTAGTACCAAACATTTTAATAAAAATGTTTTGAAGGCTCATTTATAATGTTGTATTGTATTACATTCAACAGCAAAATTAAATTTGTTTTTCATAGTATGTTAATGAAATACAAAGTTACTACTGCAGTTTGATGAAAAAGTCCCATATCTCAAAAACTATACATCAAATCTTATTCAAACCAATTTTCGTTGAAAGTTTTTTTTACGTTTTACAATCTTAGTTTTTTTCAGAATTTTCGTCCTTTTACTTTTTGAAATTAGAGGGGGCACACATTTTACCACTTTGGAAGTAATTGTATCTTTCAAACGAATGACATTGAGAAAAAATGTTTATAAAAACCTCAACGTCATTTTTAAAGACCTATCTATAGACATCCCGCACGTATAGGTTTGATGATTTTTTTAATTTCTTTTAGTTTCAGTTCCGTGTATGAAGAATTGAAGAGCCTCCCCTTAATCTCCCCTTATTTTTTTTTTATTTTTGTAAAAATCGTAAAGCGGTTCACAGAATACATCTATCTACCAAGTTTCCACTGTGACATACAGACGGACAGACAGACATGACGAATCTATAAGCGTACCGTTTTTCGCCATTCGGCTACGGCACCCTAAAAAATGCTACTGAGGGCCAAAACAGTCTAATGTAACATCGATTAGAAAATCTATGTCATATACTATCTATATCCATTTGGTTCATAAATTTTAATTTTAAATGCAGCGACCACGATGAGGAAGCCTGTTTTAAGAAAGACCACAACGCTTCATGCTCAACGCTAATTTTACGGGAGCGTAAACACATCAAAACATTTCAAAAAGCATAGAAAATATATTCGAGATCACCACAAGCGAATCAATTTCACACATGAAAGACTAACATCAAAATAAGGCGGCAAAAATAAACCAAAATGGCGGATGCGGTAGCACGGGATACGTTCAAAACCTGTTTAAAAGGTTGCTTGGAATACAGCGCGATATTATTATCTAATCGATTTAGCACGTTCAGAGTAAAAATGGTCCAGTCAAGATATGATATCCGTACTAATAATAAAATGAGTTTGTGTGACTGAAAAGTTGTGTGGTAATCGGTTGTCGTGGTATGGGCATGTGATGCGGAGGAATGAGGAAAATGACGTGAGAAAAGTTTTGAGTATGACTGTGGATGGGTATCGTCACACTGGCAGTTATAGAGTGGACCAGAACGGCCCAAGATAGTTGATGGAAATAGATGGAGGAGGCCTTCATCCAGAGATGGATGACCCCGTAATAGGTTAAGTTTTAAAAAATATATAATTGTAAACCATTGGGAATAAAGGCTATTTTTATTTTTATTTTATTTTATGTGGATGGGTATAAGAGTGGAGGAAGACCAAAGAAATGATGGATGGACTGTGTAAAGGATGATGTAGCAAGAAAGGAGGTATCTGATGAGATGACGAGTAATAGAGAAGTATGGAGGAAGAAGAAGACATGCCGGACCCCAAATGAATTGGAATAAGGGCAAGAGAATGCTGGTGATGTGTCAGTTAACGTGAAAGACCGAATAAATCTTCCTTAGTGCTCGCTTTCTTCACAAAAGAAATGTTTTTGCAAAATTTCATGCATCTCATCTGTCAGTGTAGATTATAGATGTAACAATACCCTTCTGTTAAATAAATGACTTTGTTTTGATTTTAACGAAGCCGAAAGGAACTGGTCCTCCCCGTCATTGCGACCATTTTTTTTGCTCTAGACCATACCTGGGAACCTTCTAGTCACGGAGATATTGGGGGTCAAATTTCCAACTTTTTCACAAGTTTTTTTTTAATACAAGTTTTTTATGCGTATAACATTAGTTTAAATATCCCCGCACTATTTAATGCATCCATCAGCACAATGTTTTGTGTGCGTTACATTGAGTCCTGCGATTATTCAATCCAAAAAAAGTCGTTTCCCAGCAATAATTTTTGCGTAGTGTTACTTAGTCTGATGTACAGAATTATTAATTGACGGCTTCGTGAAGGGTCCGTTTATACCTTGTATACTCATTCCTAAATATGCTTACCAGGCTGGAAATAATCCAGGAACTGCTTCGACTCGTAACCCTGGGCCTCTCGGTGCTGGATAGCAGCACCATGGAACTGCTCATCGTCCATGTTGACTGTGAGGACGGCTGCGGAACCAGCTTCATCCTGGGAAGTCTTGTTGCCAATCCAAAAGTGGATGTCCCAGGAAAACCGGGATTCATCACCAGTTGTCTAGAAATTTAAGAAGAGGTTAGATTACATAACATCACGTCTGAGGAGCTCGTGGCTAAATAATAACAGCCGCTCAGGTCGATCTTCAGGTTAAGCTGCGCTTGCCTAGGTTGGTCCGTGGATGGGTGACCACCCATTAATACCGAGTTTTCTCCGTGCTTCGGAAAGCACGTTAAGCCGTTGGTCCCGGCTGTCATTTGTAGATCTTTGACAGTCGTTACAGGTAGTCAGTGGCCCGAAAGTATGACAACCAGTCTTACCAAGGGGTATCATCAACGTATTACCTAGTACTGACTGGAAGCCGACCCCGACATAGTTGAGAAAAGGCTAGGCATATGATGATGATAATGATCTTCTTCTTTAACGTGTGGTTAGTGCCTAACCTGGTGTCAGAGTTTTTATGCCGCCCAGGGGCCTCTGACTTGGCTTGACATGCCGTCAAGAAATATCTCTCAGGCATGCTGGTTTCCTCAAGATGTTTTCCTTCACCGAAGCAAGTGATAACTATATAAT
This sequence comes from Noctua fimbriata, assembly GCA_905163415.1. Taxonomy (NCBI): domain Eukaryota; kingdom Metazoa; phylum Arthropoda; class Insecta; order Lepidoptera; family Noctuidae; genus Noctua; species Noctua fimbriata. The sequence continues at coordinate 5,298,379 of LR990950.1, forward strand.
TCGCACATGAATCCGAAAAATCAGAGGTGCGTGTCTTGGGTTCGAACTCGAGACCTGCCTTCGCAGTCCGACGGTCACATCACTAAGCTATCACTGGTATATGATATGATGATATACTCACGCTCAGTACAATGTAGGAGTCGCCAGAGTAAAAGGTTCCCTGCTTAGCCGCAGGCACTGGGATCGGTTCGAAGTTCTGAAACAATAGACAAGACATAAGTTTTTGAATTATCATGGTCACTAACATTATCATTAACACTAGAAACGGGATATTTATCATGTTTACTGATTTCTTTGAGATCCCGAGTTCCGTTTGGATTTAACCGTGATCATGGTGCTTGCAACAGCGCCGAAATATCGGGAACTCAAAGAAATCAGTAAACATGGTAAATATCCCGTTTCTAGTGCATTAGAATTGACGGCACGGTTAGCGCAGGGGCTGAGCGATTGACTGCTGTGTTTCGTGTCGCGGGTTCGATTTCCGCACGGAACAAATATTTGTATGGCCTACAGGTAGTTGATCCGAGTCTGGCTGACATACACAAGTATGTGAGTTTAAATGTTTATAAACGCACCCACGATACAGGAGAAATTCCTAGTGTGTGGCAACGATTTTTTAAAAACAAAAATGATGTAATCATTGTACAGAGGCCAAGCACATCAAGCTACTACAATCTGACTTTAGATTTATAACTTTATCGCTAAAGCATTAGGTTCAAGGTTGATTGGGAAAATTTGACATTTCGTCACAGGCACTAATATTTGTCGTAATATCTTAAAATTACAAACAATGTAGTCTAAGTCATCTTATCTTAAATATCTCACGGATAAATCCAAGAACCAGTATGCCTGACCTGGGAAACGAACCCAAGACCTCATGCTCAGTAGTCACGCTTGCGACCACTAAACTAAAGAGACAGTCAGAAGAGGAGACACCTCCACGACCCCCGTACTATTCAATCCATCCATCAGCACAATGCTTTGAGTGCTTTCCATCGAGTCCTACCGTAAAACGTGATTTTTCACCCCAAAAAAAAAGTCAATTCCCAGCAATAATTTTTGCGTATAGTTACTTAGTTTGATGTACAGAATGCTTGGTTGACGGCTATGTGAAGGGTCTGTTTACACCCTGTATAAGATTACAAAACTTGTATTTAAAAAAAAAACTTGTGAAAAAGTTGGAACTGCTAGACCATACCAGACCTGGGAACCTTCTACGTTGTACGGTACGTACGTTAGAGATAATGGGGGTCAAAGTCCCAACTTTTTCACAAGTTTTTTAAGAACGATAAAATTATTGCAATGACGGGGAGAACCTGCTTTTCGGCTTCGTTTACACCCATTGTGTTTTTACGATGCACACAAACAGCAACCGTGCGCGTGCGCAGGTGTAGAAGCACCTTAAGAGGCCACGAAAAAAAATCTACGGGTTGCTTTAGTGAGAGCTTCCAGCTGTAAAACTGATCGAATATTGTGTTCCATTCTTATTTTTATAGTTGCCTAGCAGATGTATGCCGTGGTGATTAGTGATTAGGAGTCATCCATAAATTACGTCATGCGAATTTCATGTTTTTTTTTACCATATACAACATTATTTTTAGTATATGCGAAACCTGAATATAGTTTGTTCGGAATAAGTAACTGAATCGATTCCAATAATTTTTAAACCATGTTATATTTTTTCCCAAAAATATTTCAAAAAATTAAAAGTTGGACACCGAGTGACTTTGAATACCTATCGCAATAATTTAGGTACCTACTACCAAATTATTATTATCAATGAGCTCAAGACGACGCTGGAAGCGCGCACTGCATGGTGACAACGTTTTTGCGCGGACAACCAGGTAACAGAACAAGCTTATAACTTTGAGATTTTTCATGACACAGTTTTGAAATTTCGTACATAGATTCTTTACATAAAAATACTAGACACGTGTTTCAGGTTTCGCATATACTAAAACTAATGTTGTATACGCTCGCCCCCTTTTACATGAGACTTAAACATAACTGGCGAAATGAGGGTTGAGGCACTATTAGCTACACCTCTGCCGAAACCTTAGACGGTCGCAGGCGTGATGTTTTATCAATAAAATACTTTATTTAGTTTTCCCCACATATTATGTATTTTTCTCTTCATTTTCCTAATCAGCAATACACTATCACATCATTATTATAATGTAACAAAATACTAATTAAAATAAATTGTTTGTTATTTGATAATATTCATTTAGAATACAATCTATACACTGCCCACCATACACTAAAGTGCAGTAACAGCAAAATCACGATTTCGAGTAAAACGCATTTAAAGTTAAGAATTGATTTTAAAAAATCAACAGAATGTATAAGCAAAAAAATTTGAATGCAGAAAGGTTGTAAAGGCATAGGTTCACACGTTAAAGCAATAAAAAAAAATATATCTTAATAACTGAATTTATTATGGCCATTTATTCTTTTTGGTGCCTATTACTGCATAGCCTTTTTTGTAAAAAATACCATTTTAAACTTAGTAAAATGCAGCAAAAAGCCCTATTACTGCGTTTGGATCAGTTATTTTGTCAAGAAACCCAACTAACATGCAGTAAGGTCAAAAAAATACTGCATTTTAGTTAGTTTTTTAAGAAAAAAGTGTTCAATTTACTAGTGCAGTAAGAAAAATAGCTAGTTCACATTTTAAAGACCGTTTATTTCTTGTATTTTACTGCGTGTTAGTCAGTTTATAATGATAAAAGAATGTTAAGTATTCACAACTAAAATGCGACAAGCTTTGATTTTACTGCATTTTAGTTGGGAGTTCGTGACAATAAATTGTATTTTCTTAATTTGCAGTAAAAATAGCTTGTATGGCGGTAAATTTTACTGCGTATTAATTTTTTTTTAAATTTTTTTCCAGAAATATAAAACTATCTAAAGAACTGTAAAATTATATTGCTTACTGCATTTTAGTTATGAAACCTTAAAATTTAATCTGCAGTATAATTTATACTGTATTTTAGTTGGGAAATCACGCCAAATTGTTAATTTTTTTCGTTTGCAGTAAGTGAAAACTGTTAAATAAAAACCATTCTAATAGTCTTAGAAATAAGTAAGTTAATTCAATAGAAAGCTTAAGAAACCCGCTTTCAGAATCACTAATAAAACGAAAAATCACAAAAGGGCTGTTACTGCTCTTTAGTCTCTGGTGGGCAGTACAGGGTAACCAAAATTGATAAGAAATAAGTTTTCATGATTTTATACCATTTAAATACATACATACATACATAAACGGGTTCGATTCCCGCACGGAACAAATATTTGTATGGCCTACAAATAGTTGTTCCGGGTCTGGCTGTTTGTGTATGTGAATTTAAATGTTTGTAAATGCACCCACGATACAGGAGAAATTCCTAGTGTGGGGCGTAAAAAATTAAAAATAATAATAAATTCACGGCCTTTTCCCATGGGCGTAGGCAGAAAACACAGAACGCCACCTGCTCTGCCGTCATAATGAAAAAAGGCACAACTAACATTTTATAAATATGGAGAAAATCGACTTTAAAGTTTATGACTTTTTTTTATGTTATGTTGTAAGTGTGCCTTTTCAAAGTAGTTTTTAGTAAAAATCTGTATGAAGTAATAGTCACATCTACGTATTTGTGCCTTTTCAATATAATGGTAAATAAATGTGCCTTTTCATTCTATAAAACATGAATATTAGTCTCATTTGTGCCTTTTAAACCTACTGTATCTCCGAATTCCTTGAAGATAAAATTCTATACAAAAATTGAGTAGTTGTGCCTTTTTTTTCTGATTCTAAATATGTATATAACTCAATTTTGACAAAAATGTTAGTTGTGCCCTTTTTTCTTACGACGGCAGTGCAACGATCCTTACATACTCCATGCCTCGTCCACGTTCATACATCTGGTCATACACGCACGCCGGTTGCGAGTACTACGCGTCTGTCCTTTCTGAAGAACCTCACCAATAAGGTCTATGTATGTCCTTCTAGGGCGTCCCCTCCCGGCGTTGCCGCTCATCATCATCATCATCATTTCAGCCGAAAGACGTCCACTGCTGGACATAGGCCTCCCCCAAGTGTCGCCACACCGTACCATTTGTATTTTTAAAACAACTCACGTTGCACTCACTCCACAAAAGTCACCCTCACTCGTTGCTCTTCTGAATTGCTCATATTCATCTCCTACAAGTCTCACACTTCACACAAGATAAATACTCACGCACCACATGACTCAATAACTTCTGCAAGATTATTGGCAAACTTTTTAATTTTTTTTTTAATGAAAATAGAATATGATGATACATGGAATACAGCTGAGACATTTTTTGTACACATAAACTTTAAGTTAACTTTGTGAAGAGAGAATAAATCTATACTAATATTATAAAGCTGAAGAGTTTGTTTGGTTTAACGCGCTAATATCAGGAACTACTGGATCGAATTGGAAAAATCTTTTAGTGTTGGATAGCCTATATAACGTCGCGCTGCAACCAAAAGAAACGGAGCATTAAGGGCATTACATTGCTCGATGACCTTGATGATTTGATCCCTGTACTGGTTCTTGTTGACTTGCCCCGCACATTTCGCAAAATTTCGGTTTTTATTTATTATTAAAAAATATTAAAAGAAATAACAGAAAAAAAACAATACAGATTGTTAAGTATATCATTTCGTATTTGTTGTTACAAAATTCATGCCGAACTATTCAGCCGTTACAGAGATAATTTACAATTAAGGTTGAAAAAGGACCTATTTTCTACGATTAATGAAAAAAAAATGAGGTTTATTAAAATTTTAAACAATACAATTTATTTGTGATGAACTTAACTATAACATACTTTTTTTACACGGAAAACGCACGAAGGGATTCATCAACAAATTTCTTTGAACATACGCTGTTTTTGGGATTTGAGCCATGTAATGCCCTTAATGAAAAATGTTGCAAAAACGGGGAAAATATTATTTTTATAATAATTTCACGCAGACGTAGGTCGTGTGCGACAGCTAGTGATTGTTAATGGTGTTTTCCTTTAAATGTTTAAGGGAAATAAACACTATATTTTCCTTTAAATTATATTTAAATTTGTCCTGATTATTCGTAACTAGATACCTAATAATACAATTATTTTAATTTTGTTTATAATTTGTAAATTACGGAGGAATACAGTGTGTAAACGGACCCTTCACGAAGCTGTCAAAATCAAGCATTTCTGTACATCAAGCTTAGTAACTCTACGCGAAAATTATTGCTGGAAACGACCTTTTTTCGGGTGAAAAATCTCGTTTTACTGAATATAACGCACTAAAAACATTGTGCTGATGGGTGCATTGAATATTACGGGGATCGTGGAGGTATTAAAAGTAAAGTTATAAGAATAAAAATTTGCATTAAAAAAAAACGTTCGCCCCATATATTAACAAAATGGGACTAAAACACAAAAGTATCTGGTAAAATATGTACGATTAGGAACACCTCTGCCTAACCCTTCGCGAATTATAGCCATGATATTATATTATCATAATCTTCTCCTTTCTTTCTTGATCAATGAAAGTCAATCACAAAATAATTGAGAAAACAACTAAAAACTGACGAATGTATGTTTTCGAATTTTGAAATGCAGTCAACAACAAGGAATGTTTGATCGTTTTTTTTATTCTAAATCTGGATCTTGGAATAGACAACAAAAAATAAGTTATAAACTTCTTTACTCTGTGCCAAGTAGCGATGCATAAAAGATTATTCTTATTTTTATGAGCTATTTAGATTGATTGCGATGATAAAAGAGCTCTTTCCATAGATTTTATGAATGCTAACACTATTTTTCTTACGCTTTTATGCGAGACGCGGGAATGTCTTTGGTTGATGTCAGTGTTTGAATTTGGAAATTGACGCCATGAGCCCATGATGTATTCTAGAACGATTCCCTGTCATCATAAATCTCGATTTGATATACAGAATTTAAATATAGATTTATGTATATAAAATACTGGACATTTAATCAGCAATAACAATGATGGGAAAGTATAAATATGGGATTGACAGCATAAGCAGGGTTCGAAGTGATAATTAATAATTTAAAAAAATATATATAATGATAATTATATTGATAATAACAAAAATCATGAAAAAATCATTAATAAAACAATGGCTAACGTTATCAATGTCACTTCACGTATCCAAACGCGAAAAGGGACAACTTTTACAAACAGAATTTTAAATGAACAAAAACATTTACAAGGTGTAAACAGACCCTTCACATAGCCGTCAACCAAGCATTCTGTACATCAAACTAATTAACTTTTCGCAAAAATTATTGCTGGGAATCGACTTTTTTTTGGGTGAAAAATCACGTTCTACGGTAGGACTCGATGGAAAGCACTCAAAGCATGTGCTGATGGATGGATTGAATAGTACGGGGGTCGTGGAGGTGTTTAAAGTAAAAAAAATACATTAAAAACATGTGTTTAAAAAAAACTTGTGAAAAAGTTGGAACTTTGACCCCCAATATCTCCGTAACTTGAAGGTTCCCAGGTATGGTCTAGAACAAAAAAATGATCGCAAAGTCGGGGAGAACAAGTGCCTTTCGGCTATGTTAAGAGTCTATTTACACCCTTTATGTTATGTTTAATTCAAAGAACAAAGCAATTTAGTAAATGTAAATGTCTTTCTTTACATAATACTAGCTCTGCCCCACGACCTTCGTCGGCGTTAAATTATTATAAAAATATTACTTTCATAATAGAATCGGATTTTGTTAACAATTTCATGGGTTTTAATTTTTTTGCAAGGAACACTAATTCAGTTTCAACAATACAAGTAGCTTAAATTACTCCAGCTCCAGCTAATTATAACATCAGCTATCTGCCAGTAAAAGTCCCGTCCAAATCGGTCCAGCCGTTTCGGAGATTAGACGAAGCAAACAGACAGACAGACCGACAGAGAAGAATTAAAAAAAAATATTGATCGAAGTATCGTATCTACTTTCTTGCATTCAGTAAAAAGCTGTCATTTTGAAATTACCAACAGACACTTCAATTTTATTTATTTGTATAGAACATTCTAGTGATGAAATTATTATTTGTAAATAAAAATTAAAAGATCAGGACTCAGTATTGATAATTATCGGATACTTTTCCGATAATTATTATTTAGTGTTTCCTACGCCGTTTTTAGAGCAGTCAGTCCTATTATGAATATATAAGGTCTATCTTTTCATACACGAAATGTTTTAAGAGTAACTTCTATAAGTCGTAAAGTCGCCATAGCAACGGAAAAAAAAATATCTGAGTGTTTTTTTTTACGAAATTATTATAATTCTAAAATTTTTTGAGACGTTTTGCATAAAACCTCTACTCCCATATTCTAACAATGACAGTAGGTAAATACGACGTAATAAACTAGCGTAATGGATGTTCAAAAATAAGGAGCTAGTATTTATTTTGTAGGTTTATTTATTAAATTATTTATTTTTTATAAAAATATACTCAGATAAAAAAATATCCCTTGAAATGGCTTCGTTATAGCCGTTAGATGATTCCCTGAAAATATTTCGTGTATGAATAGTTAGACCTTATATTATTGGTTGAATATGCTGTCCACAGACTATTAATTTAAAGAATATATTGATATGACACATTGTCATACTAAAAACCATGTAAGTAGATACGTACGTTAAACAAAATTGGCGTGACCAACACATAAACTACGTGCAATTTAATCATCCGAACTGTTAAAATAAATGAGAAAATGAGATTGTTTGTAACTTAAGATTTTCTCATTAGCAGCCACAAGGTCTAGATTTGTGCCCGGTAGACGGCAATAGGCCCTATTACATGGGACTTTAACGTAACTGGCGAAGTGTGGGTGTACTATTAGGTACACCTCTGCCTAACCCTTCTGGCGATTACAGGCGTGATGTACCGGTATGCTGTGTGAGTTTGTTTATGAAGCTTTCACGCTTTATCAGCTGAACGGATTTCGTTGAAACTTGGGATACGGATAGACCATGGCTTCGGTTAAAGCATAGGTTAATTTTAATCCCAGTAGGATATTCCAGTGAGATAATTTCAAACATCGAGTCGGACTCGCGCCATGAACGAGTACCAGCGTAGTCCCTTTAATTTTTTATTTATTTGTTGTTATAGCGGCAACAGAAATACACATTCTGTGATAATTTCATCTGTCTACCTTTTACAGAACATGAGATACAGCTCTCTGACAGACGGACGGACGGACAGCGGAGGCTTAGTAATAGGGTCCCGTTGGTTACCCTTCGTACGGAGCCTAAAAAAACTGACATAAATTGCGCGCAAAATTCTGCCATAGACAAAAATGAACTTTAAAAAATTGTCTCTTGTCATAGCCAATTACTCGCATCCAGCCAGTAGGTATTTTATATATTTTCTCACTAAACGACAAAAATAGAAGATTAAAAACACGTGTATAACCGACTAAAAATAGGTTTTTATTAATGTGCGTCCCGTCTGTACGTCCGGACGAATATACCTATTTTTATTTATCTACATGGTTTCTTGTTACTGGGGCTTGTGTAGGCAAAGAAGATGAATTTAGACGTGTCGTGGTTATTTTTTAATCGAGACAAACATGAAACTGGAAACGGCGGCAGGTCACGGGAACAATCTGCGACTCCCGCATTCCCATTAAACTCAAGGGGAAGATTAATAAAAACCATGGTTAGACTTGCTGTCTTGTATGGATCAGAATGTAAGGCCATAAAAGGGATGAATGAAAGGCATTTGGATGTGGCTGAGAATGCTAAGGGGGATGTGTGCTGTAACGCAAATGGATAAAATAAGGAATGAGTACATAAGAGGAAGTCTAAAAGTGGCGCCGGTGACTGATAAGTTGTGTGGTAATCAGTTATCGTGGTATGGACATGAGATGCTGAGGAATGAGGAAAATGTTGAGTATGAATGTAGATGGCTATCAGAGTAGAGGAAGACCAGAAAAACGATAGATGGACTGTGTGAAGGATGATACGACTAGAAAGGAGGTGACAGCTGAGATGACGAGTAAAAGAGAAGTATGGAAGAAGACAACATGCTGCACCGACCCCAATTAAGTTGGGCAGGAGAATGATGATGGACCAAGCCCGCCACACTATTCCCAAACCACTGTAACTCTTGAAAGCCAGAATCAACAGTGTCGACCACCAGAAAAGCTTTGAGACAACTTCGATCCCGCAACGAAACTAATCAGAAGAGTATAGCGGAGGAGCAGATAAACCATAATTTCCACTTCCCTCCATATCAGCAGGAGACAGAACGAAACAAGGCGAATTGGCACAAAGGGACGTTTACAACTGGGATAAGCCCAGCCTTTATCCCAATGTATTTAGGGTCAGCGCAGCGTGTCTTCTTTTTAACACTCTTTTATTTGCTTCAACTGTAGGCTGTTACTATGTGACAAAATCTTAGAAGTTAAATTCGACCCACTTCCCGATTTCCGATTGAACTGAAATTTTGTATACATGTTTAGTTAGAATGACAATGCATGGTTAGTTACGTGACGTCATTCTAAATCCAATATGGCGGACTCCCAAAGATGGCGGACTAGTTATTTTTTATGCATTCCCATGATTTAAGTATCAAAAGAAAAGGTTTGCTGACAAGAATACGAGAAATAAACTGACGTCACTCTCTGACGATATTTTCGCATGAATTGAATTAGATATATCGAATTATAGATTCGTCGTTTAGTACTAACGAAAATGAACGTCTGACCATCTGTTTCAAACATTTAACGACATAGGTATACTAAATCTTGTAACATTTAACAGTAAATAACAGGTCTATAATAAAAACTATTTATGTGTCAAAAGTAAATAACAGCTGACAGCAAAATGTACAGCTTCGTTGATTTATAAGATTAAAAATAGGAATCTGAAATCATTTTGAAACATTCATTCTTTCGCTGACAGATGGATTTGTTGATGAAATGTTTCAACACGGATCTTTTAACGATGGACTTTTCAACGACATAATAGTGCTAACTTATCTGACTGGAAGAAAAATTAAGCAAAATCAAAGTATATGAACTGCCATAGTTATTAATTAAGAATATAATTTAAAAATAAATAATTAATAATATTTGTTAATATAATTTTAATACTTAGGAACTTGCCTAGAAATAAGAAATATTTTTCAGAAATATTGTATGGTAGATAGCTGCTATCACCTTTAAAAAAAAAAATATATATATTTTCGTTTTAATATTTGTACGCCGTTGTCGGAAAAACATAGCGGACTCTTTATATTTACTTACATCTTTTACACCTATGGTTAACAGATAAAAACCTTGAATCGGATTTTGTTAAAAATTTCAAGGGTTTTAATTTTTTTTTTACACGGAAAGAGAAGATAACGGGATAAGAGCAAGAGAATGATGATGATGATGACACGGAACCCTAATCCTTTTTCTAAAATAAAAGTAGCCTAAGTTGCTTCTTATAACATAAACTATCTGCCAGTAAAAGTCCCGTTAAAATTGGCCTAGCCGTTTCGGAGATTAGCCGAAACAAACAGACAGACAGACCAACAGATGGACAGACAAACAATTTTTTTTTTTTGCTATTTAGTACCGTGTATTATACTGTTAGCCTTATAATATTCAGTAGACTTATTTCTCATATCGGTGTCACTTATTATAATCGATTATATTTACATTGCATTTTCTTATCTGTATTCAACTGACAGTTGCCATTTTAAACATGACAGCTGTCTATTTCACTTTAAGTAGTTCACATGATATTCAGCCATCGATCAGAACGGATTAAATACAAATATTTCTACACAATCCTTGGTTTATTTGAGTGAACCTGTCCTGATCCTTCAATACTTTCATATACATTCAGAAAAAAGCTGTTATTTTGAAATTACAAACAGACACTGCAATTTTATTTATTTTTATAGATACCTCCATGACCCCTGTACTATTCAATGCATAAATCAGCACAATGTTTTGAGTGCGTTACATTGAGTCCTACCGTTGATGTTGCCCCCAATAATTTTTGCCTAGAGTTACTTAGTTTGATGTACAGAATGCTTGGTTGACGGCTGCCTGAAGGCTGTTATCATCTGCCTAGCCTTTTCCCAACTATGTTGGGGTCGGCTTACAGCCTAACCGGATGCAGCGGAATACCAGTATTAAACATGGAGCGACTGCCTATCTGACCTCCACAACCCAGTTAGTACTAGGCAATACGATGCCCCTTGATAAGACTGGTTGTCAGACTTTTTGGGCCACTGACTACCGGTAACGACTGTCAGAGATCTACAAATGACAGCCGGGACCAACGGCTTAACGTGCTTTCCGAGGCACGGGGGAAACTCGGTATGAAATGGTTGGTCACGCATCCACAGACCAACATAGGCAAGCACTGCTTAAGCTAAAGATATAAGAATCAAATTCTATTCAGCAGACTGCACGTCAAATCCGGCCCCTTATTCTATTAAAAGTCGGTACTTCGCTATGCCAGCTCAATTTCAAGGTGTAACCACTGACCACTGCGGCAATGACGTGCGGTCTACTACATAATTATACAACATTAGTTTTAGTATATGCGAAACCTGATACACGTGTCTAGTATTTTTATGTAAAGAATCTATGTACAAAATTTCAAAACTGTATCATGAAAAATCTCAAAGTTATAAGCTTGTTCTGTTACCTAGTTGTCCGCACAAAAACGTTCTCACCACGCAGCACGCGCCTGCAGGGTCGTCTTGAGCTCATTGATAATAATAATTTGGCAGTAGGTACCTAAATTAGTGCGATAGGTACTCAAAGTCGCTCGGTATCCAACTTTCAACTTTTTTAAATATTTTTGGGAAAAAATATAACATGGTTTAAAAATGATTGGAATCGATTCAGTTACTTATTCTGAACAAACTATATTCAGGTTTCGCATATACTAAAAATAATGTTGTATAAGCCTGGTCCACCGGAACTCATTTTACACAACGTTAAGACCAGCTCACACCGGGGACGGCAGGCAGTCTTTATCCAAGGATTTTTTTTTAAGATTATATATTTACGTTCATAAAATCATTTTAATTATAATAATAAAAGAGACTCGAGAGGAGCTCGTGGCTAAATAATAACAGCCGCTCGGGTCGATCTTTAGGTTAAGCTGCGCTTGCCTAGGTTGGTCTGTGAACGGGTGACCACCCATTACATACAGAGTTTCCTCCGTGCCTCGGAAAGCACGTTAAGCCGTTGGTCCCGGCTGTCATTTGTAGACCTTTCACAGTCGTTACAGGTAGTCAGTGGCCTAAAAAGTCTGAAAACCACTCTTACCAAGGGGTATCGTATTACCCAGTACTAAGTGGGATAGACTGGAAGCCGACCCCAACATAGTTGGGAAAAGGCTAGTCAGATAATGATGATTCCTTACACAATCCATCCATCGCTTCCTTGGTCTTCCTCTCCCTCTCCATCCATCAACATTTATATGCATCACTCTTTTAGTCACATGCGATTCGTCCCTCCTCATCACATGTCCATACCAAGACAGTCGGTTCCCTTTCAACTTTTCTATAACAGGCGCCACTTTCAAACTTCCTCTAATATACTCATTCCTTACTTTATACATTCTTGTCACAGCACACATCCATCTCAACATTCTCATCTACGTGACGCTGTCCCTAACACTTTTGAAGTCCATATCGATACCAGGAGAAGAACAACAATTTGTGTGGATAAACAACAAAAAAAAAACAACAACTAAAAAACCCGACTACTGAATAAAATGTAGCCTATGTTACCCGGGCCATAATAACGAATCGATTGACACCTTATTCATCAATATCGGATGAATAGTTTAGGCGCTACGGAGGAATATGCGTAAATACAAACATACATACAAATGGACGGCACGGTTGGCGCAGTGGCTGAGCGATTGACAAATCAAATCAAATAATTTATTCGCATAATATGGGTCTAAATATATGGTAAATAAATGTTACATTACACAATATAACACTAATGATCCTCATATAAACCATTTCTGGTACACGAAACATAAAATAAAAGCTTATAATATAATAACAATAAAACGGAATGGGTGACATAACTATACATATAGGTACTCTTTTTCATTTTCGTTGAATAATAACTTAACTAGGTATTATTGCACTAGACTATGAACTTAGTAAGGTTTTACAATAAGTTTCTATTCTTATATCTAAGGTATTCCTGGGTCGAGTAAAAACATTTATTGACTAACCAGGCGTACAATTTTTTCGGAATATAGTAATGGGGGGACGTTTATTCATAGTAAATATTATATACATTAATAAATTAAAATAACCTATATTAACTAGTAATGGGTAGATCTTTCAGTTCACTAGGTAATTTATTAAATAACTTATTTGACTGCTGCGCTGCGTGTCGCGGGTTCGATCCCCGCACGGAACAAATATTTGCATGGCCTACAGGTAGTTGTTCCGGGTCTGGCTGTTTGTGTATGTGAATTTAAATGTTTGTAAACGCACCCACGATACAGGAGAAATTCCTAGTGTGAGGCAACGATTTAAAAAGACCGAACACATACCTCTATCCTCCATACTTCAAGACCTGCTTTCCTGCCGGAGTTGGCGAATGCTGCGTGTACTTCAGGCATTATCTGTTGGCAAAAGAGAATTGCGTCAAAATTTGTGTAGCAGTTTAGCTGTGAAAACGTGCCAGACGGACTTTTGTTTTTTCGGCGTAGCATATCGCTGGTCAGTCTATGAGGCTGGCTTCTGCCTAACCGTACTATCCTGTGGATGCCTAGAGAGTTAGGCCTCCATCCAGGGGCAAAAAGCTTATAAACTAAGCGACCGTGCGCTAATGGCGCCCCCTGTGGGGTACGAGCTTAGGCTTAGGGCGCCGATGGGGAGGGCAGCAAGGTGACAGGCTGAGTGAGTGTCAGACGGACAGAAAGGCTTTCGCACTTATAAAGGGTGTAAAAAGACCCTTAACGAAGCTTAAAGGCACTTGTTCTCCCTGTCATTGCGATCATTTTTTTGTTCTGGACTATACCCTGGGAACCTTCTAGTTACGGAGATATTTGAGGTCAAAACTCCAAGTTTTTATTTTAAATAGTACTTTTTAAGGTTTTAACTTTACTTTAAATACCTCCATGACCCGTTTACTATTCAAAGCATCCATCAGCACCAAGTTTTGAGTGCGTTCCATCGAGTCCTACCGTAAAACGTGATTTTTCACTCCAAAAAAAAGTCGTTTTCCAGCAATATTTTTTGCTTAAAGTTACTTAGTTTGATGTACATAATGCTTGGTTGACGGCTTCTTGAAGGGTCCATTTAGACCCAGTAGAAATGAGAATCAACATTTTGTTTTTAGGAAAATATTAGTAGTTCAGGAAAATATATCTGGTACCTAGTCCAATTTACAAATAAACATTTGTTGTTTTGTTTTTTCAATTTTCATTTTATGGTCGTTCTTTTTAAAGATACCTAAGGAATATATTATGAAACCAAGCCTTAGGTACTTTGTGGCGAAATCCATGACAAATTTCAAACCTGAATCATCCATGCAACGAATTTAAATAGGAAAATTAAATTAATTATGTTTTGACCCATTTTGCATAGCAACTAAAACAAAATCTACACATTAATACATATTTACAAACTTGCTACATTTATATCTACTACATTTGTACAAAACCAGATCCGTTCCATGGAAATAAGACGAACAAAAAAACACTGAAAGAGAAAACAATACAATTCGCAAACGAGTGAGCGAGACCGAAAGACCAATTGTTAACTTGACGTCCTTGAAGATACAGGCTGATGTATTTCGCGTTAGAGGAAAAAGAAGAAAAAACAAATGCAGCTCTGATTTTGAATCGAGTTCTATGTTTGATTTTGTTTGTTAGTCTCCGAGAGATGTCAGAGATTGAGCTAAATTTTTTTGTTTTCCCGACCAGAAAATCAAGCCAATGAAAAAAACAAAAGTATTTTTTTTAGTTGTGGTATCTCACATAAATGCTTGTCAAGTATCATTTAGCCACCAAATGTCCTACCGAAATTCGTAGTTTTCGAGTTAGTTACATCTTTAGTTTTTTTTTTTATGAAAAATCCCAGATTAAATCACTTGAAGCCAATTTAAAAATGATTTACGGCGCGACTTTAAGTTATTACCACAGTTAAAAATAAAAACAATTTATTTCTTTCCAAATGCATTCATAAAATGAGGCATGCACGTGTGTTTTGATGCCGTAAGAGACTATTGTTGATAATTAAAAGTACAAATATGCGTAAAACTTTGGCAAAGATTACTAATCAAACAAATATCAGTTTGTAGTTTTTGCCATTCATCATCATCTACCTAGCCTTTTCCCAACTATATTGGGGTCGGCTTCCAGTCCAAACGGCTGCCTATCTGACCTCCACAACCCAGTTAGTACTGGGTAATACGATACCCCTTGGTAAGACTGGTTGTCAGACTTTTTCGGCCTCTGACTACCTAACGACTGTCAAAGATCTACAAATGACAAATTTCATTGAAATGTTGTCTAATGCAAAACTGTATCAAATGGTTTTTTTTTGAGCTAAAAATGCCTGCCGATAAGACACAAACAACTTTATTTTGTAATTGGCAAACTATCAAATAGGTGTTTTCCAACTACGTGTGAAACAGATCCAGTGTCTACATAAAAATCAGACACGCATCAACGGTTGTGCACTAGTGTGTGACTGCGTGCCTAATTGAAAACCGATGCGTATTTGAAAAGGCTCATTTACATACGAAAACATGGGGTATCTACTATACAACATTAGTTTTAGTATATGCGAAACCTGATAAACGTGTCTAGTATTTTTATGTAAAGAATTTATGTACAAAATTTCAAAACTGTATCATGAAAAATCACAAAGTTATAAGCTTGATCTGTTACTTAGTTGTCCGCACAAAAACGCGGTCACCACGCAGCGCACGCCTCCAGCTTCGTCTTGCGCTCATTGATAATAATAATTTGGCAGTAGGTACCTAAATTATTGCGATAGGTACTCAAAGTCGCTCGGTATCCAACTTTTAACTTTTTTTAAATATTTTTAGGAAAAAATATAACATGGTTTAAAAATTATTGGAATCGATTCAGTTACTTATTCTGAACAAACTATATTCAGGTTTCGCATATACTAAAAATAATGTTGTGTAGATGTGTGTTGTATTTTAAATTATATAATATTCGTATCTGAACGAGGTATTACTTTGGGCTCTATCAGAATATCAGAGCTGTTAATTTTTTTTTTAATGTTGCGGCCTCGGACAGGACTAATTTAGTTTTTTTCTTTTAATTCGTTTTTTTTATAAAACTTTGTTTTTTTATTTATTTCTGTACACATAAATTATATTTTTTTATATTTCAATCTAAAGTAATATAAAAAAAAACATTTAAAATATAAAAATATATTTTTTTTATTGTCCTGTGCGAGACTAATAAATATTTTTTCTTTCTTTCTTCTTTATATTTTCAAACAGTAATTCCTCAGTCGTCTAGCCTTTTCCGAAGTATGTTGGGGTCGGCTTCCAATGTAACAAAATGAAGCTGAATGTCTTTATTACAAGTTTCTATTTTAAGTTGTTAGTTAGTATGTTTTGGTCAAATCTTGCAACTGAATTTCAAACCAGTTCCCCCCAACCGATTGAGCTGAAATTTTGCACACACCTTTGGTTCTGGTGACAATACATTTTTATGATAGACATGACTTGATCGCCTCCTCACGAGAGAACTCCTCAACAGTTAATAGCACGGACACAAAACTTTGTACACGCGTTCAATGTTGATAGATAAATATATTTTTTTTTCTTTTCATGGTAGTTGTTTTGTGCTTATTCTTTTTTTATTTTAAGTTTTTTTTTTATTACATTTATTATTTTACTTTGAGTGACTGCCTATCTGATCTTCCGTCCCGGTTATTGTTTAAGACGATACCCGAAATCAAAATAAAAAAAAATGTTTCACATAGGCCTAGATGGGCACTTATAAAACGTCGACAAAAACAACAAGAACATTCATTTACTTCCAGGCAACTTTGGCCCATAAAAAAAAAGAACAAAATGCACGGTTCGGGTCGTTTCCTATGGAGAAGAACCGGCAAGAAACTCCACGGTTACTCTTTTCAAATCATTTGGTATTACAATATTATCATGGTTACAGCATTTGTACTTAAGTGTGGGGACAGCGTAGGCCCGACAATAAGTTGTTGCTAATCCAATTGTAAGATTGGTTGGCAGACGTTCGCGCTTGAGAGTATCCAAAATTACTGTCAAAAATCTACAAACGACAGCCCAGACCACAGATAAACCAAAACAACGCAAGTATCACGATCCGTACAAAAACTAAGCGCGCCATTTTATGACGTCCTAGTAAGAGTTACTATACGACCAAGTTACTATACAAGTTAGACTATGTTCTTGTTCTTTAAATGTCTAGAATTAAGTTTTTGAGTAGGCCCATTTAATTTGAAAAAAAGTTGTTGTTTTAAACGAATTAATTTAAAATATCTAAATATGTACTCGTATATCTATATCTCTATATCTGTGGCCTAGACCAACGGCTTAATGTGACCGCTTGACCTTGAAGATCGACCCGTGTAGCTGTTCCAATTTCAAACAGTAATTTGGGCGCGAAATTAAATATTTATGGTAAGGTTTGGGCTGACCGCCAGAGGGCCAAGACAAGTGATTATCGCTATCGAAGCTTTTTAGGGTTCGGTAGACATATGTTTAATTCTACGACGACTTATTAAAAAAATTGCTGCAGCAATGGCGGCAGTTCACGGGATCAATCTAGGAATCCCGCATTCCCTTTAAATTCAAGGGGAAGTATAATAAAACAACTAGCGACCCGCCCTTGTTTCGCACAGCGCCACCTATCGGGTCCAAAACTGTATCTAATGTTGCTTATATTTTAAGTTAAGCATCTAGCAGTAGAGCGGTGAGAACTGCGTTCTATTCCATGCAGTAGTTTTTGCGTGATGCGCGTACAAATATACAGACAGAAAGACAGACAGACAAAAGTTCTAAAAATTGTTGTTTTGGCTTCTGTTGCTCTAATAAAGACCCCCCCCATATATGTTCCTTTCAATATCTTCAATGTACGGACATCGACCTGTTACAATTTTATTATACAACATTATTTTTAGTATATGCGAAACCTGAATACAGTTTGTTCAGAATAAGTAACTGAACCGATTCCAATAATTTTTAAATCATGTTATATTTTTTCCCAAAAATATTAAAAAAAGTTAAAAGTTGGATACCGAGCGACTTTGAGTACCTATCGCAATAATTTAGGCACCTACTGCCAAATTATTATTATCAATGAGCTCAAGACGACACTGGAGGCGCGCACTGCGTGGTGACCGCGTTTTTGTGCGGACAACTAGGTAACAGAACAAGCTTTGTGATTTTTCATGACACAGTTTTGAAATTTTGTACAAAGATTATTTACATAAAAATACTAGATACGTGTATCAGGTTTCGCGTATACTAAAACTAATGTTGTATGTATAGCTGGTTAGACCTGCTGTCTTGAATAGATCAGAATTTTTGGCCACAAAAGAGATGAATAAAAGGCATTTGCATATGGCTGAGATGAGAATGCTAACGGGGACGTGAGGTGTTACGCGAATGGATAAAATAAGAAATAAGTACTTTATTCAAAAACTACTACTACTACTACTTACACTTTACTACTACACACACACACACACTGTACTTCTTGTACGTTTTTTTTTCTTTCTTTGTTTTTTGTTCTTTAAATAAATGAAACATAAAAGAATTTTAAAATTCTATCGATTTGTGTTCTAAAAAATCTCAACCATTTATGCAAAGGTGGGTCAGCTAATGGCTATAACTCGGTGTCATAAGAGGAAGTCTGAAAGTGCCACCGGTGATTGAAAAAATGTGTGGTAATCGGTTGTCGTGGTATGGGATGCGGACGAATAAGGAAAATGTCGTGACGAAAATTTGAGTATGAATGTCGAGTGGCTATAAGAGTCGAGGACGACCAAAGAATCGAGGGACTACTCACTAGACCAGCAAGGTAACGGGTTTATCCTTGTAGATTATCATAATTTCAATGTTTTTAAGTATTTAATTACATTCTAATGCGGGCTACTCTAGTTACTGACGTTCTAACGGTAATTTAGTTAAGCCAATAGTTAAATTAGCTTTCCCATTTGACACTGATCTCAATACACTTTAGGCAAATTACGCATTTTTAATTGAGAAACGTTTATCTAGATTTCCTTTTAAAAATTTCGTTTGTTTTGGGACAGGCATTTAGCTTTGCCTATTGATAGCTTGACAATTCAAACGGTCATGTATTCAAGCCCAAATCATTTTATGGTGAGGTTAGTGCCTAACCTGTGTCAGAGTTTTTATGCCGCCCATGGGCCTCTGACTTGGCTTTACATGCCGTCGAGAAATATCTATCAGGCATGCTGGTTTCCTCACGATATTTTCCTTCACCGAAGCAAGTGATAATTATACAATACGCACATGAATTCGAAAAATCAGAGTTGCGTGTCTTGGGTTCGCACTCGAGACCTATGACTTGGCAGGCCGACGGTCACACAACTAGGCTATCACTGCTATGTAACATGTATGGTAAAACTAAAAAAAAATATGGTGTTGTTCAGTTTCATGGTTGGAGTCCTCACAAGAGAAGTCTGGTGTTTATTATGTTACACCTTACCTTGTAGAAGGTTAGAAGCTTGCACCAGCCCCCGTAGCATGACCACCGTAGACAAGGATTTTTTGACGGAAGAATCGACAAAATGACAGATAGTGCAAAGAAATCTGTCATTGTGTCGACACAATCTTTCATTTTGTCGATTCTTCCGTCAAAGAAATCCTTGTCTACGGTGGTCATGCTACGGGGGCTGGTGCACAATGCTTAACTTCATATCATAATAATAAAAAGGCAACTGACTGGCTGACTGACTGGGACTGTAGTCTCGATTACAGTCTAAGCATTTTTATTATTTTTATCTCCGTTTATTAAGCGGTCAGTATCTGGCTCAACGGCTTTCGATATTTTAAGGGCTGCCGGATTTGTTTTGCCACCAAAAATTATCAATACAATATTGATTTTGACAGATTACAATTTGAATTTCATCACCTACGCTATTTTGTATGGACCAACATGTATTTACAACATTATTTTTAGTATATGCGAAACCTGAATATAGTTTGTTCAGAATAAGTAACTGAATCGATTCCAATAATTTTTAAACCAAGTTATATTTTGTCCTAAAAATATTTAAAAAAAAAATACAAATTGGCAACGAGCGACATTAAATACCTATCGCAATAATTTAGGTACCTACTACCAAATTATTATTATCAATGAGCTCAAGACGACGTTGGAGGCGGCACTGCGTGGTGACCACGTTTTTATGCGGACAACCAGGTAACAGAACAAGCTTATAACTTTGTGATTTTTCATGATACAGTTTTGAAATTTTTTACATAGATTCTGTACATAAAAATACTAGACACGTGTTTTAGGTTTCGCATATACTAAAACTAATGTTGTATATGACATCTGTATATTTTTACCCTATGTTCACAAAATGAATCAATGATTTTGAATTTGAGTTATTATTTAGATTGACTTCATCCTTTTAAAGATGCATATTTTAGAAGGTATACGGCAAAAACTGAAAAAGGTCCGATTATTTCCAGGTGTTTGGAACACCACGAAGTTGGTGACAGAAGTGATTTTTGTAGCTGCAAAACTAGGCTTTACACTATAGAAATCTAACCTAACAATATAAAAAAAAAAAAATCATCAATCAGCTAAAAAAAAAATTTAGTTTACAAAAAAAGACCTGAAATATTTAATTAAAATATGACTTCAAAAACATAAGTTTTTCCGTCTTTCCTTCATTCGTTTTTTATTAATAGTATGAGTTTTATGATTTTAATATTTATTCATCCTCTCATCATCATCATCTGCCTAGCCTTTTCCCAACTATGTTGGGGTCGGCTTCCAGTCTAACCGGATGCAGCTGAATAGGTACCAGTATTTTACATGGAGCGACTGCCTATCTGACCTCCACAACCTAGTAGTACTGGGTAATACGATACCCCTTGGTAAGACTGGTTGTCAGAATTTTTTGCCACTGACTACTTGTAACGACTGTCAAACATCTACAAATGACAGCCGGGACCAGCGGCTTAACGTGCTTTCCGAGGCACGGAGGAAACTCGGTATGTAATGGGCACCCATCCATTTCAATACTTAATTTAATGTTTTATCAAATCAAATCACTTTTATTTAAATACTAAATTAATTATTTATCTATGAATGAAGTCGAATGGCGGTAGAATCGATTCGAGGAATCGATATCAGCAGCGGTATTCAGCTAGCGGTGGCATTATGGTTTTTTGACAGCTGATTTTGGGCGGGTTTTTTGTCTGAGAGTTTTGTCAGCCTGTAGAATTGGGAATGCAATAAGTAATTATAAAGTACAAACCCATAAAACATTATTACAATAGAAATGTCTGTAAATAATTAATCTTTTACAGAACGAAGGTGTACCAGCTACTATCACGATGAATCATCTAAACTTCTAAAGAATCCAAGCATCGTCATACTAAAGAAAATATTCAGAGCGTGACGTACGTATGACTCCATGTTTGTTTGTCACGGTTGCTAAGCAACGCACAATGAGGAACAAGAAAATTTTTGTTTACCTTATGCATAGACAATGCTATAGATTCGCTGTTAGCATATACCCATAGGAGAAGCAATAGTCTTGGGACAGTACAGTAGTAGTTTTGACCGAGGTATTGCACTTTTGTAGGAAACAGCCGTTTTTTTAGGGTTTCATAGCCGAATGGCAAAAATGGAAGCCTTTTAGATTCGTCATGTCTGTCTGTATATCACAGACACTATATTCCGAAACTATTAGGACTACACAGTTGAAACTTGGTTTCTTCTGTTTCTGTAAACATATTCTGTAAACCGCTATACGATTTTTATAAATACAAAAACAAAAGATCATGGAACCGAAAGTATTTTTTTTTTAATACCTGCGGAGTGTCTATAGATAGGTCCTTAAAAATAACATTTAGGTTTCTAAAACCAATTTTTCTCAAAGTCCATCGTTAGAAAGATAAACACTTCCAAAGTGGTAAAATGTGTCCGCCCCCTCTAATTTCTAAAGTAAGAGAAGGAAAATTCTGTGAAAATATAGGATTGTAGAACGTAAAACAAAACTTTCAATGAAAATTGGTTTGAATAAGATTTGATGTTTAGTTTTTGAGATATGGGACTTTTTCATCAAGCTGCAGCAGTAACTTTGTTTTTCATTAACATGCTATGAAAAACAAATTTAGTTTTGCTGTTGAATGTAATACAATACAACATATGAATGAGCTTTCAAAATAATTTTATTATATTGTTTGGTGCTACGGAACCCTGTGTGCGTGTAAGTACGACTCACGCTTGGCCGGTTTTTTTAAAATAACTGATGAAGAATGATGTACTGAATACGTGGTAACCGTTTTCGCATCCGTGTCGCTTCTACCCTGTATAACAAAATATATACATATTTTATTATACAGAGTGTTGTCTTATTTAGTTAGTGTTTTTCTTTTCTGTCATCGACCTACACCAATCGGAATGCAGGATATGTATTTCAGTACCTACCTATTTTAAATGATGAGAAATTGATAGAATTTCAAACAACTCTAGAAAAATGAGCCTAATGTAGATTCTAAACAAATCGACAAATCAGATTTGTAAACATTTCATTTTGCGGTTAATCGATATGACTCGGGAAAAATGATTATTTTGGTATCAGGTTCGACTTCCAGGTCTGGCTAAATGTGATTGGGTTTTTCTATCAGGAATATAGTAGCACCCCGAAAAATTTGTGACCGGTTGACGGAAATAGGAGTATCGTATAACCCAGTACTAACTGGGTTGTGGCGGTCATATAGCGAGTGCACGTACCCTTAAAGTAGTTCATCTACTTACTGATAATTTGGTGGTTTTATTCTAAACCTTAACTAGTGTTTCTAGTGAACATATAAGGTCTATCTTTTCATACATGAAATATTTTAAGAGTAACTTCTATAAGTCGTAAAGTCGCCACAGCAACGAAAAAGAAAATTATCTGAGTGTTTTTTTTTACGAAATTATTATAATTCTAAAATTTTTTGCGACTTTTTGCATAAAACCTTTACTCCCATATTCTAACAATGACAGTAGGTAAATACGACGTAGTAAACTAGCGTAATGGATGTTTAAAAATAAGGAGCCAGTATTTATTTTGTGGGTCAAGTTTTTAAAATTATTTATTTTTTATAAAAATATATAGTTTTTTTTAATACATGTTTTTAAGGTAAGATTTTTACTTTAAACACCACGACCCCCGTACTATTCAATCCATCCATCAGTACAATGGTTTTAGTGCGTTACATCGAGTCCTACCGTAAAACGTGATTTTTCACCCCAAAATAGAAAGTCGTTTCCCAGTAATAATTTTTGCGTAGAGTTACTTAGTTTGATGTACAGAATGATTAGTTGACGGCTTCGTGAAGGGTCCGTTTACGCCCTGTATAGGACAACCAGTTTTACTGGTACCACTTTACTCAGTTACCAGACCAATTAACTTTTCCGGTACAAATCAGTTACTTATATAACATCTAGATAATATTTAATTAAATCTGTAAACAATTACAGGAAAAACCACTCCGATTTCCGCAAATGCTAGGTTTTCCTTATTTTTTGTTGTTCTTGGTGACTAGCTACTGGTTTTTTGGCATATAAAGTTAAGTGTTTAGTTTATTAAGTGTCGTAAGTTTTTATGTTTTTTTTTATACTAATCTAGACGCTTCCGGAAACTTCGTCCACTTGAATATTATTAAAAAAATATTACTTCCCAATTTGAATCGGATTTTGTTAACAATTTCAAGAATATTTTGCAAGGAACCCTAATCCGTTTTCAAAAATAAAAGTAGCCTCAGTTACTCCTTATAACATCAACTATCTGCCAGTAAAACTTCCGTCAAAGTCGATCCAGCCGTTTCGGAGATAAGCCGGAGCAAACAGACAGACAGACAGACAGAAATGCCAAAAAAAAAATGTTTTTGTTATAAGTCCCGTATATACTTTCATATTCTTACGCATTCAGTAAAACGCTATTATTTTGAAATTACAAACAGACACTTCAATTTTATTTATTTGTATAGACTATACTATACGCTATGCTACGCTACGCTACGCTTTATTTTTATTTGTTTGTTGTGTGTACTTGTGGCATGTGCCAAATAAATATGTTTTCTTTCTTTCTTTTTGTTTTCTATGTGAAGCGATGATGCGGCCTAGGGTGGAGCATGGCACGCTTGCCTATTTTACCAGCTGATCCACACCAGCTTCTCCCGGTGACGGATTTGACCAAAATCAAAATATTTTATTTCACATAGGCCTAGATGGGCACTTATAAAACGTCGAAAAAAAGGTGCACGGTTCGGGTTGGTCGTTTCCTATGGAGAAAAACCGGCAAGAAACTCCATGGTTACTCAAATAATTTGGTGTTACAATACCATGTTACAAGACCAACTTTCAAGTTCAATTTCACCGGTTTAGAGGTTGAATTTTCCAAAATCATTTCTTAGCGGATGCCTACGTCATTACAGATATATATACAGGGTGTTACAAAAAGGGTAAAATCATATAAAAGGATATGCTGCAGACCATCAAACTGAACAACTTCCTCCATGGGTCCAATATCATAAATGCGAAAACATTATCAGCTGTCCCATACTAAATTTCAATACCTACTCGACCCAAATGTTGTTCATTTTGATGCTCTGCAGCATATCCTTTCATATGACTATACCCTTTCTGTTACACCCTGTATATTCCTTAATTTAATTTGTGATTGAGCTGTGCGTTGATATTCGGTCAGGATAAACGATTTTATAAGTGTAGAATGAAAACAGGCAGCGTGACTAACCAGCAGTGGCGAAGGTCCATACAACACGATTCCTACCGGCTTCCCTTTGAAAAATTACACAGTCAGTATTCTATAGACAAATAATATAACCATATTAAAGATAATTATGTACTCCGGCTTACCTCTTACAAAGATTGACTCTTCGCTACTGCTAACTAGCAGTCAAAGCAGTCTATCAGTGAAAGCATAACATAACATCACGCCTGTAATCCCCGAGGGGTCAGGTTACTTAATACTACACGCACATTTCATAAGTTATGTTTAAGGGCATTACATTGCTCGATGACCTTGATGATTTGATCCCTGTACTGGTTTTTGTTGACTTGCCCCGCACATTTCGCAAAATTTCGGTTTTTATTTATTATTTAAAAATATTAAAAGAAATAACAGAAAAAAAAACAATACAGATTGTTAAGTATATCATTACGTATTTGTTGTTACAAAATTCATGCCGATCTATTCAGCCGTTACAGAGATAATTTACAATTAAGGTTGAAAAAGGACCAATTTTCTACGATTAACCAAAAAAAATTGAGAAGGTTTATTAAAATTTTAAACAATACAATTTATTTGTGATGAACTTAACTATAACATACTTTTTTTTCACGGAAAACGCACGAAGGGATTCATCAACAAATTTCTTTAAACATACGCTGTTTTTGGGATTTGAGCCATGTAATGCCCTTAAGTCCCATCTAACAGGGGCGAGCCTACCATAAAACGGCCACAAATGCAGACCCCGTGGCTGCAGCTGAGAAATTCCTGATGGAAAAACCCAATAACACTTTGTCCGACTCTGGAATCGAACCCAGTACCTCATGCTCAGCAGTCGCTTGCGACCACTAGACTAACGAAGCTTAAAATATTTTTTTTATAATCGGATCAGTTAATACAGACCTATTTCAGGAAATAAACCTCTTGAAAACATACAGGGTGGAATGGTTCATCATCGGTTATTAAAAAAAATCAGCTGTTCCATACATTTTGACAGCGTGATTTTTTTTTTTATAACCGATGTAAAAATTCTATGTAGCGGCAGGGGGGGCCCCCCCCCCCTGCCGCTACATAGAATTTTTTTCAGGTTTCAGAGTTATATACTGAATACGCGGTAACCGTTTTCGCGTCGTTGTGTTGCAAAAAGTAAACAATTTTATCTCTTTGCTACATTAGAAACACATAATCATGTCCACTTATGTACATAATTGTACATAATGTCATTATAATGAATCAGGTAAATGCTATGTGAATAATCACCAAGACAGGAAACTTAGATGCCATTGCCTACCTTCCATTGCGTTATACTACATACCTACGTACCGAGACATATAAAAATAACATTATCTATTGTTACTTTACATTAATCAATAAAAAAAATAACAAAGGAGCGTGTATTGAAGAATATTCTATTTATCATAACATCACGCCTGTAATCCTCGAAGGGTTAGGCAGAGGTGTACTTAGTAGTACACTAACAATTAGCCAGTTATGTTTAAATCCCATGTAACAGGTACTTATCACTACATAGTATAAAACAAAGTCGCTTTCTCTGTCCCTATGTCCCTTTGTATGCTTAAATCTTTGAAACTACGCAACGGATTTTGATGCGGTTTTTTTTAATAGATAGAGTGATTCAAGAGGAAGGTTTATATGTATATATTGCACCCGTGCGAAGCCGGGGCGGGTCGCTAGTATAAAAAAAAATATTTTTTTAAATTTTTGTCTGGCTAATCTCCGAAACGGGCAGGACCGATTTTGACGGGAGTTTAGGAAGAAGAATAAGGGTTCCGGGCAAAAAAAATAAAACCCTTGAAATTATTAAGAAAATCCGATTCAAACGGAAGTCATCATCATCTGCCTCTTGGTAAGACTGGTTGTCAGACTTTTTGGGCCACTGACTACCTAACGACTGTCAAAGATCTACAAATGACACCAAACGGAAGTAATATTTTTATTATAATTTCAAGCGGACGAAGGTCACGGTCTAGTTTAAAACACTATCGATCCGCCCCTGCTTCACATTCATAATACGACTTGATAAAACATCGACATTTCGTTATATACAACTGTACCCTAATATTACAAAGAGGTAATTTTTTTTGTAAGTTTGTATATGGCGGGTAATCTCCAGAACTTATAATCCAATTCTAAAAATTCTTTCACTGTCAGTAAGCTACGTTATTCGTGGGTGTTATAGGCTATAAGTTATATTTATATCAGGCATTTTGGCCGAGATATCAAAATTTTTGCGGACGAAGTCGCGAGCGGATTACTAGTTAGGCATGTTTATCGGAATAAATTCTCTAAATATCGTTAACCGAGTTCAAAAAAAGAGGAGGTTCTCAGTTCGGTTATATTTTTTTTTCGTTTGTTTCCTCATAACTCCGTCATTTATGAACCGATTTGAAAGATTCTTTTATAAGTGAAAGGATATACTCTCCGATTGGTCCCATAGAAATTTCATCAAAATCGGTTAAGTGATTTGTTTTTTTTTTCCTTTAATACATTTTTTTTTTCTTCTTGTGCTATGTTGATGACATGATCCCTTATCCACTTCTAGGTACAATGTAAAAATTAATTCAAGAGGAGAATTTATGTGGTATACCACAACTACTTGTTTGTTTCATTGACTTTTTGCCACAGACTTCCAAAAATAAAGTTATTTTAGTTGTTTTTTTTCGGAGTCGGTTTTTTTTTTTGCAGAAACTTTTTGTGCAAACGAAACGCGTGAAAGCACTATATTACTAAATCATATATAAATACATAATTAAACCTGTGTAAAAACACTACCTACGTTTTCATTTTGCATAACCAATACCTAAATACAATATTGTCAAACAGCTGCAAATAAAGTATTGTTAGATTATTTTGAAACTATTTTCCTGGCTAAACTCGCACGGAATTAACTTGAAAATTAATAATGTATGTTCTTAAGTGAATAAACTACATAAAAACTGCATATTTTAATACAAAAACACTAAAGAAACAAAAATAGTATTCAGATTCTCACGCGAGAGAAAAATTAAAGCCTCCTAAATATTTCATTAGAAAAAGACACAAAAGTAAACTTATTAAATCAAAATTATTAAAATAATAACACTTATAAACCACTATTATTAACAAATACCATTTCACTGCATAACCTACAAAAATAAATAACAAATAAACTCACGATTTTTAATTCAGACTAGCGTGCGTTCACCTTGACGTTAGAATCCGTACTAAATTCGAAATCATTCGTTCACTCAACCTAAAAAAGACCGAATGACAGATGCTGTGGACTGTTTGTTGTAGATAAGAACTCTGTATGTGACAATTAAGATTGAAGGTCGCTCACGCTGTTTTGCCGGTTGACTGAACTGTTTTTATTTTTACATAATACTTTGGTAAGAATGATTCATTCATACCTACTTGTCTAAGTGACAGATATTTGGCGAGGCGTGTTAAATAAACACAATTAAAATTTTACTTTTCTTTCAAGGTGTGACGTGTTGTCAATTTGTGGACAACCGTGACAGTTACTGTTAAGTGACAACCACTTAAAAAAGGGATACGCAGAAGGCTGGATGTCGACGGTTTTATTAAGTTTTAATGATGTTGCCTAACTATCGATAGTTGACCTCGAAAAATAGTCACAATATCGATAGCCCTATCGATAGTGTTGAAATTTTACAATACTATCGATAGTATCTAAATAAAAAATAAAAAATAAAAAAAAGTAGAAACAGAAAGAAAGAAGAAAGAAAGAAGAAAAGTAGTGTAGTTAGTAGAAATTGAGCTATACGATCGAAATCGATACTATTGGGTATTGATACTATCGATAGTATCGATACTATCACTATTATGGTGTATTTTACTGCAATCACTGTCGAAACTATCGATAGTATCAATACCCAATAGTATCGATACTGTTGATGGTATTGCACTTTATCAATAGCCTCCTCACGAGTGAACTCCTCAACGGTTAATAGCACGTACACGAAACTTTGTATACGCGTTCAATGTTGATAGATAAACCTAATTATCTTCATTTTACTAATAAAAGTTTTTTTTAAATTATTTTGTTAGTTAGAGACAAGCCCCTCACGGGCCCAGTGCGGGTTTGTGGATGTTATATGTCTTTGATTTTATGGTTCTAGCTACTAGAACAATAACATCGATACCCGATGTCCTAGAATCTAGGACATGCCGGCTTCCTCATGAATTCATGATGGTTTACTTCGTGTGTAAGTGCCTCCTTGGTTTCAAGCTCACGACCTTCAACTCGAAAGTCGCAGTGGAAGCTACTATTTGCTGTATATTCTAATTGTTTCTTCGGTTGAGAAAATTCTTAAAAAAAAACATGTTTATAAGTCCATTATTCATAGTGTCCAAGGTCGTCATTTGATTTCCTGCTAAGACAAAAACTATTCCAGAGTATTTTTCTGTTCGTTCAATTATAATTGTTTTTCCCTGAGTTTTCTAGGAATTTTCAGTTCATAAAGAGATGAGACAATCTTTAGCTTTTGAAATAGATGAATTGACGTCAATACCGTGTTCCTCGAAGATATATAGGCGCAAGTGTGTAACTGTCTAGTCATAGATAACAGAGCTGTACCCTAATAAAAAAGAAAATATATTTATTTTTCGCTGGGATATGTACAAAAAGATTAAAAATAAAAAACCAATAAACATACAACGCATAACAAATATTTATAAATATAACAGGACGTAACAAAAAAAAAATGAACAGTTTGCACGTCATGACTGCGACAAGCAGGTTAACACTCAGCGTGATTCTGTGCTATGGGGCCTACAGCATAGCGCTGGTTTTCATTGGTCACCCGTGATAAAACTTGCACCATATAGGCCAGATAAGTTTAAGTACCATTATAATAGAGGGCGAGCCTATTGCCATCACCCAGGCATATCCAAACTCCGGGCTACTGTTGAGAAATTCTTGATGGAAAAACCCAATCCCATTTTGCCCGACCTTGGAAATGAACCCAATGCGACTAGTAGACCAACGAGGCGATTAGATAGTCAAGTTTTATAAATTATATCACAAATTGTGAATTTATGGAAATTATAAAAGGTTGGCGCAGCATGTCTTTTTATTCCATACTTCTCTATTACTCGTCATCTCATCGGAGACCTCCTTTCGTGCTATATCATCCTTCACACAGTCCATCCATCGTTTCTTTGGTCTTATACCCACAGTTATACTCAAAACTTTCCTCACGACATTTTCCTCATTCCTCCGAATCGCATGCCCGTTCCACGACACTTGATTCAGACTAGTAGGCTCTGTGTGAAGCCTAAATTTGTAGTTTGTGGCTTGTGGTAGACAAATGTTCTTTGTAAGGCACTGTCATAGTTCTCACTGTTTACTTATACTATAACCGAAAAATCAAACTCACTCTCCAAAAAATAAATCAATAGAACATGGTTTTTGCAGTTTTTTAAATGCGACGTACTGGGTTCTGCCTATCAGCACCCACTCTCGCTAATCTGGGTTTCCGTTGAGGAAATAACGACTTTATCTACACTAGTCATTTTGAACATACAATATTGTTACCATAGTAACCAGGAATGATAGCAGTGGTGATAACAACTACACACTTTTGCCATGCTGCACCAAATATTTCAATATTTGGCGCTCAAATGATGATTACAGTTGTTGGTAAACATTTTTTAGTGCCCTTTTTTGTCTCACTGCTGGGCAAAGGCCTCCAAGTCCTTCCAGCTACTCATCCCCTGCGCCACGTCGAGCCAGCCTTCGTGATGTGCGTCCACATTTGTTTATTCCTGAAATCTAGTCAGAGTAATTTAAAAATGACAGTTCCCGAGCGAAGTAGTGTAAGCAAGTTCTAATAATTAAAAAATACGAGTCTTCAAAATGCTGTTATTAGTATAATGCTGCTTCATTATCATTTGTTAAATTTAGTATTTTACAATATTTTTTTACTTTTGTATAGATTCCTTTTTACCGATTGTTTGTGAATGAGTGAACATTTTAGGCTTTGTAGATTCCCAGCAGCTTGTTAACTTTTTATCTTGTTTTACATCTTTTGTGTATTAAGCAACGACCTATTGTCGGGCCTACGCTGTCCCCCCATACTTAAGTACAAATGCTGTAACCATAATAATATTGTAATACCAAATGATTTGAATAGTAACCATGGAGTTTCTTGCCGGTTCTTCTCCATAGGAAACGACCAACCAGTACCGTGCACCTTTTTGTCGACGTTTTATAAGTGGCCATCTAGGCCTTTATTTTATTTTTATTTTGATTTTGCATCTGCCTGCCTTTTCCCAACTATGTTGGGGTCGGCTTCCAGTCTAACCGGATGTAGCTGAATACCAGTATTTTACTTGGAGCGACTGCCTATCTGACCTCTACAACCCAGTTAGTAGTGTAACGACTTTCAAAGATCTACAAATGACAGCCGGGACCGACGGCTTAACGTGCTTTCCGGGGCACGGAGGAAACTTGGTATGTATTGGGTGGTCACCTATCTACGGACCAACATAGGTAAGCGTGGCTTAACCTTGAGGTCGACCCGAGTGGCTGGTATTATTTAGCCACGAGCTCCTTTGGGTGAAATGATGCCTGGCCAATTATGCCAAATCATTGTTTATTATGATAACAACACTTTTAATGACATAATATTAAACCTTCCACTCCTAATCTTTTGGAGAGCTCATGTGTACCTTCTTGTAAGATTATAGATACTTGAGATGATATACTGATAAAAGATAAGGTGGTATTGATAACGAATAGCTCGTCTTCACGCTTTCGTAGTCGAACAATATGTGAGTTATGTGACACACTTATTCATTGCTCCCAACACTGCCGCTTCCACTTGCTTCCAGCACCTGCCCAAGCACTTGCTTCCAGCACTGGCGCGAGCACTTACTTCCCGCACTGGCGGGAGTACTTGCTTCCAGCACTGGCGCGAGCACTTGCTTCCAGCACTGGCGCGAGCACTTGCTTCCAGCACTGGCGCGAGCACTTGCTTCCAGCACTGGCGCGAGCACTTGCTTCCAGCACTAGCGCGAGCACTTGCTTCCAGCACTGGCGCGAGCACTTGCTTCCAGCACTGGCGCGAGCATTTGCTTCCAGCACTGGCGCGAGCAAGTTAGGTTCTGGTATAAAAAAAAGGTTAGTAAGTTAGGTAAGCTAATTACCCCATCCCCATTTTATTATCGGAAGAGTAGAGATACGGCGAAGCATCACCGTTATATGGTTGAAGTTCCACGGACCACGGAAATGACGCGGCCTTCATCATGATACGAAAAGGGGGAGCGTAACGAACTGCTTAAGTACTCCAGCACCACGACCAAAGGTTGTCGATGAGTGTTCTCCGACAACCTTTGGTCGTGGTGCGTGTGGTTTTAGTCAGTAAGAGATTGATCCATTCATGAAAGAAGAAAGAAAGAAAGATAGAAGAAAGAAAGAAAGAAGACAGAAAGAAAGATAGAAGAAAGAAAGAAAGAAGAAAGAAAGATAGAAGAAGGAAAGAAAGAAAGATAGAAGAAGGAAAGAAAGATAGAAGAAAGATAGAAGAAAGATAGAAGAAAGAAAGAAAGATAGAAGAATACTAATTGTACACAATATAAAACAAGAATCTTGAAAGAACAAAACTTAAATCTGAACAAAAAATGTAACACGCTCTCGTGTGCCTCACGGCTGCGCCAAATAGGCCCAGTTCAGCCAAAATGAGGACTTCTCGCACTGAATAATACGGCCAAAGGAACGCGGGCTAAAAGAAATCAGATGAGTCTGCCGATTTCTCTAAGAAATATTTCATAAGTTACTTCCATTTAAAAGCACACCTCTGCCCAACCTATCGGGATTAGAGGCGTGGTGTTAGTAAAAAAATATGTAGAAAAAAAATACAACAGAAAAAATCATTCATGATTTTCAATGTCACATGTGTCGTTGAGTACGAATAGTACTAAGTAGTGTGCTTACATGAAGCATTTGGTATGAATGAATTAGAGATGTACCCACTAGTCGACTAACCGGCCATATTTGTAGTCGGCACCCATTTCATACCGAGTTACCTCCGTGTCTCGGAAAGCACGTTAAGCCGTTGGTCCCGGCTGTATTTGTAGATCTTTGACAGTCGTTACAGGTAGTCAGTGGCCCAAAAAGTCTGACAACCAGTCTTACCAAGGGGTATCGTATTACCCAGTACTAACTGGGTTGTGGAGATCAGATAGGCAGTCGCTCCATGTAAAATATTTGTTTTCAGCTGCATCCGGTTAGACTGGAAGCCGACCCCAACACAATTAGGAATAGGCTAGACAGATGACGACTAGTTGGCAAAAAGCGCCGACTATTCGGCTTCACTAAATGAAATTTTTAATCTTCATTGTTAAATCATCCTTACAACTTGTTATACAAGGTGTTTTCCTTTATATTTCATTACTCTAGGGTATGAATGAGACCATATCAAAGAATCAACTGGCTTGAATGAATTATTTTTCAATTATCATGTTTATTTGTCATGTTTGTTTGTTTTTTCATGTTTGTTTTTGTTTTTTGTTTGTTTTTTTTTGTCTTACAAAATAATTCGACGTAGTCATGATTTAAATGTAAAACACCCATAAGTGAAATGTGACAACCTCGCATTTTCTTAGCCTTAAATATGAATGATTAGTTTGAATTAAAATGAATTACTCGTATTTATTAACGAAGCTTGGATATTAACATGATTTTTTCATATATCATTATTTTCATAACTATGCATTTTTGGACAACATATTCTAGGACTTTTTGTATTTATAGAATACTAGCTTATGCCCGCAGCTTCGCCCGCGTATATTGTCCCACGGGATCGTACAACCGGGATATAAAGTATCCTATGTTTTAATCTAGGTTATAAACTATGTGTGTGCCAATTTTCATCCAAATCCGGTCAGTAGTTTTTGCGTGAAAGAGTAACAAACATCCATCCATTCATCCATCCGCACAAATTTTCGCATTTATAATATTAGTAGGATAACCCTAGAGTTATGGAATTTAAAAATGACGTTGACCTTCCTTTGGTAATCAGTAGTTGAACTATCAAGAAAAATATAATGAAACGTTTGACAGAAAAATGAATTTAGAATTTCTATGAGCACGCGGCGCGGCGGGCGAGTGCGAGCGAGTGCTTTGTATTATATGTCCTCACTAGCTGTTGCCCGCAACTTGCGTCCGCGTGAAATTTTAGCCTATAACCTTCCTCGATAAATGGGCTATCCAATTCTAAAAGAATTTTTCAAATCGAACCAGTAGTTCCTGAGATTAGGGCGTTCAAGCAAACAAACGAACAAACAAATAAACTCTTCAGCTTTATAATATTAGTATAGATTCGAGCGACTCAGCTGTACATGGAACGCCACACACAAACATTGCCGATGCCCACAGAACTATACCGAATACAATGATCGGATTGTCTGACAAGTCCGCTGATCTTCTTCTTAGCGTGTCGATGACAATTCAAATTTAGGCAGCCCAAAACTTGGCGACGAGTTTGTTGTTTTTCACAACAGGACAGGCAGGACACGATATCAAGTGTCCCATCGTTTGTGCGGCAACACCACAGTCGGCTTATTAATCGGCCTTTTTGCAACCGAACTGAGCTATTCAGCCAAAGTCGAACTGGGCCCATCTCTAGAATGAATTCTTTTTATTATCATAAGTATGAATGGCTACTTTTATCAATGACAAGCTTTGAGACAGGAAATTGACTCACAGATTATATTGAATACGAAAAAAACTAACACATGTAGGTAAATATTTATTATAGATTGATATACACGTGACGAATAGATATAGATAAAAAAATTGTGGTTTTTCGTTGAAGCAAAGTTTCTAGGGGCCATCCTGTAATCACGTGTGGTTTTTTAGGGCACTTTTTAGCCCCTCCTCCCATCGCCCTTGGTGATATGTCGTGACGTTTAAAAATTACGCGTGATGCTGGGGCTTTTTCAATGGCCTTGTATGTCCCTCTGCTGGGCAAAGGCCTTCCCTAATCCTTCCAGGTACTCTTCTCCTACGCCACCTCGAACCAGCCTTCACCAGGTCATCGGTCCACCTAGTGGGAGGCCTTCCAACGCAGTGTCCTCCGGTAATATTTAACACGTCAATTATTAAATCAATTTTTTCACGAAAACATACAGACAAGTGATTGACTCATTGAAAAAATCACAAGAAATCTCCACTATGATTACTCGTGATTTTTCTCTGACCCCCCGTCCCCCCGCCCTATATTTTAACCTGACGTGATTAAAGGACGACCCCCAATCTAAAACACTACTGAGGAAACATTCTCAAAAAATCCCTGTAAAGTATAAAGATACTGCCATAACGGCACGCCTGTATACCCCGAGAGGTAGGGCAGAGGTGTAGTAGGTACCTAAAATTACTATAACATTTCCTCATTTCGCTAGTTATGTTTAAGTTCCATGTAATAGGGGGCATAAGTCATTTAATTCAGAACAACATACATCGTATAGAAATTAAATAAAAATAAAATGTAAAATAAAAAAGTACCATTAAAACATTAACATCGAAAAACATTTTAAAAGATAGAATAACAAATTCAAAACAGTAATAAACCACATTCAATTTATAATAATTAATAATATGTCATCTAATTTCTGTGAAAAATCGAATGTCAAAACAAGTTGTTATAAAATGTCAGTAATAGTATGTCATCTAATTTTAAAATACAATAGTAAAAAATGGAATTACAAAAATAAAATTACAAGATATAATTTGTCATTTAATAATCCATAACAACCAAAAACAAAATAAAAAATATTATATCAATGTTAAGTATAAAAAATTCAAAATGATAATTATCAACACACCATATCGCTATCTTATTGCCATCAACAGGGAACTGTGTGAATATTTATCCGTGGTGCTAGGCAACTGGGCTTATCCCAGTTAATCGTCCCTTTGTGCCTATTGGCCTTGTTTCGTTCTGTCTCCTGCTGATATGGAGGGAAGTGGACATCATGTTTTTCCTACTCCTCCGCTATACTTTTCTGATTAATTTCGTTGCGTGATCCAAGACAGTTAAATTGTTTCTCCGGGACTTCGTCGAGCTTCATTATCTCGGCACTTTTCTGGTGGTCGCCACTATTGATTCTGGCGCACAGGAGTTGCAGTGGTTTGGTAATAGTGTGGTGGACTTGTCCCAATAAAAAAAAAACAACCGGGACCAGACTCCAGCCTGTTACTATGGATTTCCTAATGGAAAAACTCAATAACACTTTGCACGACCTGGGAATCGAACCCAGTACACTCAGCAGTCGCATTTGCGACCACTAGACCATCATGGCATTGTAAATACAGTAGTGAGTTGAAAACCCGTTTTGTTAATAACATAAATAGCCCAGCAGTAATTATGCTAGTACTAAGAAACACACAATAACATCTGCCAAGTCACTCAGCACTATACGTCTGAGGGCCTAGCACGAGCGCGCTGTCTAAACGTTACGCAAATCGAAACTACAATAATTATATCCTATATCATCAGCCTAGCCTTTTCCCAACTATGTTGGGGTCGGCTTCCAGTCTAACCGGATGCAGCTGAATACCTGTATTTTATATAGAGTGACTGCCTATCTGACCTCCACAACCCAGTTAGTACTGGGTAATACGATACTCCTTGGTAAGACTTTTTGGGCCTCTGACTACCAGTAACGACTGTCAAAGATCTACAAATGACAGCCGGGACCAACGGCTTAACGTGCTTTCCGTGGCACGGAGGAAATTCGGTATGTAATGGGCGGTCACCCATCCATAGACCAACCTAGGCAAGCACGGCTTAACCTAGAGATCGGCCCGAGCGGCTGTTATTATTTAGCCACGAGCTCCTTCGTAAAGACGTCCCAGGTAAAGACGTCGACTTTAAAAAAAAAAGGTGAAATATTACTTTAGCTTCAGAAGTCGGTGACATTTGTTCGTTTGAAAAACTGTTTTAAGCTTTCACGGTTTATAACTAAACTTATACTGTCACTTACGGGATATCTTCCGTGATTGTTCATTATACAACATTATTTTAGTATATACGAAACCTGAATATAGTTTGTTCAGATTAAGTAACTGAATCGATTCCTTAATAAAATAATTTTTGAACCATGTTATATTTTGTCCCAAAAGTTACAAGTTGGACACCGAGCGACACTTAGTACCTACCTTAGTACCTTCTGCCAAATTATTATTATCAATGAGCTCAAGACGACGCTGGAGGCGCGCGCGCGGCGGCTCGGAGTTGTGACCACGATTTTGTGCGGACAACCAGGTAACAGAACAAGCTTATAACTTTGTGATTTTTCAGGATACAGTTTTGAAATTTTGTACACAGATTCTTTACATAAAAATACTAGACACGTCTTTCAGGTTTCGCATATACTAAAACTAATGTTGTATTGAGCTCCCGATATTTCGACAAATAAATAAATAATGTCTGGATGCGAGTCGCACGGGACCGGTCAATGTGGCGACACTTGGGGAGGCCTATGTCCAGCAGTGGACGTCTTTCGGCTGAAATGATGATGATGATGATGCCCGAACATACATAAAAAGAATATAAACGTCCGAATTGACAACCTCCTCCTTTATGAAGTCGGTCAAAATACAATTATTATCTTACTATAGATTTTAGTAAAATTGTTTGCTACAAGCATAATCAGTATCATCCATAGATCTATATGAATAAATTATGAAAATTTTGTAATGGAGTGTAAAAGTACCCTTAACGAAGCCGAATGGCACTTGTTCTCCCCGTCATAACGATATTTTTTTGTTCGAGACCATACCTGGGAACCTTCTAGTTAAGGAGATATTGGGGGTCAAAGTTCCAACTTTTTCACAAGCTTTTTTTAATATATTTTTTAAATGTTATAACTTTACTTTTAACACCTCCACGATCCCCGTACTATTCAGTGCATCCACCAGCACAATGTTTTGAGTACGTTACATTGAGTTCTACCTCAAGACGTGACTTTTCAGCCCAAAACAAAAGACCGTTCCCAGCATTAATTTTTGCGTAAAGTTACTTAGTTTGATGTACAGAATTCATGGTAGACGGCTTCGTGAAGGGTCTGTTTACACCCTGTATGTGAACCGATTTTTTTTTTATTTTTAAATCGACGTATTTGCCTTACGTTTACACAGCGCGCGCGTGCAAGGGCCTCTGGTCATTGCTCTGAGGTATTTGTTTCTATTTCTATACTTACCTAGTACCTACGTCATCTTCTACAGAAAATGAAGCTGATAGTCATTCCTAAGATAGATAGTATAGACGCCAGCACACCAAGATACCTGAAACTGTAAAATTTTCCCAATCAAAATCAAAGCATTTATTTCAAGTAGGCCAGTTACAGGCACTTTTGAATTGTCGAAACAAAGACAACAATGAAATGTAGCTACAGTCCCAGTCACAAGGCATAAAAGGTATGAAAGTACTGTAGTTGCCCATTCCCTAACGTAGATCTCTATGGAGAAGAACGGGCAAGAAACTCCATGGACACTCTTTTAATCAACCTTGAACCTAATGCTTTAGCGATAACGTTGAAAATCTATTAAACAAATTTGACGGATTTTAATAGCTTGATGTGCTGGCGTCTGTATATGCCAATTACATAACGTAACATCACGCCTGTCACCCCGAAGGGTTAGGCAGAGATGTACCTAACAGTTTCAGCACATTTCGTCGCCAGTTATGTTTAAGTCCCATGTAATAGGGGGGAGAGACTGGTGGCTCAGGGCAAGAGGTCACGCGGCCGATCACCAACTCGCTGGACTGACCTGATCAAAAAAGCTACTGACTCCACCATGGTTCGGTGTACTCGCAATGTCTTTAACCGGCAGAAATGGAGGCACATCGCTGAAAGAGCAATCCTCGGGGAAGTCGACGACCTACCGAACATCTGGTCTGCGTAACCAAGGCCATTCTGACAAGAGTGTTTCGACTAAGAAGAATATTTATTTATTTATTTATTTAACACTTCAAGCACAAAGTACAGAGGCGGTCTTAGTGCCGTAGGCATTTTCTACCAGTCAACCTTTGGGTGATGCAGAGACAAACAGTGGTAGGTGTATATATATCTGCAAAAATTTAATTTATTACTAAGATAAACTACAAGGATATATAAAATACTATAACAATATATCAAAATACTATAAATATATATCAATATATTATATATATGTAAATAGAAAGAATAAAGGAAAAAAAGGGAAGAATAGGGGGCGAGCCTATTGCCATCAACCGGGCACAAATCCAGACTCCGTGGCTGCTACTGACAAATTCAAGGAAAACATAAATCACACTTTGCTCGACACGGGAATCGAACCCAGGCTCGACCAACGAGACCAAGCAAATGTATGTCATATCCGCCAAAGCGATGGAGGATCTCGTGATTTTTATTTTATTTTATTTTTTTGGTCTACCTACAATTGTTTACACTAATCTACAAACAAAAATAAAACATGTGTTTATACTCTATTCAGATAAAGGTAACCACCATATAAACAATAAAAAGTAATTATGTTATGTTAGTTGTAAGCTACATGATTAAATAATAACAGCCGCACGGGTCGATCTTCAAGGTTAAGCAGCGCTTGCAAAGCCCGGCCCGTGGATGGGTAACCGGCTGTTACTTATAGATGTTTAAATAGTCGTTATATAGATGGCCCCAGAAATCTGACTGATTTGTGGAGGTTCACCATCATCTGCCTAGCCTTTTCCAAACTAGGTTGGGGTCGGCTCCCAGTCTAACCGGATGCACCTGAATACCAGTATTTTACATGGTGCGACTGACTATCTGACCTCCACAACCCAGTTAGTACTGGGTAACACGATATGCTTATTAAGACTGGTTGTCAGACTTTTCGGGCCACTGACTACCGGTAACGACTGTCAGAGATCTACAAATGACAGCCGGGACCAACGGCTTAACGTGCTTTCCGGGGCACGGAGAAAACTCAGTACGTACTGGGTGGTCACCCATCCACAGCCCAACCTAAGCAAGCACGCCTTAACCTAAAGATCGACCCGAGCGACTGTTATTACGACTGTGGAGGTTATTCCATTTAAAATTCTGGTATTCAGCTGCATCCGGGTAGACTGGAAGCCGACCCCAACATAGTTGGGAAAAGGCAAGCAAATGAGGTGTGCTGTGATCTTGATTCCAATCCCTATAACAGGAAACTCAATACAATTCTGAAAATACTGTGTAAATCACAAGAATAATAGTCAGTTTCAGTGAATAAGACACCTCTTACAACCACACATTTGGGTTGGCGCCAAAACTGTAAGATTCAGAATTCATTTTCTAGAATTCAACATGACTACACGCTTGATTTGAAATAACGCTGATTCAGGATTTCACAATGATTTGACATTAGTTTTAATTTTCCGCCTCGTTGGTATAAGGATGATTTGCGTCAGGCAGGATGTCGACGCATACGATCGGCTCCGTACCATCGCTTGAAAACGAATCCGTTTCTGTGCCTAGTCAAATAGTTTCATTTCTACCGTGTTGACAGCCAAAAGAATCCGATCGGATACGACGACAGCCGAACAGAGCCGATCGCGCGTCGCAACATACTTTCGGCTACGATCGAGTGTCGCGGAGGACGCCCGCGGTGTAGCTGCTGTGCGCGGCTTGGTAATATAGATTTTAAATACTGTGTACACGATTTAATATCGTTAAAAGATTGTAAAATTCGTTCCAATCCGATGCAATGCGGGATGCGGGCCGTTTGGTGGAAATCATCTTTATTAGTTTTCGCAAGCATAACTGCTTTTTTTTTCGGAAATCATCAAATGACCCCCCTCCCCCCCCCGAGCGAGCGGAGCGGATGGGAGTGTCAGACTTCTACTGACTAAAACCCATCCATGTTCCTTCTTTGCCCTTTAAGTTCCAGGGCCGCGGTATCTCTTTCGAACAGTCCCGCAGCCCTGGCAGGCGTCGACCCCTACTTGGTTGCTGACATCTCTTTGAGGCGCGCGTGGGACACGAACACGCCGTCGACACGGCCTGCCGTCATGAGACGGCCGGACGGCGAGCTAGCCCATAACTCGCCATCCACTCGCAAGCGCCTACGGTGGCCGGGAGCCACCACATGACCCCCGACGCCCAGGGCGTCTCCCGCGGCGGCTGGAACATGAGGTTCTTTCCCTCCCTCGTCTCGCCACTTCCTTCACTAGCATGACTGCTTCGCAGAAGGAGGTAAAGGCTTCCCATTCCCTCTCGCTCCGGACCATGGCTTGAACCAGGGCCGGGCGCGAGAGATCGCCGCCGCCAATCGCCGCTACGAGTGCTCCGCCCAAGCGGGGCAGACCTCCACAGTGTGCTGCACCGTGTTCTTCGGGTGATCCTCGAAACACCCGGGCGTTTCCTCCCGCCCGATTCGGTGCAGGAACCTCCCGAAACAAAGCATAACTGCTGAGCATCGACTTCAGGTGTCCATTAGTTCGATCGGAAAAAGTGTGATGTGGGATTTTATGCGGTCTTGGTTTCCGTACGTTATTTCACGGGTGACCACTGAAAACCAGCGCTGTGCTGTGGCCCCCATAGCACAGCATCATGCTGAGTGGTAGGTAACCTGCTTGTCGCAGTCACGACGTGCAAGCTGTCAACTACAGTACTTTCACAGTTATTTTGGCTTGTAACTGGGACGGTAGTAAAATTTCATTGTTGTCTTAGTTTCGACAAATCAAAAGTACCTGTAACTAGCTTACTTGAAATAAATGCTTTGATTTTTTTATTTTGATTCCAAAAAATCTTCCAGTATTCAAAATGTAGGTACCCGTGGGATTATTTTCGATCATAACGCGAGCGAAGCAGTCATGCTAGCGAAGGAGGTTGCGGGAAGTGAGAGAGAGAGAGCCTCACGTGCCAGCCGCCGTAGGAGACGTCCCGGGCGTCAGGGGTCACATGGGGGCCACCATGTGACCTGTGGACGATGAGTAATGGGCTAGCTCGCCGTCCGGCCGTCTTATGACGACAGGCCGTGTCGACGGCGCGTTCGTGTTCCACGCGCGCCTCAAAGAGATGTCAGCAACAAGCAAGTGATCCGCAAGGGCCGATGCCTGCCAGGGCTGCGGAACTGTTCGAAAGAGATACCGCGGCCCTGGAACACAAAGGGCAAAGAAGAAACATGGACGGGTTTTAGTCGGTAGAAGTCTGACACTCCCTTCCGCTCCGCCCAGAGGGGGTCATTTGATGATTTCCCATCCGAAAAAAAAATTAATAAAAAAAGCCGCGGGTTTAAACTAGTTGTCCATAAAAACCTAGCCCACTATAAACTTTGCCGAGCGACAGGTCGGTCAAAACATATTGCTCTTTAATGACACCCAGGAGAAATAGCTTCGACCTATTAATAAAACCTCATAATAGCTGTCTTTCTAGTTATTTTAATTAATAGATGTTTGCCATTAACGAAATTGTGGTGTCAAGCCAAAAATAAAATAAAAAGCGGCCAAGTGCGAAGCGTGCGGGAGCCCACTTTAATTTTTATTTAATTTTTATTATTTGTTGTTATAGCGTGCAGCTCGTGGCTAAATAATAACAGCCGCTCGGGTTGATCTAAAGGCTAAGCCGCGCTTGCCTTGGTTGGTCCGTGGATGGGTGACCGCCCATTACATACCGAGTTTTCTCCGTGCCTCGTAAAGCACGTTAAGCCGTTGGTTCCGGCTGTCATTTCTAGACCTTTGACAGTCGTTACAGGTAGTCAGTGGCCCGAAAGTCTGACAACCAGTCTTACCAAGAGGTATCGTATTACCTAGTACTAACTGGGTTGTGGAGGTCAGATAGGCAGTCGCTCCATGTAAAATACTGGTATTCAGCTGCATCCGGTTAGACTGGAAGCCGACCCCAACATGGTTGGGAAAAGGCTAGGCGGATTATGAGGAAAGAGAAATACACATTCTGTGAAAATTTCAACTGTCTACCTATTACGGATCATGAGATACAGCCCGCTGACAG
Organism: Noctua fimbriata; assembly: GCA_905163415.1. Taxonomy (NCBI): domain Eukaryota; kingdom Metazoa; phylum Arthropoda; class Insecta; order Lepidoptera; family Noctuidae; genus Noctua; species Noctua fimbriata. Next base: position 5,341,367 of record LR990950.1, read on the forward strand.
ACAGACGGACCTTAGTAATAGAGTCCCGTTCTTACGGAACCATAAAAAAGAAATTTCTGCTCCTCCTCGTTGGTCTAGTGGTAGCAAGCTACTGATAATGAGGTCCTGGGTATGATGTCCAGGACCGTGAAAGTGTTATTGGGTTTTCCCAATAACAATTTCTCAGAAATAGAGTGTAGCGGAACTAAAAATGATTGCGAGCTTCAGACTATTCGTAAGTATTAAAACTGTCAAATATCTACTACAGTTCTTTCATTTTTATTTTACCAATGTCTCACTTAACTGTCAAAATTATAAATTGATCTTTATTGTTAAGGCTGCTGTTGAATTGTAGCTGTCAGAGGTAAAATAATTGTGAAAGGACTGTATATTAAATTCTAAAAACCTAACTGGAAATCTTCTACAATAATAATAATTTATTGGCATAAGCAAGTAAATACACGGTTGTGAATCACTGGTGCCTGTGGTAGGTAGTGAAACACCTGTATTACAGGTCACCAGCCCCCGTAGCATGAAGAATCGACAAAATGACAGATTGTGTCGACACAATGACAGGTTTCTTTGCACTATCTGTCATTTTGTCGATTCTTCCGTCAAAGAAATCCTTGTCTACGGTGGTCATGCTACGGGGGCTGGTTTCCACACAGAAAGCATTTTACAATAATCATTGTTTTGTACCAATATTAAAGGTTGGTTAGCAAATTAAAAGAAACAAAAGTATAACATTAGAGAAATAAATATAAAAAGTAATTTAAGAACAAAACAATTTAGAATAATTACTTTCATGGTGTAGGTGTGTGTGTGTGTGTATAAAAGTGTGCGTGTGTCTATCTTATTAAATCGTTTGTTCTAACTATTAACGCGCACCTCAAACCACTGGTCGGATCGGGTTAAAATTTGGCATACAGGTAGCTATTGTGACGTAGTCATCCGCTAAGAAAAGATTTTGGAAAATTCAAGCCGTTAGCGGGTGCAATAGGGGTTGAAAGTTTGTATGAAAAACCAGAAATCCGTCGTCAGGCAAAGCTGACGCGGGACAGCTAGTACAACATACAAATATACATAAACTCACGCCTTGTTCCCGTTTGGGAAGGGAGAAACCACTACATTACACCACATTACATTTAACCATTACATATCAAGTTTCCTCCGTGCCTCGGAAAGCACGTTAAGCCGTTGGTCCCGGCTGTCATTTGTAGATCTTTGACAGTCGTTACAGGTAGTCAGTGGCCTTAAAGAAACCTGATACCCAGTCTTACCAAGGCGTGTTACCCAGTACTAACTGGGTTGTGGAGGTCAGATAGTCAGTCGCTCCATGTTAAATACGGGTATTCAGCTGTATTCGGTTAGACTGGAAGCCGACCCCGGGAAAAGGCTGGGCACTGATGATGATGGCAGGCAAAAACCACAGAACCTCACCAGCAACGATCCTTACACACCTACTTCTTTCGCCTCGCTCAGGTTCATACCGGAAATAATACAGACATTTTTAATACATAATATACTCAAACTGTAACTAGCTATACATCGTTATTTTTAGTATATGCGAAACCTGAATATAGTTTGTTCAGAATAAGTAACTGAATCGATTCCAATAATTTTTAAACTATGTTATATTTTGTTCCAAAAATATTTAAAAAAGACTACAAGTTGGATACCGAGCAACACTAAGTACCTATCGCAATCATTTAAGTACCTACTGCCAAATTATTATTATTAATGAGCTCAAGACGGTGCTGGAGCCGAGCGCGGGGGTGCGCCGTGTGGTGACCACGTTTTTGTGCGGACAACCAGGTGACAGAACAAGCCTATAACTTTGTGATTTTTCATGATACGGTTTTTTAATTTTGTACATAGATTCTTTACATAAATAAAAAGACACGTGTTTAAGGTTTCGCATATACTAAAACTAATGTTTTATATCTAAGAACAAACATTACTTTGTAAACTCTTTTATGAAACAGGAATATATCTGGATTCCATTATAAATGCGCATTTATTTAGCAACTGACCTACCACAACACGTCTCTAAAAGGTTACTCAAAGGACATGGCGTTGACAAGACGTTAGGATCGTATCAATAATTCATGTCCAGGACCGTCCATTTTGTTGAATAATACATTATCCGCATGTTAATAATGTCCTGTTTGTGTTTCTTGTTGATTTTTGCGGTTATTTTTAGTAATACAATGTTATTGTGTTATCAAGTTTCGAGGTGACCGCAGCAAACGGAATTGGTAACCACGCCATCTATTAGCACAGACTGTATTTTTAACAATTCAGTTCCGCTACTCGACACTAGATGGCGCTAGCTGTACACGTCTAACTCTGGTATTTTGTCAGTGATCGTATATTAGTGATTGTTTTCGTTTTTCAAATAATACTGAGAATAGTATAGAGAGAAATGAAGAAATGTTAAAAAAATACTGCGAACACGTGTTTCAGTGAGGCAGCGGGATGATACTCGTTGTAGAGATACGAGACGCCTTCAAACGACTGTCTCTTGTCGAACGAAGGTTTAAAAAATTTGCTCTTGTTGGTGGGCACTGTTCTTTGGATCATCATCACCAACAACCTACAGCGGTCCTCTGCTAGACATAGGCCCTTCCAACTGCACACCACTCAGCTCGATTCCTTCCAGCTGCTGCCAGCCATCCTGTGGAGATCATCGCTTCACCTAACCTGAGGGCGGCCCACCTTACGGTTGCCGATTCGCGATCTCTCAAGAACACATTACCCAACGGTAATCGCTTCTACGCAAATATTTTATCCGGCATTGCAAATTCAGCTTGCTTATTCTGAGAGCTATGTCTACAGCTAATTTGGTTCTCTGCTGGATTACTCCGTTTCAGATTCAATCCCTCGGAGTGACTCAAAGCCTGTTGCATCTATTAACCTACACTGATCACCTACTGGACCCCACTGATCTAAAAATTCCCATCGACTCAAAAAAAGAATTAACTTCTTCAGTGAATGAAGCTAGCTAATTTCCAAATCCTATCCTAATCCAAACTAATATTATACAACATTAGTTTAAGTATATGCGAAACCTGATACACGTGTCTAGTATTTTTATGTAAAGAATCTATGTACAAAATTTCAAAACTGTATCATGAAAAATCACAAAGTTATAAGCTTGTTCTGTTACCTAGTTGTCCGCACAAAATCGTGGTTTCCACGCAGCGTGCGCCTCCAGCGTCTTCTTGAGCTCATTGATAATAATAATTTGGCAGTAGGTACCTAAATTATTGCGATAGGTACTTAAAGTCGCTCGGTGTCCAACTTTTAACTTTTTTAAATATTTTTGGAAAAAAATATAAGGTTTAAAAACTATTGGAAGCGATTCAGTTACTTATTCTGAACAAACTATATTCAGGTTTCGCATATACTAAAAATAATGTTGTAAATACGATAGTTAGTTAGTTTGTTACCTTTTCAATCCTAAACCACTGATCTTTTTTATTTTGCATATATACGTCTTCAGGTGTACAGAAACGGACATAAAAAGAAAGGTACTCACCTTTCATCCCGAAGAAAAGTAATATTTCCAAGGAAAACAACAATAACGTTCTAATAGATGGCGCCACGTGTCTTTCGAATCATTACTGAATTAAATTATTACAAACAGAGTACAATCCGAACTGATTGTCAAATTCTAAATTAACGCGAGCGAAGCCGGCTGTCAATTTTATTCTTATGTTATACAACAAATCAGTATGGTTTGTGTTGGTATATTTTTGTTAAACCAAATGTGACCTTAGTTCTTACAAACCAGTTATCTAAAGAAATGTCCTTCCATCCAATTTCTAATCCTAACAAAAGAAAAGCTGAACTACTCAATAAAACATTTCGCTGGACCTTTGGTAATGGTAATTCTTGACGCAAACTGTTCGATGCCAATATGAAATTCAAATCTTGGAGGGAATAAGAACCGTCTTGTTGTTTTCATTTATGACTATCGTGGTTTTAAACGTGATGCGGTGAGGAGTGGACTATCTGATTGATCTAGTGATCGTCCTGGGTCCAAAGGCTAGGCAGATGATGATGATGAAGGGCAGGAGAATGATGATCCACATATGCCTAAATTATCAGAGCTGCTAAAGTGTTAAAATAAATCATTTTGTTTGGCCTCGGGATGTGTCAATGTAGGTACAAGTAAACACCTAACTCTTATCACTGTAGTCAATGGCCTAAGATAATGGATGTAAAAAGACGGTTAACGAAGCCGAAAGGCCCTTGTTCTTCCCGGCATTGGGATATTTTTTTTGTCCTAGACCATAACTGGGAACCTTCTAGTTACGGAGATTCAGGAGGTCAAAGTTCTAGCTTTTAAACACTTTTTTTTTAAATATCACTTTACTTTAAATACCTCCACGACCCCTGTACTATCCAAAGCATCCATCAGCCCAGTATTTTGAGTGCGTTACATTGAGTCCTACCGTAAACCGTGATTTGAAAAATAAAAGTCCCAGTTCCCAGCAATAATTTTTGCGTAGAGTTACTTAGTTTGATGTACAGAATGCTTGGTTGACGGCTTCGTGAAGGGTCCGTTTGCATCTTGTATACAGACAGAATAGTATTTATTAAGTACGTATACCATGCACATTACTGGTATGAAGCATCAAGCTTGTGTGTGCCAATTTTGCTATAAAGAGAAGCTTGTTAATTTAAACTGTTTCGTTGGTCTAGTGGTCGTAAGCGCTACTGCTGAGCATGAGGTCCTGGGTTTGATTAACAGGTAAGTGTTACTGGGTGTTTCCATCAAGAAATTCTCAGCAGCTGCCACGGAGTCTGGATTTGTGCCCAGTTGATGGCAACAGGCTCGCCATGTATTACGTGGGACTTAAACATAACTGGCAAAATGTGAATGTACTATTAGGTACACCTCTGCCTTACCCTTTGGGGATTACATGCGTGATGTTATGTTATGTTTATTTTGACGCTTGAATGACATGTCTTGAGGTGGTAAACATTTGTGAAATTGTATTAAATAAACAAGATAAATACGAGAGAAGCTCATGCTAGTTAATAACAGCCGCCGGGGGTCGAACTTCAGGTTAAGTCACGCTTGTCTAGGTTGGTCCGTAGATGGGTGACCACCCATTACATATCGTGTTTCCTCTGTGCCTCAGAAAGCACGTTAAGCCGTTGGTCCCGGCTGTCATTTGTAGATATTTGACAGTCGTTACAGGTAGTCAGTGGCCCGAAAGTCTGACAATCAGTCTTACCCAGGAATATCGTATTACCCAGTACTAACTGGGTTGTGGAGGTCAGATAGGCAGTAAAATACTGGTATTCAGCTGTATCCGGTTAGACTAGAAACCAACCCCAACATAGTTGGGACAAGGCTAGCCAGATGTTTTATTTAATAAACAAGATGGCGCATCGTTTGTGAAAGACGTCCACTGCTGGACATAGGCCTCCCCCAAGTGTCGCCACATTGACCGGTCCGCGGATCCTGCACCAGGTCATCGGTTCACCTAGTGGGAGGCCTTCCAACGCAGCGTCTTCCGGTTCGCGGTCGCCACTCCAGATCTTTTCAGCCCCATCGCCCATCCGTTCTGCGAGCAATGTGCCCTGCCCACTGCCACTTAAGTTTGGCTATTCTTCGGGCTACGTCGGTAACCTTGGACCTTTATGCAGCACTATTAAAAATAATTAACTCGTCAATGTCATGTGTGGTATTATAATAGGTGTAAAACAATACCCTGAACGAAGCCGAGAGACACTTGTTCTCCCCGTCATTGCAATCATTTTTGTGTTCTAGACCATACCTTGGAACCTTCTAGTTACGGAGATATTGGAGGTTAAAGTTTCAACTTTTTCACACGTTACAAGTGTTTTATGTTAAAACGTAACTTTAAATAACTCCACGACCGTGTACTATTCAATGTATCCATCAGCACAATGTTTTGAATGCGTTACATTGAGTCCTATCGTAAAACGTGATTTTTCACGTAAGTTGTTTCCCAGAAATAATTATTGTATTCTACTTAGTTTGATTTACAGAATACTTGATTGGCGGATTCGTGAAGGGTCTGTTTACACCTTGTATGAGTAGTCGTATAGGTGTTTAGGGATCTTGTCACTACGTTCCATGTAAGATACTGCCGTCACTAGTCAGACTGGAAGGCCCCACCCCGACTTAGTTGGGAGAAGGCTAGGCAGATGATGATACATAGGGTGTTTTTTGTTAAAAAATAAAAAGAGTTATATCATTTGCAAATGTCATCTATAATTTCATTTCTAATTCATCTATTGATCACAATTTTTATCTACACACTACATCGATTAATTATCAAGTCAGCCATTTTGTTTTTTTTTTTTCGTATACAATCAAAAATATGCAAAACATTCACTCATATACATTTCAAATACATTATTTTAATTTATCTGTCACAAATATTAATAGAATTACAATGATTTTTCAGGATTTATAATCTAATTTAAAAACAAGCTGGGGTGTTTTGTGTTACAAAAGTGTAAATTACTAAATTGAAAATTTAATCTAACAATTTATGAATTTAAACTAAATACAATACATTTCTTTGGAAACCCGCCATAGCTTTTACAATAAAAAATCATTGAAACTAAGAATAAAAATCGTTATTTTAATTATTTAAATATGTTCTACTTGATTATAAGAGTTTTTTACAATATTTCCCCTATTAAGTCTATATTTTATGACTATTTCTAATATTTTTAACCAGTTCTACAAGAAATCACATCAAACATTCGAGAAACACAGAAAAATAACCGAAGAAATGTAAACATTAATAACTGTGTCAAAAGTTTAATCTACTCGCTACTAGATGTCGCTAAACTAAATTTCAATTTATAGGCAATTAAAGACACAATTCTTCGATCAAGTAATGTATAAACAGCCGATTTTGACGAGAAATTAAATAAAAAAAGGAACTATAAAAGATGCTCAATTCACTACATTTAACTGAACACTAAAACACTACACATTTCTAAGGAAAAAATATACTTTCGTGACTCTTTGCTATAAATATCTTTCTATTCGCAAAATATGAGAATAAAATCACGAAAAATATTTTTTTTCTCTACTAACAAGCGATATCCACCAGGCAAAATACAGTCGTTTTTTAAGCTTCTGAGCGCAATTACCAATGATATAAATAGATTTTAACGAAAAAACTTACTAAACTATTTATTCTAAACTTTTCAATCTAAACTAAAAGCTTATACGAAAAATATTTAAAACATTAATAATTGTGAACAGAGAACCTTATTTTTATTCGTAAGTACATCCTTTTCCATAGACCTAACATAAACATTTTCGGGCCATTTTTTTTGTTTGAATTTAGAAAATCAGTAAGTTATCCAAAATAAAAAAAAAATAACTTAAAAAAGGAACAATTATTTCGAGAAATAAATAGTTTTGAGCGAGTATTTCTTGGTTTTTTCTATGTTTTTTTTAGGCAAAGCTTTTTTTCCACAATTCAAATAATTAAGCAATAGACAGAGAGAAAATGCCAAAAAGGAGCAAACAAAAAGTTTTCAAATTTATCACTACAAAATAAAGAAAATAACAATAAAATTTAGTTCCTAGGGAATTGAAATTTTGGCGAACCGATTAGAAGCCAAGTATGTCTTTCGTTTCTTATTATTTTTTTTAAATTTGCGCCTACGCATATGGCCTGTATTAATGGATAGCTACACAATATTTTCTAAAGCTTCACATTTCCGAAATACGACCTATCATAGTAAGAATTCACCGATCCCATCTTCAGTTCAACTTGAAGTAGCATTGAAATAAAAGTTGTAGTGAAGATGCCTCTGTGATGCTCATATCTTGGAAACGAGACGCTTAGGGAAATTTTGTTTTATACTTGTTTGTATATATACTAACTATTGTTTAATACAGGCCATACGCGTGGCAGCAACTTTGAAAAAAAAAATGGCGGAAGCTAGGCAGGGCATCATACTTTCAAAAGACAAATGCCGTTAAAAAAAAAAAAAATTGGTGTTCTTTTCACACCTCTACCAAAAAACATAGAAAAAAACAATCCCAAATAATTTACTTTATAGCTTAATGTTTTCTCGGCATCAAATATAGGTTATAAGTATCTTTAGGCAAAGCAACACATGCTGGCTTTTGCCTTAGATCTTCCAAATTCTCCACCCCTATCTCAAATTCCTGCATAATACTTGCGAACATGACAAAACTCATTGTAGTGACCATTGTCTGGCCGATGCAAGTTCTCTTACCTATACTGAAAGGTAGGAAATGAGGTATGTTCCTCCTAACAGACCAAACCTCCTTTTCAGTATCAGCTTGCTTTGCCGCCGCTGGTCTTTCGCTGTCAGACTCCATACCGGAATCACAGAGAGAATTTCTGCGCACCCGGATTTTGGTCTTTTCTAAAAAGCGTGAAGGATCGAATTTTTCCGGCTCATTCCAGTATTCTTCCGAAGTGTTCAGCTCGTAGTTATTGATGAAGACGATGGTGCCTTTTTCTACTCCATATCCTGAAATTGCTGCGTTTTCTGTCGCTACATGGGGAACGATTGGAGAAGACGCGTACCTGAGGCATTCGAGGACTGTAGCTTCAGTGTATGGTAGGCTCTGTCTGTCTAGAAGTGTAACTGGTCGTTTACCTTTTGTCAGAGAGTCCAATTCAGCCCTTATCTTCTTTCCTACTTCAGGGTCCCTAGCCACAGCAGTCAGACAAAGCATGACTAAATTACCAACGGAAGAATGGCCGCCTAAGAAATCTTCTAACATAAAAATAATGGTATTTCTGTCTACTGTCGGGTCTTCGTGTAGAACTTTGAGTAGACCATCTAAGAAATCCTTTTCTGGACCTTCGATGTCCAAGTTTAGTTCCCTCTTCTCGACAATTCTGGATAGTATGAACGACCTGATGTCTGCTGACCAGTTTGACAGTTTATCCAAATGCTTCTTATAGAACGGTGAAAGCCATGGCAAGAAATCCAGAGCATAACCCTGGTTAATCTCCCAGAAAATTTCATCGAAATGATCAACGATCCTCTTGAAATCTTGGTCCGTATCCGCGTCAAATCGAACGTTACACATGTAGTGGCAAAACATGTTCATTGCTGTTGTCATTAAGATCGGTTTTAAGTTGATACTGGCATCTGAAGTTCTGGTGATACCTTTCAAAGTCTGCATTAGTTCTATGGATTCGAATGTGGCGACGTCACCAATTCTGGCGAAGTTGTCTGTGTGCTGTTTCGGCCCGCAGTGACGACGAGCTAGGTTTCGTCTACGAAGTTGGAGGTTGGACCAGTCGCAGAGCGCCAATGCTGTAACAAGGAAAAAAGCAGGTCATATTATGATTGTGTTTGGTTTTAGCGTTGGAGTTATCTGAAATGTGACAGATGAGACGTGAAAAGTACCGTATATAGGGTGACTGGTAATTAGTGACCGATACTTAAACACGTGATTGTACTCATGATAACAAACAACTTTCCCAAAGCAACATTTTTTTTATACACATTCACTTTTATCACAATAACAACAACAGAACATTATGGAGCGGGATTGCGTGCCGTGCGGGTGCTCTGCCTACCCACTGTTGCACGGTACGATAGTATCGAGATAGAACGGCGTCATGCGGCTAACAGCTGATAGGTCACAACCTATACTAAGTGTTCTGTCTGAAATGACGACTGTTCTGTCTGAATGACGTATGAATTTCATACGGCCCGCTGTTGTGTTATTGGGATAAAAGTGAATGAGTGTTAAAAAATATGTTTGAACTTTGGGAATGTTCTTTTTTGTCATGAGTACAATAAAGTGTATAAGTGTCAGTCACGAATTACCAGTCACCCTATATACTTTCATATCCATTCAGTAAAAAGCTGTTGATTTTGAAATTACAAACAGACACTTATGATAATAATTTTATTTATGAAGCTAGCAACACAGCTAGTTAAACGTAATCTCCAACATATTATTTATACATTCACTACGCTCTGATTCTTACCAACTTGTTGTAAGCTCAAGTTCAAATCAATTACTCAAGTAAATGAGGCGTAAAGTTGTAAATAAAGAATACATTATGTATTTAACTATACGTACGAGTATGTTGCATGCGTATTCAGATGAAAGAAAAAAGAAAATAGTGTTTATTTGGCATTCAAAACAAAAACACCAAAATAAATTTAAAAAAAAAAACGAATAATGCCAAAAGGGTCTCAGCTCAGCATAATGTCTGATGGCAACACAAGCTGGTACACCTTGCGTTGCCATGATTTTTAATATTTAATCTTGACTTAAATTTTAAGTCAAGATTTAAAATCTAAATATTTGTACGGCTTTATATTTGTATTTTGAAATTTTCATTCATTCATTCAAAAAAATATGGAGATATGTGGGTGTACTTATAGGTACACCTCTGCCTAACCGTATTACAGGGGATTACAGGCGTGATGTTATCTTGATATTAATATACCACGATACCTAACTACGTCTTAAAATAATATATAGAAAATGCATCACAGCATTTTATATAAAATGTGTGTCAATTTTTTTCTTTAATAAATACCTTTATGTACCAGGGATTCATATTTCGCATAGAATTGCTTTTGCAAGTAGGAAGTATGACATAAACAATGTATCGTATAGAATTACACTTTTTTTTGGCACTGACATTCATAGCAACAGCCTAGTTTTAAATGTCGAATGAATTGACTGGAAAATTCAGACTTGCAGTAAAATATAATCATCACGCTGTTTGTCTTGAAGTAGTAAGTACAGGTATAGCATAAGCTCCTTCCGCCACTCATTTTTAAGAGCGCTTGAACAGAAAGTGGGCAACGTCGCAAATAGCTGTCAAATATTTCGCTGTTTTGATTAATTTAGCAATATTACTGTAAGGAAATAAGAAATATGGCTAACTAGTGAACTAATAAAGTATTGATTGAAACTCGGTATGTAATGAGACCACCCGTCTAAAGACCAGCCTCGGCAAGCGCTGCTTAACCTTGAAGAACGACCCGTGCGGCTGTTAATATTTAGATAGAAACCTAATTACAGGTATGACCTATTTATTCTGCTGACCTTACAATGTCAAGATGGCGCCTGGGTGTTCAGATGCTAGGTAATTAGAAATATTTCAGTAATTAGACACTAGTACGATACTGTTCAAGCGATCTAGTAATACGAACACTTTGTGCCAAGGGCAGACGGGTTAAGGCATAAGCGATAGCGATTTGTAGAATATAAAGTGCAGCTTTAAAAAAAAACAGTTAAGTAGCCCTAGGAGCCAGTGGCTAAGTAATAATAGCCGCTCGGGGTCGATCTTCAAGGTTAAGCAGCGCTAGCCGAGGCTGGTCCCTGGATGGGTGCCCATCATTACATACCGAGTTTCCTCCGTGCGTCGGAAAACACGTTAAACTGTTGGTCCCGGGTGTCAATTGTAGATCTTTGACTTTCGTTACAGGTAGTCAGTGGCCAGCGTCTGGCAACCAGTCTTACCAAAGGGTATCGTATTACCCAGTACTAACTGGGTTGTGGAGGTCAGATAGGCAGTCGCTCCATGTAAAACACTGGTATTCAGCTGCGTCCAGTTAGATTGGAAGTCCACCCCAATTAATTTGGGAAAAGGCTAGGCAGATGATGAGTTGGGTAGTCAGAATAGAGGTGGATTGAAAAAAACAATTAATATGGAAAAATTCATCCCCTGTTACATAGTACTTAAACATCACTGGAGATATGTGGGTGTATTAAGGTACACCCCTGCCTATCCCTTCGTAAAATACAGGCGTGAGCTTTCGTGTGAAAATGTATACTACTAAGATATCTCGATATAGTATCTATATGACCTGAAAATCCTAACTAATATTATAAATGAGAAAGTAAGTTTGTTTGTCTAATAAAAATACAATTATAGTCCTGTACTTTCAAAATTAACACGAACTATGGTGACAATGACTGGGCTCCGTTTAGTCAACGTTGGCAACTAAGGTTGCCACGGCTATTTTAATTAATAATTAATTTTATTTTTGAATTGACTTTTTTGTTTTTACCATGGACACTTTTAACGTACACATCTTGCTATATCGTTCTCACATAATGTACCATCTCAATATGAATGAATGTAACCAAGGTTTTGTAACAATATTATGATTTAAAAGAGGAGTTTCTTGCCCGTTCTTCTCCATAGAGATCTACGTTAGGGAATGGGCAACTACAGTACTTTCACAGTTTTTATGCCTTCTGACTGGGACTGTAGCTACATTTCATTGTCGTCTTTGTTTCGACAATTCAAAAGTGCCTGTAACTGGCCTACTTGAAATTAAATGCTTTGATTTTGATTTTAGACAAAATGACAATCGGATTCAAATCGTTTCGTATTTCTGCAACGACTGACATACAGGATCGACTTTAATTTTTCGAAAGCCTATGTCAAACCATAAAATTTTTGCCTTTATAGTCTTAAGGGGCGTCCATTAATTACGTCAGTCGATTTTGTCGAGACCCCTCTCCCCTAGGTGAGATGTCGTGAGATTTGACTTGACCCCACGTTATCTCACGTGAGATTCTTCAAAATGCGTAGTTTTTAGTGTAAATACGTTAATCTGTGCTTGATTGCGTTGGATTTATTTTAAAAACATAATTTTCATTGAGCAAATTATTATTGTGTAGGATTTAGTCATATTTTAGTGAAGAAACATGTTTACTTAAATTAATCCACATTTCTCAGAATTTTACAGTGATTCTTGCGAGAAAAAAATATTACGTGATATTTGAGGAGACCCCCTCTCTCCCTCGTGAGATTGGGTGAGATTCGGCTCTACCCCGAGACTAGACCAATGAGGCAGTCCTAATTAAATTATACATTACTAGCTGTGCCCCGAGGTTTCACCCGCCGCTTCTGGTTTGTTTTCTTTTTGCTCGGCTCCTATTGGTCGTAGCGTGATATTATATAGCCTTCCTCAATAACTGCACCATGCAACACTAAAAGAATTTTTCAATTCGAACCACTAGTTCCTGAGATTAGCGCGTTCAACCAAACAAACAAACTCTTCAGCTTCATTAGTACAGATAATAATATATATGAACGTGGATGAGGCAAAAGGATTATGTAAGGATCGTAGCAGGTGGCGTTCTGTGACTTATGCCTGCCCCCATGAGAAAATATTGTGAATTTATGAACGTACTAGCGACCCGCCCCGGCTTCGCACGGGTGCAATATACAACCTTGGTTTTAGTATATGCGAAACCTGAAACACATGTCTAGTATTTCTATGTAAAGAATCTATGTACAAAATTTCAAAACTGTATCATGAAAAATCACAAAGTTATAAGCTTGTTCTGTTACGTGGTTGTCCACGCAAAAACGTGTTCACCAAGCAGTGCGCCCGCGCCCGCGCCTCCAGCGACGTCTTGAGCTCATTGATAATAATAATTTGGCAGTAGGTACTTAAATTATTGCGATAGGTACTTAATGTCGCTCGGTGTCCAACTTGTAACTTTTTAAAATATTTTTGGGACAAAATATAACATGGTTTAAAAATGATTGGAAACGATTCAGTTACTTATTCTGAACAAACTATATACAGGTTTCGCATTTACTAAAAATAATGTTGTATATATATAAACCTTCCTCTTGAATTACTCTATCTATTACTGAAAACCGTATCAAAATCCGTTGCGGAGTTTTAAAGATATAAGCATACATAGGGACAGACAGACAGCGGGAAGCGACTTTGTTTTATACTATGTAGTGAAGTAAAATATAAAATACATATTGCATTTTTTTATGAATGAAAACGCAACCTACATTATGAAAAATAAACAAAACTGAGTAAATTGATGATTCTGACATAATTCTATATTATGTGTTATGTACCTATATTGACGTATTTTGCCACCGGATATTTGATACCAATTTCTCGGCTGTTTAAAGAAACGCTAGGAAATTGGTGTCATGGTATAACATTACGCCTGTTCTTCCTGTGAGGCTAGGTAGAAAGAAGTGTACTTAATAGTACACCTGCATTTCTTAACTTATCTATTAGACACCGTGTTCTTCACGTTATCCATAAACTTTGGCAAACGCTTCTATAGCTTTTACAAATCAAATCTTACAAAGGAAGTAGTACTTAAAAAGGCTTCGTTACAAAGATATTTGTAATTTCATTTAATGAAATTTAATTGAGCTATGCAGTAAGAAAGGGTCTTAATTTGGCCTATGTTGCCGCTTAGTGCAGTTAAATTATCAAATGCTATTTGCATTTCATTTGCACGTACGAGAGGAACCCGAGAGTAAGTAAATAATTATAAGAATTCACTAATGTGTCCATAATGAAAAATGCTTATTTCCGTGGTCTGAACAACTGGTCGAAGTTTATGTATATCGTCCGGAACATGGTGTATACTAATCTATACTTCTATACTAAAGAGTAAAATTTGTTTGTAAGTTTCTATGTAGAGGGTAATCTCCGAAACTAATGATCAAATTCTAAAAAAATTTTTACTGATAGAAAGATACATTATTCGTGAGTATTATAGGCTTTAAATTATATTTATATCATGCTTATTAGCCGAGCTATCACAATTTTTGCGGATGAAGTCGGGGGCGAAGAGCTAGTGTTTAAAAAAAAAACAACTTTTTCTACATCAAATTTCTTTTGTCTGTGGAATAAATAATAATGGGCGATCCACAGTTTTTAACATTACATAACGTCACGCCTGTAATCCCCGAAAGGTAAGGCAGATGTGTACCTAACACGAGCAGGACACCCCCCAGTTATGTTTAAGTATCATGTAATAGGGGGCAAGCCTATTACAAAGAAACGGACACGAATCCAGACACTCCACTTCTACTAAGAACATCCTAACCCTATTACACTTTGCCCGACCTGGGAATTGAACCCAGGACCTCAGTAGGAACTATTAGATCAGTGAGGCAAACGAAATCAATGATGAAATTAGACACACTGATCTGAGTAAGGACATAGACTACTTTTTATCTCGATGTAGGTTTCCATAAGATATTCCGAACTAATGGATGTCAACGAAGCCGAAAGGCACTTGTTCTCCCCGTCATTGCGGTATTTTTTTTGTTCTAGACCATACCTGGGAACCTTCTAGTTACGGTGATATTGGGGGTCAAAGTTCCAACTTTATCAAAAGTTTTTTTTTTTAATACAAGTTTTTAATGTTGTAACTTTAAATAGGTACCTCCATGACCCTCGTACTATTCAATACATCCATCAGCACAAAGTTTTGAGTGCGTTACATTGAGTCCTACCGTAAAACATGTATTTCACCATAAAAAAAAAAAGTCGTTTCCTGCAATAATTTTTGCGTAAAGTTACTTAGTTTGATGTACAGAATGCTTGGTTGACGGCTACGTGAAGGGTTCGTTTACACCTTGTATACGCAGGCAAAGCCGAGGGAAATGGTTACTTTCTTGACCGTTTTCTAACACTCGACGACAACCAAAATATAAATCTAAGTTAAAACCTACTGTTGAATTTTGAACTCACGGCTCAGCGTGGAAAGTTAAAAATCAAACCGTGCAGTGTAGTTGTAGACATTACATTCCAGAGTTACTTAATGTAATACTGACATAAAATAAACTGCACTATCAAAATGTTAAAATAAAAAAAAAAACAAAAGCATAAAGATCAACGTCTTAAATTACAGACCTCCTACATTTGAAAATAAAATACATCTGACAGCAGAAACTAAAAAAACCATCGTATTTTGGCGTGCTTAAAGATCACTGTGATTATGACAGCTTAGTCAGTGGCGGTAACATACTAGAAACTTTATTTCAACAAAAATAAATTATTATTACTATTTATTATAGGTATTTTTCCTCCCTTAAAATAAAAGAAAAGTAAAATTATTTAAAAGACTAGTTCAGGACAACCATAAAACAAAATTAAATAAAAAGACAGTAAAACAAAATCTTGTGACATATATTAAACTAAATTTGTCCTGTACGACGCTAAAATCAACTGACAACTTCGTATTCTTCGTGTTTTCCAACTGAGCCGACTAAACCAGAGGAAAATTAACTAGAAACAGACTGTACTGCATTGGCGAAGGTCCCATAAAACTCGATTCCTACCGGCTTCCCTTTGAATAATGGCATTCAGTATTGACAAATAATTTATAATCACCTTAAACATATTTTGCACTCCGGCTTACCCCTTACAAAAATTGACCCTTCGCTACTGCTGTACTGTTAGCTTAGAAACAGAGATAAATATAGAAAAAGTTAGGTACTTACAGTTATTCCTGTCGCCCGCAAAAAGCTGATGAAAACGTATGAAGTCTGGACGACCGCCGAAGAATTTCCCGTTCTGGTTTAAAACTTCCCGTATTAACTCCAGATTATTGACAACCAAGCATTTAGTTGTTCCCATTTTTAGGCTAAAAATATCCCCGTACTCTTTAGCCAAATCCGTGAAAGATTGAAAAGGGGATTCATGCTTGCCTAATAGGTGTAAATTTCCTATTATCGGCAGAGGTGTTGGGCCCGGAGCCTCTTTCAAAACTACAGTCTTATTTTCACCGTACTTAGTCGCCTTAGTCAAAGTAACGGTTTTATTAAAAAAGATTTTGTAGACCGCTATCAAAAAGACGGTTATTAAAAAGAGTGCACTCAACATCTTGATTTTTTTTTTTAGGAAAAAAAAAGATTTTTTAGAGTGGCTACACCGGAGGTGTGGGAACGACTAACCCGGCAGCACTAACTTGTGTCAGCGAATGCGGCCATATTTATACTGAGCGCGCCAAATTTGCATTCGTATTTTGAATTTACAAATTCCAATTTTCTTTTGCGCCTGTATTTGAAGACATGTAGTTCAAGTTCTATGGGGAAATGAATTTCGGGAACACATAATAAACTTTGTTTTGTTGTATTTTACTTACGCGTTCGATACAGGGTATTAAATTCGATTGTTTATTTTGTTTTTCTTTAATATGTAACATAACATCACGCCTATAGTCCCCGAAGGGTTGGGCAGAGGTGTACACCCACATTTTGCCAGTTATGTTAAAGTACACTTCTTCAAATCGCTGGCACGATAAATTTTATATTTTGTTAGCCCAAAACTTCGGCACTTCCACCGCGTCATCGGTGGCTGCGCAAAGGTCACTTCGGCTGCATGTTTTTGGGATAAGAGGGCAGGATAGGAGGTGGAGCATAGTTTGCGACACAGTTCCACAACCACACCCCGCTGCTGTATCAATGAGGTAACCCCACTTAACGAAATAGGGGGCGAGCCTATTGCCATCAACCAACCCGTGGCTGCTACTGAGAAATTCCTGATGGAAAAACCCATTAACACTTTGCCCGACCCCCAATCGAACCCAGGACCTCATGCTCAGAAGTCGTGCTTGCGACCACTAGACTAATGAGGCAGTCAAAATGACAAGATTTATATTTTTTTTTTTTGATATATTCGTTTAACAAGAAAATATGGATACAATCAATGAAATATGGATGGTATCTGTCAGTAGCGAAGGGTCAATTTTTGTAACAGGTAAGACGGAGTACATATTATCTTTAATGTGATTATATTATTTGTCTATACAACATTATTTTTAGTATATGCGATCGCAACCTGAATATAGTTTGTTCAGAATAAGTAACTGAATCGATTCCATTTTTTTTTTTTAAAGTTACAAGTTGGACGTCGAACGACACTAAGTACCTATCACAATCATTTAGGTACCTACATGCCAAATTATTATTATCAATGAGCTCAAGACGACGCTGGAGGTGCGCACGCGTATGCGCCGCGTGGTACCCACTTTTTTGTGCGAAGAACCAGGTAACAGAACAAGCTAATAACTTTGTGATTTTTCGTGATAAAGTTTTGAAATTTTGTACATAGATCCTTTACATAAAAATACTAGACACGTGTTTCAGGTTTCGCATATACTCAAACTAATGTTGTAGAATACTGACTGTGCCAATGTTCAAAGAGAATCCGGTAGGAATCGAGTTGTATGGAACCTTCGCCGCTGGTATATGTAGATATTCAGAAACCATTTTTTAGGATTTGAAATCATTAAATGACCCCCCCTGCTCTGGGCGGAGCGGAAGGGAGTGTCAGACTTGTACTGACTAAAACCCATCCATGTTCCTTCTTTGCCCTTTGTGTTCCAGGGCCGCGGTATCTCTTTCGAACAATCCCGCAGCCCTGGCAGGCATCGGCCCGTGCGGACCCCTACGTGGTTGCTGACATCTCTTTGAGGCGCGCGTGGAACACGAACGCGCCGAGATATTCAGAACCCTGTAGTCTTGTTATGTTTAGGCTTCCATATTCCAACGTATTATGACCTTGGTCATTTGATGTTTTACCATCCGCAGGAATAAAAGAAAAAAAAAAGTGTTTTACAATCTTTCCATCTGTCTATCATTTTCTAAACTACGTTGGGATCGTCTTCCAGTCGTAATGGATGCAGCTGAATACCAGTATTTTACATGGAGCGAGTTCCATGTACATATATATACGTTTCTTGTACGAGAGGACCCCTTTAATGCTTAACTTCATATTATTATTTACTTTTGTTACAAAAACTTTACATTTTTAAATATTTCTTCACAATTCAGCTCCCAGTCTAACCGTATGCAGATGAATACCAGTATTTTACGTGGAGCGACTGCCTATGAATAAGAATAGCCAAACTGAAGTGGCGGTGAGCAGGGCACATTGCTCGCAGAACGGATGGCCGATGGGGCCGAAAAGTTCTGGAGTGGCGACCGCGAACCGGAAGACGCTGCGTTGGAAGGCCTCCCACTAGGTGGACCGAAGACCTGGTGAAGGCTGCAGGGATCCGCTGGATGCGAGTCGCACGGGACCGGTCAATGTGGCGACACTTGGGGAAGGCCTATGTCCAGCAGTGGACGTCTTTCGGCTGAAATGATGATGATGATGATGATGACTGCCTATCTAACCTTCACAACTCAGTTAGTACTGGGTAATATGATACCCCTTGGTAAGACTGTTGTCAGTCGCTTGCCACTGACTACCTGTAACGACTGTCAAAGATCCCGTAAATGCACAGATTTTTTTTATATGATATTACAACTAAACATAGAAAAATAAAAATCTTTTTTTGCAAAAAGTAAAACCGACTATAAAAACCCGGCCAAGTGCGAGTTGGGCTCCCGCATGAAGGGTTCAATTGATTTCTTACCATATATCGTTGTTATAACGAATCTGTGAACATTTCAACTCTCTACCTATTACGGATCATGAGATACAGTCCGCTGACACACAGACGGACGGACGGATGGACAGCGGAGGCTTAGTAATAGGGTCTCATTGGTTACCCTTTGGGTACGGAACCATATAAAACACCAAAAAGTTTTTTTTTATTTGTTTGTAATATTACAATTTAGCTTAATAAGGCTAATAAGCAATTTATAATCTAGCTTTATTTGCTAAAAGTAAAATTATCTAAGAGCACGTCCATTGAGTTTACTTAACGTCTGTTAAGGCGAAGTCACTTTGTTCTTGTATCCATATAAATAGCTAGGTACTATACAGGGTGTAAACGGACCCTTCACGAAGCCGTCAACCAAGCATTCTGTACATCAAACTAAGTAACTTTACACAAACAATATTGCTGGGAAACGACTTTTTTTTGGGGTGAAAAATCAAGTTTTATTGAAAAACTCAATGTAACGCACTCAAAACATTGTGCTGATGGATGCATTGAATAGTAAACAGGTCATGGAAGTATTTAAAGTTAAGTTATAACCTTAAAAATTAGTATTGAAAAACAAACATGTGGAAAAGTTGGTACTTTGACATCCAATATCTCCGTAACTAAAAGGTTTCCAGGTATGGTCTAGAACAAAAAAATGATCGCAATGACGGGGAGAACAAGTGCCGTTCGGCTTCGTTAGGGGTCCATTTACACCCTTTATTACACTCGCGGTAAAGTCACAAATAGATTAGACACTACACTAACTCAAAAGGCTTCGTCCTTTTGAGCCTTCTTACTATGTCCGTGTTATCGAGGAGCTGGATGGCCTCGACATTAACACAATGGTGAAGCCGATGTTCATGAGCTTCTGCATATTTTTGGATTAAACTGTTTACGAACTCGATATCAACAAAGTAGGATTACTTGTAAATCATGTCGGTGTTGCAGCAGTCCATTAGCATTTCAAGCCATGATCTTAAGGTTAGTAATCATTCTCGCAGACGCATAGGAGCTTCTTTGGCACTCATTTCAAGTTTTAAACCGTTCATCAAATGTTGACATTAGACTTAAAATTCTGTCGTGGTTTGATTCCGAACTTGTCTCCATATTGTTTTTGACTGCTTGAGAGTACGAGGACGGCTTGGTTGGTTGGTGGGTCATTCCCTTCTTTTCATTAGCTTCTTTGGTATCTGATGGTTCGGTATATGCTTCTTTGGTTGGGATGCAGTTTTCTTTTTAGTGTTCTTACTTTTGAATACTTGCATCTCCTTTGCTACTATACACCCTCTATAGTTAGCTGGATGTGGCTCACCACAATGGACACATTTTGGTTAATCTTGTGGCGGTTCACGCAGTCTCTTGTGAGGTGTTTGCCCGTGCACTTGACGCACCTTGGTTATTTCGAACATTACTTTTGGGTACTAGGAACTAGCTTAGATGCTTTAAGTGAGTGTATTTCAACATAGCACCCTAGAATATTGGTGATTCCATAAACTTTGTTTATATCTTCATCTTTTTCAAATGTCAATATAAACATGTTGAGTGCTGCTTTTTTCCTCCAACTTGATTTGCTTACAGCATTTTCAATTTTGTAGCCCTTGTTTTTCAGGTATTCATTCTGGTTGGCATGTATGATGCAGCTTTTTGGCCATCACTCGTATTGGTCTGGCTTGTTTGTTCTCATACGAGTGCCAGAGTGAGTTATTTGAAGTTATCAGTTTTGGCATCTTCTCATTGGTTGTATTTATTTTGACTCTGTCCCCATTCATAATGTTTATGGTGAACGTGTTGCCCTGAGTACTAGCTATTGAGTCATAGAATGGCTGGTAATCTATAGGACCCTGCACTATTATTGGGGATGGCTTTGGTGTTTTTTTGGGATTTATATTCCCTTGTTCATTGTTAGCACAATGTTGGGAGGGGGGAGTCAGCGGTTCAGCTTCCGTTTTTTTTTCTATCCAAATCCACTCCGTTTCTCTGGTTAGTTTATCCACGTGACCTCGTCCGTCTCATATTCAATAGGTTTGGGTGAACTTTCCGTGTTGACCTTTTCAGTGGCCTTATTTTTCTCTTGATCAGTTTGGTGTTACAAAATGTCCCGTAGCCTTTCCATTTCAGTTTTAAACTCCATTACTTGACATTGTAATTCTTGTCGCTTTGTTTTTTCTTCGCTGTACTATACTTAAACAGCTCATGTTCCAGATTAGTAGTTAATTTTTAAGTCTACATTTGCGAAGCTATGTCGGTGAAAGATGTCTTCGCCTTAACAAATGTTTTGATGACCAAGCATGTTTCGCACAAACAGTACCTGGCTCGTCGCGACCACTCCGAGCGAACTGATGACGCAGGGATCGGCTACACCGTTGTGATGCGTATGCACTTTGCTAGCCAGAGAACGCGATCGGGAGAGGCACGTTCGTCCTCTAACTTTAAAAACGAGCTGACGAACACCAAAAAGTGAAAAATAACTCTAGTTTCAAAAGTCGATGGCAAAACAAACTGAATCAAACAATGATAGTCACTAATTTCTTGTCTAAAAGTTAGATCCGCTTGTAAACCTAAGCTGGACGAACTAGTTTGACTTTTCCCTTGACCCAAGGGCTGGCTTTTACTTTGGCCAAAGGCTTAGCGTTGCCATAAAACGTGGCAACACCGCCAGTCTCTTGGGTACATTACCAGGTGACAGCGTTGAGGAGAAGTTTTTTGACGCCATTTCTTAAGTTTATTTTTAAGTTAGTTACTTTAGGTTATTAATTTATAAATGTAAACAGGGTGTAAACAGACCCTTCACGAAGCCATCAACCAAGCATTCTGTACATCAAACTAAGTAACTTTACGCAAAAAATATTGCTGGGAAAGGACTTTTTTTTTGGGGAGAAAAATCACGTTTTACGGTAGGACTCGATGGAAAGCACTCAAAGCATTGTGCTGATGGATGGATTGAATAGTACGGGGGTCATGGAGGTGTTTAAAGTATATAATATATAAAAATCTTACATTAGAAAGATATATTTAAAAATAAAATGTGAAAAAGCTGGAACTTTGACCCCCAGGTCTGGTCTAGAACAAAAAAATAATCGCAAAGATGGGGAGAACAAGTGCCTTTCGGCTTCATTAAGGGTCTATTTACGCCCTTTATAATTATTTAGCTGATAAACTTAAAAATAAGTTAGACTAGAGGTCATAAACACGACTTCTGAGCGTGATATTCTGGGTTTGATAGCAGTCAGGAAGTATTGTCTATTCGGAGTTTTTCATTGGAAATTCCTTAGTAAGATAAGAAAAATAAAAATTCTGTTCTTTTGTAATGATGGACTTAAATATGCTACAACCTACCGTTCCATATTATTATGAAGATGCACTCGTATCCAAAATTTGTATTAGTCTTACCCTTAATTCCTTGTGAAGTTGACTTGAAATTAATGCCTTAACGTGAACGTTGAATACAACAAACGTGTATGTTCACTTGAGAGGGAAAGAGCAACGAATGGAAAATAAATAGTACCTTGATATATAGTTAGTATAGTATTTTATATATATCCTTGTAGTTTATCTTCGTAATATTTTTTTTTTGCAGATAAACAACATTATTTTTAGTATATGCGAAACCTGAATATAGTTTGTTCAGAATAAGTAACTGAATCGAATCCAATAATTTTTAAACCATGTTATATTTTTAAAAATATTTAAAAATGTTAAAAGTTGGACACCGAGCGATTTTGAGTACCTATCGCAATAATTTAGGTAACTACTGCCAAATTATTATTATCAATGAGCTCAAGACGACGCTAGAGGCGCGCGCTGCGTGGTGACCACGATTTTGAGCGGACAACTAGGTAACAGAACAAGCTTATAACTTTGTGATTTTTCATGATACAGTTTTGAAATTTTGAACATAGATTCTTTACATAAAAATACTAGACACGTGTATCAGGTTTCGCAGATACTAAAATTAATGTTGTATATACACCTACCACTGTTTGTCTCTGCATCACCCAAAAGGTTGACTGGTAGGAAATGCCTACGGCATTAAGTCCGCCTCTGTACTCTGTGCTTGAAGTGTTAAATAAATAAATGGAATGTATATCATTAAAGCTACATCGATGCGTTTAAAAAACCGCTCTTTGGAGGAAGTAAGGAGCTCGTTGAAATAATCCCAAGAAATTCGATTATGGACTGGTCTTCGAATCGTTAATCTATACTTCAAATTTAAAATAAAGAATTCTGATTATAAACTAATATTAGCAATAATAGTTTTATTTTAATCTTAGTAGATACGTGTAGGTCTAGTAAAATGGATGACTTTATGTTAGAAGTTGAGGATGACAAATAATGTTCAAACTTTGGGGGTATGGAGAACAGGGAGAAGTGAAGTTCTTCATCCCCCATAGAAAAGGGAGGATCCTCCGACCAGACGGGTGTTGTGTCTGGTGGGCTACTGCCCGACAGCTGTCGGGTTCTTCTATACATATAGTCTTAAGTCGACTTTAGTTGCGCGATGTAGGACTTAGGTGTATTTTGATGTTTAGTTCATCATCTGTGTTATAGATGGCGCTATAGTACTTTTTTAAACCCCGACGCAAAGAGGGGTGTTATAAGTTTGACCGCAATGTGTGTGTGTCTGCCTCTGGCACCGTAGCTCTTAAACGAGTGAACCGATTTGGATGCAGTTTTTTTTTATTTGAAAGCTAGTTTCTTGGCAATCGTTGTTAGATATGTTTTATCAAAATCAGTGCAGCCATTTACTAGTTATGGGGGATGAAAGTGGGTATGAAAATCGAATATTTTCAAATGTACCCAAGTGGGGTATCAATGAAGGCGAATGATGTGTATATTACAATTACACATGTTTTATCAAAATCGGTGTAGCCATTTACTCGATTTGGGGGATGAAAAATCGACTATTTTCAAATATACCCAAGTGGGGTATCAATTTAAAGGGCATGATGTGTAATTGTGAATATTATTACAATTAGACATGTTTTATAAAAACCGGCTCTGCCATTTTATTGACTTTTCGAATGTTTGTTCGCTTTTCTTTGTTGCGACGGGGGTTTTTTAAATTTTAAATTTATGTTCTATGTTGTTGTTGTACTTATTGTAGTGCCGCTACAAAACTATGTAAGGGCGTCCGCTAAAACACGCGCGGGTACGGATTTTGGTGCCCGCTCGCATGTCAGTATTAAGGGCATTTCATGGCTCAAATCCCAAAAACAGCGTATGTTCAAAGAAATTTGTTGATGAATCCCTTCGTGCGTTTTCCGTGTAAAAAAGTATGTTATAGTTAAGTTCATCACAAATAAATTGTATTGTTTAAAATTTTTATAAACCTTCTCAATTTTTTTTGGTTAATCGTAGAAAATAGGTCCTTTTTCAACCTTAATTGTAAATTATCTCTGTAACGGCTGAATAGATCGGCATGAATTTTGTAACAACAAATACGTAATGATATACTTAACAATCTGTATTGTTTTTTTTTTGTTATTTCTTTTAATATTTTTAAATAATAAATAAAAACCGAAATTTTGCGAAATGTGCGGGGCAAGTCAACAAAAACCAGTACAGGGATCAAATCATCAAGGTCATCGAGCAATGTAATGCCCTTAAAAAATAGTATGCAAACAGCGCCAAAACGCGTAAGCGCTGGGCGCGTGTGGCCGGTTTTTTATGGATATTTTGACAACGAGCACACGCGCGAGTTATAGCCGACGCCCTAAATGTAAACTATATTGATTCTCAGTAGCACTGGTTATAATCCATAGCAACATCATCATCATCTGCCTGCCTTTTCCCAACTATGTTGGGGTCGGCTTCCAGTCTACCGGATGCAACTGAATACCAGTATTTCACATGGAGCGACTGCCTATCTGACCTCCACAACCCAGTTAGTACTGGGTAATACGATACCCCTCGGTAAGACTGGTTGTCAGACTTTTTGGGCCACGGACTTCCTAACGACTGTCAAAGATCTACAAATGACACCCGGGACCAACAGCTTAACGTGCTTTCCGAGGCACGGAGGAAACTCGGTATGTAATGGGTGGTCATCCATCCGCAGATCAACCTAGGCAAGCGACCCGAGCGGCTGTTATTATTTAGCCACGATCTCCTCCATAACAACAATATATTATAAACACACATTATTGTTAAGGAGATGCTAATGGTGTAATTAATTTTCAATGTTAGTCAACAGTCAGCACGGTCATAAACAAACAAACAAACAATAACACAAGTATAATGGTAAAAGTTTATTGATTCTCCAGCAGTACAAGTAATAGGTGATCTATAGCAACAGTACAATTAAACACAACATTGTTTAGGCCCTCGATACAAATGGTTGTTAGATAATATAATAGTTTATCACACACAAAGTTATTGGGCATTGTTATGATGAGCTCCTTTGAGGTCTTCTTGTTTAAATATCTATTTAAGGCGACTACAAGAGCTAAAAGCATGTTTTACAATACATGGATCATATTGATCCACTGCAGTAAAAAAATACAAAAAAATATATGATATTCTTCAGTATATATGCTAGTTCGATACTGTGTTGAAAACATAATACTACAAATTTGATACGATAGAAAAAAATCGCAAAGATGCCTCTAAACATTTCTATAGAGAACATTACGTCTCAAGTGACGCCATTTTCGCGTACCAATACCATCTGCGTTGTCACTTCCGTAAACTTTAATATTATATGCATTTGCCATCTAAAATTAGACAAAAATAGTATATTTTGATATAAGTGGGGTAACTTTGTTATTGCATTCGAGGCGGAATTAACACCCGAGCTGCAGGCGAGGGGTGTTTTGGAGCCGAGAACTGCAGTAACTTAAGTAGTGAGCTTAAGGAAACGATTATTTAAGCAGAACTTGTTTTGGAAATTTACTTTATTATTATTCGTAGAATTGCAATTTGAATAAGCTTTAAATAAAACATTTTTGTCGGTTAATTCTGTATACATTTTTCGGTAATTCATTTTAATCAAGCTTAGTATTACAGTGAACCTCAATATCGTTGGGAGTTAGTTTATTTTTCGGAAGCTTTATTATTTCCCAATATAAACTAAAATCCATCTACTTTTAAGCGAGTTCTAGTCGAAACTTATTAATAATGCATCATTGACGTATGTTTTCAACGCCATAGTTCTGATCATGGTAATTTAATGACGCAAATGCTAAATGGTTTCCACAATGTCAATATCTAACACCCGTTAGAGAATTTCAGTGCTATTGCACAAAGTGAGACAATGGACATAACATCACGCCTGAATCCTCGAAGTGTAGGCAGAGGTGTACCTAATAGTACACCCACATTTCGCCAGTTATGTTTAAGAGCGCTTGTACAGAAAGCGGGCAACGTCGCAAATAGCTGTCAAATATTTCGCTATTTCGATCAATTTGGCAATATTGCTGTTTGGAAATAAGAAATATGGCTAAATAGTGAACTAAAGTATTGATTATGAAACGCAATAATTAATATCGTAACACCGAATATTTAGTTTTAGATGTAAAAAAAGTGTTTGGAAACTTTCCATATGCCTTTTTTACACCTAAAACTGTTCTGTCTTTAAAAATGACATTGTGGTTCTTAAGGGCATTACATTGCTCGATGACCTTGATGATTTGATCCCTGTACTGGTTTATGTTGACATGCCCCGCACATTTCGCCAAATTTCGGTTTTTATTTATTATTTAAAAATATTAAAAGAAATAACAGAAAAAAAACAATACAGATTGTTAAGTATATCATTACGTATTTGTTGTTACAAAATTCATGCCGATCTATTCAGCCGTTACAGAGATAATTTACAATTAAGGTTGAAAAAGGACCTATTTTCTACGATTAACCAAAAAAAATTTAGAAGGCTTATTAAAATTTTAAACAATACAATTTATTTGTGATGAACTTAACTATAACATACTTTTTTACACGGAAAACGCACGAAGGGATTCATCAACAAATTTCTTTGAACATACGCTGTGTTTGGGATTTGAGCCATGTAATGCCCTTAAAACCATTTCTTCTACACTTCCAAAGTGGTAAAATATGCCCTCCCCCTCTAATTTCTAAAGTAAGAGGAGGAAAATTCTGAAAAAATGTAGGATTGTAGAACGTAAAAAAAACTTTCAACGAAAATTTAGTTTTTGAGATGTTGAATATAATACAATGCAACATAATTATGAATGAGCCTTCAATTTATAATATTGTTTGGTGCTACAGAACCCTGTGTGCGAGTAAGTACAATTCGCACTTTGCCGATTTTTAAATCCTAGAACCCTATGCAGGTAGGTTTTCCTTCACCGTTTTGAGAGATGTGGTGATGAACTTTTTTCATCATCATCATCATCATCATCATCATCATATCAGCCCGGAATCACCGACTGCTGCAATCCCCTTTTGTCTACCACACTTCCCGGTTCTGTGCGCCCCTTATCCAGCCCCCGTAGCATGACCACCGTAGACAAGGGTTTCTTTGACGGAAGAATCGAGAAAATGACAGATTGTGTCGACACAATGACAGATTTCTTTGCACTATCTGTCATTTTGTCGATTCTTTTGTTGAATCCTTGTCTACGGTGGTCATGCTACGGGGGCTGGTGTTTCCCGTGACTATGACGATATCTTCGACCCAACGAGCTTTAGCAACCCTGGTTTCTTTGAACTTATTTACGCAAAGTAAAGTGCTCAGAGTCATGATTGCCTACAGGTTGTTTAGCCTTGCCTCTCATCCACGAGGTTGGGGGTTCCAACATTCCACAGACGAGAGAGAAGCTGGCTGAACGTCATGGCGTTTCGGGCACCCATATTGACATGAGTGGTTGTCAAGTATGGTGCCGCGAGATCACCGACGTCCGTTTTCTAAATCGAATTAAATCTTCCTCAATTTTGTATCAACTTTAGATTTTAATGTTAAATTACGTTACCAGTGCTTCATTGAAGGTATCTGTAATATGATTTTTGTAACTGAATGATTATTAAACTAAGATTTGTTTAATTATGTTAGATCCATCTCCGTTGACGGTGAGGTGTTCCGCAACAGAAAATTCAAAATACAAGCCTGGATATCCGAACTACATCACAGGGATCCTCGGTTCCAGATTAAAACTTGTGACACTGTATAAAATCCGAACATCAGTTATGATCTCACATAATAATATCATGACTGATTCCGATGGGAGCGGGCAAGAGCCTTCATAATAAAGACCCTTAACGTAGCCGAAAGTCACTTGTTCTCCTCGTCTTTGTAATCATTTTTTTGTTCTAGACCATACCTGGGAACCTTCTAGTTACGGAGATATTGGGGCTCAAAATTCCAACCTTTTCACAAGTTTTTTTAAAATACATGTTTTTAATGTAAGATTTTTACTTTACACACCTCCACGACCCCCGTACTATTCAATCCATCCATCAGCACAATGCTTTGAGTGCTTTCCATCGAGTCCTACCGTAAAACGTGATTTTTCACCCAAAAAAGAAGTCGTATCCCAGCAATAATTTTTGCGTAAAGTTACTTATTTTGATGTACAGAAAGCTTGGCTAACGGCTATGTGAAGGGTCTGTTTACATCCTGTATATAAAGAAGCAAATATAACTTGATTAACAAACTTTTCCGACTATCTTGCCTTTGTGCCGTGTGCGTATAATGTAAACTATGACCTCAATGTTATAAGACTTAGAATTATGGCAGTATCCACATGTCGTCTGTCACGTCTGCAGGTTTAATCACACCTGAAACTTTGAGGGGTAATCCTACACTAGTATCCACTTGTAGCTGAGCTAATAGGCTGATAACACAATTTACTAACTATATCGCAGGCTCATTACACCACCAAGCCCCCAGTCCAGGGTATGCTTCACCTTCCAACTTCCCGCCATTCGTCGTGACTGACAGTTGACATTAGTGACAGCTACCTGACTACTTGTGGCTGTGAGACAGTGTTTCCATACACAACATTAGTTTTAGTATATACGAAACCTGAAACACGTGTCTAGTAATTTTATGTAAAGAATCTATATAAAAAATTTCAAAACTGTATCATGAAAAATCACAAAGTTATAAGCTTGTTCTGTTATTTGGTTGTCTACACAAAAATGTAGTCATCACGCAGCACGCCCGCACGCGCGCCTCCAGCGTCGTCTTGAGCTCATTGGTAATAATAATTTGGCAGTAGGTACCTGAATGATTGCGATGGGTACTTATTGTCGCTCGGTATCCAACTTGTAACTTATAAATTTTTGGGACAAAATATAACATCATCAGCCTAGCCTTTTCCCAACTATGTTGGGGTCGGCTTCCAGTCTAACCGGATGCAGCTGAATACCAGTATTTTACATAGAGCGACTGCCTATCTGACCTCCACAACCCAGTTAGTACTGGGTAATACGATACCCCTTGGTAAGACTGGTTGTCAGACTTTTTGGGCCTCTGACTACCTAACGACTGTCAAA
Source organism: Noctua fimbriata (assembly GCA_905163415.1). NCBI lineage: Eukaryota > Metazoa > Arthropoda > Insecta > Lepidoptera > Noctuidae > Noctua > Noctua fimbriata. The sequence goes on from LR990950.1 coordinate 5,370,999, forward strand.
GATCTACAAATCAGCGGGACCAACGAAAACGTGCTTTCCGAGGCACGGAGGAAACTCGGTATGTAATGGGCGGTCACCTATCCACAGACCAACCTAGGCAAGCACGGCTAAAGCTAAAGATCGGCCCGAGCGGCTTTTATTATTTAGCCACGAGCTCCTCACTTAAAAATATAACATGGTTTAAAATGATTGGAATCGATTCAGTTACTTATTCTGAACAAACTATATTCAGGTTTCGCATATACTAAAAATAATGTTGTATATTAAATAGATACACTACAAGCAGGGTTCACAACTTGAGGTCGGAAATGGCTTCGAGAGAGAGTCAGTTTCAGAGAAGTCTAGTCCACCAGCCATGAACTCCAGCCCTCCGGCCAAAGGTAGTCGAACAACACTGTCTGGTTTCCGTGGTGAGGAAATCCATGAGAATATCCACGGAAGAAGCAAGGAGGTTTGCAGTCGTAACATAACACCACACCTGTAATCCCCGAAGGGTTAGGCAGAGGTGTACCTAATAGTACAAACACATTTCGCCAGTTATGTTTAAGTCCCATGTAAAAGGGGGCGAGCTTATTGCCTTCAGTCGGGCACTAATCTAGACTTCGGGTGGCTACTAAGGAGTTCCTGATGGAAAAACCCGAAAAACTATTTCTGATCAGAGACCATGAAGTTCTGAGTTGTTCCAAGCGATGCTGTCGTGTTGGTCTATTGGTTGCATCACTCGACAAAGCAGTGCAGCTTAGTGGCGTGACCGTCGGACTGTCAAGTCATAGGTCTTGATTTTTCGGATTCATGAGCGTATTGTATAATAATTATCACTTGCTTCAGTGAAGAAAAACATCGTGAGGAAACCGGCATGCCTGAGAGATATTTCTCGAAGGCATGTAAAGCCAAGACAGAGGCCCATGGGTGGCATAAAAATTGACACAAGGTTAAGCACTAACCACACGATAAAGAAGAAGATCGCTCGACAAACGAGTCCGTACCGTCAAGAAAAGACGTCCATTGCTGGAGAAAGACCTCCTTACAAGACTACAAGTATGCTGTTCCCTTTTGTCATCCATTTCCGCCTCACGTGAAATTCTCGTTTTTTAATCACGTGCTCCAGTATTCTGTACTCAAAATGACTCATCTTTCACACGTGCGGTCATCAACATGTGACTCCAATGCACATGCTATTCAGTTTGAATAAAAAACTGTCACGTTTTACACCATGCGGCTTTACAAGCGCTTTCTTATATGGCCCCAATCTGGGGGAAAGAGCCCAAGGATTTTTGATCATTTGATTTGGAGTAAACAAAGAATTGGGCTGGGCAGTATCATTTGCACGTGGCTAAATAATACCAGCCGAGTCAACCTTCGAGATTAAGCAGTACCTGGTGAGGTTGGTCCGTGGATGAGGACCATCATGACATACCTAGTTCCCTCCGTGTTTCGGAAAGCACATTAAGCCGTTTGTCTCGGCTGTCATTTGTAAATCTTTAACAGTCGATACAGCTAATCAGAAGCTCTAAAATCTGACAACCAGTCTTACCAAGGCGTATCGTATCTACCCATTACCTAGTCACCTAGGACAGCTACGGTGATGATCAGATTAGACTGAGAAAGTGACCCCGACAGAGTTGGGGAAAGGCGATACCAATGCTAAGTACCCTATCATAATCACCATCATTTCAGCCGAAAGACGTCCACTGCTGGACATAGGCCTCCCCCAAATATCACATTGATCGCACTCGCATCCAGTTGATCCCCGCAACCTTCACCAGTCTGAAGACTACCACCTAGTGGGAGGCCTTCCAACGCAACGTCTTCCGGGTCGCGGTCGCCTCTCCAGAACTTTTGGTCTCCTATCCGTTCTGCGAGCATTATGCCCTGCCCACTGCCACTTACTTACCCCAATGACCAATAAAATTCGCCGAAACTACAAAAAAACAAGCACAAATGTCGTCACACCAAAGAAAGATCAATCATCCTTGTTTTCTCCCAAAAACGCGTTTCCTCCGACATTACCAAAAACTGTTTACGTCCAAAAGCAAATCTTAATAAATTATGCATTCGGAAAAGTCGCATTTCTAAAACCATGCCAGTTTCCTAACTCCTGCGCAAGCGAGGGATTGAAATACGAAGTTTGGGAAGCCAGAAAGGGATGCAAGATCTCGAATGATGAATGGAAAGAGCAGTGAATGATGAAATCTTGTCATTGAAATAGAATTTCTAGACGATTCAGAGAATAGGTCAATAGACCGTTACTAGTAAACACTTGTTTTTCTCCTTTGTCTCAGATATCGGCCTATTTTTAGAACAAAGAACTGTCGCAGTTCTTTGGTTCCGAGTAAGGACTCTGAACGTTATGTTTTAGGTTCCATTTCGGCTTTGGTGTAAAAATGCAATACCTTGTAGAAAGCTATCGAGCGCAATTTTTTGCAGAATGCACTCATTAATACGATCTAAATGTATTTTGAAGCCATAAGTATTTGAAATACTAATTACAAAAGACCCCAGCGTCAGGTATGCTGATTTTAGGACAATTAAAGCCCGCTAACCACTAAGGAGGCTTTTCAACGCAACGTCTTCCGATTCACGGTTGCCACTCCAGAACTTTTCGGCCCCATCGGCCACCCGTTCTGCGAGCAAAGTTCCCTGTCCACTGCCACTTAAGTTTAACAATTCTTCGGGCTACGTCGGTAACCATGGTTCACTTGCGGGTTTTTTCATTTCTGATTCGAACACACAAGGAAACTCCGAGCATAGCCCTCTCCCTTTGGGTGACTTTAAGCCTTCCGATGAGACCCATTGAGAGCGACCACGTTGAAAACCGATGACCTGATGGGAGACGCACGGGACCGGTCAATGTGGCGACACTTCGGGGCCGCCTATGTCCAGCAGTGGACGCTTTACAGCTAAAATGATGATGATGAACCACTGAGGGATTTCTAAGAGAAATTAGAAAGTTGAAATACAAATGCTGTCCATAACCTTTAACTGATTTAGAATCTACTCAATAACCTATAAATATAAGAAAATAGGTCGGGACACGTATCACAAAATAAATATATTATTGTTGTGTAAGTAAATCTCTGGGTTGCGCAAGAGCACGCAAGAGGATCAATGTAGCTGTACAGAACCAGTTTAACCGGATCTTTCATTATACGAGAAATCTATACTAAGCGAGGCTATGTTATGCTGGAAATTTTGTAGTTTGATATGTCTTTGGGTGTCCCAAACAGCTACACTATCAGTAATGCAATGGCGGTTTCAGTGGTGAACAGCATGGTACTAAGATATTATGGGGTTTTGCAAGAATTTCATGAATATATTGAGGAGTTTCTTTCAGATATAATGGTGTGGTGATTAGTTTGTAGCGGCACTACAAAAAAGACTACGGCAACATAGAACAAAATGTACTACAGCGCCATCTATGACACAAATGAGGAACTAAACATTGAAATACATCTAAATCCTACATCGCGCAAGTTGTGAAGAACCCGACAACAACTGTCGGGTAGTAGCAGCTCGTTGGTCTAATGGTCGCAAGAGCGAGGTCACGAGGTTCTGGATTCGATTCCCGCATCGGGCAGTGTTATTTATTTATTATTTATTTATTTAACAGTTTATGTACATACTAAATACAGAAAAGAAGAAAGGAACAGAAAATAGTACAAAGGTGATGCTTATTTCTAAAGAAATTACTTCCAGCATACCTGCGAAAGGAGATGCTAAAAAAAAGAGATGTAGACATAGTGTGTAAAAGAAGAAGAGAAAATGGAATACATAAAACACAAAACAGAACTATTTAAACATAATAATATAAGAATATACTAACATACTTATAAATATAAAGACAAAACATAACAATACTGTAATTACAATAAAATAACTAATTATAAATACTTATGAAACTATGACGAAATGGAAAGATAATGTGTTATTGTGTTTTTCCATCCGCAATTTCACAGTAGCAGCCATGGTGTCTGGATTTGTGCCCGGTTGATGGCATTAGACTCGCCCCTATTACATGGGACTTAGACATAAATGGCAAAATGTGGGTGTTCTATTTGGTACGCCTTTGTTTAATCCTTCGGGGATTACAGGCGTGATTTTATGTATGTATAAGCCGTCGCTCCATGTAAATACTGTTCCAGCTGGTTCAGCTGCATCCGGTTACTCTGGTAGCCGACACAGTTAGGGAAAAGACTTGGCAGATGATGATTTTCTTGCAGAACCTGGTGATGAGGTGCACTCAAGCCAAATCATTTCTTGTGGGATATGTTAGGCTACAAAAGAGATGAATGAGAGGCATTTGCATGTGGCTGAGATGAGAATGCTAAAGTGGATGTGTGGTGTTACGCGAAGAGATAAAATAAGAAATGAGTACATAAGAGGAAATTTGAAAAGGGCTGCGACGTTATATGGTAATCGTGGTGTGGACATGTGACGCGGGGGAGTGAGGAAAATGTCGTGTGGAAAGTTTTAAGTATGAATGACCAGAGGAAGACCAAAGCAACGAAGGATGGATTGTGTAAAGGATGACATGGCTAGAAAAGAGGTGTCTGATGAGATGACGAGTAATAGAGAAGGATGGAAGAAGAAGACATGCTGCGCCGACCCCAAATGAATTGGGATAAGAGCAAGAGAATGATGATGATGATGTTGGCAAACAGGCTGACAGAGCAAAGACGACATGACAGAGTATGGCACTCGTGGACTTCAGCTGAAAATCAGCTTCAGGTGGTACGCCTTGTGTTGCCATCTGGCATTACGCTGAACTGTAGCCTTTTGGCATTAACCTAAGTTTTATTACGGGGATCTAACCAAAGTAAAGTTATTTGAAAAAAAATCGTTGTAGAGGTCAGATAGGCACTCGCTCCATGTGAAATACTAGTATGCAGCTGCGTCCAGTTAGACTGGAAGCCGACCCCAACATAGTTGAGACAAAGATTCCAGATGTTGATATACTGCGCGTCTACTTTTTTGCCATCCAAACAAATTGCCAAACACGTTTTGGAATCAAAACATTGTTGTGTTACCAAAAGCAAGGCGCAATATTTTCTTATACCGGACGTGCAAATGTAATATTTTTTGTTGCCAGTCATATCGTTGACCCAATTTATTCTGTCCAGTTGAATTCGAGAAAAAAGTCTCCGAATATTTTGGTGGATCATTTCGATTTGGAATGATTGGGTTCTGTATGTCATTTAGGTTAATTGTAATTCAATTGGGGGTCAAAACAAATGAACGAATATCTTTTGGGGTTTTATCAGTCTGATATAAATTCATCCTCCCCCAAAAGGAGTGCATCTATTCTTCGTCTTAGCGTGTCGATGGCAAAAGTAATAAGCTAAATAGTCGTAGCTTTAGTTGTTGAGGATTTGTGGAAAAGTCTAAATGCACCAGCCAAACCGTATGTAATTTTACACCCATTGTTTAAAACTTTACCACCACATTTCTGGTGAGAACATACGCCAGCCGGCCAACCTTCCAGTCCAATGAAGACTATTGGACTGGAAGGTTCCATGTGCGTAACGCCTACCAAAAACCTTCCTGGCGCCCTTTTAATTGTAGTTAGGTTTAAGTAGTTAACTTCTTTATTTCTAGTTAAGCTAGTTAGGTTTACTTTGATTGTTGGACTATTACTGTGTTTATTAAATTATCTTTAGAAGCTATTGATCGCTTGTTTTTATTGACAAACCACCGCCAAAATCGGTACGTAACCAGCTACGAGTGTGTTCTCAGAAACTGCAGTCGGCACTCCGGCTCTTTGTTTTTTGAACGTGACTTGCGTTTTAGATGCACGAAAATCATTAAACACTTGCGATCCGGCCTTGCTTCGCACAGCGCCATCTATCGGGTTCAAAACTATATCTAATGTGGCCTATATTTTATGTTAAGCATCTTGCTTGCATCTAGGTTAACCTAGATAGCGATCCTTTTTTTTTTTAGGATGGGAAATCATCAAAAGCCCCGCTCTGGGCGGAGCGGAAGGGAGTGTCAGACTTGTACTGACTAAAACCCATCCATGTTCCTTCTTTGCCCTTTGTGTTCCAGGGCCGCGGTATCTCTTTCGAACAGTGCCGCAGCCCTGGCAGGCATCGGCCCATGCGGACCCCTACGTGGTTGCTGACATCTCTTTGAGGCGCGCGTGGAACACAAACGCGCCGTCGACATGGCCTGTCGTCATAAGACGGCCGGACGGCGAGCTAGCCCATAACTCGTCGTCCACAGGCCTGCGCCTACGGTGGCCGGGGGCCACCACGTGACCCCCGACGCCCAGGGCGTCTCCCGCAGCGGCTGGTACGTGAGGCTCTTTCCCTCTCACGTCCCGCAAACATAGCGATCCTGACATTCGAATTAGATCTTACTATATTATGTTTCACAAATAAATATTTTGGATTTGAATTTAGCAGTAGAGCGGTGAAAACTGCGTTAACGCGTTGAAACAGTAGTTTTTGCGTGATGCGTTTACAAACATACAAACAGAAAGACAGACAAAAATTCTACAAACTGTTGTTTTGGCTTCTGTTGCTTTAATAAAGACCTCCATTTATTTTATTTTTTTCAATATCTTCAATGCACAGACACGGCCTGTTACAATTGTATTAAAAGTAGTAAAAACCAATAACTCATTACACAATTACAAAATTAGTTTAGGAAATAATGACGAAAATTGTAAATTTTGAACGAAACGCTTCGGACCTACGCGCTTACTAGCGGTTACAGGTGCTAGCTACTATTTACGTCAGATAGACGTTTGACAATAAAGTTATAGAAACGTCATTAACAGTTCAGTACATCTGAGATAACTGTAACCTTCAGTTAACTGTTAGTAAGTCATTGAAAACGGCCGTTAGAGATTTCCAAGTCAGCGCGATGAAGACGTCAAGAGTCTTCTCCATTAATGAATCTTTTAAGACAAAACGCCCACTTTCAAGTTCTGGTAGTGACCTCTTGGGTAGTTTTATTGACGTAATTTCGACACTTCCCGGACTCATCTCAAAGGAGCGGCGCCTTTTTAAAGCTTCAGAAGAAAAATAAGACAAGTAAAGAAATACTCGGACGAGCTCGTACGCAATGTTTTCTGGCATAAAGCCTATACACGGGGCATTAATTCCATTTAAAAGCAACTCAGTTTGGCAGCGCGTGGCAATAGTCGGAACTAACGCAGCCGCCTTGTTTTTCCTATACAATATCCAGATACGACTTCACAAATGATTACCAACAACGCCCTCCTAGCAATGTCATTGAAGCGCCAAAAGAAGCATGCAGCTCTAGACTATCGTAATTTGATCGCCAGACAGAATGACGCTGCAGTTCATCTTCAGTTACAAAAGGATCTCCAAAATTTGCGATTTTACGCGGAAACCATGTTCGAAAATACATGAATATGCTAACACCAGCCGACCTTCCAAAAGACGGAAAGCGCCAAAAAATCCTGAAAAAAAAATGTTTATGCAATCATTTTTTTAAGGAAGCTACGTTCCAGGTTTTTTGAGAGTTTTTTTTTTAACACTTTATTCATTATTTATTTTGAATTTAGAATTGTAATAGGTATATTTAATCAATTCGATTTTTGTTGCTATAGCAAAAGTTTTTAGGTTTTTTTTTTTTCTTTTATTGAAATGTCAAATGGAACGTTTTGAATTGCGTCGTTTTTTTCGCATAATTTGGTATGGTTTCGGGAAAAATGGGTTAGCGTCTGCGTTTCCCCATAGTTACAACCTTGGAGACAAGTCACGAGATAATATTTAATTGTAATGTTTGAACGGTTTTTTAGGGTTCTGTACCTTAAGGGATAACCAACGGGACCCTATTACTAAGCCTCCGCTGTCCGTTCGTCTGTCTGTCAGCGGGCTGTATCTCATGATCCGTAATAGGTAGACAGTTGAAATATTCACAGAATGTGTATTTCTGTTGTCACTATAACAACAAATAATAAAAATAAATTAAAAATTAAAGGGGCTCCCCTACTACGAAGGTTTTTCAAATGGCGCGGGTAGATTTTGGCGGCCCGTGCCGGCCAATTTGTTTTGGTGACATCTACCAAATCTTTTGTTTATTCTTCAGTTACTTATGCCAAATCACCATGGCACGTTAGCAAGTTTATTACCAAAATGAGTGTTCTTTAGTGCAATTGCGCGCATTGCGCCCATTTTACGGCAAACGTGTTGGCCCTTCACAGTCGACTCTTCAAAGTTTGGTGGGCAAATTTGAGACGACCGGTTCGGTAAATAATCAGCCAACACCTGTTTTTTTTTTTTTTTTTTTTTTTAAAAAACGTTGCCCCACACTAGGAATTCTCTCCTGTGTCGTGGGTGCGTTTACAAACATTTAAACTCACATACACAAACAGCCAGACCCGGAACAACTACCTGTAGGCATTACAAATATTTGTTCTGTTCCGTGCGGGAATCGAACCCGCGACACGAAGCGCAGCAGTCAATCGCTCAGCCACTGCGCCAACCGTGCCGTCACAGTCTGTACATTCAAGGAACTCAAGATCGGCCGAGAACATCGTCGCGGTTCGTGAAAATGTACAGCAGAACCCGAGGCAGTCGATTACTCGCCGTGCACAGCCGGATCTATGCAGAAGAGTCATTGAAAATTGGACTTCTCTGATCCGTGCCACTGTAAGAAGCCGAGGCGGGCATTTGAACGATGTCATATTCCACACTTAATTGCACATGTGGGCCTATCAAATAAAAAAAAGAATTTTGTTAATACCTCACACACAGCTTGTTTAATTTCATTTCAACATCTACCCGCCCTTATTTGAAAAACCCTTACCATACGCGAGTCCGACTCGCACGTTTTTTTTTTTTAAACTGCATTTTTTTAAAATTAATGCGTCAATGCGTTGGCATAATCCGCCTCTAAATTTGCCGCTGATGACCAAAGACCTCTTCTCTGCACTACACGGACCCAGTGCCAATTGGTTGAATCAAATCATTTATTTATACGAGCCTAAGAAATATATGATAGGTCACAAATCGATGAGCTATAGAATCGGGTGTTACTTTGCGGAAATCCATGACCAGCGCCATGGTAGCCCGAGTATTTTCCTCCGTAACGCCTAAACTATTCATCCGATTTTGATGAATAAGGTGTCAATCGATTCTTTATTATAGCCCAGGTAACATAGGCTACATTGTAACCGACTTCAACAATAGGAGGAGTCTATTTTACCTTGTAAACCACGAATTTAATTTGAGCGTGATTTTTTGGTAGTCGGGTTTTGTAGTTGTTGTGTACCACACAAATTCTTGTAACAGAGAAGTAATTGTTTGCGTCTGAATGTTTTTTTTTTTAGTTTGTATGATCTATCGTGTAATTTTGTGTCCAAATTTATGTAATAGGTATTTTGGTATCTACCTTTGTTTGTTTAGTTTAGGCGCTACGGAGGAACATACGTAAATACAAACATACATACATACGTAGACTGCTAAAATCATAACCCTTCCTTTTGGCTTCGCCGTAGTCGGATAAAACAACAACAACAACAACTAAAAAACCCGATTACTGAAAAATCACTCTTTAATTAAATTCGGGGTTTACAAGGTACAATCGACTCCTTCTATTGTTGAAGTCGGTTAAAATGTAGCCTATGTTACCCGGGCTATAATAACGAATCGATTGACACCTTATTCATCAAAACCGGATGAATAGTTTAGGCGCTACGGAACATACGTAAATACAAACATACATAGACTGCTGAAATCATAACCCTTCCTTTTGGCTGCATCGTAGTCGGATAAAAAATCTTTTCACCAAATGCTTAATCCGAAAAACATTGATATTGAAAATGTCCAAATCATTTTCACTAGTCAGTAGTCCGTTTATTAAAACTTTTGCTCGCACGGATGAGAAACGAATTCTGCCTGTATGTGGACTTAGGCGCGAAAATTATACAGAAATGGCGTAAGGTGAAGGCGCAGCGCAGGCGCAGCGCAGGCATGATGCCGCTTCAAAACGTTTTCACACAAAATGTACGAAGGCGACGTGTCGTGAATTACACTCAAGCGGCGCGGCGCAGGCACGCTGTTTTTTCGTTTTGTTATAAATCCCACGCCTGCGCCGCGCCTTCACCTTACGCCGTTTCTGTATAATTCGCGCCTTAGAATAAGGGACATGCAACAAACTACGTTTGCGAAACATTTTGAAGTGTGTAACTGTGTTTTGCTGTGTGTTTATCCGTGATAACGGTGCTTGCAACAACGCCGAAATATCGGGAACTCGAATCCATCGGTAAACATGGTAAATATCCCGTTTCTAGAGTTAATGATAGTGTGTAACTAATCCTAAACTACCTAACAGCTCAGGGCAATCTGTAATACCATATACCACTTCCTAGTGTTTTAAGAGGAAGAAAAAGTGACGGAACGAGGAGCTCGTGGCTAAATAATAACAGCCGCTCGGGTCGAACTTTAGGTTAAGCCATGCTTGCCTAGGTTGGTCTGTGGATGGGTGACCACTCATTACATACCGAGTTTCCTCCGTGCCTCGGAAAGCACGTTAAGCCGTTGGTCCCGGGTGTCATTTGTAGATCTTTGACAGTCGTTAGGTAGTCAGAGGCCCAAAAAGACTGATAACCAGTCTTACCAAGAGGTATCGTATTACCCAGTACTAACTGGGTTGTGAAGGTCAGATAGGCAGTCGCTCCGTGTAAAACACTGGTATTCAGCTGCATCCGGTTAGACTGGAAGCCGACCCCAACATAGTTCGGAAAAGGCTAGGCAGATGATGAAAAAGTGGCGGAACAATCTCCCCAGCAACACATTGTTCGACCATTTTCTAATACAAGCCATAAAATTTGCAAAAAAGATTAAAAAACTTTTTTTACCTACTTATAAAAAACGTGGCGTATATTTTGGTCACGTTCAGCTAGAATAACTAATGCGCATAATATATTGCTTATGGGTTTATTATATTTAGTCTTTTACCTAAGTAAGAAATCAAAAAGTCGCCAAAATAGATGCTCTAAAGCATCTATTTTGGCGACTTTTTGATTCTCGGGTTGGCGAGTCGCAACAGTCGCTAACAACTTGGCCACGACTTCCACGTTCAAAAGACTCAGGCGTGTTGCAACCGTGACTGCAGAAAAAAATAATCTTCCCGCCTTTTCCACTGACTTGCTAATCAATTAAAAATTGCAAAAAACGTAAGATTTATTTCGGGGCTACTCTAGCGCTTCTCCCTTCAGATTTAAAGAGGTTTGGAAGGAGAAACAAGGGACCGTTGCCTAGCATTTTAAGTTAGTTGTTTATTGTATTTTAGTATCGAAATATTCGGGATTTAATCTCGGGATTTTCGGGATTAATACAGTTTTTAAATAAGTTATAAAAACAATTACATGAAGCTTGGACTGTTGGATGCATTGTTATTTCTTAGATTTTATTTTTTTCAATTTAATTAAAAGATACGGGTTTCAACATTGATCTCTGTAGCTTAAAGTTTTTGTTATGGATTAACCTAAATAAGTCTAACTCTAAGTGCCTAGTTTGTTTATTTTAGAAAAAGTTTTAAATATAATTTTGTTGGCTTTTTGAAGATTTAAAACTTAAATACATTGCCAAAAAAGAAATAAAAAACTGATTTTGACATGGTTTACTGACTTTTTGTTACCAATTTTCGTTACTAATACCATCCCGGGATTCCGGGATTAACCGGATCTAACCGGCCGGAGATAAGGCCGGGATCGAATCCTCTAGACACAAAGTAAGCTAACAAATAAAAATGAGGTTGGTAACCCAAAATTATAAACATTGAAGTGCCTCATGCATATCAAATTCAGAATAACAAAACGTAAATCAAACTTAAAATTAAAGCGTACGATAAACCAATTACTCCGAATAATTTAATATTTTCTAAGTAGTGCCATTTTAACATACAAGATGGCGCCCCGCGCGCCGTACACTGTGAGCTCAGTCAAGTTTTCTTTTTTTTCATGCTAATTGAAAAGGTAAGTCTTGCATTATTCCACAGACTTATATAAGTTTAGAGTTAGAATGTCGTTATAGCTCTGATACGTAGGTATTTATTTATATTTTTAACCAACTTCCAAAAGGAGAAGGTTATCAATTAGTCTGAACGTTTTTTTTTTTTGTGAGTGTGATCAGCGTTATCTTCGCCAATTGTTAACCGATTTCGATGATTTATTTTTTGTTTGGTTGCGTATTATACCGCAATGGACCCGTTTAAATTTGGTGAATATCTGATGGTGACATTCGTAGTTATAAAATGGAACTATTCAACAATAGACGGCAAATCTGACGTGATTTCAAACATAAGTATTTTTGTCACCGACTTCAGAAGCTAAAATTATTTTTCACTTGTTTGTGTTTTTAGAGTCATGTTTATTTTTTGCAAAAAAGTTTAATTAAACAAGCCCTTAAAACAGGCAGTTCTGAAAATTAATAATTCTATGTTCGCGCCATCACAATTTGCACAGATTAAAAATGCGCGCCATTAATAAAAGTGAGAGTTGAAATAATTTCAATTATGCTTAGTTTTCTCAGAAGTTTGAATTAAAGTGAAATTATGATTTGTTTACTCTAAAGAGTTATTTGGAACATACCTGCATACCTAATGTTAAATTTTTATTTTTTGTTGTTTTTACACAACACGAAAGTTGTTTTTGTTCGTTTTAATTAATTTATCAATGAAACGAAGTTTTATGGATACACAAGAGTTTTAATTTACAAGAATAGAAAGAAGACAGAAAATACATTTATTTGGCACAGGCCACAAGTGCACACAGTAAAAAAAAAACTAAAAAAAAAAACAAAAAAATAAAATAGTGTGACACTGTGTGCGAAATAGGCCTAGTTCAGCAAAATGGCGGACAACTAGTGACCGACGCTAGTTTTCAACTGGACCTGAATTAGTGAGTTTACGAATGTGCATACAAAATAATAAAATAAATAACGCTCAACTTGTTGGTACGTAAGCACTCTGTCGTCATCATCATCATCATCATTCTCTTGTACTTATCCAAATTCATATGGGGTCGGCGCAGCATGTCTTCTTCTATACTTCTCTATTACTCATCATCTCATCAGACACCTCCTTTCTTGCTACATCATCCTTTACACAGTCCATCCATCGTTTCTTTGGTCCTCCTCTACTCTTCACGGAACAGAACTTTCCTCGCGACATTTTCCTCATTCCTCCGCATCACATGCCCATACCACGACAACCGATTACCACACAACTTTTCAGTCACCGACGCCACATTCAGACTTCCTCTTATGTACTCATTTCTTATTTTATCCATTCGCATAATACCACACACCCCCCTTAGCTTTCTCATCTCAGCCACATGCAAGTGTGAAATGGCTAGACAGTAGGTCTAACCATTGTTTTATAAATCTTCCCCTTGAGTTTAAGTGAATGCGCGAGACGTAGATTGTTCCCGTGACCTGCCGCCATTTCATCTATTCCATGTTCATTCCGCTTAACACTACTATGTATTTCGCCATCGCTTTGCACGATTGAACCGAGATACTGGAAGTCGGAGCAGACAGCAAGAAACGCGCCATCTAGCGCTATGACTACAGGACTGGAGAGACCGCCGAAATCGCAGAACATGTATTCCATTTTAGTTCTGCTGATTTACAAGTCAACATTCTCCAGCTTCTGTTGCCATTTCTCCAGTCTGCTCTGGATCTCGGGTCCATCTTCACCGACAAGAACAATGTCGTCAGGAAATAGTATGGGAATTAATGAATTAATGAATGAAATGAAAACGACGACACACTGAATGTCCGACGTCAAAGCATCCATAATCAACAGGAAGAGGTAAAAAGACGACTTTATCTAAAACCTAGACCTTGTTTTCCAGTTGAATATCACAATTATACGATAGCTATAAAAGAAATAAGATGTCAAATTCAAAACCAAGGACAAAATCGCTTAACATTACCACCTACGTCAATCCTAAAAAAATTTAGAAAAAAAAGTAGAAAGAGCCATGTTTTAAAGATGCATGAATGTCGCAGGCATATGGAAGGTAGCGATGTGACTTAGACTCGAGACTATTCTAAAATATGTTAAAAATAATCCTGTCCGATCCGTGATTATTTAGGTATCGATTTTAGATTCTATTTATGTAATCCTTCTTGGACAACAATTAAAAAAAAAATACCCCGATAAAATTAAATTAAATGTAAAAAAAAAACATATACAGGTTGTAAACGGACCCTTAACGAAACCGTCAACCAAGCAAAAAATATTGCTGGGAAACGACTTTTTTTTGAGGGTGAAAAATCCCGTTTTACGGAAAAACTCAATGTAACGCACTCTAAACATTGTGCTGATGGATACATTGAATAGTGAACGGGCCATCAAGATATGAAAAATAAAGATGTAATCTTAAAAACTAGTATTAAAAAAAAAAGTTGTGAAAATGTTGGAACTTTGACCTCCAATATCTCCGTAACTAGAAGGTTCCCAGGTATGGTCCAGAAAAAATAAAATATCCCAATGACGAGGAGAACAAGTGCCTATCGGCTTCATTAAGGGTCTTTTTACACCCTTTATGACAACACAGTATGCAAAATTTGAGCTCAATCGGAAACCGGGAAGTGGATCAAATTTAACTTCTAAGATTTTTTAATAAAAGCGTGTAAAAAACAAGTTGGGGGCATTGGCTCCGACTATAACCATTAAAAACAACCATACTAGACTGTGTAATTTTCTCAAAACTCAGAAGTTAATTTTTTTTTTGAGAAGTATTAGTTGTTTGATTACTTTAAAAAGTTTACAGAATTTAAAGCACTGTCATTAAATATCTGACAGCCAGTCTTACCAAGGAGTATCCTGTTACACAGTACATGACTTGCGAAGGTCAGATATGCAGTCATTCCATTTGAAATACTGGTTAAACTGAAAGCCGACTCCAACATAGTTGGGGAAAGGATAAGAAGATAATTATATTACTAGTCCTTATCCTTACTTTCTTGTTTGTTTGTTACCTTTTCACGCCTAAGCCACTGAACCGATCATTCTGAACTTTTGCATATGTATTGTCAGGTATACAGAAACGGACATAAGGTACATTTCATCTCAAAAAAAAGTACTGTTTCCGAGGAAAACAACAATAACGTTCTTATGATAATAGATGGCGCCACGTGTCTTTCGAACCATAATTGAATTATATTATTACAAGCAGAGTACAACCCGAATTGATTGTCAAATTAACTCAAAACAACGCAATTAACGGGAGCGAAGCCGCGGGCAAAAGTTAGTCGACAATATTTCCCTAAATTACTAGTCTTTTAGCTCAGAGACTGGTTGTTCTAAATGCCTGCAACATGTTCTTAATTTAAAATATTCTTTGACAGTTCTCGATTCTTAATTTGAATTTCTTATTTCGTTTTTACGGTTTTTCGTGACGGTTTTTCACTTTGCATAATATAACGGGTTTTGGTTTAACAGGATGGGTGAAATTAGGTTATTTTACCGTGTGTCCTGATTTTCAGATGTAAATAATGTTTTCCGGAAAATTATTTGAATTTCGAATGACAGTTTCTGGAAGAATCGACAGCCCCGCTGGTCTAGTGGTCGCAATTTAAGTGTCATTGGGTTTTTCCATCAGGATTTTTTAGAAGAAACCTAAATATTGGCCTCGTACCCGGTTGATGGCGTTAAACTCGCCCTAATGGGACTAAAACATAACTTGTGAAATGTGTAGGAGGATATGTATGTACACCTCTGACTCATCCGTCGAAAAAATACAGCAGAAGTGACGTTATGTAATATTCCTAGAAGACCAACGCCCGATTTGTAGAACGAAATTTCACATGGTACTTGACTTTTTTTAAATTGTACAGCACCATGCTGAGATATGGGCCTTTTGGCCTCGTACAGCACCAATGGCCATTTTCACATTAGCCGATAGCGATAACAACACGATATCGTGGAACTGGTAGCTTCATTCATTTTCTATCGAACGCTTTCACATTGTATAGTTGTTATCATTATCGCCTAATGTGAAAACGGCCAATTTCGTTGTTTTATTTATCTATTTAACTATTTATGTACACACTAAATATAGAAAAGAAGAAAGGAACAGAAAATAGTACAAAGGTGATGCTTATTTCTAAAGAAATCTTTTCCAGCATACCTGCGAAAGGAGATACTAAAAGAGATGTAGACATAGTGTGTAAAAAAAGAGAAAATGGAATGGATGGATGGATGGTTTATCTTTTTCTTGTTTACTTTTTTAAATATTTTGATTTATTGTTAATACAACCAATTTTATTTTTCTTTTGATATAAAAATTAGCTGACAAGCTGTCAAGTTTCGTGTAAGCCTTTGTGATTGATTGAACGAATTTTATCAATAACTAGATTTGCTCGCATCGGCTTCGCTCCCGTTATGTACGGAAATTAATCCACGGGAACCTTTTAAATGTAGCCTACAACACTCGGGGATAATGTAGCTTCCCGTCAGTTAAAGAATTTTCGGAATCGGATCTGCAGTTCCCAAGATTACCCTCAACATACAAACTTATAATCCTACAAAATTTCTATAATCAGAACGATGAACTGAATGCGTGGTAACCATTTTACCGTCGGTATCCCTTCCAATTTGTATATCCACACGCCAAAAGCTCCATGTCCACCTAAATATAAGTTATCAATCTGTCACTTATACAAATATGTTTATTCATTCGAAGTGTCTCATTCTATAAGCTCAATATTGATATACTTACTCGACTAACCCAATACATCCCTAAATAGAAAAAAACACAAGTTAAAAAGAAAACACAGTAATAATTCACGGTCAAAAAATATTGGCTGCGAACAAACGTCAGTGAGTCCGCGTTCTAAATTCAAAAACACAGATTATACTATTCATTACGGTTGGCAGTGACGCACGAATGTCATCCATATTGTATGTAAGATTTGTTTTTCGTTCGGATACGCGTATAATGTGTAATATTATGTTTGTGGGTATGTAATGTAGTTTTTACAAGCTAGGTTAACAGGAGGATTTTTTTGCTATTTCTGCGACAGACTTCCTGTTATCTTGTGGTAAGTTAAATTCATAGATGAGTTTATTGTTGATCAAACTAGACGTATGAAAGTTGAAGTAAGAACCCACACAAACTGACACATACTAACAGATAGATGCCAACGATGGTGGAAATGACAAGAAAGAGTGGAAGTGACTTAAGCACGAATACTACCGAAGCGGAGACTAAAGTGGAGCTGAGAGGAGATGTGAACGATTCTATCAACGCACAGCCAAGGCCAGCGTCGGTGTTCCCAAGTTCATGTGACCACAATAGGCACCGGCAGCAGGGTGCAAAGGGGTGCACTTGCACCCCCCTGTAGGGAAAGAAAATATATTGAAAAGATTTAGATATTTTTTACTATGAGTACCATAGTGTTAATAAAATATTGAGGCGTGTAGGTCCTGTTCATCAGATTGTCAATCAATTTTATTTAGTGTCCTCGTCTACTCTATTTCTGTGAACACAGCAGGAACAGGTCGCTTACGCCTCGTGTCTTCCATTGTCAGAGCCGTAGGAAGGGGGAGGGAGCCAAATCTTGGGCAACTATAGAGAAACCAATCTATCTGAGGCGGAAAGCAAAAATTTCCGAGCTCGCTTCGCTCGTTATAGGTTATATGGACAAAAATGACTTAGTTTTTCCGAGAATATCTTAAATTATACTTGCTCACTTCGCTCGAGTTGTTCGTATCTTATATCCTTTGCGTTTCAAAAGCTTTTCTTTGAAATAGGCAGAATTAGCACTATTTCTATAATAAAGATCAAAAGAAAAACTTATCAAGTTTGAGGTGGGTGCTTTTGCTGTATTTAAATGATTATTTCTTTTAAATAGTGGATCACTCTTTAGCCTAACTCTTTAATAAAACAAAAACAGCACCCCATGAAAAGAATATTACGTAATTTCAAATTCAAATAACAATAAAGTATATTTAAAATTCGTTTTGACGTCTATCCGAACGCATTCAAAAAACCAAGATGGCGGTATAACGGTAGCGTTCAAAACAGTGTCAGCCAATTTAGTTTTCAAAATGGCGATACATTATTTATTTATTCAGAACATACGGACAGACTTACAAGGTACAGTTAAGTTAGTGAATAGATTAGTTTTACCAATTCATGCAATCTTAGGGTCATGAAACATTGAGTGACGGCATTCGACGGTTTCTCCATACAAAAAAAGCACAAAGTATGGGACCTCCTCCCCATCCTTTAGCATGGACGCGAGACACAGGCGCTCCCATACATTGCGCTCTTTTTGTATAGACCAACCATCCAGATTTGTCCGAACATGACCAGCTTTTGGCCACCTGTCTGGACTTGTAATTTTTCCAGACTTTACAAACTAGGGGTCATTTTAAGGAAAAAAAACAAATGACTATCGTAAAAGGAATGATTGAAACGTAAAATATTGCCTTTTATACAAATGCCAGTATTTTTCAAATTTCGAATTGGTAGCCCTGTTAGGGACTGACTTACACGGTACAGTAAAGTGAATAGTTTTGTTTTACCAATTGATGCAATATCTTATGGGGCCTTTTGTGAATTAATTTTTGGTTGGTGGTTATCTAGAACTTTGGTTAGCATGAATTTCAATTTGAGACTACTGAAATAGGACGATTCGGAAAGGTTTTATGTTAATTTAAACTGAGCTAGTTACTTTATTGAGTTTTGTACGAATTCTTTTAGTTTTATTGAGTTCATTAGGTGTGAGAGGTGCTAATGGGACACCGTTAAGGTGGAAACGCCAGGGTGACCCGCGAAATTCAATTTTTCTTATGTTTTTTGCAATTTGCTGGTCAGTGTCAAGTTGTATGGTGATTTAAATATGATTCGCGACTGTACGTATGTGTTTACATAATTATAATTATCAATATAACCGTAAGAGCCAGATATAATTTAGAAATTATGTCTTTTCAAGGGAGGGAGAGGCAGACCAAAGAAAATCTGGATGAATTGTGGGGAACATGAAAGAAACAGGAGTAAATAATAGCGTGGCGGGTGACGGAAAAAAATGTATTGCGCCGGCACCAATTAATCATCAATCGGCCTAGCCTTTTCCCAACTATGTTGGGGTCGGCTTCCAGTCTAACCAGATGCAGCTGAGTACCAGTATTTTATATGGAGCGACTGCCTATCGGACCTCCACAACCCAGTTAGCACTGGGTAATACAATACTCCTTGGTAACACTGGATGTCATACTTTCAGGCCACTGACTACTTAACGACTATCAAAGATCTACAAATGACAGCCGGGACAACGGCTTAACGTGATTTCCGAGGCACGGAGGAAATTCGGTATGTAATGGGTTGTCATCCATCCACGGACAAACCTAGGCCAAGATCGACCCGAATGGCTGTTATTATTTAGCCACGAGCTCCTCAACCGACTCCAAGTAGTATGGTATATGAGCAGGAAAATGATGGTGACGATTATTAATTCCTAGTACAGATATGGTATATGCGTATTTACAACGTGTGAGTAATCCCAGCTATCTGATATCGAGATTCTGTTGTGACTAACTTTTTTTTGATCGATAGCTGATAACTTTAGATTACGAATTACGGCTAATTTTGCCAATATGATTAACACCAGTATGACGCATAATCCACTACGTCGTTACTAAAACTGGGACAGTTGCCTCAAGTCTGCAAGCAGTCTTGTCATCATCATCATCAGCCTACAGCAGTCCACTGCTGGACATAGGCCTCCTCAATCGCACGCCACTCAACTCGATTCTCAGCTGCCAGCAGCCATCCTGCGAAGATCTTCACATCACCGAGCCTAAGGCATCCCACCTTACGTTTGCCGATTCGCGGTCTCCACTCAAGGACACGTCTACTCCAACGGTCATCGGTTCTACGGCTAATATGACCGGCCCGTTGTCACTTCAGCTTACTTGTTCTGTGAGCTATGTCGACAACTCTGGTCCTCTGTCAGATCACCTCGTTTCGGATGAGATCGCTCAGAGAGACTCCAAGCATAGCCCGTTCCATAGTCTTGCCATACATTATGTGCCATATGACCTGCGTGCGTCGGTGTTCTAATATTAATAGGCTTCTTTTGGGTTAGCTCGTTCCATCTTCGACCTCATCTCAGTCCTCAGGACCAGATTGAGGTCAAGAGTAGACCCATTTAATAAAATTAAAAAAAAATAACATTCTTCATTAACCGTTTTTTAACCCGACTGTGACGAAGCCCAAAAGGAGGGTTATGGTTTTGAACTACAAGTATGTTAGAATAGAATATTAATTTATTGTTGATTTAGGTGGGTAACAAATAAAGGTGGTAATATTGGTTAACATCCTCACCGAATGCAGCGGAATACTAGGATTTTACAAGAAGCAATTGCCTAACTGACCTCCACAACCCAGGCAATACTGTATTTCGGGAACAGCTTACACATGTCTAGGAAATGAAATGCGTGACCAAAAATAATCTCGACCATGATCGAGATTTCGAGAGTGACCGCGCGAGACTTGCTTCTTACGCTTAGCATACTGTCCTATACTATTAAATGAGCAATATTTGTATATATATTTGTTATTATGTTCTCGAAAACGGCTCTAACGATTTCGATGAAATCGAATACAATATACCTGGTTCAAGCGGGTTAGTAACATCGGCTATGATTACGCGGCGTGCTGATCGGTCTATCACCACTATGTCAGGCTTATTGGCTACACAATAGTCCTGTGTCTAATGACAAGCTGATCCCATTACAACGTGAAATGGTCCTTCTCGAAAATTGAGTTGGGCACAAACTTGTAATACAGTACCTCAGAATGCACAAATCATTATTAGTATCCTAATTTCATAATTCCTAATTAATATTATAAATGCGAAAGTAAGTTTGTTTGTTACCTTTTCAGTCTTAACCAATCATCCTGAAATTTTGCATATACGTTGTCAGATGTACAGAAACGGACATAGGGTACCTTTCATCCCGAAAAAAGGTACTGTTCCTATGATAATAGATGGCGCCACGTGTCTTTCGAATCGTGATTGAATAATATTATTACAAGCAGAGTACAACCCGAATTGATTGTCAAATTCTAAACTAACGCGAGGGAAGCCGCGGGCGAAACCTATTAATTATATAGTTTGTGATTTATTGCGTTACGAATGCGTTTGCAGATAATAATGACTTGCCATTTTTTTGTTGATTCATTCATGAATGCTGCTTTATTGATAAAAACTACCCTAAGCATGTGTAGTTTTAATGTTCATTAAGCATTTGTCCGTAAAAAATCGTATTCTTTTAACATGTAGAATGGATAAAATAAGAAATGAGTACACAAGAGGAAGTCTGAAAGTGGCGCCAGTGACTGCAAAGTTGTGCGGTAATCAGCTGTCGTTGTATGGGGCTTCTTATGGTGGAGGAATGGGTATAATACCACTATTATACCCAAAAACTATGACGATTTAAGACCAAAGAAATGATGGATGAACTGTGTAAAGGAACATATGGCAAGAAAGGTGTCTGATGAGATGACGAGTAATAGAGAAGTATGGACGAAGAAGACATGCTGCGCCGACCCTAATTGAATTGGAAAAAGGGCAAGAAAGAGAATGATTCTTTTAAAAAGTAGACGATCTCGAATAACTCAAATCTCGATCCCGTCAGATAGCCGAGCGAGATCTCGAGCCCAGCCTTAGCTAGCACGTGCGATGTCGATATCTCAAGATTACTTTCCGCATGCGTCACGACACGATATATTATGTTGTTTTTATAGGCATAAGCAGAATTAGTACTAGGATAACGGTAACTTATCTTCTGCGTTATTTACCGAAGTCGATGGCCATGAAAGAATTGATTATTTTATTTTTTTTATCCTGCTATGTTTACGTTGTTTAGATAATCGTGATAGGTATGGTTCTTAATGGAATTTGGGTAAGTAGATAGTACTTGAAGAGAATAAGGCGGGTGATACACTTGTACAGATCGATTCTGTAGTATTTTTTAACAACATAACATAACATAACATCACGCCTGTAATCAGAGGCAGAGATGTATCGAATATTACACCCACATTTCGCCAGTTTTATTTAAGTTCCATGTAACAAGGGGTGAGCCTATTGCCAACAACGGCACAGATCTAGACTTAGTTAGGAATTTCTCAGTAGCAACGTACTGAGAAATTGATGATGTCATGATATTGATTCCCGGGTCAGGCAAAGTGTTATTGGATTTTTCCATCAGAAATAGTAGCTGCTACTAAGAAATTTCTTCCACGAAGTCTGGATTCGTGCCCGGTTGATGGCTAAAGGCTCGCCCCCAATAGGTACACCTCTGCCTAACAGGCAGGATTACAGGCGTGATGTTATGTTATGACTCCCTTCTTCTCAGTTGTTCCCTCTTGACGGACTGGTCGTGGTCATGGGGGCCGCTCACAACTGCAGTCGCTGCCATCGCGATCATTTTCCACCGGTCTCTATTGGCCGCATGGCGAGCACATTCTGCCAGAGGGATCTTGGTGACAGATTTGATGGAATCTGTCCATCGTGTTCGTGATCGCCCACCACAATTTACGTCAAAATCTATAGAGTTCCGCTTCGGAGCCAGACACAGACAGGGAACAACTCGGGTGTTCGTTCACTTGAAATACTTGACAGAGACAATATATCTTTCTTGTACGGTCTTCTATACTCTGTGCAAGTTTGAGTGGCATAGATACAGTTTCCACAGGCAATTTACGTCAATAAATAAGTCCAGTCCAATCCTGCGCCAGTCTGGAGCTAGACACAGACGCGATAAATTTGACATATAGCCAGACTGGACATCTCAACAATACAAGGGCTATCGAATACTGACTGTGTCATTTTTCAAAGGGAAGCCGGTAGGAATCGAGTTGCATGGAACCTTCGCCACTGTCGCCCACGTGATCTTATGACCTCGACTCTGCCCTGAATCACCAAACGCTCCACCACACACAATTATTACTTACACCTCTCCGTAACCCTTCAATGCGGACCGGAACGTGTGTCCACCTCTTTGGAATCATGAAGTGCGTCTGCTAATCTATCAAGGTCACGATTCAATAAAATGTGACGTTTCTGATAACATCGGACTTAAACATAACTGGCGAAATGTAGGTGTACCTACCTACTATTATGTACAGACAACAGCACATCAAGCTAAAATAATCTGTCAAATTTCTTTGATAGATTTTGAACTTTATTTATTTTTTTATGTACATTTTACGGCTAATAGCCGAAATGCGGATACACCAGGTTTTAGCCGGGTACAACTAGGTGCAGCCGGTTAAACTTAGATGTATCTTGCTTATCTTCGGTTAGAACATGCAACCAATTTGGATGTAGCGCTCGGCGGCCGCTGCCGCGACACCGCTCGCTGCTCTCGCTCGGCTCGCGCGCGTTTGTTCACAGTTCTAACCTAACCTAACCTAATCCATTTGGTCGGTGTGTCCTAGCAATAAAAAGGATACACAACTGTTACCGGCCGCATCTAGGTATAGCTGGTTAGAACTAGTTGTAGCCGCACTTCGGCTTTTAGCCGTAACATACACACGAAATACAGAAAAGCAGAAAGGAACAGAAAATAGAACAAAGGTGATGCTTATTTATACTCTTCCAGCATACCTTTAAAAGAAGATACTAAAAAAGAGATATAATAGACAAGGACATAGTGTGTAAAAGAAGAAGAGAAAATGGAATATATAAAGCAGAACTATTTAAATCTAATATACCATATAAGAATATACTAACATACTTATAAATAGAAAGACAAAATATACAACATTAGTTTTAGTATATGCGAAACCTGATACGTGTCTAGTATTTTTATGTCAAGAATCTATGTACAAAATTTTAAAACTGTATCATGAAAAATCACAAAGTTCTAAGCTTGTTCTGTTACCTAGTTGTCCGCACAAAAACGCGGTCACAAAGTAGCGCGCGACTACAAAAAAAAAAAAGCTTCGTCTCGAGCTCATTGATAATAATAATTTGGCAGTAGGTACCTAAATTATTGCGATAGGTACTTAATGTCGCTCGGTGTCCAACTTTTAACTTTTTTAAATATTTTTGGGAAAAAATATAACATGGTTTAAAAATTATTGGAATCGATTCAGTTACTTATTCTGAACAAACTATTATTCAGGTTTCGCATATACTTAAAATAATGTTATATAAAAATACTATAAATACAATAAAATAAATAATAGTAAATACTTATGCAACTATGGAAAGATCATGTTCTTTCACTCTTCTTTTGAAGACAGTTTGGCAGTCCCTAATGCCAGGCGGAGGGTAACCGCACGGCGTGTACAATGAAGGAATAAGTGTAGAAGTCGGTAAAGTGTGGAGGGGATTTAAGGAGGTTCCTAAGATGCGACCTGAAGGTGCATCAGAAGGACGGGAGTAGGAAAAGCGTTCCCGCAGATAGGATGGCGTTTTAGAGTTATGAAGCCGTGATAATTACACAATACGCACATGAATCCGAAAAATCAGAGGTGCGTGTATTCTCGTGACCTATGACTTGACAGTCCAAGGGCCGACTACTAGGCTATCACTGCTATAATTATCACTGCTTCGGTAAAGGAAAACATCGTGAGGATGCAGCATGCCTGAGAGATATTTCTCGACGGCATGTAAAGCCCAGTCAGAGGCAGTCTACGCATGATGTTGACAACGTGCTAAACTTGGCTATCACCAAACCGTAGGTGTTCTTTAGGGCACCTACCTACACGTCATGACTCAAAATTATAGCATCATCTTCGGACAGTCAATGAGAGGACATCAAGGGATGTCACCAATAGGAGCAGTTCACGAGGATGTCCGTGTTCTTCCCCGTGGACCGGTGGCCGCTCGTTTTTTCTTAACACACTAACATTCGAATCTCAACCTTGAGCTTTAAGAAGAAGGTGCTTAACGCATAAACAGAGGCCCATGGCCGGCATAAATACTCTGACACCAGGTTAGGCACTTACCACACGATAAAGAAGGAAGGGTTCTGAAGGATGTTAAATAGCAGACACAATATCCGATAGTTCCAGCGAAGTCGAATTGGGAGCCATTTGAGTATTTTGCGACAGTTAAAAACATGAACATACTTTTTAAGCTTAAATACAAAACGAATACAGATGTTTTGCAAGCGCTCAAGTTTATTTAAAAGCCGAATAACAGGCAACGGCGTAGTCTGTGATGGGTTTAATGAGATATCGCAAGGGAACTTTATTGCTAAAGCGTTAGGTTCAAGGTTGATTGGGAAAATTTGACAGTTTCGTGTAGCTCGATGTGCTGGCGTTTGTGAACCTGTCGGGGATTAGAGAGATGATATGTTAACTGAAAATTGTGCGGACCCGACCCTTGCTCGAGCCAGCTCGCGATGCTGAAATCAGCCCCTAAATAATCTCACTCAGATACAGCATGTCAATATGCTGCCCTCCGCAGCGACGACCTAAGCTGAGCCTCATACCCCACAGGGGGTGCCCTTAGCGTGTAATCGCTTAGTTTGTAAGTTATGTGCCCCTGGCTGGAGGCCTTACTTTCAAGGCATCCACATGATAGTCGTGTTAAGCAGAAGCCAGCCTCATAGGTGGCTCTGCGAGATGGCATTCAAGAAACAAAAAAAAAAAAAATAAGCCGATTGTGAATCAAGTTTTTTTTGCCGTCCCAAAATAGGAACATTCTGGCAGATGATGAAGTGAACTAGTCAAGCACTTCTTAAAATGATTCCTTCAATTTGAATGTAGCACCCGAAAATGAAAATTTTAATTTATTAATTTTCAAAAAATCGGTAAGAAAACAACCGGCCAAGTGCGTGTCGGACTCACGCATGAAAGGTTCCGTACGTTCGAAGTAGGGGAGGGGAGACCCCTTTAATTTATGTTTAGTGCTTTAACGGCAACAGAAATACACATTCAGTGAACATTTCAACTGTGTACCTATTACTGATCATAAGATAAAGCCCGCTGACAGACAGACGGACGGATAGTGGAGGCTTAGTAATAGGGTCCCGTTGGTTACCCTTTGGGTACAGAACCCTAAAGACGACAGCTGTTTAGCTGTTTCCTAAAAAACTGCAATATCTACACGGTTAAAGTGTATGGAAACGCTGTTTTGTTTTTTATAACCGATTATAAATTTTTATGTGCGTAGTGTGGGGTCACAATAATGTCGATGACGAATGCATACGTAGTTACCGTGTGTGTGTCAATGATTCCAGATCTTCTAATATACGGTGTAAACGGACCCTTCACGAAGCCGTCAACCAAGCATTCTGTACATCAAACTAAGTAACTCTACGCCAAAATTAATGCTGGGAAACGACTTTTTTTGGGTGAAAAATCACGTTTGACGGCAGGACTCGATGGGAAGCACTCAAAGCATTATGCTGATGAATGGATTGAACAGTACGAGGGTCGTAGAGCTGTTTAAAGTAAAAATCTTAAATTAAACACATGTATTAAAAAAAAAAACTTTTGAAAAAGTAGGAACTTTGACCCCCAATATCTCCGTAACTAGAAGGTTCCCAGGTATGGTCTAGAACAACAATATGATCGCAAAGACGAGGAGAATAAGTGCCTTTCGGCTTCATTAAGGGGTTATGCTACAACCTGTATAAAAATCTCGTGTCACGGTGTCTGTGGTCAAACTCCTCCGAAACAGCTAGACCGATTTTTATGAAATTTTTTATGTATATTTGGTAGGTATGAGAATAGGTCGTAAATAATATTTCACATCGCTAATTTCTGTGGACGAAGGTCACGGCGCACAGCGAGTTTACTTATAAAAGTCTTACTTAAAACCCATATCTGAATTCCTACGTCAATTCAACAATTTTTTGACTGTTCCGTCATCATAATCATAACTGTTATCACTGAAAGATTATCACTTTGTCAGCATGACCACTTTGAATTTGCAGTTGAAGGTGGCGCTGCTGATCAAGAAAACAAGCATCGATATGTCAAGCTTGGTACATTTATTTTAGTTCTGTGTTTTCCCGCCCGCACGGATAAGTTGGTTTTGTAGGCCTCTTGTCATTTGTGACGTGCAAGTGACAGCTTAGGATAATAATTCAATACTCATGCTACGGTAGGCATGTCATCTTACTACGTATTATTCCCTTTATTTATTTATTTATATACATACCTAATTATGTTTTAAATATTCCTGTAAGTATACAACAATATCAAACACTTAAAAAAAAAAACTAGAAAAACCCGGCTAAAAAAATACAAAAGCAAAATTAAGGCACATTTTAAATTAAACAAAAGTTGTAAACAGACGGGGCCCACCCAATTCTCATAATTTTATAATCAAGCGCCTCCTACCTAGACTACATCTAAATAAAATAAAAAGTCATTCATTCAAAATAATCTGATAATCCCAAAAATGACGTAACATATATAGACGCGTCATGCGTGAACATCACGGCACTCGAAAACAGCGTAAATACTATCGGTAGCTAGATAGCTACTTAGACGCATGAAGAAAGGGAAAGAAAATTAAATGCCATCTACGGAATTCCTGTTGTTAGAGAGAGATAAATATTTTTTTTTAATAACGTTGTCATTCTGTGGTGCATGCTCATTGGCTGAGCGTGACTACCTGAGGCGCCAGCCGCCATTAGAAGGCATCGATAAAATAGAATTTAATAGATTTTTCTTGATACTTACGCATGAAATGATACTTTTTTATCTTTCACAGTCGCAGTATAATTTGTAAATTTCCTAAAAACATAGGACGGACTTTTATTTTGTTATTTCAGGAAGTTCTTCACACAAGTTAATTTAACCCCATGTCAATTAAATTATTTAATAAATTACCTAGTGAACAGAAAATACCTACCCATTACTTTATTCCGAAAGAAATTGTATGCCTGGTTAGTCAATAAATGTTTCTACACGACGCAGCCCCTGTAGCATGACCACCGTAGACAAAGATTTCTTTGATGGAAGAATCGACAAAATGACAGATAGTGCAAAGAAATCTGTCATTGTGTCGATAGAATCTGTCATTTTGTCGATTCTTCCGTATTTATAAGAATTTCAAATTATTGTATCACCTCACTATGTTCTTATTCTAGTTCAATAATTTGTTAAGCTAGTAAAATTAAAAAGAGTACCTACTGATGTATAGTTATGTAACCCATTTCGTTTCTTTGTTATCATAGATTAGGTTTCTTTGTTATTTGTTATTAGAAATTAGCTTTTATTTTATGTTTCCTTTATCTGAAATGGTTAATATGAGGATCCTTAGTGATATATTATGTAATGTAACATTTATTTTTACCATCTATCTACCCTTATTATGCGAATAAATTATTTGATTTGATTTGATGTCACATACAGCCGCAGCACTTTTCTGTATGGTGTCCGGACGTAAAGAATAGCACCATCCCATATCTTCCCGTGGGTGTCGTAAGAGGCGACTAAGGGACTAACCAGAGAATGGGCAGCAGCGTTCTCTGTGTTTTATAACAACCATACTGCGATCGCCAACCCGCCTGCCAAGCGTGGCGATTATGGCAAAACCCCCCTTCTTGGGAGAGGCCTATGTCCAGCAGTGGACGTCTTTCGGCTGAAATGATGATGATGATGATGACAGCCGCAGCACTGGTTGGTACGCGACTAAATGGAAGTCCGGTAATTACCTTACATTCATGTTGCCACTACAGAGCGCGGGTAATGTATCTATACTATAAACAAGGTGTAAATGGACCCTTCACGAAGCCGTCAACCAAGCATTCTGTACATTAAACTATGTAACCCCACGCAAAAATTATTGCTGGGAAACGACCTTTTTTTTGGGGTGCTAAATCACGTTTACGATAAAACTCAATGTAACGCACTCAAAACATTGTACTGATGAATGCATTTAATAGTAGACGGGTCATGGAGGCATAATTAAGATAATGCCTTAAACATTAGTGTTAAAAAAAACAGGTGAAAAAGTTGGAACTTTGACCCCCAATATCTCCTTAACTAGAAGATTCCCAGGTATGGTCCAGAACTAAAAAATAATCGCAATGACGGGGAGAACAAGTGCCTTTCGGCTTCGTTAAGAGTCTCTTTACACCCTTTATATCGTTAGATAATCCGCACTTTGAACAAAATCAAATCAAAATCAAGATATTTTATTTCACTTATAAAACGTCGACAAAAAGGTGCACGGTTCGGGTTGGTCGTTTCCTATGGAGAAGAACCGGCAAGAAACTCCATGGTTACTCTTTTCAAACCATTTGGTGTAACAATATTATCATGGATATAGCATTTGTACTTAAAAAATGTAGAACAGAATAAAAAGTTAACAAGCAGCTGGGAATCTACAAAGCCTACAATGTTCACACATTCACAAACAATCGATAAAAAAGAATCTATACAGTTGATGAACTACGTTGCAAAAGGCCTCTTCTCCTACAGCGAAGGCAAGAGCATTGATCACCAAGCTTGCTAACTACACGTTAGTGATTTCAGGGTCTTAATAAAAAGTTTTGAAGACCTGGATGTCTTCCTTGACAACTGGCTAAAAAACCGGCCGAGTGTGATTCGTACTAGCACATGAAGGGTTCTGTACTATCTTATTAGGGGAGCCCCGTGTAGTCAGTGGCCCGAAAATCTGACAACCATGTCAGATTTTCGGGCCACTGACTACTAAAAGACTGTCAAAGATCTACAAATGACAGCCGGGACGAACGGCTCAACGTGCTTTCCGAGGCACGGAGGAAACTCAGAATGTTATAGGTGGTCACCCATCCACAGAACAACCTAGGCAAGCACGAGTTAACCTAAAGATCGACCCGAGCGGCTGTTATGTCGCTCCATGTAAAATACTAGGTGACATACAACCCTTGGTAAGACTCGTAGTCAGATTTTTAAGCTTCTAACTACTTGTAACGACAATCAAGATCTACAACTGGCTTAAGATGCTTTCGGAGTCATGAAAGAGTCTCGCTTTGTTAAAGAGATGGTCAACCCATCCACAGACCAACCTCGGCAAGCATTGCTTAACCACGTGAAAAACACAGGTCAGTAAGAAAACGTTCAAATCAGATAAACAGTTCCTTAATTCTAAATAATTAGGCATTAAAAGATAGTCTAATGTAATAATATGTAGATAAACCTGTATGGTAACAAAAAAATTAAAAGGAAAAATTCCGTTACGATAAAGGTAATTTATCTAAAAATTTCGTTAAAATCCCTTTATTTATTGTTTTGCATTCTCGGTGCACGTGTACTTAATGTACTTAAAAGTGACAAAATACCTGATAAGTGCGATTCCGATTCGATAAGATGGTCAATCCTATCTTATCGAGTGGAGCTATGCGAAAATGATGATAGAAAAAAAAGGGAAATTATTAATCGGGCGAATCAAAATGGAATGGGCGACTTATATACTGAATATTAGATGACGTAACTATTAGATCAAGTAACGATTTATCCGGTCATTGCTGCAAGGAGAAAA
The DNA here is from genome assembly GCA_905163415.1 of Noctua fimbriata. Taxonomy (NCBI): domain Eukaryota; kingdom Metazoa; phylum Arthropoda; class Insecta; order Lepidoptera; family Noctuidae; genus Noctua; species Noctua fimbriata. The sequence continues at coordinate 5,401,439 of LR990950.1, forward strand.
TATGAAGCCAGAGCGAGCGAAGCGAACTCGGGACTTATGGCACTCCGAGTCGGACAGGCTAGGTTCGAAGGGGATGGTGGGGTCCAGTGAGCGGACGAAGCGGGCGAACTAAGACCCCGGCGTCCCCTTCGTATTACGTTACTTTAAACCCTGCAAACAGGAATAGGAGGCCCGCGCAGCGGGGCAAGTATTTTCACCCCTTTAATTAGAATTTATTTTCGCTCGTTTAAATACTATTCATGATCATCATCTGCCTAGCCTTTTCCCAACTATGTTGGGGTCGGCTTCCAGTCTAACCGGATTCATCTGAATAAAAATATTTTACATGGAGCGACTGCCTATCTGACCTCCACAACCCAGTAAGTACAGGGTAATACGGTATCCCTTGGCAAGACTGGTTGTCAGACTTTTTGGGCCACTGACTACCTGTAACGACTGTCAAAGATCTACAAATGACAGCCGGGACCAACGACTTAACGTGCTATATAATACTATCAAAAACACTCTGGAAACTCCAAAAATCTGAAGTTGACCAGGTGACTATTGGATGAACGTGGAAAAGGCGAAAGGAGTATGTGAAGAACTAGTTTAAGTAGTGCAGTACTAGTTTCTGCCTACCCCCACGGGAAAAAGGCGTGAGGTTATTTATATGTATGTATAAATACAATAGGTAATTATCTTATAACGATAATATTAAACAATTTGACGACACAGAATTAAAAAATATGAGATGACCTTCGGTTTCGGTTCATTAATTTAGTTACGCGTTTAGAAATACTATGTGCATACTAGCAATTGCAATAGCTTTCGGAGAAAGAATCATTGTAACCTCAAACGTACAGCAGTGATAGCCTAGTGATGTGACCGTCGGACTGCCAAGTCACAGGTCTCGAGTTCTCGACATTTGATTTTTCGGATTCATGTGCGTATTGTATAATTATCACTTGCTTCGAAGAAGGAAAACATCGTGAGGAAACCAGCATGACTGAGAGATATTTCTCGACGGCATGTAAAGCCAAGTCGAGCTCGTGGCTAAATAATAACAGCCCAACCGAGTTTCCTCCGGGCCTCGAAAATCACGTTAAGCCGTTGGTCCCGGCTGTCATTTGTAGATCTTTGACAGTCGTTAGGAAGTCAGAGGCCCAAAAAATCTGACAACCAGTCTTACCAAGGGGTATCGTATTACCCAGTACTAACTGGTTTGTGGAGGTCAGATAAGCAGTCACTCCGTGTAAAATACTCGTATTCAGATGCATCCGGTTAGACTGAAAGCCAACCCCAACATAGTTGGGAAAAGGCTAGGCAGATGAGGATGTAAAGCCAGGGCCCCTGAGCGGCATAAAAACTCTGATACCAGGTTGGGCACTAACTGGTGACAAAGCAGCCCTATTTAGGATCACTCTGCTTTCCTCTGTACAGGAAGGGGTCTAGAAAAGGTGGCCCAAAAATAGTCCTTCTCACCCATCATCCAGGTGCCAAACTGCGGGCGCTTGGACACGGACAAAATGCGGTCGAACGACTTTGCATCCCCACATTGAACATACGGACTCTGCTGGACAACGACCGTAACTTATGCCAAGAGAAAATAAAGCTCGCATAGCAAGATAAAGCTGTAATAAGCGAAACCCACCTGAATGACAGTAGAGAGCTTCGTGAAGATCTTGGAGGCTACACCTATTACTGAAGCGGGAGTCCTTTTGGTGGAAGAGCGGGAAGCGTTGTAGGCTTTGCTATTCGAAATGGTTTGGCTAGAGATCTAACTGAATTACCTAAGGGCGTAAATGATCGCCTCATGACTCTACGCCTTCCAATTTCTAACAACAAATACGTCCACTCTGCCTTCACCGGATGAGGATAAAGAAGAATTTTATCAAAATATAATACACTCTCTTGAGAACATCCCAAAATGTGACAAAGTTATTTTGTTGGGGGGTTTTAACGCTCGTGTTGGCACCGAAAATGATACTTGGAACCGAATCTTCGGCAAGCATGGAATAGGGAAATGCAACGATAATGGACTAAGGCTATTGTCGTTATGTGCCGAATTCAATCTTCACATCAACAATACATTCTTCCGTCTTGCTGAGAAATGCAAGACCTCGTGGATGCACCCAAGATCTAAGCACTGACATCTGTTAGACTATGTAATTGTTCGCCAAAAAGATTTGCGAGACGTTCTTGTGACGAGAGCGATGGATGGAGCTATTGGATGGACTGATCACCATCTTATTAGATCAAAGATGTACCTGCAGTTGAAAGCTCCACGACGAGCTCCCTATAAAATTCCATCTAAACTCGCCTTCTCATCTAGCAGAGATACTGTCGATGCCATATCCGTCGTTAGGCAACTCCAGGAGAAAAGCTTGGAACATCAAAGGCCTCTCTATATTTGCTTTGTCGATTTAGAGTAAGCATTGAGATTGCATTGCGGCCGTTCGCAGTATACAGACGTGCTCGTTAGCAGTATTTATTTAATTAACGCAATAATAGTGACCTTCTTTAGTATTTTGCTAAGTGTGTAGTTTATTAAACAATGGAAACATAAAAATAGTGAACTGGTAGAAAATGGATAACAGCCCCGGTAATTTTAGTAGTCGAGTGCAACCCAATGCCTTGCCAGTGACAAGCCACCAGTCAGTTTTCACCATAGAATTTGTATCCACGCCCGACATCCAAAAATGGATGACATCCATTCAGAAATGAGGTTTGCTCTATTGCCACAGATGGCAAACTCAACTCGGAGCAGAAATTGAAGATTACCAACCTAAGCCGTAAAGTATAATCTTACACCTCTGAAATGACAGTTCTGTATCAGGCTCTGAAGCAGAAAGCCCATCAAGCCCTCAACATAATCGATGCCTAGAAAGAAAAACGTAACATCACAGTACAAATTTTGGAGCTCAAACAGACTTTTAAGGACTCTAGTGCCATGGGAACCGCTTCGTTTGCCGATATGGTGAAGAAGGAATTCAGTGATTTCGTTCTACCAAACAATTTAAGTTCCGTAGCAGTTTATCCCAACAATAAACTGCAGTTGGGTAACGAGACAAAAAACCGCGTGCAAAACATCATACGCCTTGACGAAATGAAGATCCATGTATGTGCTATGCGGAAAACCAAAAGGAGGTGGAGGTGGAGGTGTTATTATCAGGAGCGAGACCAAACAGGAGGCTGATAAACTCAACAACGCAGTCCAGATTTCTACATCAAGACTCACTGCCGACGAGCCCATCAAACGCAAACCTCGGATCACGGCTACTTAATACGGCGACTTCTTTGTCTTCAGGATCAACTACGAACAGAACATCGCCGACAAGTTACCTGCGATGTCAGTGGAGACCTTTTTGGCCGAAGTTAAATTTAGCCACAAATCTGGGAAGAAAGATACATCTACCATTAACTTTGTTATCGAAGGTCCAGCCATGATACGGAAAGCTTTAATATCTCAGGTAAGGCTTTTCATAAATTGGACTTCCTACCCTGTTAGGAACTTCACTTTGGTTACTAGGTGCTACAAGTGCCAGCAATTTAGTCATGCAGCAAAATCATGCCAAGAGGTACACTCTGCGGACACTGCGGAGAAGCAGGACACTCGACGTCAGAGTGCGCGAAGAAAGCTAACATACCTAAATGTGCAACGTGCTTTCGGTTTAAAAAGCCTAATAACCACAAAACGGGAGATGTTGAGTGCCCAGCTAAGAAATTAACAGAATATAGGTATGTCAACTCCATCGACTACGAGGGCGCGTATACTCTAGGTTAGACTTCCGCGTTTGACACATTTTGCTGACACAACATGGTAATAACAGATCACTGCGCTGACATACTTTTCATCATTTTTTATTGTCTAAGCACATTAGTCGCTAGATGCAAATATCGAATATAAACAAGGGCGCCTTGAATGTGTTTTTCAACCTAGTTTTTAATTCTGCTGGCGCAAACATTTTCCTGTAATAATTATATTTCTAGTTCTAAGTTAAATAAAATAAGTTTATCATTATGTAATGTTAAATATTAAACAAAAAAACTACTGACTTACTTAAAGCATCTTATCCTAGAACAGGCATCTAATATTTTTATACCTACCTTTTTAGTTTCAGATTCGTATTGTATTTTACCTTCTGGGATTCTGAATAAAGATTTATTATTATTATTTGATAGAGTTTCGCGTGAGGCCTTAGGCTTATTCTCAAAAAGTACGGTGTTCCAAAGAGGTTCGTCAACCTCATACGCCAATTTCATGTTGGCATAAAAGCGCAGATTTGACACGAAACCGAACTTACTGAGGAGATCCATATTATAAGTGGAGTAAAGCAAGGTTGCGTTATGGCACCCACTCTATTTGCCATTTACTTCGCGGTTGTTATGAAAGACGCCCTGCAGTACTGTAGTGACCAAATCCAATTAAACATCCGGACTGATACAAGGCGTGTTTGATGTCACTAGATTTAGAGCGAAATCAAAATTGCAAAAGATCTCCATTCTGGAGATACTGTACGCGGACGATGTGTGACTCATGTCCGACAGCATGGCAAATCTCCAAAGCTACGTTGACGCACTACACCAATCTTGTCAACGATTCGGCCTAGTGGCCGAGCTTCCAAGACGCAAGTCCTCAAACAACCACCGAGAAGCTGTGAAGCTGATGGTACCACTCTGAATCTACTAGAATCCACTAGAAGAAGTCACTCGGTTTAAATATATTGAAAGCAACATTAGGCATAATAACGCCTTGGCTTCGGAGATATCATCGCGGAATGCAAATGGCGCCGCGAACTTTGTACGGCTAAATGACCGTGTCTGGAGATACCATAACCTAAAGCTAGAGACAAAGATTAGTGTCTATTGATTTATTGAGCCTGTCCATTAAAAACAATGTTAGTTTACATTCGACAACAAAGAATTAACAACTTTATGTAATTACCTATATTAGCAAATAAACAAATTTTAATTTGAAACAGATATGGCTGCGCGGGGCACATGACGTTGAACCAATCAGCGCGCGAGGTGCGTTCCGTCGCATGCCATTTCACAATTTGACGGTTTCACTTCAATAGATTATAATTGTAAGCAGTATTTTACGGCTCACAATCTTTCGACAGATTACAATCTCGCTAGATAGATTATATTCTAACGGTATTATAATTTTGCGGTGACATCTACAAGGTTGTAATCCTACCTATCCTTCTCTATGGCGCAGAGATATGTTGTCTCTCTAAACCAGACATTAAGAAACTTGACACATCTTACCTAAGGTATCGGTTATAAGTTCCGACAGTTATGTTTAAATCCCATGTAATAGTGGGCGATTCTACAGCCATAAACCGCGCACAAATCAAGACACCTGACTGGGAAAATTTCTAATTGATTAACCCAATAACATTTTACACGACACGAGAATGGAACTCGGACAGGACCACTAGACAAACGAAACAGTCGACATTTGATAGAGTTTTACTATTAACCAAACCGTAAATAAAAAACCAAGGCCCGAAACCATGGAAATTCCGGGTACATCTCGTTTGGTAACTTTCCCGTATCGCCAACTAAACCAAAGACGTGCAAAACAAGTGAAAAAAGGTCCCCTTCGTAACTATTTTAATCTTTATACATTGGTTCCCGTTTCGTCAACCATAAATTTCAGCTGTGTTTTCTACGGAACAGTCAGCTCCCAAAGTTACAAGGAAACTTGTTGTTGAGGTTGCTATTTTTTGTCTCTCTCTGACACACTAAGGTTTCTTACGAGAGATCTCAATTTAGAATTTGATTAGAAAGTACTAGGAGAACAGAATCAAGAAGGTGTTGGTGCCGCTGAAATCGTCTTTTTAGTGAATACCTAACAAAAAGTACTAGGAGAACAGAATCATGAAGGGTACACTAGGTCTCTCTAGCACACTAAGGCTTGATACGAAAGGACTCAATTTAAACCATCATCATCATTCTCCTGTCCTTATCCCAATTTCGAGACGCAGCATGACGGAGCCTCACGTCCCAACCGCCGCGGGTGACGCCCCGGGCGTCGGGGGCCACGTGGTGGCTCCCGGCTACCGTAGGCGCGGACCTGAGGACAGTGAGTAATGAGCTAACTCGCCGTTCATCCGTCTTATGACGACAGGCCGTGTCGACGGCGCGTTAGTGTTCCACGCGCGCCTCAAAGAGATGTCAGCTGCGGGACTGTTCGATAGAGATACCGCGGCCCTGGAACACAAAGGGCTAAGAAGGAACATGGAGGGGTTTTAGTCAGTACAAGTCTAACACTCCCTTCGCTCCACTCCGAACGGGACCTCATTTGATGATTTACCATCCGAAAAAAAAACGCAGCGTGTCTTCTTCCAAACTACTCTAATAGTCATCATCTCATGAGGCACCCCCTTTCTTGCCATATCATCCTTCACACAATCCATCCGTCATTTTCCTCTACCAAGCTAAATAAAAAAAACCTCAGATTCCTTCATAAAACACCTAATGCCCATTCAAAAACCCATAAAAAAGCAATACTTCATCATTCTCTTGCCCTTATCCCAATTTATTTAGGGTCAACGCAGAATGTCTTCTTCTTCCACGCTTCTCTTATTGTCATGAATCATCTAATGAGTCATGCCCTTTCAATGCGTATCATCTTTCACGCAGTCCATCTATCGTTAATTTTGTATTTCTTTACTCTTACAGCCAAATAAAACACCCGAACTCCCTTAAATTGAAAGAACCACAGCCCTTAACCAAGGATATTCAAAACTCCATACTCAAAGAACCTCCTTGCTTCGAAAATTGAACCTGTAAAAAAAATCTATCGAATATATATCAGAGCAAACATTCAAGGATGTATACAGTACGCCGTGAGCCTTGGTTGAGCACGCACGCTTACCCGTGCCCTATTTTTTTTTAACTTGACGTAACCTGTGGTTTTTACATTCCCGCGCTTTTTCCCGATAAAGATGGCGTATTGACAGGTATGTTTTACTTTTTATAGTGAGTTTTTTTATTGATTAAAACGTAACGCAATGCCCGTATGCTTTGAAGGGCTAGGCATTGTTGTATTAGAAGAAAGAAAGAAAGAAATAACATTTATTTGGCACATTTATTTTGAGCAGGAAAATCAGCTTCGTATTTATTATTTAAAAAATTAGTATTTTTTTCCTTTTTTTTTGTAGATATTTAGTTTAAATTTTCCTATAAGTCATGTAAGTTCTTAATATGAAGAAATCAGAAATCTGATATCAGAAATATTTATTTGTAAGAATGTAGTTTTACATAGTATGGTGTTATGGGTTTGTTTAAGTCCTTAACATTCTACCACAACTAATGGTGTACAAATATTCAGATGTCTCTTAAATAAATTAAATAAGTATACTTTATTTTATGATTTGTGGTTTACAATATGCATTAATATCATTATAATAAGGTAATCGTTACTTTAAAATCAATGTCAAAATTAAGTACTTATAAGTCAGTTAAGTAGTTCATGAATTCTTACAATATTCCATATACAGGGTGTAAATAGACCCTTCACATAGCATATTAGTACAACTTTATTTCACTACTTTTTGTTTGCTGGTTTATATCGATTAATATAATGCCTCTCTAATCTCGAATGGTTAGGCAGAGGTGTACCTGACACACTTACATTACGCCAGTTATGTTTAGATCCTATGTAATAGAAGGCGAGCCTATTGACATCAACCGGGCACAAATCCAGACTCCGTAACTAAGTATTCGATCAATTATTGATCTTAAATAATGGCGATCCAGACGACTTAATACCTTGGGCATTTTCTACCAGTCTACGTTAGGGTGATGCAGAGACAAAACAAAAATAGAAAAAAAAAAAAATCTCATACAGCTCGAAGTCTGACTTAGTGTCGTTGTGTCTATGGTCATCCGCTGCCTAGACGTTTTCTTTTCCGGCGGTAATAGATGAATAATGTCGAATAGTTGGTTAGGTTAGAAGCTGGTGGCATGTGTCAATCTTCAGATTAATCCACGCTTGCTTGGTCTGTGGATGGATGACCATCCATTACATACCGAGTTTCCTCCGTGCCGCAGAAAGCATCTTAAGCCATTGGTCCCGGCTGTCATTCTTAGATCTTTAATAGTCGTTACAGGTAGTCAGTGGTCTGAAAGGCTGACAATCAGTCTTACCAAGGGTTTTCGTATTACGCAGTACTAACTGGGTTGTGGAGGTCAGATCGGCAGATGATGAATTTATCCCATTTATGTGGATAGCTATAAGAGTAGAGGAAGACCAAAGAAGCGATGTATGGACTGTGTGAAGTATGATATGGCTAGAAAGGAGGTGACTGAAGTATGGAGGACGTCAGCAGAGTTAGTCGAACTGTAAGTCACACCATCAATTAATAACACAAGTTAAAGCTAACACGTGATTTGCCCTAGGATGCCGTGAACTTGTATTGTGATAGCATTGCAACTGAGTACATTCAGTACATTTGCACCGAAAATTGAAACGTCATTAAAAAAAGTATAATATTACGTCAGTTCTTCCTTCCTTCCGGTCCTTTTAATTGAAAATTATGTTATCGTAGACTACCGTTTGCTCGTGGCTTTGCTCGCGTTAATTTAGAATTTGACAATCAATTCGGGTATAATTCAATATAATCAATCATGATTCGAAAGACACGTGGCGCCATCTATTATCTTAAGAACGTTATTGTTGTTTTCCTCGGGACGAGTACTTTTTTTCGGGATGAAAAGTACACTCTGTCCGTTTCTGTACACCTGACAACGTTTAAGAAAAATTTCAGGATGATCTGTTCAGTGGTTTTGTATAATTTAGTGCTTTGGGTTTTCAAGAAGTTCCCAAAAATGTTTTATTTTTTATTAAGCAACTATTTTCACACAAGTAATGGCTAGTTCCCTTTTAATAAAATGCTTTGCCCCTAACTTTATGAATATTAAAATTACTATTATTTTTAATGTTATAAGTTTTTACTATTCACTCTACTTAACTTTACTAATATCATAAATGCGAAAGTAAGTTTGTTTGTTTGTTTGTTACCTGTTCACGCCTAAACGACTGAACATACCGACAGAAATTATATACGTTGTCAGGTGTACTGAAACGGACATAGGGTACCTTTCATCCCGAAAAAAAGTACTGTTCCCAAGGAAAACAACAATAACGTTCTTATGATAATAGATGGCGCCACGTGTCGTTCGAATGATGATTGAATTATAATAGAATTGATTCTCAAATTCGAATTTTACGCAAGCAAAGCCACGGGCAAAATTTAGTATTAAAATAAATTAAACATCTTTTTTTTAACCATGCTTTTATAACTATGAAAAGAAGAAAATTAAGTTTAGCTATGAAAGTTGAACGCGTGTACAAAGTTTCGTGTCCGTGCTATTAACCGTTGAGGAGTTCTCTCGTGAGGAGGCGATTCTGGCTGCAGGATCAAGTCATGTCTGTCATAAAAATGTATGGTCACCAGAACCAAAGGTGTGTGCAAAATTTCAGCTCAATCGGTTGGGGGGAACTGGTTTGAAATTCAGTTGCAAGATTTGACCAATACATACTAACTAACAAGGCAAGTTAAAATAAACGCTCATGCAGGGTGTAAACAGACCCTTCACGAAGCCGTCAACCAAGCATTCTGTGCATCAAACTAAGTAACTCTACGCAAAAATTATTGCTGGTAAATGACTTGAAATGACAAAAGAAAATTGGGGTGAAAAATCATGTTTTTCGGTAAGTCTCAATGTAACGCACTCAAAACATTGTGTTGCTTGACGCATTGAAAAGTACTAGGGTCGTGGAGGTATTTAAAGTAAATTTGTAACATTAGACACTTGTATTTAAAAAAAAGCTTGTGAAAACGTTGGAACTTTGACCCCCAATATCTCCGTAACTAGAAGGTTCCCAGGTATGGTCTAGAACAAAAAAAATATCAAGATGACGAGAACAAGAAAAGGTGCGACCTCTCATTCGGCACAGCCAGTTCGCAAAATTTATACAAAACATAGCTTATCATCACGCCTGTAATCCCCGAAGGGTTAACCAGAGGTGTATTTAATAGTAAAGGTATTTTTTTCAGTCACATATAATAGGGGGCGAGCCTATAGCCATCAACCGAGCCCACATTAAAGATCAATCAGAATCATGACTACGCCAGTCCCAATGACGTGTCATTGGCACGCGCGATCGGTAAAACAAAATGACGCTATTGAATAAAGAGATTAAATAGTAATTTGTGAATAGGTATGATATAAAAGTATGGATTAATAAGATATTGATTTTGTATGTATAAGCTTGTCAACCATTTCGGCACTTTTTGATAAAATGATAACGAACGAATAATCTAGAAACCGGTTATACCGTCCCCACGTTGTGACTCAAATAGGTATATGATTCAACTACATAAGGCTCATTTTACATTGCAACATTATGTAACAAAATTGTAAACACAATAATGAACTTTATGTCGATTGTGTAACGTTGAGGAGTGACCAAATATAATAACAGCCGCACGGGTGGATCTTAAAGGTTAAGCAGCGCTGCCAGGGTCCTTCCGTGGATGGGTGACCATTCAATTCATACCGAGTTTCCTCCGTGCCTCGGAAAGCACGTATCATTTTGGAGTTGAATGATTCAGTTTTATGCCAATCAGTGACTGCCTCGTGTGTCTAGTGGTCGCAAGCGTGACGTCTGAGCATGAGGTCCCGGGTTCAATTCCTGGGTTGGCTAAAGTGTTTTTAAATCAGGAATTTGTCAGTAGAAGCCACGGAGTCTGAATTTGTGTCCGGTTGCCGGCAATAGGCTCGCCCCTTTTTATATGTGACTTAAAATATAACTGGCGAAAGGTGGGTGCACTATACAACATTAGTTTTAGTATATGCGAAACCCGATACACGTGTCTAGTTTTTTTATGTAAAGAATCTATGTACAAAATTTCAAAACTGTATCATGAAAAATCACAAAGTTATAAGCTTGTTCTGTTACCTAGTTGTCGCCAACAAAATCGTGGTCACCACGCAGCGCGCGCCTCCAGCGTCGTCTTGAGCTCATTGATAATAATAATTTGGCAGTAGGTACCTAAATTATTGTGATAGGTACTTAAAGTCGCTCGGTGTCCAACTTTTAACTTTTTTAATATTTTTGGGAAAAAATATAACATGGTTTAAAAATTATTGGAATCGATTCAGTTACTTATTCTGAACAAACTATATTCAGCTTTCGCATATACTAAAAATAATTTTGTGTACACGTCTGCCTAACCCTACGAGGATTACAGGCGTGATGTTATGTTATGAGTCAATTTTCATACCTACCTAGCCTAAAGTATAAAAACAATAAATTTTTGCTATCGCCGATAGTCAGTTAAGATATCATATCGAGTGATAACGTTTTATAGAAATTGGGTTATATTTTAAAAAACAAAAGCAATGATGACTTACATTACGGAAAACTGCAATTCTTTTATTTAAAAAACTGACATTCAAAACACACGAAAATACTTTGTGACTTAGTTTTTTGACACCGACTTCCAAAAGTTATCTTAATTTTTTTTTGGCAGAAGCTTTTTTTGCAAAAAAAAAAATATTTTACCATTTTTAGTTGTAGTATACCACTCAAATTCATGTTATGAATCAATCTTACATTGTAAATAGAAGTTATTAAGGGACCATGAAGTCGTATTTTATGAAAAAAGAATGGTGTCCTACAAAAGTGCAAAACCTACAGTTCAAATCTATAGTATAACGGCCTCAACCGTCCCATAAATTTAAAAAAAAAAATCTGATGTATTTCTAAGCACACAGAACACATGGTAACCGTTTGTACAACGGTGTTCATCCCACCCTGCATACCATATACTCTACCTGCATAGCTATATTCCTTTTTATATTTTTTTATTGTATATCCTGTGTAAGTTCAATTAATACTTTTTCTTAATTTCATTATAGCAGTAAACATTCATCTGATAGCCTATCTACAAGTTTAAACGGACCCTTCACGAAGTCCTGAACCAAGCGTTCTGTATGTACATCAAACTAAGTAACTTTACGCAAAAAATATTGCTGGGAAACAGCATTTTTTAGTGTTGGATAGCCCATTTATCGAGGACGGTCGGCTATAAAATTTTACGCGGACGAAGGTCGCAATAGGCAATAGCTTATTATTATAATTAGGTAATCGTTACTTTAAAATCAATGTCAAAATTAAGTATTTATAAGTAAGTTTTTGGATTCTTACAATATTCCATATTCTCCCATGTCACTCGAAACAAAACACCGGCCCCATTTAGTTTTAAAACAGAACATGTTGTCACATGTAAAAGAGATTGTAAACCAATTAACAGAAATAAATATGACTTGATTTGTCATAAAAAGCACCTCTGGCCTCTGCTTACACCCCAAGGTATACCAGTCTGATATTATTGTGCTTTATCTGATCAACTGATCAATATAGGCCAAGGTTTAGCTTTGGTCCGTGATCCGTGAGTTTAAAAATTAATATTCACTTTCTTATGTGCAGTATCTACTCAAGTGAAACGCTTGAAAAAACTGTGCTGCGATTTGCTTGAAGATTTCCGAGATTTAAAAAGTTTTAAGATTCTATAAAGGGTGTAAAAGTAACCGTGCCACGGAAAGCACGTTAAGCTGTTGGTCCCAGCTGTCATTTGTAGATCTTTGACAGTCGTTACAGGTAGTCAGTGGCCCAAAAATTCCGACAACCAGTCTTACCAAGGGGTATCGCATTACTCAGTACTAATTTGGGTTGTGGAGGTCAGAAAGGCAGTCGCTCCATGTAAAATACTGGTATTCAGCTGCATCCGGTTAGACTTGAAGCCGACCCCAACATAGTTGGGAAAAGGCTAGGCAGATGATGACTAGAACTATAGAATTTGGAGTCCCACAAGGTACTATTTTGGGTCTCTTATTCTTCCTAGTATACATTAATGATCTCCCTAGACACGTCAAGCAATCAATGGAGTTCGCAGACGATAGCAAATGACAAGTTCCAACTTTTGCACAAGTTTTTCATGTTTTAACTATACTTCAAATACCTCCATGACCCTTTTACTATTCAATGCATTCACATGTGTTGAGTGCGTTACACTGAGTCCTACCGTAAACCATGATTTTATACGCAAAAAAAACGTCTGCTGCAAAAATTTTTGCGTTGAGTTATTAGTTTGATGATTATACAGAATGTTTGATTGACGGGATGATGTTCATGTGCTTCTAGTACGTAATTTTTCTTATCACATTGGTATGATAAGCAAAACCGCGTACTAGGAGCACATGAACATCAGTGACGTGAAGAGGCAGTTTACACCGTGTATACTTACTACGATATGGGAGGACTTACACAATGCGTTATGCCCTAATCTTTGCTAGCCTTTACAATGTACTAAGAAAGCTGACTTAGCGCATCAATTACATGACCTATATCATTATAAATAAAATGCAATTTAGCAATGTATGCAAGGTCGCCTTTTTACCTATAATTCAGCTGGATTTCATTAGTTTTGACATTTGATATTATACACGGGTTGTGTAGAAAAGTGTTGATGTTGCGAATTAACACTTCCTTTAATATAATTAAGTTGAAGAGTCAGTTTCATTTTTTAACCAATTTCAAAAGAAGGAGGAGTTTTTGTATTCGACCGGCATCTTTTTTTTTCATGTATGTACACCGATTATTCCGTGATTACTGATCCAATTTACGTGATTTTTTTTTATTTGGTAGAGGATTCTCTCGCGGTTGTCCCACATAAGTTTTATTGCTTACGTAGTTTTTGATTTAACTTCTATAATACGTAAGTTTTTTTTTTAGAATGAATCCGAATGCAAATACTGAATAGCAACAGGAAATTGAACCTAGAATCCTACAGTCAGAATCGCCTAGCAACAGCTAAACCAACAATTCATTCAAAAAGCCTTGCTATTGAACTTAACCATACACTGAAGTAGATTTAATATTGTAAACTTATTGTTATCATTGTTTATGACCGCGACAGACCATAGCCAATAACATTTTTATTGTTACTGCACGCAAGCTAAAACACAAAGATCTTTCAATATCAAGCACGTCATGTCAATCCGCTACTATTATATTAACAAACTATTTACCATTGTTTTTTAACCATAGGCTTACAATGGCGTAGCTATCATAAATTGCCGTAGACCTAATAAAAATATTTATCTTATCGAAGGAATTAGAATTTTACAGTTTTAATGTCCAATAAATTGATTATTGCGTATTAGAAAGATAAATCATCTGCCTAGCCTTTCCCTAATTTTATTTTATTAGGGAAAACAAACAATTACACACTATAAATGGTTAACAAAGAATTATACGAGACTGCATCAGTGTGCAACTAACTACGTTATCCACATCTTATATAATTAAAATCGGAAGATACATGCACGAGTACAATTGCCTTCATCATTTCAGCCGAAAGACGTCCACTGCTGGACATAGGCCTCCCCCAAGTGTCGCCACATTGACCGGTCCCGTGCGACTCGCATCCAGAGGATCCCTGCAACCTTCACCAGGTGATCGGTCCACCTAGAGGCCTTCCAACGCAGCGTCTTCCGGTTCGCGGTCGCCACTCCAGAACTTTTCGGCCCCATCGGCCATCCGTTCTGCGAGCAATGTGCCCTGCCCACTGCCACTTAAGTTTGGCTATTCTTCGGGCTACGTCGGTTACCTTGGTTCTCTTGCGGATGTCCTCATTTCTGATTTGATCACGCAAGGAAACTCCGAGCATAGCCCTCTCCATTGCCCTTTTGGTGACTTTAAGCCTTCTGATAAGGCCCATTGTGAGCGATCACGTTTCGGTCCCGTATGTAATCACTGGCAACACACACTGGTCATAGACTTTCGTCTTGAGACAGACTTGCCTTAGCTTTATTAAATACTAAACTAAGGCAATTATACTCGTGCATGTAATTGTGTTGGGGTCGGCTTCCAGTCCAACCGAATGCAGCTGAATACCAGTATTTTACTTGCCTATGTGAGCTCCACAACCCAGCCTAATATACTTATGTGTAAGATATATAGTAACATTTGTGGAAACTATTTTTTTTTTCGAGCCGTTTGGGGTTGTAGCTCTGGGGCCGTGGGGTCCGAGTGCCCACAGCCTTTTTAAGGAAATTTCGAAACGCCTTGTGACCCAAGAGCTGGCTTTTACCTTGGCGAGAGGCTAAGTATTGCCATATGACATGGCAACGCTCCGCCAGTCTCTTGGGCACATTACCACCTGACAGACTTTTATATGTAGTTTGTTGTTAGTTTAGTTATTTTAGTTTACATATTTTGTTGGTGTGTCAAACATAATTATATTATTGTGTAAGATATTAACAGATTTTCTCTCTTCTTTTCAGATGTACAGAATTCTTCAGTCATCCATCTTGCAAAAACAAATTCAAAATGGCGGAATACTGCGCGAAGCCCGTTGACAGTGTTTTAAAAAAGGAAATTACGTTTTCCGAATGTCAAAGTGCGATGCAGGACAAACAATTCAAAAAAGACTTCCTTTTATTTTATGTGAACTTAGTGGTCCAAATTTTCAGAACAATTTTCGATTTTATTTACGAATATAGTTCGTATTTAATTTTTGCTGTGATTGTTTATTTCTTATTGAAAGTAATTTATAGGAGTTTCATAAACCCAGTGTTGTATAAAAAAGTGAGTATTTTTCTATTTAACTTTTTTTAAAGTTAAGTTAGTTCCTCTACAAGGTGTAAACGGACCCTTCACGAAGCCGTCATCGTCAACCAAGCATTCTATACATCAAACTACACGTAAAAATTATTGCTGGGAAACGACTTTTTTGGGGTGAATAATCATGTTTTACGATAGGACTCAATGTAACGCACTCAAAACATTCTGATAATGCATTTAACACAACAAAAAAAATCACCCAAATCGGTCGAGTTGTCCTCAAATGATGCTGAGGCAATTGATTTTTATTTATGTAGAAGATAGATTATTATGTTGTGGCATAGTTAACCTTTTCAACGCCCGAGCATAAAGGCACGCGCGTGCCCCCCACGCCAAGCCACAATATCACCTACCATTTTGTCACATATTTGTGTCGTTAACATACAGGGCACGCGCTTGCTTGTCACGTATATGTGAAAATGGCGTCCAAAAGATTAAGTGTGAAAACCAGTTTCTGCGCTACGTATCGCGGATTCAATTTCTGCGCGTGACAATGCAAAATAAGTATAGCCACTAAACCGGCAGTTATCCCATATCTTTTCGTCACCTATCTATTCCTAGGTAATACTTTATTGTACAGCATGTTTGTGATAAGTGATAACGCATAGACCTTGAACTGACCTAGTATTAGATTAAGAGGCCAGGTAATACAAGGTGTAAACGAACCCTTCACGAAGCCGTCAACGTAACCACCGGTAGCTTGGACCCTGCTCTCGACACCGGCGGACCACTATTTTTTATGTTTTTTTTTTCTTAAGAAATATTTAAAAATATGTGAAGTGTGTATATAAAATTAATAAAGGAACATCATCATCATCATCATCTCAGCCGAAAGACGTCCACTGCTGGACATAGGCCTCCCCCAAGAAGGGGGGTTTTGCCATAATCGCCACGCTTGGCAGGCGGGTTGGCGATCGCAGTATGGTTGTTATAAAAATACAGAGAACGCTGCTGCCCATTCTCTGGTAAGTCCCTTAGTCGCCTCTTACGACACCCACGGGAAGATATGGGATGGTGCTATTCTTTACGTCCGGACACCATACAGAACAATATAAATAAAGGAACAATAATAAAAAAATATTATTGGGACACGACTTTTTTTATTGTTGGAAAAAAATCACGATTTATGGTGGGCCTCAATATAATGCACACGAAACATTGTGCTGATGGGTACTTTGAATATTAAAAAAATTTCAATGTTTTCAAAGTTTTCAATGTTATAACTTAAAATACCAGGGGTATTTTAACTTAAAATACCCCTGGTATTTTAAGTTATAACATTGAAAACTTGTAGTTCTTTTAAGATGTGAAAAAGTTAAAACTTTGACCTCCAATATCTCCGTAATAAGAAGGTTCCCAGGTATACTCCAGAACAAAAAAATAATCACAATAATGGGGAGTACAAATGACTTTCGGCTTCATTAAGGGTATTTTTAGACCCATTATAAGTACTATTTTCGTTGGCCATTATGTGTGTTCTATTGTACACTAAAAGTGTAAACAATATGACACAGCATACGTTAGGATATAGTGAAAAGTTGTGTGGTAATCAGTTGTCGTGGTATGGGCATGTGATGCGGAGGAATGAGGAAAATGTCGTGAGGAAAGTTTTGAGCATGAATGTGGATCGGTATAAGAGTAGAGGAGGACCAAAGAAACGATGGATGGACTGTGTAAAGAACGATATGGCACGAAAGGAGGTGTCTGTAATAGAGAAGTATGGAAGAAGACATGCTGCGCCGACGCCAAATGAATTGGGATAAGGGCAAGAGAATGATGATACGTTAAGATATAAATACAGTATTTATACAAAGAAAGCTTTCAAATAGCCCTTTTCTGTCGCCGTTTGTCTAAAAAGGACTCATCTCAGACAAAGAATAGGTATAAAGCCTTACTGGACAAACAAGGTGCAAGCAGTGGGGCTTATTATAATACCAGCCCACATGTATTCCACAGCAGGGCGAAGCTCTTCTCATACAGAAAAAGCACGAGCATTAATCGCCCGCTTACTCAAGATGGGTTGACAATTTCAGTCTTAAAAAGTACAGAGTGCCTTAAATGGCCTAAAATCACGTTCAAATTTAGGCCCCGGCCATTTTAGGCCCCCAGTAATAATAAGTCGACCGCCGCCTTTATAAAAATCCTTTATTTTTCCAGGAATTAACAGAAATCGGTTTCGAGCACATCGCAGATGGTCCCGACCGTGACAGACGGATATCTAGGGCTCAGGTCACCAGACGGATGGGCAACAAGATACCACCTCCTTATCCTAATGGATGGTTTGCAGTTGGAGAGAGCAGAGAACTGAAAGTTGGAGGTGTTCTTGCAGTTGATGCTATAGGTAGGTAGCGCCATCTGTTGTTGAGTAGCCGAAGTTTTAATTGATTGGATCATTTTAAAGCCATACGTGAATATTCAATTTATAAAAGGGGCTGTAGAGTTATATTAGTACAGAAGACGTAAGTATGTAAAGGACACCGCTACAGCACAATCCACTCATTGACTACTTCATTTGTAAAAGAAAATAATCTTTTAAAATGAATTTTGAAACTAGACAAAAAAAAATTAAAAGCGTTTATTATTTATTAAAACTTTATGTACAAGTAAAAAAACTGTACAAAGGCGGACTTAATGCCATAGGCATTATTCATGGTGGCATATCCTAAGCATAACAAAAAAGAGCGCGAGAACGGTATGGAATAATTTTCTTGGAAAAATAATTTTTGATTGAGTTTAGTAGCGCCATCTAGTATCGAGTAGCCAAAATCCACAGAAATTTCAGATGCCATTAATTGCATTATTCAGCATTAGGGATTGTCTGTACTTCACAGGTGTTAATCATTTTACTATTGCATGAAAAATTTTTAACCGATTAGTTTAATAAATTAACTTTCTGAACGCCAGAGCATAAACGCACGCGCGTGCCCTCCACGCCAAGTTATAATTTCACGGCAAATACCTACAAAAAGAATAGCGATTCTAAAACTATTTAATTTTTTATTTCGTGTTATAGTGCGCTGCGCATTTTTTTGTCACATATTTGTGTCGTTGGCGACCAGGCCACGCTCTTGCTTGTCACGTATATGTGACAATCGCGTTCAAAAGGTTAAAAAGATGTTTCTCTTTATTTCCAGGCCAAAACCTCTGCGTTTACCGAGGCGAAGACGGCGTAGCACGCGTTGTAGACGCGTACTGTCCCCACTTGGGCGCCAACTTAGCTGTGGGTGGTAGTGTGTGCGGCAACTGCATCGAGTGCCCCTTCCATAAGTGGAGGTTTGGGGAGGACGGCGCCTGCATTAGTGTGCCTGGGGTGGAACATGGTGAGTACCCAGACCTTTTTTCTTTTTAGACATGGCATCTCGCTGGTCATCTTGCTGGCTTCTGCTTAACCGGATCCTGTGGATGCCTTGAGTGTAAGGCCTCCAGCCAGGAGCATGAAGCTTATAAACTAAGCGACCGTGCGCTAAGGCCATCGCTTAGAGATGCGTGGGATCAAGAACCTTTCCTTTGATCTTTGCCAAGCAGATGAAGTCAGGCCTCTTTATAATTATGATGAATAATGCCCCTTGTCGTAGGTGTTATATACAGGGTGTAAACGGACCCTTAACGAAGCCGTTAACCAAGCATTCTGTACTCCAACTAAGTAACTCTACGCAAAAATTATTGCTGGGAAATGTTTTTTTTTGGTTAAGCCATGCTTGCCTATTTTGGTCTATGGATGGGTGGCCGCCCATTGCATACCGAGTTTCCTCCGTGCCCCGGAAAGCACGTTAAGCCGTTGATCCCGGGTGTCATTTATAGATCTTCGACAGTTGTTACAGGTAGTCAGTAGCCCAAAAAGTCTGACAAACAGTCTTACCAAGGGGTATCGTATTACCCAGTACTAATTGGGTTGTGGAGGTCAGATAGACAGTCGCTCCATGAAAAATACTGGTATTCAGATGCATCCGGTTAGACTGGAAGCCGACCGCAACATAGTTGAAAAAAGGCTAGGCAGATTATCATGATATTAAGTACCAAATATATTCTTCCAACAGCACCCAAAGGGGTCTCAATAAAGCACTGGACCTCAGTCGAGCGGGACGGCGCCATCTGGATATGGTATGACGCGGAGGGTAGGGCTCCTCTGTGGGAGATGACGGAGGTCCCTGAGCTGAAGACCTGGGGGTATAGGGGCAGGAACGAGTTCACGGTCAGCGCTCATATACAAGTAAGTATTATCCTACATTTCCTAGAATATCTAGAATTATTATTATGAGGAGCTCGTGGCTAAATAATAACAGCCGCTCGGGTCGATCTTTAGGTTAAGCCGAGCTTGCCTAGGTTGGTCTGTGGATGGGTGACCGCCCATTACATACCGAGTTTCCTCCGTGCCTCGGAAAGCACGTTAAGCCGTTGGTCCCGGGTGACATTTGTAGATCTTTGACAGTCGTTAGGAAGTCAGTGGCCCAAAAAGTCTGACAACCAGTCTTACCAGAGGGTATCGTATTACCCAGTACTAACTGGGTTGTGGAGGTCAGATAGGCAGTCGCTCCATGTAAAATACTGGTATTCAGGTGCATCCGGTTAGACTGGAAGCCGACCCCAATATAGTTGGGAAAAGGCTCGGCAGATGATGATGATGATGATCTAGAATTATTATTTTATATCACATAAGCCTACATGGTTCACCTTGCGTGATCAAATAAGAAATGAGAACATCCGCATGAGAACCAAGCTTACCGACGTAGCCCGAAGATTTGCCAAACTGAAGTGGCAGTGGGCAGGGCACATTGCTCGCAGAACGGATGGCTGATGGGACCGAAAAGTTCTGGAGTGGCGACCTAGAACCGGAAAACGCTGCGTTGGAAGGCCTCCCACTAGGTGGACCGATGACCTGGTGAAGGTTGCAGGGATCCGCTGGATGCGAGTCGCACGGGACCGGTCAATGGGGTGACACTTGGGGGAGGCCTATGTCCAGCAGTAGACGTCTTTCGACTGAAATTATGATGATGACGAAGCCTACATGGGCACTTATAAAACGTCGACAAAAATGTGCACGGCACGGGTTGGTCGTTTCCTATGGAGAAGAACCGGCAAGAAACTGCATGGTTACTCTTGATCCGTCAACCTTTTAAGCAACAGTGACCGGGCATCTTCTGGGACGCTCGTTCCATCGTTCCCCTCCATCGCTTTCCATCTGATGGGATCGAAATCAAAACTCAAGAGTATCTGTACGGTGCAAACGCACATTCTGCAATGCAGCCCTTCACATTCATTTCAACTCATAATAGTTCAGTTCGCGTTGAGCTGTCAAGTCAGCCAGGCGTTCTCGTTACAGCCAACAAGGGCCGCGTCACTCACTTCATTTCCACACCATCAGTCCATTAAGCTCATTTTACCTGTAGTATCTTTCGGACAATACAGTAGTGTTTTAAAGTACTTTACCTTCGTTCTGTATGGTGTCCGGACGTAAAGAATAGCACCATCCCATATCTTCCCGTGGGTGTCGTAAGAGGCGACTAAGGGACTTACCAGAGAATGGGCAGCAGCGTTCTCTGTGTTTTATAACAACCATACTGCGATCGCCAACCCGCCTGCCAAGCGTGGCGATTATGGCAAAACCCCCCTTCTTGGGGGAGGCCTATGTCCAGCAGTGGACGTCTTTCGGCTGAAATGATGATGATGACCTTCTTTCATTACAATCACCCATCATCTAGCGAGGGATCATACAGTATCAGTCAATGAAAAAAATGGCCACCATTACTTTTTAGAGTTCCGTACACGAAGGGTAACACACGGGACCCTATTACTGAGCCTCCGCTGTCCGTCCGTCTGTCTGTCAGCGGGCTGTATCTCATGATCCGTAATAGGTAGACAGTTGAAATTTTCACAGAATGTGTATTTCTGTTGCCGCTATAACAACAAATAATAAAAAAACAATTAAAGGGGGCTTCCCTAATACGATGGTACGGAACCCTTCATGCGTGAGTCTGACTCGCACTTGGCCGGTTTTTTTAAGCTAGTATTATTTTGAGGCTGACCTCATATTTGCTTCAGTATATAAGGTCTAACTATTCATACACGAAATATTTTCAGGGAATCATCTAACGGCTATAACGAAGCCATTACAAGGGATTATTTTTTTTTACTCTGAGTATATTTTATAAAAATAAATAATTTAAAATTACTTGACCCACAAAATAAATACTAGCTCCTTATTTTGAACATCCATTACGCTAGTTTATTATGTCGTATTTACCTACTGTCATTGTTAGAATATGGGAGTAAAGGTTTTAAGCAAAAAGACTCAAAAAAAATTAGAATTATAATAATTCCGTAAAAAAAACACTCAGATAATTTTTTTTTTCGTTGCTATGGCGACTTTACGACTTATAGAAGTTACTCTTAAAATATATCGTGTATGAAAAGATAGACCTTATATAATTATTTGTACCGATGACTAACGAATTTTTTTTAATTACAGGAAATCCCCGAGAATGGCGCCGATGTAGCTCATTTGAATGCTGTACATTCTCCATCATTACTTTCTGGTTTGGGTGAAAAGTATCCGTTATTGTACGATTTAATAGGTAAGCAATATTACTTATTTTATACTCACTTACGTAATTTACGTGTGACGTCATAAACAAACAATTGGCGATCGAATACAGGGTGTAAACAGACCCTTCACGAAGCCGTCAACCAAGCATTCTGTACATCAAACTAAGTAACTTTACGCAAAAATTATTGCTGGGAAATGACTTTTTTTTTGGGGTGAAAATCACGTTTTACGGTAGGACTCGATAGAAAGCACTCAAAGCATTGTGCTGATGATGATGAATAGTATGGGGGTCGTGGAGGTGTGTAAAGTAAAAATCTTACATTAAAAACATTTATTTAAAAAAAACTTGTGAAAAAGTTGGAACTTTCACCCCCAATATCTCCGTAACTAGAAGGTTCTCAGGTATGGTCTAGAACAAAAAAATGATCGCAAAGACGAGGACGGGGAGAATTTCGGATATGTTAAGGGTCTATTTACACCCTTTATACTTTATACTGAATATGGTGTTGACACGTTTTATAAGTTTGTTAGAATTTAGGGAAATAGTGGTAATTTAGGACAAAAATCATGCATTTTAAAATTCATTAATATTTTTATTTTCATGAGTATTTTATGTTTCTTATTTTATTTGGTAATGTCATTGGTATATCTATAATATGCCCCTCTCGGATCAGACAGGGTTTTTAATATATTGAAGGTATAATAAATAAACTTATACTGTCACTTACGGGATATCTTCCGTGATTGTTCATTATTTTGAGCTCCCGATATTTCTGCGCTGTTGGAAGCGCCATGATCGCGGGTTGACTGGAGAATACGGGTGGATGGAATATAAATCACGGAAGATATCCCGTAAGTGACAGTATAAGTTTAGTTTCAAACCGTGAAAGCTTAAACAGTGTTAAATTAATGTTGGGGTTTTATTTCAAGGCTATCACGTGTGGGCAGCTAGTTGGACTAAGAATGAAGACCACACCGCGAGTATGAATTTGACGCACGACTACAAGATCATGAAATGTGACCTCGGCCATGTTGATGTTAAAGTTACACAGGTATGCAACGCCTTTATGCAACATTAGTTTTAGTATATGCGAAACCTGATACACGTGTCTAGTATTTTTATGTAAAGAATCTATGTACAAACTTTCAAATCTGTATCATGAAAAATCACAAAGTTATAAGCTTGTTCTGTTACCTAGTTGTCCGCACAAAAGCGCGGTCACCACGCAGCGCTCGCCTCCAGCGTCGTCTTGAGCTCATTGATAATAATAGTTTGGCAGTAGGTACCTAAATTATTGCGATAGGTACTCAAATTCGGTCGGTGTCCAACTTTTAACTTTTTTTAATATTTTTGGGAAAATATAATTAACATGATTTAAAAATTATTGGAATCGATTCAGTTACTTATTCTGAACAAAATATATTCAGGTTTCGCATATACTAAAAATAATCTTGTATTTCTCTTTAATATAATACTCACTCAAGTCGCACTTGCGATGCCGGGAACCCACCTGGAGGGTCCACTACTCTACTTGCAATATGTATGGTGGAATGGCACACGTGCGACATGAAACTGGGGCGGACACGAATGCGTCTCTGCGTCAGTAGTTTTAACAAGTAACACTTAAACACGCGATTGTACTCATGATAACAAACAACTTTCCCAAAGATACGTTTTTTTTTTTATAGTCATTCAATTTTATCACAATAACACAGCAGCCGTATGAAATTCGCGAGCGCTCGCCTGTGACCTATCAGCTGTTAGCTTCGTGACTCTACCTAACCTACCCACTGTTGCACGGTACGATAGTAATGAGAGAACGGCGTCACGCAGCTAACAGCTGATAGTGTTATTAATAACATTGTTTGTTATCATGAGTACAATCACGTGTTTAAGTATCGGTCACTAATTACCAGTCACCCGATATATTTGTAATATGCTTTTAAAATCCTTCATTAAAAAAAAATATTAACGACTTACAATTCTGCCGTCATAATGAAAAAGGCACAACTAACATTTTATAAATATGGAGAAAATCGACTTTAAAGTTTTATAAAACATGAATATTAGTCTCATTTGTGCCTTTTGAGCCTACTGTATCTCCGAATACCTTGAAGATAAAATTCTATAAAAATTGAGTAGATGTGCCTTTTTTTTCTGATTCTAAATATGTATATAACTCAATTTTGACAAAAATGTTAGTTGTGCCCTTTTTTCTTACGACGGCAGAATTTAGCGCCAGAAATCCGCCATTATGTTTTTTAAAACACCTTTTTAAGGACACTTGGGTTTTTGAGACGAATCTAATGATACCTTAATCGCAATACATCCAGCCATTTGGAACACACGATGTCATAAAGAAATTAAAAAAAAAAACAATCATAAAGAAAACGCGCGAAAAACATAAAAATGGCGGGTAAAAAAGTCTTCTAAGGAGATGTAAATACTCTTTCTCAAAATGTTACTAACAAATGTTGCTTTCCCCACAGATAGGACCTGGCCACGTCCGCCTGATGCTCCAGACGCCAGTGGGCCCCATCCTGGTCTCCCAGTCAGTGACCCCGCTCGGCCCCTCGCTACAGAGGGTCATTCACAGAATGTTTTCACCCGCTTACAACGCACCTTTCGCGGCGCTGTCGGTCAAGTCTGAAGGAGATATGGTGAGTAGTGCATTTCGGTAGTTTTTAGGAGTGACACTTCATAAATAATTAATTTTAATTTTAATTCATTCATTAATTTTATCTATTGTATGTTGTGTGTGTGTGTGTGATTTTATTTATTGATGAACTTGGATTTGTTTTTTTTTTTTTAAGCATTAGCAATGCATTATTGTTTCAATAATATATACAACCATATTTATAGTGCATGCGGTGTTAACCTATAATTAATTGTTGCACTTATAAATGTAGCAGTAAATATTGTTTTATGGATGTACTGTGCAAACAATTGTTGGTTAACCAAATAAATAAATAGGAGTGGCCCTATCATACTAGCGGTTCGCGAACGACAGCGGGGCGGGGCGGGCGCACAGAAAATGCGTCGCGAACACGACGCGGCTGCACAGCGAAGACGTCGCGGACGCGTGGCAAATACGCAACGTTTTCGTCGCGTGTTTGTAGCGAGTTAATGACGTACGATACACTCAGTAACAAAATGGATTCCGACGAGGAAACACTGCTGTTGGCTTTGTTACTTCGAAGATGCGCCGGCCGGAGACGAAAACGAAAGTGTCGAAGAATTTGGGAAGACCACAACGAATTCGCTGCGCATGCGTGGCGTGTTCGTTGCGCGCCCGTGACGTATTCGTTGCGCGCCCGCTCCGCTTTGAGGACGCTCGCAATCCGCTAGTATGATAAGACCCTTAGCCTACTTTTCCAGCCTCGTTGGTCTAATGGTAGCAAGAGCTAACTGCTAAGCATGAGGTCGTAGGTTCGATCCTCAGGTGAACAAAGCCGTTCATAATGATGAATACAATGGTCCCTTCAGAGGAAATGTGGATGGTCTTTTCTCCATGCCAACGCTCTCGCCTGTTTCTGGTCAATGATTTTTTACAGTAAAATAAATATCAACCTCTAAATTGAGTTCTCTCGTAACAAACCTTAGTGTGCCAGAGAGACCTAGTGTACCCTTCATGATTCTGTTCTCCTAGTACTTTTTGTTGGGTATTCACTAAAAACACGATTACAGCGGCACCAACACCTCCGTCATGATTCTGTTCTCCTAGTACTTTTTGTTAGGTATTCACTAAAAAGACGATTTCAGCGGCACCAACACCTCCTTCTTGATTGTGTTCTCCTAGTACTTTCTGTTCAAATCTAAATTGAGTTCTCTCGTAACAAACCTTAGTGTGCCAGAGAGAGAGACAAAAATAGCAACATGAACAAGAAGTTTCCTTGTAACTTTGGGAGCTGACTGTACCGTAGAAAAATCATTTGAAATTTATGGTTGATGAAACGGGAATCAATGTATGAAGATTAAAATAGTTATGAAAGGGGACTTTTTTCACTTGTTTTGCACGTCTATAATGAGACGTAACGTTATAATTATTATAAATATTGTTTTTCTTCTCCAACAGTTTGAACGTGACATCCTCATCTGGAATAGCAAGCGATTCGTCTCGGCCCCAGCTTACGTTAAAACCGACAAAACGATACGCGCGTTCAGGACCTGGTTCTCGCAGTTCTATAGTCCGAACAGTATACCTTTCCGAGAAGCCAACCAAAGCTCACTGGATTGGTAATGGAGATCAGGACTGCATGAAAACTATTAGTTCCAATTAAATTTCCCATGTAAACTCCGCAGACATGATGAGTAGGTATTATAATACAGGTGTTTTCCTTTAAACAAAAGACCACCTACCTAACATAGCTAGCAAAACTCCACAGACGTATTTTATTTTTTTAATCTTAAAATACTGGTCTGAAATACTGATCTTTGACAGTCGTTAGGTATTCAGTGTGGGGTGGGGGTGTCGTTTTACCTAGTACTAACTGGGTAGTGGAGGTCAGATAGGCAGTCGCTCTATATAAAATACTGGTATTCAGCTGCATCCGGTTAGATTGGAAACTGACCCCATCATTGGGAAAAGGCTAGGCAGAAGGTGATGGTCAAACTCAAACTCTTTATTGCATTCATGTGTACATTTAGTTGTTACATGTAATATAAGTAAGTTCCAACATAATAGATTGGACAAAACAAGCATCCCATGAGTAGATATGTCGTATTTTGATATCGATACCCGTCTTTGGAGTTTCGCTAGCTATTTTATTTTGACTTTGTATGTAGGTAAGGGGTCGTCCTTTAATCACGTGAGGGTCAAACAGGGGGGAGGGGGTCAGAAAAATGAGGGGAGAGGGACAGAGTGATAATCGCGGGTACGCATTAGTGAAACAAAAAAAAAAAAATTGTTACGCATTAAATATTTTTGACCAATATCGTATTGGATTTAATTGTGTGACCACCTAAAAATCCGAGCAAGTGAATTTGAGTGAACAAATCCAAAAAATAAATCTCTCTGTTCTTTTCAACATCAACATCTGCCTAGCCTTTTCCCAACTATGTTAGGGTCGGCTTCCAGTCTAACCGAATGCAGCTGAATACCGGTATTTTACCTGGAGCGACTGCCTATCTGACCTCCACAACCCAGATAGTACTCTGGGTAATACGATACCCCATTGGTAAGACTGCTTGTCAGATTTTCGGGCCACTGACTACCTGTAACGACTGTCAAAGATCTACAAATGACAGCCGGGAACGGCTTAACGTGCTTTCCGAGGCACGGAGGAAACTCGGTATGTAATGGGTGATTACTCATCTACGTACCAACATAGGCAGGTACGGCTTAACCTTGTTATCGACCCGAGCGGCTGTTAATATTTAGCCATGAGCTCTTCGTTCGTTTCAATAACAAAAATACACGTGATTCTGGGAGGGTAGGTGGCCTAAAAGCTTACAATGTATCACCAAGGGGGGAGGGGTATAAAAGTGGCCTAAAAGACCTTACGTGATTAAAGGATGGCCCCTAGATGTAATGAAATTAAATTAACTTAATTGACTGTACGGTGTGTGATTTAGAGACATAGTAAATAGATATATTTATGTCGGTATGTTAAGGTGTTTTTAAATGTTTTAAATGTTGTACAAAATGTTATATAATTTCTGATTATGCTCTGTTAAGACTTACGTATGTGACTTGATGCCAAATTGTACAATTAAATTAAATATTATTTTACGTAAAATGTGTTTTTATTGATCCAATCAAGGTCGTTTAAACGATCAAGGTCCAGCTTTATTTTTTAACCGATTTCAAAAAACGGAGGATATTCTCAAATTGGTTGTTTTTTTTTTGTGTTTCATCATCATCATCATCATTTCAGCCGAAAGACGTCCACTGCTGGACATAGGCTCCGTAATTTTTTTAAGTTATTGGTTTTAGACTTTTGTTTTGTGTTTTTTTAGTCGGTTTTTCTAATTCTTTTATATATCGGAGGTTTTTATCCGTAAGACAAGCCAGCCTCAACATAACTGAACCTAAACTACATATAGGTACCATAAAAAATATTATTCTCCAATAAATCAGCATGGAGAATGAAAGCGCTTCTGCTGACCATAATGAGGACTTGAGTTCAATTACTATTCAATAACACTTGCTGGAGAGCAAGTGTTATTGAATTTTTTCATTACGAATTTCTCAATGGGTCTCCGGAGTCTGGATTAGTGGCCGGTTGATCGCAATAGGCTGGTCCCCTACATAATCAGCCTATAATGTTCGCACTGCTGGGACACAGGTCTCCTCACTATGAGAGGGAATAGGGTATAATCCACCACGCGGGCCCAGTGCGGGTTGGTAGATGTCACCCCAACTAGCAAAAAAGTTATATAATATTAGAACTATACAACTAACAGACCTGTAAGGGTTTTATAACAGTTTTGCAGCAACTAAACAGTGGTAAAGTAGTATTCAGTTCGACGAATTAGTTATATAATTTAAGTCATATTAATGTGTCTGGTAAACGTCATCTCAATAATTTATATGACGATCATATAACGATAAGTCGAGTAAACGTTTCAGTCAGAAAATAGTGATGAGTTGCCATGTTTTGTAAATTTAGAACCTTTTATTCAACACTTAAATAACAAACTGTTATGTAATGATTTTATAGTTAACTATTATAGAATCATCATAATAGGTCGTATATTCCACCTTTACGTAACTTTTAGGTTAAAACGTTACTCTAATATAACTTATGAACTCTAATTGCAACCGTCATGGTGGACGCCATAGATCATATAAAAAACATGTATGAAACCAATGGTTATATAGATGTCTAAATGCAGTCGCCAAATGTCTATTGGCAATATGGCGGAAACTATTGATGACAATTATGTATTTTATTTTTATAAATAATATTGAAACACCAATATTATGGAGGCCCATTAAAATATTAACGAAGATAACCATACATATCATCGAAAATTTTAAATTCCCAATTATAAGTCACCGCTCGTCATCTTCCATCACAATAAGCTTTCTTTACATTAAATTAATAAATAATATTAAAACATTTGACTTATACTTTTTTTATAAGTTTTATAACAACACAATAAATTGACACACAAATTGTCTAGCTTGTACCACAGACCTATCACCAGCATAACAAAACGTCTATACGATGATATAGTTATGTAAGAGTACCTATTACTTGAAACTATTACAAACCTTACCAGTTAAACTTATAATGTCTACGTGATTTTTACTCAACGTTATTGTCGCTGATGCGACTGCAAAACGACCCTTACGTGATTAAAATGTTGTATAATCTGCGCCCAAACCCCCGTTATATTTACGTATAAAAAACTATTATAAAACCATTTTCTTATGGCTGAAAGTTAAATAAAAAACGTTATTGTACCATTTATATGACATGATTTTGCTACTTGGGTACATGTCTTCGAATTTTTGATCCTGGTTTCCTCACGATGTTTTGCTTTAGCGTTTTGAGAGCAGTGGAGATGAAATAAATTACACAAAGTAATGCGCCTGGCTTGGTTCGAACCCACAACTTAGTGCTCATAAGCCGAGGCCGCCACCACTGCTCTCCAAGCCGGGCTCCGGTAGAGGGCTGGTCCCCAAAATTAAACATAACTGGCGTAATGTGGTTGTACGTATTCTCCTTGCTCGTATCGCTAGCACGATATATCGTTCCCACTTCAAAGCTAATGACCATAATTGGTATCTTGTTATTCTTCGCGACCACTAGAAACCCCTTTTTAAAAATTAAAGGGTTCTCCCCCACTGCAATGGTACGGAACCTTTCATGCACGAGTCTGACTCGCACTTGGCGGGTTTTTGAAAAAGCTTTGGCCAGAACCAGGAGTACCTGTTTTTTTAAAAAACAAGATTCTGTATTATGGCACTAACTGATACCTAGTGTTGATCTTTACGATCAAATATTGCGAACGCACCATTGCTGCATACATTTTGGTCTTCACCACTTCCACGGCGTCGTTGGTAGCAGCATTGGCATCCGCGCAGAGGTTACTTGTCGTTAACACACACACACACAGATCAGCATGTTTTGAGGCATCAAGTGCAAGACAGAAGGTGGAACATTATTTCCGATACAGATATATACATTGCTGTCGTTCCGTTCACGGTAGCCCCACTTTAAGCGTAGGCCACATCGCCAGCTAGCGAGCTGGCGGGCGAAGCGAGACGAGGGAAACTATATAAACCAAGTAAAGCTTTGGCGAGCTAAACTATGTGAGTTGGGACGGGCGGGCGCGCCGGGCGAGGCGGGCGAGGTGAACGAATAGCATTGCTGGCATCATCGGATATTTCGTTCGCATAGTTTATATCGCTGACGTAGCTTAGCTCTGTAGTTGGCAGTATGAACTAAAATATGGAAACAGGTGATACGATGCTCGCCCGGCTAGCTCGCTCGCTAGCTTGCGACGATGCCGGAGTTACATCTTACCGCTTGGATTCAGAGAAGTTTCAAAAACTTCCAAGTTGACCACGGAAGGTCAGACCCTGCAGGAAAGCTTGCTTGGTAGTTAAGAGTGAGTGGGAGGCCTATGTTGACCCTCTGCCTTTCTCGTCACGGCGTCCGCTAAAATAACCGCAAGTCGCTGCTCGCGTGTCTGTTTTGAAAAATAGTATGAGCAGCGCTAAAAGGCGAGGGCGGGCGCGAGTCGCTCGACCCACTCCGAGCACCCGCGCGAGTCTCATTTCATTTCATTTATTCATTCATTAACAATTTACATTGTGTTGAACATTTAATATTAAATAAAATTATTATCACATGCAGAAACAACATTTAAAAGAGTTTTAGCAGACGACCTCAATGATTGCAACGTGAGACGTCGTCTACAGGTGTGCTATTCTGTTATGTTAAAGGTCGAAGCGCCAGGGTAGCCCGCGAAATCGAATTCAAAATTTCTTACGTTTTATGAAATTTGCGGGTCAGTGTCAGATTGTTAAATATAAAATGTCATTCAATGGGGTTAAATGTACTAACAGGGTTGTATTGATGATTTTAATGATTGTAACTCTGTAACTACATACGTGTTACTTGCGCGAATGCATATTTTAATCAACATACAGCCTGACACTACCTGCAAATTGCAAAAAAACGTAATAAAATTTGAATTTCGCGGGCTTACCTGGCGCTTCCACCTTAAGTAAAAAATAAAACGATTTAGGTACCTTATCATTTATATTATGAACGTATAGAAAGAGAGATTTTATGATAATGATGATGGGGAGGACAAAGAGAGATTTTAGTCGAGTTTTTGTTACTAAATATTATGGTGCAGCCACGTTGACCTCAGTGGCAGCTCTAAACTCGGCGTATTCAATAAATCCATCGTTGTTTTTGTCCGTCTGTTTCAGTGCGCCTTCTACCATTTCTTCTAAATCTGAATCTTTGTAAGATATCCCGTTCTCTTTGTCAGCTTCTGAAAGAAATGATAACATAGAGTACCTAGGAGATTGTTAAAAGGAGGAGGCTAACTTTTCTATGGTAACACCGATGTAATAACATGTTAGCAACAAAGAAAATACATTTATTTGACACCTTGCCAACACAAAAAAAAATATATATACAACATTATTTTTAGTATATGCGAAACCTTTGTTCAGAATAAGTAACTGAATCGATTCCAATAATTTTTAAACAATGTTATATTTTGTCCCAAAAATATTTAAAAAAAGTTACAAGTTGGACACCGAGCGACTTTAAGTACCTATCGCAATAATTTAGGTACCTACTGCCAAATTATATTTATCAATGACCTCAAGACGACGCTGGAGGCGCGCGCTGCGTGGTGACCCCGTTTTTGTGTGGACAACTAGGTAACAGAACAAGCTTGTAACTTTGTGATTTTTCATGATACAGTTTTGAAATTTTGTACATAGATTCTTTACATAAAAAAAACTCGACACGTGTTTCAGGTTTCGCATATACTAAAACTAATGTTGTATATAAAAAAAAAGATAGACAAATATGGTCTCACGGCTGCGACATAATCTGGACTGTCTTGGATTATAGCCATAGATCACTTGTTGCCGAAGCTTCGTTTAAATCAAAATCAGCCCCCTTTAAACCAAATTCTTTTTTTTTCTTTTTGTTAATTGATTGGCCAGATAAGGAAAAACACCAAGAGTGTTGGAAAGGAATGGCGGAGGCCTTTGGCCAGCATTGGGATCCAAATCACGTATTAAACAAACAATTTTTTAAGATTTTTGTATTGTTTGTTTTGGTAGGTATTGACCCAAGCTATCACCCTCTGCACTATGTCGTACTATTTACTGGACACCCTGTATAATAAATAATTTTAACTGTAGCCCAAGAACGCTCTAAAGAAAGAATTACTTGGGAACCCATATTTCTACATTCAATCTTTTGAACGCCATTGTCAATTACAACGTGTAACAGAATAAACGCAATGCCTGAAAGTAGTTGGTTCAGAATCGGCTTCTGATTGATTTCCGTCATAAAAAATAGGTGTTAAATTTTGACGGAAAAATCTTTTAAATAACTTAAATTAGAAACACAGTATCATGACAAATTAATACAATCCTTAGTTCAAGGAAATTGAAACCTTAACTCAGAGCAATAAAGGCTACTAAAACGCACGACATTACTTGTAGCTCGCTCATAGCTCGTAATACACACACGTAAATAATATCAATGCATTTTACAATAAAAGTAGTTGCGTCAAATAAATAGGTAATTTAAAGGAATTCCAATTTTATCTCGAATGAGTAAGGCTTATTTGAATGCACTACCAAACTTAGTTGGTCATCAGAGTAGCCCTACACACTATAAAATTATTTAGTTTGAAGAAATTTAGAACTTATTGCAAAGAGATAAAGCATTTGTCGGCAACCTCTTTGACGTTTGTACGAAATGCCGACACGCACGCGGCCGCTACCGCCGAATAACATGAGTACCTAACATTAAAAGCACAAAAGCTAGTCATCACCCGGTAGTGTCCTTTTATTTACTTTTGTGACATTTTTGTTTCCGCGCGCGATGGCTTTCCGGTATACCAACATACAATACACGGAGATGGTTAGGACCCTGGTTGTCTTGATAATGTCGCGTTAGCTTGTCGGGAGTTCAATAACCGTTTTGGCTGCAGTGTGAGCGCCAGGTAGATGCTGGCAGCAACTCAGCGACTGAGGGACTATGGGACGTGCCTTCCTAATACGGATTTTGACAGAAGGACGAATGTGCGGACTACTCGTCTGCAAGAGCGTATTCTCGACAATTTCGATGAACATCCAGAGGACAACTCGAGAGAAGCAGCATCCCAGTTCGACTGCAGCCACATGTACGTGTGGCGAACGTTGCGTGCTGATGGTGAACACTCATTCCATCTTCAACGGTGTCAAGACCTAACGCCGGCCGACAACTTGCCACGACTGGAATTCAGTAGGTGGTTGTTGGAGAACTGGCAACAGAACATTCTTTGGACGGACGAGAGTACCTTCACGCGTGTTGGCATGTACAACGCACACAACCAGTATTTGTGGCGGCATGAGAATCCATATGCTTGCCGTGTGGATTCGTTTCAGCATAGGTAACTAAAAACAAAAATTGAAGAAGCATTTGTGACGGTGAAAAGTGATACTGAAGTGCTTACAAAATTGAAATACAATTTAGGGATGTTGTTGCACATACGTTTTGCGTTTAGTAAGGATAACTATTTTATAAAAGAAGACTAGGTTTGGTTTCATCATCATCATCATCATTTCAGCCGAAAGACGTCCACTGCTGGACATAGGCCTCCCCCAAGTGTCGCCACATTGACCGGTCCCGTGCGACTCGCATCCAGCGGATCCCTGCAACCTTCACCAGGTCATCGGTCCACCTAGTGGGAGGCCTTCCAAC
Organism: Noctua fimbriata; assembly: GCA_905163415.1. Classification (NCBI taxonomy): domain Eukaryota; kingdom Metazoa; phylum Arthropoda; class Insecta; order Lepidoptera; family Noctuidae; genus Noctua; species Noctua fimbriata. Next base: position 5,435,572 of record LR990950.1, read on the forward strand.
GCAGGTTTGGTTTAAATTTATTTAATTACGGATGTTGTTTTAGACTTATAATTTAATATTCTAATAGGGGTATCTGAGGTATTGCGCTTAATCTGTTACACGTTGTATGTACGTGACAAGAAAGAGCGTCCCCTGTACGCCAACGACAAAAAAAAGGGCGGTGCACTTTAACACAAAATAAACAATTAGATAGTGTTGGAATCCCTATTCTTTTTGTCGGTATTTGAGGTGAAATTGTAGCTTGGCGTGGAGGACGTGCGCGTGCGTTTAAGCTTTGGCGTTCAAAAGGGTAAATTGCATTTACTACTGTAAGATACAATAATCTACTGAAAATTCAACTCACCAAAATATCATGTACATACCTGAAACTGAATGGTAATATAAATCATAATGAAACAAACAAAATATGAAAAAATAAAAATTTATTATGACCCAGGTTAGGAATGATTTAAGAAGAAACAGTTGCAGTGTAAAGAAAAAGGTAACAAAAATAAAGATTAGTTAATAATTAAGCTAATTAGTGAGGTTATTGTTCGAGCAGGACTTACTATGGCTAGAAAGGAGGCGACTGCTGAGATGATGAGTAATAGAGAAGTGTGGAAGAAGAAGAAATGCTGCTCCCCAAATAAATATGGATCACTATGGGCACGAGAACGATATTAAATTGGAAGGAAGTCGTCTATCTTGGTATGGACATGTAATGAGAAGGGATGAAACGCATGTTACTAAAAAGTAATGGAGATTAATGTTGATGGATGGCGAGGGAGTGGAAGGCCAAAGAAAAGATGGATGGATTATGTGAAAAATTATTTGAAAGAGACAGGAGTAAATGATGCCGTGACGTCTGACAGGGGAGATGGAAGAAGAAAACGTGTTGCGCCGACACCAAGTAGAACGAGACAAAGGCAGGAAGCTGATGATGGTGATAATGGCATAGCGGGGCTAGATTGATATTGAATCATAAGAACAAGGAACGGATTACCATTCCTTTCATCCATTAGAACATAGGAGTAGATGAAGTCTAAAGAAACGATGGACGGCAGGACTTTGAGAAAGATATGGCTAGAAAGGAGGTGACTGCTGAGATGACGAGTAATAGAGAAGTAGGAACTAAGACATTTTTTTTATTAGGACAAGCCTGCTACACTATTCCTAAACCACTGCAACTCCTGAAAGCCAGAATCAACAGTGGCGACCACCTGAAAAGCACCGAGACAATGAAGCTCGACGGAGTCCCAGAGAAACAATTTAACTGTCTTGAATCCCGCAACGAAATCAATCAGAAAAAAATAGCGGTGGAGTAGGAATAACAGGAAGACGAAGAAGAAGACATGCTGCCCCGACCACAAATAAATCGGGATAAGAGCATGAGAATGATAATGAAAAAGCGGGGATCTCTCAAGTCTTGTCTATCTAGCCCCACTCAACTCTTTCTCTTTTTCAGCCTTCTTAGCCTTAAAGTCACTAATCCTGTATTCCAAATAGTCCACATATCCATCTTTGTTAATATCTGTGTGCTCGAAAACGTATTCCAGAAGCTGTTCTAATTGTTCGTCGGTGTAAGTCTGGTGGTTCTTGTCGACTTGTCCTGAAAATGTAAAAAAAATGGAGGACTGAGAAGTTCACTACTTCTTTTTAATAGCGTGCCGATGAAATTAAAACTGAATCGGCCTAAAGTTTGGAGAGAGCAAGGGGTCTAAAATGGCGGCTTTACCAGATAGGATAATAATATGAATCACGTTAATATTCTTAAAAATGGACACAGACGCAGTTAATATTATGAATTGACACTTTATAAAAACAAAATGAGACGTGCGTGACTTTCTGTTTCTTAGAGGAGAGAAAACGTGGGAAATTTGAATTTCGCGGGCTACACTGCAGCTTTCAACATAAGGGGTCATTTTATTCATGCTTATGAACGACTTTTACTACGGGACAAAAACAGAAATGATCGCAATAAAACACAGCATCACATTTGTGTTCGTGTAAAACGTCTAAATGTAGGCAGGCCTGTTTGTTCCGATGATGAGTACAGACACAAACACATCAAGCTACCCGAAACTGTCAAATTTTCCCAATCAACCTTGAATCTAATACTTTAGCGATAAAGTTGAAAATATATTAAATAAATTTGACAGATTGTAATAGCTTGATGTGTTGGCGTTTGTACAATGACCCCTTAAGAAGTTTATCGTAAACAAAAACTAGCCTTGTAGAATCGGCGTTGTACAATTTTCTTGTAGGTATTATTAAGTCTTATAAACTTTATAATACATGATACAAACTTAAAAATATTATAATGATGATAACAACACTTACCCCCATGTAGGTTTACCCCAGATTCAAGTAGGGTTTTCTTTCATGCACACACATTCACAAAATGTCTTCTGTCTCATGTTATATTCATGGTTTGACAGGTTTCCACCAGGCACTTAAAAGTAAATGACTCGAAAATTTTGCTACACTTGCAGATACAATTTAAAAAGGTACAAATATGTGTTTGAGTACTCCATTTACTAGCTATTCTGTGACTAGCATAAAGCGTAAAGTTGAGTTTACACTTTAAAAAGTTTTTGATAAATTTCACCTTTTGTTTATGTTTTAATAGAATTCCTTTTAGTCAATTAAGTTAGTAAAAAGTTTTGAATTATTTGGCCTACCTAATTTCCGCCATTTTATTTTTAAAAGGAAAATTATTAATCGGTCGAATAAAAAAATAATAGGCGACTAATATAATGAATGGGTAACTATTATACCAAGTAAGTAACTATTTATCCGGTCACCGCGGCATCTCCTTTCCATAAAAAGCAAGAGCGAGCGAAGCGATCTCGGGAATTGTAGCACCCCGACTCCGTACAGGAAGGGGATGCCGGGGTATTAGTTCGCGCACTTCACTCGCTCACTAGACCCCGCCATCCCCTTCGTGTTAGGTTACTTTAAACCCTGCAAACAGAAATAGTAGCCATGCGCAGTCTAAGTCGTAGTCACCGTTTTAAACATTTGTATTCGCCCACTGTTTGTTGCCCACTGGCTATTTAAGTCGCCCATATTTAGTATTTTGACATCTTTAATTTGAATTTATTTTCAATTGTTTAAATACTACCCTTTTCAAAATAGCAGTCAAGCATAAACCTAATATTAATATTTATTGATAGTTGGCATCAATACAAGTTTTATACGTAGCGGCAAATTTAAAAATAAAACAAAATGGCGGAAGGTATGCAGGCCAGGCTTCATACAGAATTGTTCCGACCTCTTAAAAATAAATTATTTATTTAAACTTCATATTAGCGAGCTTAGTATTAATAAAAAAGCGAAAAAAAGATATGAAAGAGAGAAGACTAAATGATGCCGTGACGTCTGACGGGAGAATATGGTAGTTAACACCACCAATCGGGTCTGGTTGTTTGTGTATGCGAGTTTAAATGTTTGTAAACCAACCTACGATACAGGAGAAACTCCTAGTGAGGGGGGGGGGGGGGGCAACGTTTTTTTTTACTGGCATACTTTTAATAAGCTGTAAAAACGATTCCTCCATGACTTTTGTATGGCAATAGCAAGGTGCGACGTCACTAATTTGGCAACTCAATGACTCAACTATTTATTGATTTAAAAGGCTTAAAATAAAGTGTTTTTAGAATTCTTGCCTTGGAATTATTGGTTAATGGTGTCAACTACTCAATGGAAGAAGAAAACGTGTTGGGCCGACCCCAAGTGGAATGGGACAACAGCATGAAGACGATTATGATGAAGAAAAATGAAAAAAAAATGCGACAAAAACAAGACAATGTACAGTGCAACTAAAGACAAAAGTATGCATAAATTAAACGATAGCCAAAACCACGTACAGACGCCAGCACATCCAGCTTCCCGAAACTGTCAAATTTTTCCAATCAACCTTAAACTTAATACTTTTGTTGAAAATCTATTAAACAAATTTGACAGATTGTAGCTTGATTTGTTGGCGTCTGACTCATGATTGTGCAATTGAGCGGTTACAGACTACACTCTGGCCGCGGAGCAGGAAGAATTTCGCATACTGACCTATCACAACTTGTCTCTGCCGATCGCGAATAAACGTATTGCCGTCGCGCTCGCACAAGTGCGTCGGCGCCGAGGCCAATATACGCCGCTATGCTCCGTCACCGAAATAAAGCGTATTTTTCGGCGCGCATAAGGTCTATTCCAGAGATAGACCGTCGCCGCGGGTTGCGCGTTTCGATATCCATAGACTTGTATGAAAGCATTCACGTGCGTGGGTCAACGCTGAATTGTGAATCTACACAAATAAATAAAATTTTAATTCCTGTTTGTAATATAATAACAGCTTTTTACTGAATGCATATGAAAATAGATACCTACGGCAGATGTGTTTTTTTTTTTATTTTGTCTGCTGTCCGTTTGTTCCAGCTAATCTCCGAAACGGCTGGACCGATATTGACGGGACTTTTACTGGCAGATAGCTGATATTATAGGGTCTAGTACGTAGGCTACTTTTATTTTAGAAAAATAATTAATTACGGTTCCGTGCAAAAAAAATCCTTCTTCCCTTGAAATTGTTAACAAACCCGATTCAAAAAGGGTAGTAATTTTTTTTAATAATAATATCACGCGTACGAATGTCGCGGGCAACAGCTAGTGCTATCATCATAAAAGTCTATGGATATCGGAACGCCCGACTGGCGCGATGCACGCAACCGCAACCGGTGTTGCTCTGAAATAGGCCTAAGCTTCTACAAGCCCGAACCGCGAGAGATACTGATACACTGCTGTTCACAAAGAAAACATATATGTGTTTGCTCGAGTCTGTCAATAATAAATACTGGAACTGTTTTATAGCTATAATTTATTATTTTAGTTTTACAAGAGTGTACAATACTCCATGATAATAAGGGGTGTAAGGGGCAGCCCTCCGCAAACTGACAGGGTGCATTCAGCTCCTTATTTTGAATCATATTCCACCGGAATTTTTACCGTTTTTTTCAGTTACTATTCCTTTATTTCAATGTAAAATTACAGTCTCTGTACGCAGCACTCTATTTATTTAAATAATACGGCTAAAAGCAAAAAACCAACAATGGATGTTGAAATACTCTAACGAACGACGGGTGAAATCAGCTGTTAACTTCCTACTAAGCTACAGAGTTCATCGAACTCGTCGTCGCGCTTGTCGTTCTCTACGTGAGTTTTACCACGGTAACGATACATTGCGTATGAGAAAATAAATCAAATCAAATTTATTAGCTTCCCATAACGTTCTTAAAATATTTTTTGTACCGGTCATCTTAGTATGATGTACTGAATTCACCGCATCAGTCTTCGGAGGGCTGTCCCTTAAACCCTGTATAAGTTTTAGCCTGTTCGAAAACTATAGTAGTTTTCGAACAGGCTAAAACTTATTATAAATTTAAATACATATATTTATGTATTTAAACTTCATGTACAATAGTGGTACATACATAGCCGGAGTTAATGTCACAAGGCACTATACGATTGTTACGACACAAGTGTTGAGTGACACTAAAATAACACTATAAATGTAAGTCAAGACCTCATGCAAAATACAGCCGGTATACTGCTTTAACAATAAACACCAGCTTGAAGTGTCAGGAAATACTTAACGCTGTTTAATAGATTTGAAATATTCTCTTATAAGAAGACAGAAGCTGTTTTTTACACTCTTATACGTCTGGGCTGGTCTATTGATGTTTCCAATACTTCGGTGGTGCTTCGATAGTTATTCGTAAGTTTGTTTTTCATTTCATGGAGACGTTTCCTAAATTCTTCTGCAGATATTAATCCGTCATTATTTAAATCAAATTCTTTCAATTGCAGATTTATCGTGGCTTCCAAATAATCATCTTTTAACGGAAAGTATTCTGTTATTTTTTTTATTGAAATTGTGTAATAGGTTATGGTAGGTAGTTATGATGTTTTGGATCGGTTGAGTGTTTTCTCTTTAGTTTTAAGGAAAATCAATCTATACTGGGTGTAAACGGACCCTTTCCGAAGCCGTCAAGCAAGCATTCTGTACATCAAATTAAGTAACACTACGCACAATGATTGCTGGCAAAATCCTTTTTTTGTGTGAGAAATCACGGGTAGCCCTCAATGTAACGCACTCAAAACAATATGCTTATATAGTAGAGGCGCCATGAAGTCAAATAGTTGGAACTATGCCCGTCGATGACACCGTTATAACTAGAACATTCCTAGGTATGGTCCAGTACAAAAAAAAATGTTCGCAATTACGGGAAACACGTGCCTTTCGGTTTCATTAAGGGTGTTTTACACCCTTTATAAACAGGTAAAATTTGGAATTAGGGGGTAGTACTCATCATCTGCCTAGCCTTTTCCCAACTATGTTGGGATCAGCTTCCAGTCTAACCGGATGCAGCTTAATACCAGTATTTTATATGGAGCGACTGCGTGTCTGACCTCCACTACCCAGTTAATACTAGGTAAAACGATACCCCTTGGTAACACTGGTTGTCAGACTTTCGGGTCACTGAATACCTAACAACGGCAAAGATCTACAATTGACAGCCGGGACCAACGGCTTAACGTGCTTTCTGAGGCACGGAGGCAACTGGGTGTTCATGGATCAATCTAAGCAAGCGCGGCTTAACCAGAAGATCGACACGAGCGACTTTTATTATTCACTGATAGAAAGATGTACTACTGTCTAGTATCGTTGAATTTTTTTTTTTTATAAAACAACAAATTTTACGCGGACAAAGTCGCCGGCAGAAGCTAGTTTAGAATAGTATCAGAGTCAAATAAGTAAAATAGTTTGAGCAAAACCAATTTGTGTATTCGAGTTTGAAAAACAGTTCGAAGTACATACTTACTTGCTTCTTCAGCTACATACAAAAAGAAAAAACATTTCAATCAATACAAATTTTATTAATATTTGATATTGACACCGTCTTACTCTATTACTTACACAACCATTCAAAAAGAAAACAAAAAAAAACATAACACTCTTTTACTACGCGAAGTCGGTTTACTAAAACAGGGTCATTACCTAGGCTTTTCTGTGTTGGGGTCGGCTTCCAGTCTACCCCAACACGGAAAAGCCGGATGCAGCTGAATACCAGTATTTTACATGAAGTGAGTGCCTATCTGACCTCCACAACCCAGAGGGCAGACAGAAGAAAGGCTATTTTTCTTAATATAATTGAGATAAAGGCTCTTTATACCCAGGATTTAAAGTAAATAAATAATTATGTATTTTTAGACTTTATATTTTCAGTTAATTACACATTTTAATGTGTAAAAATAGAAACAACTTCATTATTTAAAAAAATAAAATAAAAAAGGAAGACTTAAAAAAAAACTAGACATTAAAGTGGAGAGAGAGAAGGTACCGTTTAAAAATAAAATTAAAACATTCCTTTACCTATTTTAATGTATAATTACAGAAAAATAAAACAAATATTTATAACAATCACAAAAGAGACAGATCTAATCATTCGATATTCGATAAATTAAAAGAGACCATCGAATTTGAGAGAAAAAGAATATTAAACTGACCGATTTTAATATAATAAATTCGATGAGTTTAATAAATATTTTTTTAATTATAGCTTTAAAGAAACTTAGAACTTCATTTATTACTTACTCTGTGGTTTTGACAGATTTATTGTTTACAGTTTTTCCATAGTTATTCTACCTCTGAGCTTGCTATTGAACCTTACAGTGAAGAGAATACACTCGTTTTTAAAACCAACAGCTATTTTATGCTAACTGTATTAAAGATCAATATTATTTTGACAGCGATGCACTAATCATTATCTGCGAGTCTTTTCCCAAAGGTGTTGGAGTCGGCTGCATTTTGACGAATCTTAATATTACTGCATATATTAAGGTAATATATTTAAAGCCAAAAAATAACAATTAAAAAAAATCGAAGGTAATTTTTGAGCAGTATTTCGAAACAAAATATACAAAAATTTAGAAACCATAGAGTTTCAACAAAAAATTAGAGTAAAAATACTCGAAATTTCATAATTTTGTTTAAATTGGCACGCGGCTGTTATATATTACATACTTTTAACTAGAAATGCTTATAATCAGACATGAAGTTATTCATTAAATACAGTTCTGTAGTTACTATAATATTTACTGGTGGGTAATAGACAGATAAAATTATTTCCAGTTTATAACTATCGAGAATTATTATTATTGACAGCTGTCAAAGTCAACTGTCAAAGTCTCCTGTCAGAGGTTTGTCACAAACTATACTACAAACCATTCAGTTATTTTACCTCTGTGGCAACCAAACAATAATCTTATGGTTATAAGAATAAAGATTACTGTTGATACATAATTAGAGGTTATTTTCAATCTGTGAAAGAATTGTATCCCAGTGTAAACGGACCCTTCACGAAGCCGTCAACCAAGCATTCTGTACATCAAACTAGGTAACTCTACGCCAAAATTATTGCTGGGAAACGACTTTTTTTGTGTGAAATATAACGTTTTAGGGTAGGCCTCAATATAACGCATTCAAAACATTGTGCTGATGGATGGATTGAATAGTACAGGGGTCATAGAGGTATTTAAAGTAAAGTTATAACATTTTAAAATATATTTAAAAGAAAAGTTGTGATATTGGGGGTCAAAGTTCCAACTTTTTCACAAGTTTTTTTTTAACGTATGTTTTTTAATGTAAGTTTTTTAAACACCTCCACGACCCCCGTACTATTCAATCCATCCATCAGCACAATGCTTTGAGTGCGTTCCATCGAGTCCTATCGTAAAACGTGATTTTTTACCCCAAAAAAAGTCGTTTCCCAGCAATATTTTTTGCGTACAGTTACTTAGTTTGATGTACAGAACGCTTGGTTGACGGCTTCGTGAAGGGTCTGTTTACACCGTGTATGCCAGTATACAAAAATATCCATTTGCAAAACAAAATAATTAAGTAGGGCACATACCATAGACAATAAAATCGGAAAAGCCAATCATCACATGAGTTAATCTTATGTTCTCGTTCTTATATCAAAAATTTCTTATTCATTTAAAAACTGCATCAAAAAAGTATTTTATACAAATCTCATACATCTTTCAGTTCATTATTTCTCCGGAATGTCGCTTGGTATAGTTGAAACTAGATAGCATTGTGATAACGAAAAATATCAGGATATAAAGACCGATTGACTATACAGGGTAGTCCTAACAGTGACGTCATAATTCTATATTTATTTTTACACGGCTTTTTCACATTCTTTAACGTCAACTAGAGGCATTTTTTAATGTCATTAGCATCAAGAATAACAAAAATAAAGAGCTGTTTTTTTAAAGCGTTTCCCATTCAATTTTCAAGAAGCTATAACTCGAAAACTATAAAGAATCGCGGAACATACATGGGGTATTTTCAGGTACCCCTGGGCATGTGGAATCTATTTTTTTTTATGAGGTCCCTATTTGGACCACCCAGAATAAAGATTGTCAGCAGCATTGGTGGGTTAAATCCTTAGATTTTATTTGAATTTTCATATCCATAGATTTTAAAGATTTTTGTCCCAATGGCTTGTTTTTAACTGTCACTCTTTCTCGGTTTTTGAAACGAAAATCAACATTTAAAAAAGTGTCTATGGAGTTTCTTGCCCATTCTTCTCCATAGAGACTACAGTCCCACTTCCACAGTTATTATGCCTTGCGGCTGGACTATAGCTTCATCTTTTTGTTTCAACAATCCAAAAGTGCCCGTAAATAGTCTATAATTCAAATAAATGCTTTGATTCGGCAGCTGACAGATTTGAATGATATTTTTGCACTAAGATATGCCATATCGTCAACATAATTCTAATATGTCGTAAGTCAAAATTTGACCGAACAATTTTTTGTCATTTAGGTGGAGTTATCTAAAAGTGGTATACCGAAAAAAACTTAAAATTAAATAATACTTTTTAGTTAGAACAATAATTTTAAGTTTTCTAAGAACTGTACGGATGATGATGACTTATACCATATTTGAATTAGGTCGACGATATATTGGATTAACACATAGGTCACTTTTCCTTTTATTTATTTATGTATCAAATGCTATCTAATCCCACTATACAAGATTCTTAAAACTTATTGCCCGCCCTGTTTCTGCTGACTTTTTTGCTGTGCCCTTACGAATTCAGGATAATCTATGTATCCATCCCTGTTGTGGTCGTCCATATTTAAAATGGGGTCTATTAAATTGACTAATTCGTCATCACCGAAGATTTTCTCGCCTACGGGAGGCGTGCCTGTCTGTGGCGCCTGTTTGTGGCCTTGCTCTGAGTTTTTTTTAAGTTTGAAACGTCAAAGTGACAGGTCGTAAGGCGGGATTTTTTTTAATGTCAAAGTGACATTGACAGGTATATGTTCAAGAGATTCAAGTGTTATGTTTTGTAGAGTTATGGTGTATTATTTTTAATTTGTAATTGTGATAGCATACATTAATGGCACACAATTTAACATAAAGCAAAATTATTAAAAATGTATACATTAACCATATTTTATACCGAATAAATACAAGTATAAATAATAAAAAATACCCATATTTTTTACCAATACGGAGATTTCCAGTATGGCGAACCAAATGATGAAACGACACCAAACGCCGACGACGACACACATAGAAAAAGGAGACAATCACACATAAGTTTTGTAAAATACAACAAGCTATAAAACATATTATTTCTTTGAATTTTTGCCAATTTTATAACAACAGAAGAAATAGCAACAGATTATGCTGTACTCATGAAAAAAAAAAATACTGTGGCAAACGACAGATCACTGATGATAAAAAGTTAAATTAAAAGGTTCCGTTTTTACTTTTAACTTGGAACCTAAAGACACCATATTATGACTATTAAGTGACTTCGAGTAAAAACTACTTTTCAAATAGTACTTATAAAAAAAAAACAGTTTTTCCTATTTCGTGTATAAAAATGGCAAAAATACGCATGATATTATTTAAAAACTTAAAAAAAAAAAAATTGTTCTTAATTCAAACCACATACCTTAAAGCACATCTACCTGTAACCCTCCTTCACCCGTAAAACTACCATAGACCAAAATAATATATGCTTAAAAATAAACGAATAAATAAAATTAATAGATCTAGAAAATCAACTAATTGTTTTCTACTAAGACTGTCCAGCTGTGTACTTGTCAAAATTGACAAACTTTCACAGATATTAATGATTGTAAGGCTAAGTCTATAAAATAAATAGTAACAGATCTACAATGTGTCCGCTCATGGACTAGCGATCTTCTAGGTACTTTTAAAACAACTATTTTAATACACAAATACACTACATACTTAGGTCCAATCCACTTCCCCGCTATATGGCAGCCATTTTTTTTTTTTTTTTTTGTGATTAACTCAGTGTGTACAAAAAAAAAAACATATCTCTCGAAGTTTTGGTATTACTGAGATAAAAATAGGATTGTGTATTAGAATATTTCTTGTATAAGCAGAATATCGTTAGTCCATGACCGGACACATTGTATACTTAAAACAGAATTAACGCAAGCGACATCAAGTGCGCCATTAAACTACCAACTCTGACGGCTTCATCTAAATTTACAAATCGTTTACCCACTCAATGTCGCTTACGACATAACAAATAACAAACGCCACTCACCGTGCCAATGTATAAGCGACTTGATGAGCTCACAGCCGTCCAGCTTGTTGTTATTATCGGCGTCATGCATCTTGAAGTAATGGAACTGAAGCTCTTGTTCCGACATTTTAGACGTGTCTATGGGCACTTCCATGTGTTCTTGGATGTGGCTGAAAAGAGATAATTTATTATTAGAAATAAGCCGACATAAGCTTGGGGCAGGTAAAAATGTAAAATAATCACTACAGAATTTGAAATCTATACTAATATTATAAACCTGAAGAGTTTGTTTGAACGCGCTAATCTCAGAAACTACAGGTTCGATTTGAAAAATTCTTTTAGTGTTAGATAGCCCATTTATCGAGGAAGGTTATATAGGCTATAAAATTTCACGCGGGCGAAGGTCACGGGCAACAGCTAGTAGTTTATAATTTATTGTTAATTTTTAATATTGATTATGTAGGTATTGAATTTAACGTATTTTCATTTTATAATACAAGGTTAACTGTATTGAAATTTACTTATTTTAATTTTATTTTTGTTTACGGACATTCTATATTTTACATTTTATTTTGACAAAAAAATATTGTATTAATTTAATTTAAATTTTATTTTGTGTAGACTTAGAATAGTATTGTGTGGTGTGTATTTGCCTCTGATTATTTGATTTCGTACTAACATTATTTTAAGTATACTTACTAACTAAATTATGGATTGTTGTGTCTAATATAAATAAATTAAATTATAGGGCTGAAGACATTCTCTTAAAGATACAATGCCCAAGGCTAAAATCGCAAACCGCAGGCTACAAAGCCATCGTCGAAGATGGGGATATTGTTTGTTCTGAGCCAGCCTGTCCCTTTGCTGTCCTCCCCCAGCGATGACGCCCTAAGCCGAGGCTCGTACCCCACAGGTGCAATCGCTTAGTTTTTAAGTATTTCGCCCCTGGCTGGAAGCCTTACACACAAGGCCCCACAGGATAGTCCGGTTAAGCAGACGACAACCTCATAGGTTGACCTGCGAGATGCCAATCAAACATAAAAACAATGCTCAAAATGTATGGAACAGTTGTTTTTTTTTAATTGTCTATGAAAAAATTCTATGTGGGGGGTTCAGAATGATGTATTCAACATGTGGTAACCGTGTGTGCGTCGGTATGCCTTCCAACTTGTATATCCACGCGCCAAAACCTCCATGTAAAAAAGGCCAGTCTCAAAAAATATTTATTTATTGAATAGATTAATTAGTACCAATCAATCATTGGAAACATGAAGTGCATGATAATGTGTGTGTGTATCTGTTAAGTGTTGATGAACAGAGCCTCGACATTCAACTATACAGGCTCTTTTTAGAACTCTGTTTATGTGTACAACATTTTTACAGAAGCCAGCATATCAAGCTACCCGAAACTGTAATTTTTTTCCAATCGACCTTGAACCTAAAACTTTAGCGATAAAAATTGAAAATCTATTAAAGAAATTTGACAAATTGTAGTAGCTTGATGTGCTGGCGTCTATACATCCTAGATCTAACCCTGTTCAAATCAACAATTGTTTTTTTTTTTGTTTAAATGAAATGGGTCTTTAGCGAATTAAGATTATTTTGCTTTCTTCGAAGTAAAGAACTTTATGAATACTCACTCTCTCTCTTGATTAATGTTAGCAGGGTTCAACAGTTGAGGATCTGAAATTAAAGCAAATAATCTATTAGTATAATTATTTTTGCATTTAATATCTAGTCTCTAAAACCGTTCTGTAGTGCATATCATCATTCTCTTGCCCTTGTCCCAATTCATTTGTGGTCGGCTCAGCATGTCTTCTTCTTCCATACTTCTCTATTACTCGTAATCTCATCAGACACCAGTAGCGAAGGATCTATAGAATACTGACTGTGCCATTTTTCAAAGAGAAGCCGGTAGGATTCCAGTTCTTTGGAACCTTCACCACTGTCAGACACCTTCATTCGTGCCATATCATCCTTCACACAATCCATCCATAGCTTCTTTGATCTTCCTCTACTCATATACCCATCCACAGTCATACTCAAAACTTTCCACACGACATTTCCCTCATTCCTCCGCATCACATGCCCAGACAACCGATTACCACACAACTTACAAATACATTATGGGTGTAAAAATATCCTTAACGAAACCGAAAGGCATTTGTTGGCCCCATCATTACGATCATTTTTTGTTACGAGTTAAGAAGATATTGGAGGTCAAAGTTCCAACTTTTTCACAAGTTTTTTTTTTAATAGATATTTTTAAGGTTATAACTTTAAATACCTCCATGACCCGTCTACTATTCAATGCATCTATCAGCACAATGTTTTGAGTGCGTTAAACTGAGTTTTAAAGTAAAACATGATTTATCACCCCAAAACAAAGTTGTTTGTGAATGTACCTACAGAATGATTGGTTGACGGCTTCGCGAAAGGTCCGTTTACACCTTGTTTTAGGTCACGGGCACAGATATAGATAGACCTAGATAACGCGAGAGCAACTACTTCGCGTGCCATATTATTATGTAGCTTACGTACAAAAATCGTAAGTGGCCAATTTCGAACACAGTCTGCATCGGAGCATAGCGCTAGTCGGACGTCAGTGGGCGTCATGGCGGGGGTAGGACGAGGGGGGCGCCGTCCGCGGCGGCGTCTTTGAATCGATTTGATTTTCCCATCACTAAATAGTGCTTGTGACGTCATAATAGGTAGTCAAAAAATGGCACGCTTGGTTTTCATACAGATCGTGATACTTGCGTTATCTAGGTCTATCTATATCTGTGGTCACGGGTCAAAACAAGTAAGTACAGGGTTACATAGTAATTTATTCAATCACAACTATTATTAAAACGGTGAAGACAGTCGAACGACCGGCGAACGTCCTAGAACCAAAAAATCCAAGAGAGGTGATAATCCACGAAAAGGCACTGTGGTCGTGGAGTATGCCCTACTAGCATTGTTATCAATTTTATACATTTTATCAATTTTATACATTTTATCAATTTTATACATTTTATCAATTTTATACATTTTATACATTTTATCAATTTTATACATTTTATCAATTTTATACGTTATTCAATTTTACCAATGTTATTTATTTTATACATAGTATATTTTTTGATTTTTATTATTGTTTTTTAATTTATTTTAGACCAGCTACCCGCCCTAACTTTAATGTCATGATAGAATATCTCATAAATTCATACTTTTATATATTTGTTTTTTTTTATTTTTTATTTAAGCGTCGCCACAGTTTATTTGAGTTAGTTTTTGTACAAAATATTTTAGACTTATATGTATTTATTTATGTTTTTGAGCGTCGTGTCACTCGAGGGCTGCAGCTGAAAATCAGCGTCACGTGGTGCACTTTGTGTTGCCATCAGACTTTAATAGTTTTGTTTATTTACTTTGTTTAATTTTATTTCATCACCACTGCTCTCAAAACGGTGAAGGAAAACATCGTGAGGAAACCGGCATGTCCTAGAACCAAAAATTCGAAGACATGTGACATCTACCAACCCGCACTGGGCCCGCGTGGTGGATTATAGCCCATTCCCTCTCATAGAGAGGAGGCCTGTGTCCCAGCAGTGGGAACATTATAGGCTGATTATGATATTATGATGATTTTTTTTAATTTTAAGGCTTTTCTGTTTTGTATAATCATTTATTACCTATCCTATTATGATTCTGTTAAAGCCATCATTTTAGACCACCCTGATGCCAAAATATTTAGATTTACTCAAATCTATACTAATATTATAAAGCTGAAGAATTTGTTTGTTTGTTTGTTTGCTTGAACGCGCTAATCTCAGAAACTACTGGTCCGAATTGAAAAATTCTTTTAGTGTTGGATAGCCCATTTATCGAGGAAGGCTATAGGCTACATCACGCTACTACCAATACGAGCGGAGCATTCATGAAAAATGTTGCAAAAACGGGGAAAAATCCAAACGCAGGCGAAGTTGCGCGGGTCAGCTAGTCATTTATAAAACAACACTGAAACTTGGCAGAAAATATTACTTGGTATTTAGTTTGATCCGGTTAGACTGGAAGCCGACCCCAACATTGGGAAAAGGCTAGGCAGATGATAATGACGTGAATACGAATTACCTCCATGATGAGCATGTCCATGTTGTTGTTGCTGCGGCGGTGGTTGTTGGAACTGTTGTTGTTGCTGAGGCGGCTGCTGTTGCTGGAACTGTTGCTGTTGCTGCGGGGGAGGCTGTTGGTACTGTTGCTGTTGAGGGGGAGGGGCCTGCTGGTATTGCTGTTGCTGTTGTTGTTGTTGGTATTGCTGCTAGAAAGAGAGTTTGGGTAATGTAGTCACCGAATTATGTATTTAATGTTAAGGACGATATGATTGTATTGGTGATTTTAAAGTAAAAAGGTGAATTACACATTATTCAGGCACTTTAATTAGTTATTAGCTATTGCCCCCGACCTTCGTCTGCGTGAAAATCTTATATAAATGTTACTTCCATATTGAATACAATTTTGAATAAAATGCCAATGTTTATTTGAACGAAGACAATTTATTTTGTTATACACGAAGAGGTCATGCTATCGCGAATTTTAACACCGCGATTCAGCGGTGAGAGTTAAATGAACAACGCCATCTATCGCGACAATAGGAATTAAAATATTTAAAAGTGTAAACCTAAACACAAGATTGTACAAATTTTAAGGGTTTTATTTTTATGCACGTTACTCTAATTCCTTATCTAAAATAAATGTAGCCTTAATTACTCCTTATGACATTAGCTAAGCTATCAATTTCTATTATGTTAAAAACCTTTCGTATTTGCCTAGTAGTCCTCTGATCACGGCGGTAAAAATGGGGCATTTTATGAGAATTTTGTAGGGTCATATTTTCTTTACTTTTTAGTTGCTGAAAAAACGGAAATGACAGGGACGTGTCTACAGTAGAGCTTGATTTTAAGAAAAAAAAAAGATTGCTCTAGAGGCATTGTTCAGGAAGAAAAAAGTTTTGTATGGAGAATCGCAACCCCTGTTCCCTCTCTTAATGAAATTTTCAAAACCTCAGTGATCACATTTTTGTTTTTTTTTTTTATTGGACCGAAAGGTTTAACCGGCCTACCCCATCCTTATCTGTCAATTCGGAAGAAGAGATATTTTCAACCTGTAGTTTAGAAAATTTATTTATACATAGTTTTTAATTAAAATTTATTTTGCTGACTGCTGACAAAGAAATGTTTTTTTTTGTCTTTATTTATTTGGAGTGACGATCTGGACTCATTCTTAACGGATTGGTCAGAGATGGCAAATTGAAAGCAGGGTTGGAAAGCCATGGGGGAGGCCTTTGCCCAGCATTGGGACAGAGCAGGCTGATATAAAAAAAAAAAAAATTAGGGACATTTAATGACAATGCGTATGTCAGTCCCATCGTACCCTAAATACACACTGTCCATACCTGCCCCTGTAGCATGACCACCGTAGACAAGGATTTCTTTGAAGGAAGAATCGACAAATTGACAGATAGTGCAAATAAATCTGTCATAGTGTCGACACAATCTGTCATTTTGTCGATTCTTCCGTCAAAGAAATCCTTGTCTACGGTGTTCATGCTACGGGAGCTGGGCCATAAACCTAAACAGACTCTTCGCATCATCAAAAGTAATTATAGAATTGAAAACTTACTTGCTGCTGGGGTGGCGGGGGCGGCGCTTGCTGATAATTCTGTAAAACACAAATTAATATTTATAATTTACTCGTTGTGTCAGGCATGCGCTGCACTGCCTTTTTTTTGTTTTTTAGAGACCTTCCTTGGCTTATGTAGAACAGCTGTGCAAAATTCCATAAAAATCGGTTCAATAGTTTAGGTGTCTATCGGGAACGAACAGACAAACAGAATATACAGGGTGGGAGGAACTGAACGGGTCCATAGACATAGAAATTTTTCGTCGGTTATTAAAAAAAACAGCTGTTTTCTACAAAACTGCAATACCTACACGGTCAAAATGTTTGGAACAGCTGATTTTTTTTAAATTGCCTAAAATTTGTAAAATTGTAAATGGGGGTTTCAGAATGATGTACTGAATACGTATGTACCCGTTTCAGCGTCGGTATCTCATCCACCTTCTATTGATTCCTTGAAAAAAATTTTTTTACACACACTGGCAACATCATCCATGGAAATGATTTATATTTCATGCGGAAGTATATCTGATAGATAGAGATATAGATAGATAAAAAGATATCTATCTATCTATCTAGGAAGTAAATCTGTCTGTCTATTACATTTTAACGGCAGAACGATTTAGATGAAACTTGGCACTCAGGTAGACCACGCCCTGGACTGCGTTCCAGAAGAATACTTAGGAACCAGTGGAAAATTTATTTATATAAAAAAAAACGGTCAAGTGCGAGTCGGACTCACGCTTGAAGTGTTCCGTACCATCGTAGTAGGGGAGGAACCCCCTTTAATTTTTTATTAATTTTTATTATTTATTGTTATAGCGGCAACAGAAATATACATTCTGTGAAAATTTCAACTGTCTACCTATTACGGATCATGAGATACAGCCCGCTGACACACAGACGGACGGACGGACAGCGTAGGCTTAGTAATAGGGTCCCGTTGGTTACCCTTCGGGTACGAAATCCGAAAAACAGTATTTTAACTTATTTTTTTGTTTCATGATCAGCCTATTCTGTCCCACTGCTGGGCAAAGACCTCCCCCATTCCTTTCCAGCTCACCCGATGTTTTGCCTTCACTGGCTCATCAGGAGGTCCAAATCGTCACACCAGCGTTTCTTGAGCCTGCCTCGGTGACGACGACCGTCTTCAGGCACCCTCTGTGTGACGATTCTGGCCCAACTGTCCTGACCCATCCTGGAAATGTGACCCGCCCAGTCCCATTTTAACCTCACAGACTTTTCGCTTACATCCTGACTTGGAGCGTATTATGTTGTTGAGCATTCGATCGGTGCGTTTGATATTTTAACTATTACACATTTAAGTACTACCAGTTGAAAGATAACATTCTTAGCCTGGTTAATAAAAAGTAAGTAATTAAATAAACATTTTTTTAAGTTAATTAGACCATAAACAAACAACATAGTTAGCTGCGATTGATAACGGTTACATAGATTTCATTCTTTCCTTTATTCTTCAATATACTTATCACTACATAGTATAAAACAAAGTCGCTTCCCGTTGTCTATCCCTATGTATGCTTAGATCTTTAAAACTACGCAACGGATTTTGATGCGGTTTTCAGTAATAGATAGAGTGATTCAAGAGGAAGGTTTTTATATACAACATTATTTTTAGTATATGCGAAACCTGAATATAGTTTGTTCAGAATAAGTAACTGAATCGATTCCAATCATTTTTAAACCATGTTATATATTTTTCCAAAAATATTTAAAAAAGTTAAAAGTTGGATACCGAGCGACTTTGAGTACCTATCGCAATAATTTAGGTACCTAATGCCAAATTATTATTATCAATGAGCTCAAGACGACGCTGGAGGCGCGCGCTGCGTGGTGACCACGTTTTTTTGCGGAAAACTAGGTAACAGAACAAGCTTATAATTTTGTGATTTTTCATGATACAGTTTTGAAATTTTGTACATAGATTCTTTACATAAAAATGTTGTGAGGAAAGTTTTGAGTATGAATGTGGATGGGTATATGAGTAGAGGAAGACCAAAGAAACGATGGATGAACTGTGTGAAGAATGATATGGCAAGAAAGGAGGTGTCGGATGAGATGACGAGTAATAGAGAAGTATGGAAGAAGAAGACATGCTGCGCCAACCGCAAATGAATTGGGATAAGGGCAAGAGAATGATGATGATGATGACTAGACACGTGGATCAGGTTTCGCATATACTAAAACTAATTTTGTATATTGCACCCCCGGGGCGGGTCTCTAGTCAATTATATTTCTTTAATAAAAAAATTAAAATCTTAAAGGGTAATTTGCTTGGCTTGGCTATCTGGATAAACCTTTTGACCGCCAGCCAAGCCACAATTTCACCTACCATTTTGTCACAAATTTGTGTCGTTTGGCGTACAAGGCACGCGCTTGCTTGTCACGTATATGTTGTGACAATGGTGTTCTAAAGGTTACTATATTTTATGTAACTTATCTTGCCTCACTTTATAGATTTTTCATCAGCCCGCGATTTTATAGTGTGGAAGTAGAAAATCATTCCATAGTACTGCACTATCGGGATAAAAAATATCCGTCGTCCTAACACAGGTCAAGGTGTGTGCGTTTCATCAAAATTCTTTTAAACATTATATATAACGTGTAAGTTAACTGGCTAACAGACAGGTACAGTCGCCAGCGCATCAAGTTAATACAAACTGTCAAATTTTCTCGTTCAATTTTAAACTAAAAACTAAATTCAAAGGAGAAATTTGACAGTTTGTGGTGGCGACTATACAACATTAGTTTTAGTATATGGGAACCCTGATACACGTGTTTAGTATTTTAATGTAATTAATCTATGTACAATATTTCAAAACTGTATCATGAAAAATCGCAAAGTTATAAGCTTGTTCTGTTACCTAGTTGTCCGCACAAAAACGTTATCACCACGCAGCGCGCGCCTCCAGCGTCGTCTTGAGCTCATTGATAATAATAACTTGGCAGTAGGTACCTAAATTAGTGCGATAGGTACTCAAAGTCGCTCGGTGTCCAACTTTTAACTTTTTTTATTATTTTTGGGAAAAAATATAACATGGTTTAAAAATTATTGGAATCGATTCAATTACTTATTCTGAATAAACTATATTCAGGTTACGCATATACTAAAATAATGTTGTATAGTTACTTTTTTATTAATTTGTGTGGTTTCTATTTGTTATGTGAGGTCCGAAATAAAGAATTTATAATTATCCTACTAATATTATAAATGCGAATGCTTGTGAGGGTGGATGGATGTCTGGATGTTTGTTACTCTTTCACGTAAAAACTACTGAACGGATTTGGATGAAATTTGGCACAAAGATAGTTTATAACCTGGATTAACACATAGGATACTTTTTATCCCGGTAGTACGATCCCGTGGGACAATTACGAACCTCCACGCGAGCAAAGCCGCGAGCATTAGCTAGTAAATAATATTAGGATATCATCATTTAGCTTTTGAAATAACCTTGACAATAACGTGACTAAATAATAAAAATAAGTAACATCATATCTCAACAAATTCTTCAGAAAATGCTGTGTTTGTATATTTTATTCAAATCAAGCTAAATTCTAAGAGATCGTATTAACATATTGTTATATAAATATAATGCTGACCTCATTAGCTGACATAGAAATTATACATAATAATAAATATTATATGTCGTATTGGCCCAAAGGTTATGGCTTCGCCTGTCAAGGATGAGGTTGCGGGTTCATATCTGGGCAAGTACTAATGTGACTTTTTCAATTCATAAAGGGTGTAAAGAGACCCTTAATGAAGCCGGAAGGCACCACTTGTTTTCTCCGTCTTTGCGATCAGTTTTTTGTTCTAAACCATACCTGGGAACCTTCTAGCTACAGAGATATTGGGAGTCAAAAAATTGGAATTTTGACCCCCAATATCTTCGTAACTAGAAGGTTCCCAGCCCCCGTAGCAGGACCACCGTCGACAAGGATTTCTTTGACGGAAGAATCGAGAAAATGACAGATTGGGTCGACAAAATGACAGATTTCATTGCACTATCTGTCATTTTGTTGATTCTTCCGTCAAAGAAATCCTTGTCTACGGTGGTCATGCTACGGGGGCAGGTATAGTCTATAACAAAAAAATGATTGCAATAACGGGGAGAACAAGTGCCTTTCGGCTTCGTTAAGGGTTTCTTTACACCCTTTATACTTTCCACATAATCATATTCATTTTATTTGCAATAAGTATTGGTACATTTTGGTCTCATCAGTTAAGGTTCCTAATACATAGTCAGATATAGCTGACATGCAAAATTTTACAATATTTTAATGTTAGAGCAATCAATACACATTCAATCAAAAATCAAATCAAAATATTTTATTTCACATAGGCCTAGATGGGCACTTATAAAACATTGACAAAAAGGTGCATGGTTCTGGTTTCCTATGGAGAAGAACGGGCAAGAAACTCCATGGTTACTCTTTTCTGATTAATGTCTGATTGATGTCACTAAATGTTGATTTCTATCACTCATTATTATTACAAAACATTAAACATTCATTATAGTTACATTAGTTTCAAATAGATTTATCATTAACATTATTCATAAATTCATCAATAGAATAACAAATAATTATATGTGGAAACTTGTTAATATCATTCAAATTTGTATTGTTTAAGAACATTGATTATATTAGCTGTAAATTTCCCAAATAGTATGAAATAAAAATTATTAAAAATGTTTATAAATATTAACACCTATATTATCAGTTGGAACAAATTCTTAAATAAGCTAAGTGTGTTGAAATTTTTAATAGGTTCTATTATGGTCCATGATCAAAAATTAACTTCTAAAAAAATGTACATGACTTGAACAATCCTATAATCAAATCTTTTTCAAAATGGAATGATAGGTCATGAACTATTATCTTAATGAGCCAACAAACTATTATCTTAATAAGGAAAATCATAGTAAGTTCTTGGAAAAAAACAGGGACTTTACATTTAAACTAATAAGTATAGGATAGGTATGAGTGTGTAACAATACAGAAGTTGACATAAATCTTCCTTCATACATTTTTACCTATAACCTAACTATCAAGCCCACTTTCACTTTTTTCTCTTTTAGAAGCACAACAATTTTAGACATTCTGCCTATACTCCTGGCTAAATAGACATGTAAACTTTTTTAAACTAACCTGATAGTTCTGTGGAGGCACACCTGGGGCTACTTTCTGCTGATACTGCTGAGATATGGTGCACTGCAGTAATGCAGCCAAGATTAAAAATCTCAACATTTTTATTTCTGAAAAAAATCACCACGTTAGTTCACAGCCGTCAGAACCAATAGAACAACTTTTTTGAATTAACATTTACCGCGATAGGCAAAGGAAACTGATAATAAAATCATGTATTCTTTTTTTTTACTTTTTAATTCGGTGTGAGAGAAATGTATGGAAAATTGATTTTACCTGTGTATGTAAACTTCTGACGTGGAATATGAATGATAATATCCTTATCGAATTGATGTATTGATAAAATATTACGCTATTTTCACCGTATGTCGAAGTGTTTCGCAAACGTTTTCAAAAGATACCTTGGGATTACCTACACGTCACGTCACTTACTTTTTGACGTTGACGTTGGTGTTTCATTTCACGTGGATTCGTCGTTTGTCTTTTCACTGCGTTACATTTTAAACTATTTTGAATAAAATTCGATTTTATGTTGTATTTATCCGTCTAACAGTAATTTACTCGAATTCTCTAGTAAAATTTATCAGTGTTGTGAAAGATAACACATAATGTTAACAATTTAGCTGTCAGCTGTCAACACGCTTATATACGCTGTTGGATAATTAGTGATTTTGTGCGTTAAACATCAAGTACAATGCTCAGAAACAAAGTAAAAGTGAACTTCATAGTGTGAAAACTGTGTAAAACTGTTTGTGAACTATAATAATAAGTGATTCGAACAAATAACAGTGAACAAAATACGAAAGTGCGATCTTACTTTTCAAAGTTTTTTCCATCCACCCTCAAACTTTTGATATTATAATTTCAACATCAAAATGTCATTTGACTTTTGGAATTAGTGTTGCCACAATAATAATTAAAATCCTCACGTGTCTCCACACAATGAGTTCAAATAAAAGTCTCACGCAACAAATATTCCACCCTGGATTATTCAATAGATCAAGGTCGTCATCTTTGTCCGAAATTAGCAATGACAAACAAAAGACTTACAGTTGCAATCTTGTGAACCGTTGAAGCGTCATCGACGAACATTTCGCGGTATTTTGGCGGTATTTCTATTATTAGAAATGCAAACTATGGCTATTACGTATGTTTTTATATAACTATTCACTGTGGAAGATAACCAAAAACTTCAAATGGTTCAAAAAAAATTGTACCCCCGCTAATGCAACATAATGGATCTTGGGCCAGAAAAGCAAGCGACAAGGCGGAGCTTTTTGCACAACACCTTTCTGCGGTATTCACTCCGAATAACTCATAGATGACTGAATTTGAAGAGGAAGTGGATAATTATCTTAAAACTGGTCATGCCGAGAGAACTGACACGGACAATAAGAAATCTAGAGAACAATAAAAGTCCTGGTTACGATCTCATCACAGGTGAAAAACTCAAGCACATACCTAGAAAAACTATGCTGACTTTCGACTACTATATTACCCAACAATGTGAAAAATATCACAACTAAGTATGATAGCGAAGCCAGGAAAACCATCAACCGAACCAAGCTCGTACCATAAACCTCCCTCGACGGTTGTTTTTGAAAATATTTCTACGAAGACTAAAACCAGTCCTTGACGAGAAAGTGATTAAACCGGATCATCAATTTGAATTCCGTGAAAACCACACAACAGTAGAACAAGTGCATAGACTGTATAGAGTGGTCCACAAAATCAGACAGTCGTTGGAAAATAAAGAATACTGTTCTGCGCTGTTCTTGGATATCTAAAAGGCATTCGACAGGGTCTGGCACAAAGGACTTTTGTATAAAATTAAATCTCTCCTGCCAAACTCTTTTTACATGACATTAAATTTCTACTTAGACCAAAGAAAATTTCAAGTTAAGTACGAGGAAGAACTGTCTGATCTGTACGAAATTCTTCTTCAGTCGCACAAAGCTCTGTGCTCGGGCCCGTACGCTACTCGATCTTTACTGCAGACTTGCCATAATGTGATGACGTGGTAACGGCGACCTATGCAGACGACACTGCATGCCTTGCGAGTGACAAAGATCCAACTCAAGCATCCCAGAAAAACCAAATCCAGTTGAATAAAATTGATCTTTGGCTGAAAAAATGGAGAGTCCTACAACCTAGTTTAACTAAGTCAGTTCAAGTGACTTTCAGAGTTCGGAAGGACGATTGTGCCCCAGTGTACATGGAAAACCAACCACTGCCGAACAGATATCCCCTTGTCTGTTTTTGAGGTTCTTGGGTAAGACATTGCTGTGCTTGCTCAGTCTCTGTTTGTAAGTTTTGCTCTTTTCGCATATATATTCTTTCACTGTTGGTATCTTTAAGTAGTTGTGTATTTTCAGGTTTCTGACAAACCAGGGTGCAACTAAGATTGTTCAAGGCTACATTTTGGAACCTTTGGAAAATTTCGATTTTGGAGTGGCTAGCCGATCCCCAGAGTTCTGTTCCGTAAGTCCAGATAGGTTTAACTATAGCTTTGTAAACAAGTGTTTTGTTGCTAGTGGATAATGATTGTCTTCCTAAGAGCCAGGAAAAACTTTTTATTTCAAAGGTAGTTGCCTTTTGTTGTCCTTAATGTGGTTGAGCCAGGTAAGCCTTCTGTCTAAATGTAGCCCCAGGTATTTTACTGTGTTAAATCGGCTAAAGAGATGGTAAATCCTAAACTAGGACCAGCGAAAGTGAATTTTAAGTTATTTTAGTACTGAACCACATAATGTAAATGTTTAATGGAACATCACAAAAAATCTAAAACAGACTCCGATTGTGGCCTAGTATCTAAATGACATAAGTATATATAGTAGTCTATGATTATCGTTAGACCTTTTAATATGTATATGGGCTAGACCTCAGAACAATAACTAAAGCTTAGTTGCTTTAGTTATTGTTCTGAGGGCTAGACAGCCGATCTCAGACAAGAGAACACAAAAAAAAATGTTAACACTAATTGTTTAGCACCTCGGCTTTTCGGCACTATTACGAAACCAAGTTTTATTTATCTTCATTAACTTCCATCGCATGATTGGTACGCGGGGCAACACTTGAGCCATAGAGGATAGTAATACTCTTGGGCAAACGTTATATTCTGCCCTTGACCCGTATTACTTTGTGTCAGTGCAACACGATGTTTTCTTATATTCTCCCGTCAGCCGTCACGCTATCATTTACTCCTTTTTCTTTCATAGCATTCCTCACATAATCCAATCAACTTTTCCTTTCTTTATAGTAATGCCATTGAACATTAAAGATAAGAAATAAAAAAAACACAGTAATCACATCAAATATATATTTTTATTGATATTTTTGAGCTTAACCTAAGTTGAGAAAGTTTTAAAGAAAAAGACTTCTGTATAAATATTTCTTTAAACAGTACTGACAAATCTGTTAAAATCACTAACTTATAATATGTCTGTTGTCATAAGATTTCTGTTGGGTTGGTTTATTCAGAGGTAAAATAACTTTGAAATAATTATTTCGTTTATTTATTTTTCTTAGTTTACTATTTACATTTTTAAATATTTTTACCAACAAAAATTATATTAAAAACATTTAAAAATATATCAGGAGGGCAACCAATCGTTTATCGTTTAAAATTAAAGTTCGCGAGTACATTCAGAAAAAGCTGGCAGTTTCGTCACAACGTTAATGTTTTCTTCATTGTTTGTCTTTTTATTTTAGGATATCCGTGTAAATTTATATTTAAATATATATAATATATTGATATATATTTATAGTATTTTGATATATCGTTATAGTATTTTATATATCCTTGTAGTTTATCTTAGTAATAAATTAAATTTTTGCAGATATATTTACACCGTCTCTGCATCACCCAAAGGTTGACTGGTAGAAAATCCCTATGGCATTAAGTCCGCCTCTGTACTTTGTGCTTGAAGTGTTAAATAAATAAATAAATAAATATTAAAAAATACATAATAATTATTATTTATTAATATCAAACACAATGGATTCATAATTTGTTGTTAGTAACACTTATAAACTATGTTAGTAACCTTTTTCCTTACAATCAAATCAAAATTAAATTAAATTAAATTTGTCATTAAAATAAAATAAAACTAATTAAAAAACCTACAACTAAGCCCGCTTCCCGCTGCACCAGACCTGCAGCTGTGAATACGGGTCCAGTGCCCCAGGATCGGGCAATCAGACTTATCCACTATCACTTGTAAATTGCTGTTGGTAAAACGTGGCTCTAGAATTTACTCGAAAGGTAATTTTACATAGACATTTTTCACTACAATTTAATACATTGTTTTGACTTTTTCAATAGGACTTGTTGTTTTGAAATCAACATTTAGATGAGACTATAATCAGTGCCATTGAATTACGCTGTACCGGTGTCTGAAGAGCTTTTACTTAAAAATCTTATTAACGTTGAACAAGGATCTTTTGGCGCGTGTCAAAACGGAACTAGCGCGCCATTTTGTTTTGTTCATAGACTAAGTTCACCAACAGCATCTGGCAACGTCAAAATTAAGCGCCAAAGATACTTTTAGCACAATATAGGGTGTATGGGACACCGTTACAACGAATTTAGCTCATGAATGAATTATTTTCTTTGTTACAGCGATGACCTAAAAGCTAAACCATAATTATTTAATCAGTGACTATTTGATGATATGATTATACTGTTCTTTCCGTTTCTTTCACATTTTGTTTACATCTGACTGGGCATCACTGTCAAAATGACAGCGATTTTATGATCGTCTCTAAGTTGCTGATATTGAGTTGTCAAAATTGATATTTAAAGCAGTTATGCGGATCGCCCACTGGTAAGTCGGGGCGCCGTCATGGCACGTGGTCTCTATGCAGAGTCGAGGCGCGGGCGGCTATGCTTCCTTCTCGCTTCTTTATGTAGCTATGCACGAAACGTTTTCTCGTACACCATAGACAAAAAAAACTACAAAAATTTAAAGCAATTCGTATAGCTTTAGCATTTCAATGGGATATTCCTCAGCCATTGCTCGGCATTTCGTTACCATTTGATGGTAGTCTCGGCGTTTAAAAAAGTAGATCGCAAATTGGATATCAGCTTGCAACTTTATTTCCTCAGTGTTCACTTCTAAGCCTTCAGGCCGATCGACTTTCACAAATAATGGTATAGGACCATTCGGCGTATCATTTCCCCTTATAGTGATGCGCGCTACGACTTTCTTCCAATCGTCCTCGCTACTTATTCTCGGCGCCTGCGCCGTCGCCATTGCGGAGTCTGTAAAAAAAGGAGATTATAATGTTTAATGAAAATGTTGAAACTTTGATGTCCAATATCTCCGGAACTAGAAGGTTCCCAAGGGTAGGAGGGCTATTGGCTATCGTTTTGATCGGCGGTGACTATCAAGCTTCAGTTATACACCGAATTTTGATGGCAACTGAGAATGCCATAACATTGGTATTGCGTATCACACTTAATGCGGCTGAGTAGCGCCCTGAGAGTTACAATACTTGATTTTAGGTTACATTTTAACCGCTGACGCAAAAAGAGCGGTGTTATAAGTTTGACCGCAATGTGTCTGTGTGTCTGTCTCTGGCACCGTAGCTCTTAAACGAGTGAACCGATTTGGACGCAGTTTTTATTATTTGTAAGCTAGTTTCTTGGCAATGGTTCTTAGATACTTTTTATCAAAATCAGTGCAGCCGTTTACTAGATATGGGGGATGAAAGTGGGTATGAATAATCGAATATTTTCAAATACACCCAAGTGGGGTATCTAATGAAAGGGCATGATGTGTATATAACAATTAGACATGTTTTATCAAAAACGGCTCAGCCATTTTATTAACTTTTCAAATGTTTGTTCGCTTTGCTTTTTTTTTACTCGAAAGGTAA
This sequence comes from Noctua fimbriata, assembly GCA_905163415.1. Classification (NCBI taxonomy): domain Eukaryota; kingdom Metazoa; phylum Arthropoda; class Insecta; order Lepidoptera; family Noctuidae; genus Noctua; species Noctua fimbriata. The sequence continues at coordinate 5,463,894 of LR990950.1, forward strand.
TTTTACATAGACATTTTCCACTACAATTTAATACATTGTTTTGACTTTTTCAATAGGACTTGTTGTTTTGAAATCAACATTTAGATGAGACTATAATCATTTTTAATCATGTTCACTGATTTAGGGTGCCATTGAATTACACTGTACCGGTGTCTGAAGAGCTTTAACACAAAAATCATATTAACGTTGAACAAGGATCTTTTGGCGCGTGTCAAAACGGAACTAGCGCCGCCATTTTGTTTTGTTCATAGAATATGTTCACCAACAGCATCTGGCAACGTCAAATTTAAACGCCAAAAGATACTTTTAGCACAATATAGGGTGTATGGGACACCGTTACAACGAATTTAGCTCATGAATGAATTATTTTTGTTGTTACAGAGATTACCTAAAAGCTAAACCATAATTATTTAATCAGTGACTATTTAATGACATGATTGTACTGTTCTTTCCGTTTCTTTCACATTTTGTTTACTTCTGACTGGGCATCCCTGTCAAAATGACAGCGATTTTATAATCTCTAAGTTGCTGATATCGAGTTGTCAAAATAACAGTGATATTTAAAGCTGTTATGAGGATCGCCCACTGGTAAGTCGGGGCGCCGTCATGGCACGTGGTCTCTATGCAGCGTCGAGGCGCGGGCGGCTATGCTTCCTTCTCGCTTCTTTATGTAGCTATGCACGAAACGACCTCGACTCCGCCGCGACTCCAGCTCGCCCGTGCCGCGACTTGAGTATTTGAGCGCACTGACATTTACTTCTAAATTAAAGCTAGATGTGGTCCGCCGCTTTGGTGCCCGCCCCGGGCCTCCACTCCTGATCATGTCGGCGACGGGCCATAGGTTGCTGGTGCTAGTCGTGTGGTCGTAAACTAGTTTTTGACATTGAAAATGCTCATGGATTTCTCGTACAGCATAGACAAAAAAAAACTACTAACATTTAAAGCAATTGGTATAGCTTTAGCATTTCAATAGGATATTCCTCAGCCATTGCTCGGCATTTCAATACCATTGGTTGGTAGTCTCGGCGTTTAAAAAAGTAGATCGCATGTTGGATATCAGCTTGCAACTTTATTTCCTCAGCGTTCACTTCTAAGCCTTCAGGCCGATCGACTTTCACAAATAATGGTATAGGACCATTCGGCGTTTCGTTTCCCCTTATAGTGATGCGCGCTACGACTTTCTTCCAATCGTCCTCGCTACTTATTCTCGGCGCCTGCGCCGTCGCCATTGCGGAGTCTGTAAAAAAAGTAGATAATGTTTAATGAAAATTTTGAAACTTTGATGTCCAATATCTCCGGAACTAGAAGGTTCATAAGGGTAGGAGGGCTATTGGCTATCGTTTTGATCGGCGGTGACTATCAAGCTTCAGTTATACACCGAACAAGTTATAATACTTGATTTTAGGTTACATTTTAACCCCCGACGCAAAAAGAGCGGTGTTATAAGTTTGACCGTAATGTGTCTGTGTGTCTGTCTCTGGCACCGTAGCTCTTAAACGAGTGCACCGATTTGGATGCAGTTTTTATTATTTGAAAGCTAGTTTCTTGGCGATGGTTCTTAGATACTTTTTATCAAAATCAGTGCAGCCGTTTACTAGATATGGGGGATGAAATTGGGTATGAATAATCGAATATTTTCAAATATACCCAAGTATCAAATGAAAGGGCATGATGTGTATATAACAATTATACATGTTTTATCAAAAACGGCTCAGCCATTTTATTGACTTTTCAAATGTTTGTTCGCTTTGCTTTGTTGCGATGGGGGTTTGTACATTTAGCAGTTTATATGACACGTGAAATGGTTATTGTAAATTATTTTGTGTTGTCAGTATTTACTCCTGAATAACTTTTTTAAATAAAGGTACCTAAGTTAGTAAAACCACTTATTAGATGTATGACTTATAAAATGTTAAGTTGTAAAATATGTTTTTTAAGATCAATTTAAAGTATCATGTATGAAGGATCCAAACTTTATAATAAATTACCGAAATACATCACAGAATCCAAGTCCATAACCACCTTTAAAAAACTACTCAAACAGCACATCGTAAATAATTCATATTCTACAATAATTTCAAGCCACATCTAGCTAGTGCTTATCATTGTTGAACGGAGACTTGTTTACCTTTGTGTCGATGTTATGAGGCCGTGAATCAAGCGAACATTGAGATATCTGTATAATATTTTTTCATCTACCCACAAAATATGTAATAATTGTCCAAATGTCTAGTTTTTGTAAAAGTTCTCAACAGTATTGACATAATATGTAATAGTTTTAATATTCTCATGTAAGTGAATTATGTATTCTTATGAGAATAAAGTTATCTCAAACCTCAATTTCTAAATTTCTAACTTCATCCTAATGGAGTAAAAATAGGGTACCATATTAAATGTTATTTATAATTTTTAATAGATTTAATATTTTAATGGTGTTGAATATCTATGTATTAGCCCCGTCCCGTTTCTAGTGTTAATGTTAATGTTAGTGACCATGACAGTTTAAAATCTTATATCCACTTTGATGCCTGCAGTAATAAGAGGATTAACATAGCATAATGTGGGACCTACTGTGGGACAAAAAGTAAAATAATTTGTATTTATGTACAATACAACGTGGCAACGCCGCCAGTCTTTTGGGTACATTACCAGTTGACTACGTTGAGGAGGAGTTTTTTGACGCCATTTTTTAAGTTTATTTTTAAGTTAGTTAGTTAATATAGGTTATTTTAATTTATTAATGTATATAATATTTTAAATCGTAAATTAAATAAATTATTATTCTGTACAATACTGTCGTCAATACTTTATGAAATGTGTTTTTGTTCCAATACATTAAAATATAAAAATGTTGAAACAGGTTTTTTTTTATTGTTTTATTTTTTTACCTATGAGTAGTTTATTTCACGAAAGCCACTTCAAATTAAGTGATCATAAATTTGATGCAGAAGATTGTAAAATATCCTTGCATTGTATAGATTCCATATCTTAGTATTATAATACTAGCTGTTGCCCGCGACTTCGTTCGCGTGGAAATTTTGTTGTGTATACGTGTTCGAACGGAGTCTGGATTTGTGCCCGACTGATGGCAATAGGCTCGCCCTTTATTACAAGGGACTTCAACATAACTGGTGAAATGTGGGTGTACGATTAGGTACACACCTGGGCCTAACCCTTCGGGGATTACAGAACTGAAGGCCTGATCAAAATGTGATAATATGGGTGATGACTACAAAAGGCATCGTTTTGGGCGCTGAAATTCTGGGCGGCAGAGGTCTGAAACAAAATGAAAAGGCGTTGAGGCGACGATATGGTTTAAAAACCGGGACATTATGGTGCCATACGACTTTTTTTTCAAAGTGCACGATCAAACGCCTTGTTGGGCGCTATTTCTTTATTTATTCAAATACCGTTTTATATAAAACATTAAAAGATTTTTTTAATGACCGGGTGAGAAGTATGAAGCGCCCAAATGAATGCCTGCCAGTTTTAAGGTTTTTCCTTGGAATTTGTTCACCGCCATTGTAAAAGCCAATTTTAAGCGAAATTGCAACTTTTTAATTTGAAATGGCAAGTTATTTTGAATAATGGGTATGCAGGGAATTAAACCGCTCTCTCCTTTAGCCACTTCTGTAATAATGGTGGCTATTATTATATTACTGCCCAGCTCTGTGATACGAAGCCTGGTTCCATTGCACAGTCTGGGAGTTAACCCCAGGGAGTTGAGAATTTCAACAGTACTGTCATCATTAGCCATCACAGGGTCTATGGATGTCGACGCAAACGATCACATCATTTTTTTATTTGATTGACACACTCGTTCTTTGGCGACAGCACTACCCCTTACACAACCACCCTTCATTTTTTATATTAACCTCCAAATTTGGAAAAACGTGCATGATGTAATGATGTGGATGTGCATCCTCTGCAGCCACTGGATGGGAAAATTCTTCGGAAAATAGAATTTTCCCATCTGCTCCCGATTCCAGACGACCCACTCCCATTTGCAGCAGCATATTCGCAAAGACACCTGCTTCGTGGTCGTTGTACAGTTGGACGCGCATTTTGCAGGTAAGATGGATCTTTTCGATCCTAGACAACAGTGACGACGCCTTGAGACATGCATTTATTTCATCCGCCGGTGTGCCCCTCTCAATAACTTGCAGTATCTGGCTAAAGTCGCCTGCGAGCAAAACGATAACACCACCCATCAGCGCCTGGTTGTCGCGGATGTCCTGCAGCTGCATGCACTTTAAACTTGCACTGCTGCAAAAGGACTCCCCAGCCGCTGTTTTTGGTGATGTTGCATGTTGAGGTATCTTCACTTGCACGATTCAGCGGCAATATGAATACGGAATGTGCAGTCCGGCCACCGTTAAGCAAAGTTGCAGTAATGTCCGAGGGAGCCACAGCCACAGCTGATGTGACTGCACGGTTGGCGCAGTGGCTGAGGGAATGGCTGCTGCGCTGCGAGTATCGGGTTCGATTCCCGCACGTAACACATTTTTGTATAGTAGTACAGGTAGTTGTTCCGGGTCTCTCTGTTTGTGAGTTTAACTGTCTGTAAACACACCCACGATATAGGAGAAATTCAAAGTGTGAGCCTGGACTGGGGCAAGGTTAAAAAAAACTATAAAGCCGTATATAGCGGTCCTTGCGGAGTTGAGTCAGCAGAAGATTCAGCACAAATGCAATGTGACGGCACAGTTGGCGCAGTGGCTGAACGATTGACTGCAGCGCTGCGTGTCGCGGGTTCGATTCCCGCACGGAACAAATTTACAACGTCGTTGGTTTTACCTAATTTAAATTTTTGTTTTTATTTTAAAGTTTTTTTTTCGGCCAGAGAATATTGGTAAATAAATATTTGTGTATATATACCTTACTGCCTTTTCATGGTTAAAAATACCAAAAGCATATTAATCTACTTCATAATGATGAGCAAATCATAAAGCATTACAAAAAAACAAAATTTCTAGTTACAAAAAGTGAAAACCGGCTGGGGATCAAACTCGCCCAACCATGTTTATTATTAAACACTGTTTTAAGCTTTCACGGTTTACAACTAAACTTGTACGGAAGATATCCCGTAAGTGACAGTACAAGTTTATGTTTATTATTTTTCAAAAAAATAATCACAAAAAGTGGAGACTGGCTGCGACTCGAAATAGCGAATCCTGGTTTACAGGGAGGTTTGTGAAACGCGAAGCGAGGTGGGCACCTCGCTTCGCTTTGATGACAAATGGGCTAAAATAGCCGTTCTATTCTAATGCATGGTATGACAGTTGCCAGTTGGCAACCACTTTCGGAATATAGGCATAATGCAATATTGCTCATACCCCTAAGTTATTAGCACGATAATCTATCTCTGTGCCAAATTTCATCTACATCCGTTCAGTCGTTTTGGCGTGATTGAGTAACAAACATCCAACCATCCATCCAAACTTTCGCAATTATAATAGTAGTAAGATACAAAAGACAGATATGATAAGTAACGAATTACGTGTTTTTTTAACAATCAAGACGCATCAGAAATCATACATTACAATCATCCACCCTCCGACAAAGACAACAAAGCCGAATTAATTTTTGGGACTTAACAATGCAGAGAAGGGAAGCCTTCCTTACATTGAAAAGAAAACTCATCGACATGTGCATCCTGCCCGTCCTAACCTACGGTGCACAAAGTTGGTCACTTACTGAACAACAGAAGTCCAAACTCAAGATTTGCCAGCGGGCGATGGAGCGCAGCATAATAGGTGTTAAGCGGACAGATCGCATAAGAAACACTACCCTGCGCTCCATTACTCAAGTTGCAGATGTTGGACAAAAAACAGCCAAGCTGAAGTGGGAGTGGGCTGGCCACGTAGCACGAATGCGCCCGGAGAGATGGGCAACGATTGTCACCCACTGGACACCTGTCGGAGGAAATCGCCGTCGAGGTAGACCGCGGCGAAGGTGGTGTGACGATCTGATATCGTTTGCGGGGCGACCATGGCCTGATATCGCACAGGACAGAAAGGTTTGGAAGGAGAAAGGGGAGGCCTTTGCCCAGCAGTGGGACACTCAAACAGCCTAACAAAAAAAAAAAAACAATGCAGAGAAACAACCTAAACCTATTATAGTTGTGCAAAACTAAGAACAACGACACAACAAAATAGTTTCAAATTAATTTCAATAACTGCTATTATTTTTATTGGGAGCGATAGGAATAGAAATTCAAAACATCGAGTCTGACAGCACCTGTGGACAGCACACAACGACGTTGTCAGTTCAGAACACCATCGAACGGCCAGATTCAAACATGAGGAAAGAGATTTTACCAATGATTTAACTTTGTTCATAAGAATTTATTATATTATACATAAAAAAAGAGAAAAATAAACTATCTCTATCAAACAAAATTACAACCAATTACAAAAAGTATAATTTTACTAAGGACCGGACTTGCGACGTGATGCACTTAAAGCGATCATGAAACCGTTTCTCCATTTGTTTCGCTGATGTATATTTTGAAATAGACGTTGTTACGCATATCATGACTGAAACAAATAAACAATTGAATAATACTCACATAATGCAATATTGCTCACCCCCTTAAGCAAGTAGCGTGATAATATACAGGGTGTTTGGCAGAACGTTGAACATATGAAAATGGTGGATAGGTGGGGTCATCTGCTACTTACTCAGCCCTAATTTATTTGGCCCTGGCCCCCTGGATATCTTTTTATTTTTTTTTTCTGCTTTCTCTAGTTTCACCACTTTCTTAAATTTAAAGTGTAATTTTTATTATAAATGGGTAAAACAGGCAATATTTTGTTTTTTTTTTTAATCTTTTATGTTGGAAGATTCTTATAAAATTATTGCTTTATTCATATGTTAAAAACATTTCACTTTCCGTAAAGGTAGAGTTTCGTCAAAAATTTCCGACTTGATAAAATTATGAAATAACTTTTAAAGTTTTTTTTTATTATAAAAGCAAATTACATACCATTAGAAAAGTCACACACTAGGGATTTTTTGCTAGAATTGGAACTCCTCAATCATTTTTTGTTTTTTTTTTAATGCAAGTTGAAATTAAGATTTAAGTATTTTTTACATCTTTCTGTAAGTTTGAGGACTCATAACTTTTTTTCTAGCTATATATATCTGAATAAAGCAATAATTTTATAAGAATCTGCCAACATAAAAGATTAAAAAAAAAAACAAAAAATTGCCTGTTTTACCCATTTTTGTTAAAAATTACACTTTAAAGTTAAGAAAGAAAGTGGTCAAACTAGAAGAAAGCAAAAAAAAATTTTTTTTATATATCCAGGGGGCCAGGGCCAAATAAATTAGGGCTGAGTAAGTAGCAGATGACCCCACCTATCCACCATTTTCGTATGTTCAACATTCTGCCAAACACCCTGTATAGCCTAACATTTGAAGAAGCCTATTACAGACATTTGTGCAAAATTTGAACAGGATCTATGCAGTAGTTTTTGCGCCAAGTCGGAACATATCTTTGGATTTTAACGATTTTATTATATGTAGAGATAGAGAAGAGAAGAGAAGAGAAGAGATAATTACATAGCACATGTGTGAGTACTATGTACCGTAAGGCTACAATTTACATTTTGTTATCTTTCATTGACTTGAATGTGCCCTTGTGTCTGAGAGAATGTCATGCTCACTCGAATGTCTCGCTGATGGTGGCGGGTGTGTCTGGTCATTTAGTTCCCTTCAATATGGTTGAGTTGAATGGCGCTGATCCAAGCGTCATGTTCGTAAACGGACGCTGTCAGTTGGGGCTGGCCACCTCTTAGCTGCCACGGTACAATTTAATCACTTTATTTTTTCATTGTTGATTTAATCTTTTACTCTGGACGCTCTTAATGTGTTTTTTTTCTCATATATGTTCTTTCACTGTTGGTATCTTTAAGTGGTTGTGTATTTTCATGTTTCTGACAAACCAGGGTACAATTGAGATTGTTCTTAGAGCAAAATTTTGGAACCTTTACAAAATTTCGATGTTGGTGTGGCTGATCCCCAGAGTTCTATTCCGTAAGTCCAGATAGGTTTAACTATAGCTTTGTAAACAAATGTTTTGTTGCTAGTGGATTATGATTGTCTTCCTAAGAGCCAGGAAAAACTTTTCATTTCAATGGTAGCCTTTTGTTGGCCTTAATGTGGTTGAGCCATGTAAGCCTTCTGTCTAAATGTAGCCCCAGGTATTTTACTGTGTTACTGTGTTTTTCTGTGTTAAATAGAGATGGTAAATCCTAAACTAGGACCAGCGAAAGTGAATTTTAATTTATTTTAGTACTGAACCACATAATGTAAATGTTTAATGGAACATCACAAAAAATCTCCAACAGACTCTGATTATGGCCTAGTATCTAAATGACATAAGTATACATAGTAGTCTATGATTATCGTTAGACCTTTTTATATGTATATGGGCTAGACCTCAGAACAATAACTAAAGCTTAGTTGCTTTAGTTATTGTTCTGAGGGCTAGACAGCCGATCTCAGACAAGAAAACGCAAAAAAAAATGTTAACACTAATTGTTTAGCACCTCGGCTTTTCGGCACTATTAAGAATCCAAGTTTATTTGGCTTCATTAACTTCCATCGCTTGATTGGTACGCGGGGCAACACTTGAGCCATAGAGGATAGTAATACTCTTGGGCAATCGTTATATTCTGCCCTTGACCCGTATTACTTTGTGTCAGTGCAACACGATGTTTTCTTATTTTCTCCCCTGTCAGCCGTCACGCTGTCATTTACTCCTTTTTCTTTCTTAGTATTCCTCACACAATCCATTTAACTTTTCCTTTCTTAATAGTAACGCCCTTGAACATCTTAAGATAAGAAATTTAAAAAAACACAGTAATCACATCAAATATATATTTTTATTGGCATTTTTGAGCTTAACCTAAGTTGAGAAAATTTTAAAGAAAAAGACATGTATAAATATTTCTTTAAACAGTACTAAAGTAGTACCAAAACCATGTTAATACTACAAAATTAATAATAAACAAACAATAACAATATTTATTTGTTCAAGACTTACCTATTCAATAATATAATAGAACACTGACTATGTATTGTTCTGATCCTGATCCATCTTTACTTCAGTTTGACTTGATTCATAACAATGCAAAGAGTTAAAGCTTATATGTACAGTCGAAGAATGCATGACATTTCTCTGGTTGTTTATATTCATTTATTTAATTATTTTATAACTTCATTCGGCGGCATATCCATTTCAAAATCAAATGAAATGTCATTTTGAAAACATAGATTAGAAAAAAAAAGTAGTTCAAAAAACTAAAAAACCCGACTGAAAAAACTGAAAAGCATAAAACAAGCACATTTTAAAGTAAACAAAAGTTGGAAGTAGGCGAGGCCTATTTGAATATAAAATTATGAAAATGGAATAGACCCCGCCTGCTTCCAACTTTTGATGATATGGCACCCGAAATCCGCCATTTTTCTTTGTTTTTTATTTCAATGTAGCCAGTGACACTTGCGCTATCAAGACGGATCTAAAGTCGTATAATTTATCCAAATCCGTTCATCCGTTAAATCGGTACTTTTTAAAAGTCAAATTTACATTCAAATTAAGATAGGATCCCAATTACTGGCGCCCTTCCCTTCACTAGGTACTTTCTAGAATTTTTGGCTGGGAAGAAGTGGCGGGAAAACGGAGTCCTGTCATCCTGTGACAGTTATTTTACATTATTGTCAAAATCACAGTAGTCCATGTTGGATTGCTGTCACTGACAAATCTGTTAAAATCACTAACTTATGTCTGTTGTTATAAGATTTCTGTTGGGTTGCTCTATTCAGAGGTAAAATAACTTTGAAATTATTATTTCGTTTAACTATTATTCTTAAATAAATAAACGAAATCTATTTCCATTTTTAAATATTTTTACCAACAAAAATTATATTAAAATCATTTAAAAATATATAAAAAAAAAATATTATTATTATTTATTAATATCAAACACAACGGATTCATAATTTGTTGTTAGTTACACTTATAAACTATGTTAGTAACCTTTTTCCTTACAATCAAATCAAAATACAATTAAATTAAACAAAATTAAAGTCATTAAAATAAAATTAAAACTAATTAAAAAACCTACAACTAAGCCCGCTTCCCGCTGCACTAGACCTGCAGCTGTGAATACGGGTCCAGTGCCCCAGGATCGGGCAATCAGACTTATCCACTATCACTTGCAAATTGCTGTTGGTAAAATGTGGCTCTAGAATTTACTCGAAAGGTAATTTTACATAGACATTTTCCACTACAATTTAAAACATTTTTTTTACTTTTTCAATAGAACTTGTTGTTTTTAAATCAACACTTAGATGAGACTATAATAATTTTTAATCATGTTCAGTGATTTAGGGTGCCATTGAATTACACTGTACCGGTGTCTGAAGAGCTTTAACACAAAAATCATATTAATGTTGAACAAGGATCTTTTGGCGCGTGTCAAAACGGAACTAGCGCCGCCATTTTGTTTTGTTCATAGAATATGTTCACCAACAGCATCTGGCAACGTCAAATTTAAGCGCCAAAAGATACTTTTACACAATATAGGGTGTACGGGACACCGTTAAAACGAATTTAGCTCATGAATGAATTATTTTCGTTGTTACAGAGATGACCTAAAAGCTAAACAATAATTATTTAATCAGTGACTATTTAATGACATGATTGTACTGTTCTTTCCGTTTCTTTCACATTTTGTTTACTTCTGACTGGGCATCCCTGTCAAAATGACAGCGATTTTATAATCTCTAAGTTGCTGATATCGAGTTGTCAAAATAACAGTGATATTTAAAGCTGTTATGCGGATCGCCCACTGGTAAGTCGGGGCGCCGTCATGGCACGTGGTCTCTATGCAGATTCGAGGCGCGGGCGGCTATGCTTCCTTCTCGCTTCTTTATGTAGCTATGCACGAAACGACCTCGACTCCGCCGCGACTACAGCTCGCCCGTGCCGCGACTTGAGTATTTGAGCGCACTGACATTTACTTCTAAATTAAAGCTAGATGTGGTCCGCCGCTTTGGTTCCCGCCCCGGGCCTCCTCTCCTGATCATGTCGGCGACGGGCCATAGGTTGCTGGTGCTAGTCGTGTGGTCGTAAACTTATTTTTGACATTGAAAATGCTCATGGGTTTCTCGTACAGCGTAGACAAAAAAAACTACTAAAATTTAAAGCAATTCGTATAGCTTTAGCATTTCAATGGGATATTCCTCAGCCATTGCTCGGCATTTCGTTACCATTTGATGGTAGTCTCGGCGTTTAAAAAAGTAGATCGCATGTTGGATATCAACTAGCAACTTTACTTCCGTAGCATTCACTTTTAAGCCTTCAGGCCGATCGACTTTCAGAAATAATGGTATAGGACCATTCGGCAATTCGTTTCCCCTTATAGTGATGCGCGCTACGACTTTCTTCCAATCGTCCTCGCTACTTAGTCTCGGCGCCTGCGCCGTCGCCATTGCGGAGTCTGTAAAAAAAGGAGATTATAATGTTTAATGAAAATGTTGAAACTTTGATGTCCAATATCTCCGGAACTAGAAGGTTTCCAAGGGTAGGAGGGCTATTGGCTATCGTTTTGATCGGCGGTGACTATCAAACTTCAGTTAAACACCGATCAAGCCTCAGTTATACACCGAATTTTGATGGCAACTGAGAATGCCATAACATAGGTATTGCGTATCACATTTAATGCGGCTGAGTAGCGCCCTGAGAGTTACATTACTTGATTTTAGGTTACATTTTAACCGCTGACGCAAAAAGAGCGGTGTTTTAAGTTTGACCGCAATGTGTCTGTGTGTCTGTCTCTGGCACCGTAGCTCTTAAACGAGTGAACCGATTTGGACGCAGTTTTTATTATTTAAAAGCTAGTTTCTTGGCGATGGTTTTTAGATACTGCTTATCAAAATCAGTACAGCCGTTTACTAGATATGGGGGATGAAAGTGGGTATGAATAATCGAATATTTTCAAATATACCCAAGTGGGGTATCTAATGAAAGGGCATGATGTGTATATTACAATTAGACATCTTTTATCAAAAACGGCTCAGCCATTTTATTCACTTTTCAAATGTTTGTTCGCTTTGCTTTGTTGCGATGGGGATTTTATATTTAGCGGTTTATATAAAGCTGTTATGCGGATCGCCCACTGGTAAGTCGGGGCGCCGTCATGGCACGTGGTCTCTATGCAGAGTCGAGGCGCGGGCGGCTATGCTTCCTTCTCGCTTCTTTATGTAGCTATGCACGAAACGACCTCGACTCCGCCGCGACTCCAGCTCGCCCGTGCCGCGAATTGAGTATTTGAGCGCACTGACATTTACTTCTAAATTAAAGCTAGATGTGGTCCGCCGCTTTGGTGCTCGCCCCAGGCCCCCACTCCTGATAATGTCGGCGACGGGCCATAGGTTGCTGGTGCTAGTCGTGTGGTCGTAAACTAGTTTTTGACATTGAAAATGCTCATGGGTTTCTCGTACAGCATAGACAAAAAAAAAACTACTAAAATTTAAAGCAATTGGTATAGCTTTAGCATTTCAATGGGATATTCCTCAGCCATTGCTCGGCATTTCAATACCATTGGTTGGTAGTCTCGGCGTTTAAAAAAGTAGATCGCAAATTGGATATCAGCTTGCAACTTTATTTCCTCAGCGTTCACTTCTAAGCCTTCAGGCCGATCGACTTTCACAAATAATGGTATAGGACCATTCGGCGTTTCGTTTCCCCTTATAGTGATGCGCGCTACGACTTTCTTCCAATCGTCCTCGCTACTTATTCTCGGCGCCTGCGCCGTCGCCATTGCGGAGTATTGTAACTTATTTTGTGTTGTCAGTATTTACTCCTGAATAACTTCTTTAAATAAAGGTACCTAAGTTAGTAAAACCACTTATTAGATGTATGACTTATAATATGTTAAGTTGTAAAATATGTTTTTTAAGATCAATTTAAAGTATCATGTATCAAGGATCCAAACTTTATAATAAATTACCGAAATACATCACAGAATCCAAGTCCATAACCACCTTTAAAAAACTACTCAAACAGCAAATCATAAAAAAATAATATTCCCTACAATAATTTCAAGCCACATCTAGCTAGTGCTTATCATTGTTGAACGGAGACTTTGTGTCGATGTTATGAGGTCGTGAATCAAGCGAACATTGAGATATCTGTATAATATTTTTTCATCTACCCACAAAATATGTAATAATTGTCCAAATGTCTAGTTTTTGTAAAAGTCTCAACAGTATTGACATAATATGAAAAGCCGGGTATCCACTTAGGTTCGCCGTGGTTTGCGAACGCGCCCGCTCCGCAAACCAAACATAATGGATACGTCGTGATCGCGGAGCGCGACTGGAGCACGATCGGAGCACGGCGGAGCGCTCGGGAAGCGGTTTTTTGCGCGATCTCAAAGGGGAGCGCAGTTTGTTCGTGGACGCGAGCGTGTCACGACGTGTTTGTTAAGTTCGCGAACATGGAGTGGTCCGATGAAAAATGTCTACAGCTCATAGAAGAATACCGTAAACATAATGTTTTATGGGACCCACGAGATGCCACGACCCACTTATTTCTTGGGATTTTAATATATGCATTATTTCATTATTTTTTCTTCCCTTATACATATTAGCTTGACAAAATCGAGGAGGTCGTTTGTATTCCATCACAATATAATGTATCAAAATATAAGCTGCACTTCCTTCTAATTCTGGAGGCGGCATGTTTGCACCGACCGTCTGTCGTGTGTCGACTGGAGACCGGAGCGCGGAATGTTAGTGCTCCGACAGGAGCACTGATGTTGCAGCCTAAGTGTGTACACTGTACACGTTCACGTTCGCGGAGCACACAGTGTTCGCAAACCACGGCGAACTTAAGTGGATACCCGGCTTAATAGTTTTAATATTCTCATGTAAGTGAATTCTGTTTTCTTATGAGAATAAAGTTATCTCAAACCTCAATTTCTAAATTTCTAACTTCATCTTAATGGAGTAAAAATAGGGTACCATATTAAATGTTATTTATAATTTTTAATAGATTTAATATTTTAATGGTGTTGAATATCTATGTATTAGCCCCGTCCCGTTTCTAGTGTTAATGATAATGTTAGTGACCATGATAGTTTAAAATCTTATATCCACTTTGATGCCTGCAGTAATAAGAGGATTAACATAGCATAATGTGGGACTTACTGTGGGACAAAAAGTAAAATAATTTGTATTTATGTACAATACAACGTGGCAACGCCGCCAGTCTTTTGGGTACATTACCAGTTGACTACGTTGAGGAGGAGTTTTTTGACGCCATTTTTTAAGTTTATTTTTAAGTTAGTTAGTTAATATAGGTTATTTTAATTTATTAATGTATATAATATTTTAAATCGTAAATTAAATAAATTATTATTCTGTACAATACTGTCGTCAATACTTTATGAAATGTGTTTTTGTTCCAATACATTAAAATATAAAAATGTAGAAACTGGTTTTTTTTTAATTGTTTTATTTTTTTTACCTATGAGTAGTGTATTTCACGAAAGCCACTTCAAATTAAGTGATCATCAATTTGATGCAGAAGATTGTAAAATATCCTTGCATTGTATAGATTCCATTTCTTAGTATTATAATACTAGCTGTTGCCCGCGACTTCGTTCGCGTGGAAATTTTGTTGTGTATGCGTGTTCGAACGGAGTCTGGATTTGTGCCCGACTGATGGCAATAGGCTCGCCCCTTATTACTTGGGACTTCAACATAGTGAAATGTGGGTGTACGATTAGGTACACACCTGGGCCTAACCCTTCGGGGATTACAGAACTGAAGGCCTGATCAAAATGTGATAATGTGGGTGATGACTACAAAAGGCATCGTTTTGGGCGCTGAAATTCTGGGCGGCAGAGGTCTGAAACAAAATGAAAAGGCGTTGAGGCGACGATATGGTTTAAAAACCGGAACATTATGGTGCCATACGACTTTTTTTTTCAAAGTGGACGATCAAACGCCTTGTTGGGCGCTATTTCTTTATTTATTCAAATACCGTTTTATATAAAACATTAAAAGATTTTTTTAATGACCGGGTGAGAAGTATGAAGCGCCCAAATGAATGCCTGAAAGTTTTAAGGTTTTTCCTTGGAATTTGTTCACCGCCATTGTAAAAGCCAATTTTAAGCGAAATTGCAACTTTTTAATTTGAAATGGCAAGTTATTTTGAATAATGGGTATGCAGGGAATTAAACCGCTCTCTCCTTTAGCCACTTCTGTAATAATGGTGGCTATTATTATATTACTGCCCAGCTCTGTGATACGAAGCCTGGTTCCATTGCACAGTCTGGGAGTTAACCCCAGGGAGTTGAGAATTTCAACAGTACTGTCATCATTAGCCATCACAGGGTCTATGGATGTCGACGCAAACGATCACATCATTTTTTTATTTGATTGACACACTCGTTCTTTGGCGACAGCACTACCCCTTACACAACCACCCTTAATTTTTTATATTAACCTCCAAATTTGGAAAAACGTGCATGATGTAATGATGTGGATGTGCTTCCTCTGTAGCCACTGGATGGGAAAATTCTTCGGAAAATAGAATTTTCCCATCTGCTCCCGATTCCAGACGACCCACTCCCATTTGCAGCAGCATATTCGCAAAGACACCTGCTTCGTGGTCGTTGTACAGTTGGACGCGCATTTTGCAGGTAAGATGGATCTTTTCGATCCTAGACAACAGTGACGACGCCTTGAGACATGCATTTATTTCATCCGCCGGTGTGCCCCTCTCAATAACTTGCAGTATCTGGCTAAAGTAGCCTGCGAGCAAAACGATAACGCCACCCATCAGCGCCTGGTTGTCGCGGATGTCCTGCAGCTGCATGCACTTTAAACTTGCACTGCTGCAAAAGGACTCCCCGGCCGCTGTTTTTGGTGATGTTGCATGTTGGGGTATCTTCACTTGCACGATTCAGCGGCAATATGAAAACAGAATGTGCAGTCCGGCCACCGTTAAGCAAAGTTTCAGTAATGTCCGAGGGAGCCACAGCTACAGCTGATGTTGGTTGGCGCAGTGGCTGAGGGAACGGCTGCTGCGCTGCGAGTATCGGGTTCGATTCCCGCACGTAACACATTTTTGTATAGTAGTACAGGTAGTTGTTCCGGGTCTCGCTGTTTGTGAGTTTAACTGTCTGTAAACACACCCACGAAACAGGAGAAATTCAAAGTGTGAGCCTGGACTGGGGCAAGGTTAAAAAAAAACTATAAAGCTGTATGTAGCGGTCCTTGCGGAGTAGAGTCAGCAGAAGATTCAGCACAAATGCAATGTGACGGCACAGTTGGCGCAGTGGCTGAACGATTGACTGCAGCGCTGCATGTCGCGGGTTCGATTCCCGCACGGAACAAATTTACAACGTCGTTGGTTTTATTTAATTTAAATTTTTGTTTTTAATTTAACGTTTTTTTTTCTGCCAGAGAATATTGGTCAATAAATATATTTGTTAATTTATGATTACCTTACTGCCTTTTCATGGTTAAAAAAAAAAAGCATATTAATCTACTTCATAATGATGTGCAAATCATAAAGCATTACAAAAAAACAAAATTTCTAGTTACAAAAAGTGAAAACCGGCTGGGGATCAAACTCGCCCAACCATGTTTATTATTAAACACTGTTTTAAGCTTTCACGGTTTACAACTAAACTTGTACGGAAGATATCCCGTAAGTGACAGTACAAGTTTATGTTTATTATTTTTCAAAAAAATAATCACAAAAAGTGGAGACTGGCTGCGACTCGAAATAGCGAACCCTGGTTTACAGGGAGGTTTGTGAACCGCGAAGCGAGGTGGGCACCTCGCTTCGCTTTGATGACAAATGGGCTAAAATAGCCATTCTATTCTAATGCAAGGTATGACAGTTGCCAGTTGGCAACCACTTTCGGAATATAGGCATAATGCAATATTGCTCATACCCCTAAGTTATTAGCACGATAATATATCTCTGTGCCAAATTTCATCTACATCCTTTCAGTCGTTTTGGCGTGATTGAGTAACAAACATCCAACCATCCACCCAAACTTTCGCAATTATAATAGTAGTAAGATAGAAAAGACAGATATGATAAGTAACGAATGGCGTGTTTTTTTTTCCACCCTCCGACAAAGACAATAAAGCCGAATTATTTTTTGGGACCTAACAATGCAGAGAAGGGAAGCCTTCCAATAACACTGAAAAGAAAACTCATCGACATGTGCATCCTGCCCGTCCTAACCCACGGTGCACAAAGTTGGTCACTTACTGAACAACAGAAGTCCAAACTCAAGATTTGCCAGCGGGCGATGGAGCGCAGCATAATAGGTATTAAGCGGACAGATTGCGTAAGAAACACTACCCTGCGCTCCATTACTCAAGTTGCAGATGTTGGACAAAAAACAGCCAAGCTGAAGTGGGAGTGGGCTGGCCACGTAGCACGAATGCGCCCGGAGAGATGGGCAACGATTGTCACCCACTGGACACCTGTCGGAGGAAATCGCCGTCGAGGTAGACCGCGGCGAAGGTGGTGTGACGATCTGATCTAGTTTGCGGGGCGACCATGGCCTGATATCGCACAGGACAGAGAGGTTTGGAAGGAGAAAGGGGAGGCCTTTGCCCAGCAGTGGGACACTCAAACAGCCTAACAAAAAAAAACAATGCAGAGAAACAACCTGAACCTATTATAGTTGTGCAAAACTAAGAACAAGGACACAACAAAATAGTTTCAAATTGATTTCAATAACTGCTATTATTTTTATTGGGAGCGATAGGAATAGAAATTCCAAACATCGAGTCTGACAGCACCTGTGGACAGCACACAACGACGTTGTCAGTTCAGAACACCATCGAACGGCCAGATTCAAACAAGAGGAAAGAGATTTTACCAATGATTTAACTTTGTTCATAAGAATTTATTATATTATGCATAAAAAAGAGAGAAAAAAACTATCTCTATCAAACAAAATTACAACCAATTACAAAAAGTATAATTTTACTGGGGACCGAACTTGACGATTGGCAATCGGTGACAATCGTGATGCACTTAAAGCGGTCATGAAACCGTTTCTCCATTTGTTTCGCTGATGTATATTTTGAAATAGACGTTGTTACGCATATCATGACTGAAACAAATAAACAATCGAATAATACTGACATAATGCAATATTACTCACCCCCTTAAGCAAGTAGCGTGATAATATACAGGGTGTTTGGCAGAACGTTGAACATATGAAAATGGTGGATAGGTGGGGTCATCTGCTACTTACTGATCCCTAATTTATTTGGCCCTGGCCCCCTGGATATTTTTTTTATATTTTTTTTTCCTTTCTCTAATTTCACCACTTTCTTAAATTTAAAGTGTATTTTTTATTTTATATGGGTAAAACAGGCAATATTTTGTTTTTTTTTTTAAATCTTTTATGTTGGAAGATTCTTATAAAATTATTGCTTTATTCATATGTTAAAAACATTTCACTTTCCGTAAAGGTAGTTTTTTTTTAAATATCCAGGGGGCCAGGGCCAAATAAATTAGGGCTGAGTAAGTAGCAGATGACCCCACCTATCCACCATTTTCGTATGTTCAACATTCTGCCAAACACCCTGTATAGCCTAACATTTGAAGAAGCCTATTACAGACATTTGTGCAAAATTTGAACAGGATCTAGGCAGTAGTTTTTGCGCCAAGTCGGAACATATCTTTGGATTTTAACGATTTTATTATATTATGTAGAGATAGAGAAGAGAAGAGAAGAGATAATTACATAGCACATGTGTGAGTACTATGTACCGTAAGGCTACAATTTACATTTTGTTGTCTTTCATTGACTTGAATGTGCCCTTGTGTCTGAGAGAATGTCATGCTCACTCGAATGTCTCGCTGATGGTGGCGGGTGTGTCGGGTCATTTAGTTCCCTTCAATATGGTTGAGTTGAATGGCGCTGATCCAAGCGTCATGTTCGTAAACGGACGCTGTCAGTTGGGACTGGCCACCTCTTAGCTGCCACGGTACAATTTAATCACTTTATTTTTTCATTGTTGATTTAATCTTTTACTCTGGACGCTCTTAATGTGTTTTTTTTCTCATATATGTTCTTTCACTGCTGGTATCTTTAAGTGGTTGTGTATTTTCATGTTTCTGACAAACCAGGGTACAATTGAGATTGTTCTTAGAGCAAAATTTTGGAACCTTTACAAAATTTCGATGTTGGAGTGGCTGATCCCCAGAGTTCTATTCCGTAAGTCCAGATAGGTTTAACTATAGCTTTGTAAACAAGTGTTTTGTTGCTAGTGGATTATGATTGTCTTCCTAAGAGCCAGGAAAAACTTTTCATTTCAATGGTAGCCTTTTGTTGGCCTTAATGTGGTTGAGCCATGTAAGCCTTCTGTCTAAATGTAGCCCCAGGTATTTTACTGTGTTACTGTGTTTTCTGTGTTAAATAGAGATGGTAAATCCTAAACTAGGACCAGCGAAAGTGAATTTTAAGTTATTTTAGTACTGAACCACATAATGTAAATGTTTAATGGAACATCACAAAAAATCTCCAACAGACTCTGATTGTGGCCTAGTATCTAAATGACATAAGTATACATAGTAGTCTATGATTATCGTTAGACCTTTTTATATGTATATGGGCTAGACCTCAGAACAATAACTAAAGCTTAGTTGCTTTAGTCATTGTTCTGAGGGCTAGACAGCCGATCTCAGACAAGAAAACGCAAAAAGAAATGTTAACACTAATTGTTAGGACCTCGGCTTTTCGGCACTATTACGAAACCAAGTTTTATTTGGCTACATTAACTTCCATCGCATGATTGGTACGCGGGGCAACACTTGAGCCATAGAGGATAGTAATACTCTTGGGCAATCGTTATATTTGCCCTTGACCCGTATTACTTTGTGTCAGTGCAACACGATGTTTTCTTATTTTCTCCCCTGTCAGCCGTCACGCTGTCATTTACTCCTTTTTCTTTCTTAGTATTCCTCACACAATCCATTTAACTTTTCCTTTCTTAATAGTAACGCCCTTGAACATTTTAAGATAAGAAATTAAAAAAAAACAAAGTAATCACATCAAATATATATTTTTATTGACATTTTTGAGCTTAACCTAAGTTGAGAAAATTTTAAAGAAAAAGACATGTATAAATATTTCTTTAAACAGTACTAAAGTAGTACCAAAACCATGTTAATACTACAAAATTAATAATAAACAAACAATAACAATATTTATTTGTTCAAGACTTAAACCTATTCAATAATATAATAGAACACTGACTATGTATTGTTCTGATCCTGATCCATCTTTACTTCAGTTTGACTTGATTCATAACAATGCAAAGAGTTAAAGCTTATATGTACAGTCGAAGAATGCATGACATTTCTCTGGTTGTTTATATTCATTTATTTAATTATTTTATAACTTCATTCGGCGGCATATCCATTTCAAAATCAAATGAAATGTCATTTTGAAAACATAGATTAGAAAAAAAAAGTAGTTCAAAAAACTAAAAAACCCGACTGAAAAAACTGAAAAGCATAAAACAAGCACATTTTAAAGTAAACAAAAGTTGGAAGCAGGCGAGGCCTATTTGAATATAAAATTATGAAAATGGAATAGGCCCCGCCTGCTTCCAACTTTTGATGATATGGCACCCGAAATCCGCCATTTTCTTTGTTTTTTATTTCAATGTAGCCAGTGACACTTGCGCTATCAAGACGGATCTAAAGTCGTATAATTTATCCAAATCCGTTCATCCGTTAAATCGGTACTTTTTAGAAGTCATGTTTACATTCAAATTAAGATAGGATCCCAATTACTGGCGCCCTTCCCTTCACTAGGTACTTTCTAGAATTTTTGGCTGGGAAGAAGTGGCGGGAAAACGGAGTCCTGTCATCCTGTGACAGTTATTTTACATTATTGTCAAAATCACAGTAGTCCATGTTGGATTGCTGTCACTGACAAATCTGTTAAAATCACTAACTTATGTCTGTTGTTATAAGATTTCTGTTGGGTTGCTCTATTCAGAGGTAAAATAACTTTGAAATTATTATTTCGTTTAACTATTATTCTTAAATAAATAAACGAAATCTATTTCCATTTTTAAATATTTTTACCAACAAAAATTATATTAAAATCATTTAAAAATATTAAAAAAAAAAATATTATTATTATTTATTAATATCAAACACAACGGATTCATAATTTGTTGTTAGTTACACTTATAAACTATGTTAGTAACCTTTTTCCTTACAATCAAATCAAAATACAATTAAATTAAACAAAATTAAAGTCATTAAAATAAAATTAAAACTAATTAAAAAACCTACAACTAAGCCCGCTTCCCGCTGCACTAGACCTGCAGCTGTGAATACGGGTCCAGTGCCCCAGGATCGGGCAATCAGACTTATCCACTATCACTTGCAAATTGCTGTTGGTAAAATGTGGCTCTAGAATTTACTCGAAAGGTAATTTTACATAGACATTTTCCACTACAATTTAAAACATTTTTTTTACTTTTTCAATAGAACTTGTTGTTTTGAAATCAACACTTAGATGAGACTATAATAATTTTTAATCATGTTCAGTGATTTAGGGTGCCATTGAATTACACTGTACCGGTGTCTGAAGAGCTTTAACACAAAAATCATATTAACGTTGAACAAGGATCTTTTGGCGCGTGTCAAAACGGAACTAGCGCCGCCATTTTGTTTTGTTCATAGAATATGTTCACCAACAGCATCTGGCAACGTCAAATTTAAGCGCCAAAAGATACTTTTACACAATATAGGGTGTACGGGACATCGTTAAAACGAATTTAGCTCATGAATGAATTATTTTCGTTGTTACAGAGATGACCTAAAAGCTAAACAATAATTATTTAATCAGTGACTATTTAATGACATGATTGTACTGTTCTTTCCGTTTCTTTCACATTTTGTTTACTTCTGACTGGGCATCCCTGTCAAAATGACAGCGATTTTATAATCTCTAAGTTGCTGATATCGAGTTGTCAAAATAACAGTGATATTTAAAGCTGTTATGCGGATCGCCCACTGGTAAGTCGGGGCGCCGTCATGGCACGTGGTCTCTATGCAGAGTCGAGGCGCGGGCGGCTATGCTTCCTTCTCGCTTCTTTATGTAGCTATGCACGAAACGACCTCGACTCCGCCGCGACTCCAGCTCGCCCGTGCCGCGACTTGAGTATTTGAGCGCACTGACATTTACTTCTAAATTAAAGCTAGATGTGGTCCGCCGCTTTGGTGCCCGCCCCGGGCCTCCACTCCTGATCATGTCGGCGACGGGCCATAGGTTGCTGGTGCTAGTCGTGTGGTCGTAAACTAATTTTTGACATTGAAAATGCTCATGGGTTTCTCGTACAGCGTAGACAAAAAAAACTACTAAAATTTAAAGCAATTCGTATAGCTTTAGCATTTCAATGGGATATTCCTCAGCCATTGCTCGGCATTTCGTTACCATTTGATGGTAGTCTCGGCGTTTAAAAAAGTAGATCGCATGTTGGATATCAACTAGCAACTTTACTTCCGTAGCGTTCACTTTTAAGCCTTCAGGCCGATCGACTTTCAGAAATAATGGTATAGGACCATTCGGCAATTCGTTTCCCCTTATAGTGATGCGCGCTACGACTTTCTTCCAATCGTCCTCGCTACTTAGTCTCGGCGCCTGCGCCGTCGCCATTGCGGAGTCTGTAAAAAAAGGAGATTATAATGTTTAATGAAAATGTTGAAACTTTGATGTCCAATATCTCCGGAACTAGAAGGTTTCCAAGGGTAGGAGGGCTATTGGCTATCGTTTTGATCGGCGGTGACTATCAAACTTCAGTTAAACACCGATCAAGCCTCAGTTATACACTGGATTTTGATGGCAACTGAGAATGCCATAACATTGGTATTGCGTATCACATTTAATGCGGCTGAGTAGCGCCCTGAGAGTTACAATACTTGATTTTAAGTTACATTTTAACCCCCGACGCAAAAAGAGCGGTGTTATAAGTTTGACCGCAGTGTGTCTGTGTGTCTGTCTCTGGCACCGTAGCTCTTAAACGAGTGAACCGATTTGGATGCAGTTTTTATTATTTGAAAGCTAGTTTCTTGGCGATGGTTCTTAGATACTTTTTATCAAAATCAGTGTAGCCGTTTACTAGATATGGGGGATGAAAGTGGGTATGAATAATCGAATATTTTCAAATATACCCAAGTGGGGTATCAAATGAAAGGGCATGATGTGTATATAACAATTAGACATGTTTTATCAAAAACGGCTCAGCCATTTTATTGACTTTACAAATGTTTTTTCGCTTTGCTTTGTTGCGATGGAGGTTTGTACATCTAGCAGTTTATATGACACGTGAAATGGTTATTGTAAATTATTTCGTGTTGTCAGTGTTTACTCCTGAATAACTTCTTTAAATAAAGGTACCTAAGTTAGTAAAACCACTTATTAGATGTATGCCCTATAATATGTTAAGTTGTAAAATATGTTTTATAAGATCAATTTCTAAATTTCTAACTTCATCTTAATGGAGTAAAAATAGGGTACCATATTAAAAGTTATTAATATTTTTTAATAGATTTAATATTTTAATGGTGTTGAATATCTATGTATTTGCCCCGTCCCGTTTCTAGTGTTGACTTTTCTTTATGTTATGTTGTAAGTGTGCCTTTTCAAAGTAGTTTTTAGTAAAAATCTGTATGAAGTAATAGTCACATTGTATTTGTGCCTTTTCAATATAATGGTAAATAAATATGCCTTTTCATTCTATAAAACATGAATATTAGTCTGATTTGTGCCTTTTGAGCCTACTGTATCTCCGAATTCCTTGAAGATAAAATTCTATAAAAATTGAGTAGAAGTGCCTTTTTTTCTGATTCTAAATATGTATATAACTCAATTTTGACAAAAATGTTAGTTGTGCCCTTTTTTCTTACGACGGCAGAGTACTGTGTCGGTACGGTACGGGCGATGAAATTGTATAATGTAAATGTTGTTAAGGATCGCTACAGACCCTTGATAAACTTCGTGCAAAATTACATTCTGACATAAATATTGACGTTAACGGAACTCAGATTTATATTTATTTAATAGTACATACGGATTGGAAACTGGTTTCGTGCCTAACGCCTTGTTTTCTTTCAAGTCAGGTAGGTATGAAGTCCGGGGATGAAGTCAGTGGATCCGAACTCAATTGCTACCGAATCTTCCCCCAAATTCAATTATAGTTGTCAACTTGTTTCCAATGCATCATACCACAATAAGGATTATGACTTGGCATCAAACACGAACACAAGGAAAGCTGATTATGCAGGCTTGGCTTTCATAAAAAGCAATAAATGTATGTCTGAAATGTTGAAGCATCAATTATACCAATTAATAAAAGATACCAAAGATCGCTTCAAAACATTTAGTATTGGCAAGGATTTTTAGTAGTATTCCTTTAACTGTTCTATTTAATAATACTTAACGATGACTTCCCTCCTTCCTTCTTTCCTTCTTTGAAAGGCAAGGCAGATGATCATAGTCATAGTTCATTTATTTGTCAGAAACATGAGTATGCACACACAAAGCATGCAAGATGTTAAGTACATTGCAGAAAGGATCACAGAAGATGAATTTGATTTGATTTTTTTTTTTGTTTATTTTTGTTGTTGTTTTTTTGATTTTTGTTTTGATGATGATGATGACTTCCCACGGCACTGTTGTTCGAGAAATACGATGCTTTGAAAGAAAATCCGAGATATTTTTTAGGAAATTTGATTTTTCGTTTAACTTGCGTTTAATTTAATTTTCAACTTCACTCCATTTTTATACTTTTTCTTTTAATATTTTTGAATTTTCCGAGTAACCGCGGATCATTTGTCTAATACTTTTGTCCTTATTAGTACCGGTCGACCGCTATTTTGGTTCAACTTACGTGCCGGAATCTGTATGTACCTACTTTGTTTTAACACAAAAAAAAAACAAGTGATGACCTATGTGTTTAATGGTTTAAACGCATGGTGTGTTTATTCTTAACATAAAACATACTTAGAACTACATTGCATAGTACAATACCTATTTATTATTTATAATGAAATTATCAATTTTTTTTAATGACCGAAGTTTCCGAAAAACAACGTAAGTTTTGCACCCAGACTATTTTTTTTTTCTAAATTAAATCATACGTAGATTAAAAACATTGGTACCTGATGTAAGCTTATTTAATGTTTCAACATATTTGCCAAAATCGTGGCAGTAGAATTAAACAGCGTACGTATTAATGTATTAAATATAAAGTAAAACAAAGATGTAAACAAAAAAACTATTAAAATATTTTTTTTTAAATCTAATTTACTCGGCCTTTGTCCTTCACAAATCCAAGCACTCACAACTACGTTTAATTGTTTTTGTATGGTTTTAGCGTAGAAAAAGTAGAAAATAACAAGAAAACTCTGTTTAACTTTCTTTGTAAACTTTCAAACACTTGCACACTTAGTTATTGTTCTGAGAAACACACTAACGTACAAACCATCGGGTCCGCGTCCGTTAAAATACTTTACTCTATGATCGGCCCACAGGTAGAAAAAGTTTTATTTTTGTGTCACGGATCATGGTATTGCAGTTACTTAAAATGTTGCTTGTTTTCTTGTAATTATTTTTGCCACAGAGGAATAAGTATGCGTACTATTAAAGCAAAGCATAATTCGGTGCCAATTCTAAATTTTAATAAGAAGTGTTTGAAAAGAAAGAAAGAAATAAGTAAATCGAAGATTGCATTGTTTTATTGTTTAATAATGTGAATTACTTTTTCGAATAAATGAAATTCACATACCTTAAAAAATACCTTATAAATATCTAGACTGTCAAGTAAGCGACTTACGTGTCGGACGTATGTATGTAGCTATACGTAAGATTATGTTGGCATTAGTTCCAAAACCAGTGTCCAGAGGGCGACATTTGACGTTTCTCAATTTCGTCACTGAGTTGGACCTTTATGCCATAAATTATAAAAGTACTCTGTGAAGTAGGTATTCGAGTCCACACGGTCCGAGCATACTCTGATCGTGTCAACGCGACTTAAAAGAGTGATGAATGAAAATAATTAATGTCGATGGATGGAGAGGAAGAGGAACGCCAGAGAAAAGTTGGTAGGATTGTGTGAGTAATATGAAAGAAAAAAGAGTAAACGATAATCTGATGGCTAACAGGGCACCATGGAAGAAAAAAACGTATTTCGCCGACCCCCAGTAAAAGGAGACAAGAACAGGGGAGTTACTATAACGTCTTAAATCAGGAGTAATTCCAGTGTTCTGTATGGTGTCCGGACGTAAAGAATAGCACCATCCCATATCTTCCCGTGGGTGTCGTAAGAGGCGACTAAGGGACTTACCAGAGAATGGGCAGCAGCGTTCTCTGTGTTTTATAACACCATACTGCGATCGCCAACCCGCCTGCCAAGCGTGGCGATTATGGCAAAACCCCCCCTTCTTGGGGGAGGCCTATGTCCAGCAGTGGACGTCTTTCGGCTGAAATGATGAATTCCAGTGTGGGAAAGAGACAGAGCTATACAGATCGTCTAGCGCCATCTCTTTACTACACTGTGATTACTCCTGCTTTAGGCTGCCTGTCCACCGGAGCGGAGCGAGGCTGCGGAGCGGAGAAACGGAGAAATATTAACCAATAGGATTGCATGCTGGAGCGGAGCGGAAATTTCATGCAATCCTATTGGTTAATATTTCTCCATTTCTCCGCTCCGCAGCCTCGCTCCGCTCCGGTGGACAGGCAGCCTTAATGGCGGCTCCACATTAGTGCCGTGAAACCCCGTAAACAGGCGTGAACGTGAATGTAGACGGTTTTCGCGGGGTTCACGCGCATTCAAGCCTGTTCCCCGATCACTGTCGGTATTTTGTCCCGCGACAAAGGGTTCGCGCCCCCTTCGCGCGGCGTTCACGCGTACACATCCACATTCACGGCCCCGTGCCAGTTTACTCCGGACTACAAAGGCGAACGGACGTATGCAGTCTGGAAGCGGATTAGTAGTCAAATGGATAATATTGATATCAAAGAATTAAAAAAGAAACTTGGACGTCTAAATAGTTATATATTGCCACAGCAAACAAAGTTATGCAGCAGCAGCTTCTACGTCCATTTCACGGCAGGTTTCACGAACGATTGAGAGCATCCCGTGAATGTGGAGGGCACGACTTGTGCCGTGAATTCACGCGCGAATTCTCGCCGTGAATTCACGGCACAAGTCTAATGTGGAGCCGCCATAAGACGTCATGATAGGCCACCAGGAGGGTTACCATGTTACGCATTCAATGACTATTTCATGAAAAAGTTTTATCTTTTTTAATGATATAATGAAATACACTAACGTTAGTATTGACTTAGATAATAATCTACTTTCTACATTATATATCTAATTACGTATGTGATTATTTAACGTAGAAAGTAGATATTATTATTTATTTACTATCAACACATCTAAATGTGATTATAGCTCTAACTCTCTAACTCAACTTGTGGTATAATACCGCCCATTGTACACTACATCGTACACTAGGTATAAATACGTTTGTACTTTTTACGTTCATGTGGTGTTCAATAAATAATTATAATCTATTCACGTAGTATACCTATTGTATTGTATTTTGTATACTATATGTAAAGTCAAATTAAAAACCAAATTTAAAAAATACTGGCTAACAACGGGCATTAAGATCTCCTGTACAAACAAAAGATTGTTAAAAATACTCACACTTAAAACAAAAGATCCTATCATTACAAATTATTATAAAAACTATGAAGAAATATTAAAAAAATTGGTTACTGAATCAAAAAAGATGCAATATATAAATAAATAAAAAAAATCTAATAACAAGGTAAAAACGTATAGTACGAGTATCATAAATGAGAGAACAAACAAAAAACATAAAAAAGAACATACTAATATTAAATTGCAAATAGTTAACGACCTTATATCCGAACCTAAACAAATAGCCAACATTTTTAATCATTTCTTTGCGACCATTGGAGATAACACCAACAATTCTTCTGGTAGCACACCGGGTACCACCTCTGTACTAAATCCCACACAGAACACGATGTTTCTTGGCCCAATAGACGCTTGGGAAGTAAACAAATTAATAAAAAACCTGAAAAATAAAAATAGTCACGGGATTGACGAAATACCACCAACGCTTCTAAAACAATGTGCAGATGAACTCACGTTACCGTTTTATCTGCTACTCAACCAGTCATTTGAAGAAGGTATCTTCCCTGATTTATTAAAAATATCTGTAATAAAACCAATCCACAAAAAAAGCGAAAACAGATCCTAACAACTATCGTCCCATAGCTCTCTTACCATCAGCCTCAAAAATCTTTGAGAAAGCTATGTGTGACCGTATTTATACGTTTTGTGAAAAATATAATATTTTTGATGAATGCCAGAATGGCTTTCGAAAAAACCGTTCCACAACCCTAGCAGTCTACAAGTATATCCAAGAAGCACTTAACATTATAAATAACAAGAAATACGCTGTTGGATTATTATTAGATATGACTAAAGCCTACGACAAAGTACAATTTGGGATATTGCTAAACAAATTATACGGAATAGGTATACGCGGAAAGGCTCACGAATGGCTAACGTCCTATCTAAAGAATAGGGAACAATTAGTAGAAATAGAATACTTTGAGCATAAAAATAATGAAATTAAACAAATCCGATCACATAGTAAAACAATTAACGCCTCAATCCCTCAAGGAAGCGTAATAGGATGCCTTTTATTTTTAATATATATTAATGACCTACCTAAAATCATAGAAGGGCCATGTGTCCTATTCGCCGACGATATATCCATATTAGTCTCATGCCAAGACAATGTAAATATAGAAAAAACCCTTAATTCCATTCTTACAAAAACTTGCAATTGGATGAACGAGCATAACGTCGAGATAAACTACTCCACAACAAAATTAATAACTTTTCACCCTTACCAAAAAACTCCTTTAACTTTAGATTTTACGTTCAATGGCTCAAAATTAGAAACTGTTAACGAATTTACATTACTCGGACTAGTTATAGACACACACGTAAACTGGAAATCACACATACAGAAAACTCACTCAAAGATTTCTAAATTCTCATACGCCCTCCGTGAAATAAAAAAGACCACCAATTTTCAGACAGCCCTCACCACCTATTATGCTTATGCCTATGCATGGCTTAGCTATGGTGTCACTCTTTGGGGAAACAGTACAGATGCACAAATACTGTTCACGCTGCAAAAGAAATTGGTCAGAATCCTGGTAAACATTGAGCAAACCGATAGTTGTAAACCTTTCTTTCAAAAACACAATATTTTAACCCTTCCGTGTATATATATCTTAAAAACATGCAAATTTGTGCGAAAACATCACGAATTCTACTCAAAACGTGAAGACATCCAGTCGCGCTATCTACTCAGACACCGATCTAGACTAAACATACCAAGTTCTCGACTAAAAATGCACTCAAAAAGTCCTTATGTAATGTCCATTAAAGTATATAATAAACTACCCGGATCAATAAAAAACGAAGAAAAAACTCACACATTTCTAAAAAAAACTAAGAGAATTTTTGTTAAAGAAAAGCTACTACTCATTAAATGAATATTTAAGTGATATACATATAAAGTCATAATTTTAGTAGTCAAAATTAAATATTATATTATATTTATTAATTATTACAAGATCTCCCAATAGATACCTATTTATATTCTATATTATAATTTATACCTACTATTAGTTTATCTTAGAAATTACCTACCTACTGTGTAATAATTATAATTTACAAGTGCTTCCTCTCTCCTAACTCACTTATTTTGCCGTGCCCGACAGGGTCCATGAGATCTAATTTTAAGTTTTACCACCTAAGTACTACATGTGGAATGCAATAAAGTATTGAGTATTGAGTATTCGATAAAAATAAAACCAACACGATAGTAAACAAACTCCATCCATCTCAAACACTTCACCTGCATGGTCCTCATGTAACATGACTTGACCGAGACTTTTACTTCTCAGACTAGCCGGGTGTAATGCACTGCTTCTAGCTCATTCATCTAGCTTTTAAAACATTTTCATTTCTGACTTGTTTGTTATAACCAATTTACAAAATAAACATCATTAAGGACACTTAACTTTGAATTGCGTACCTACGTATACATAATCGAAATACGTATATTAGGGAGTTTCCCATAGCTCAAACCTCTTTTGAAAGGATTGGGCCGTAAGCCGTAAACCACTACGCAGGCCCAGTAAAGCTTTGCGCATCGCATACTCAAGGTTAACTTTGGTCAAAAAGACGCAAAGCTATTACGCAGGCCACCAGTGTATATATAGCAGGGAGGTTCCGCCGAACTTCTCTTTAGTGTTCGGAACCGCGGTACCGCAGCGTGTTTTGTTCAATTTATATTCACGAAAATTAGTCAAAATATATTCACCAGATGTCGTTTTCGGGTCACCACGTCACTAAAATGTGTTTTCTTGAAAATTTAGCACAGTTTTTACGGTTTATTTTACTGTTATACTATCGGATAAGTGCAGTGAGATGAGACTCAATTAGTGGCCTTCAATGTCTATTGGCAATGTGTGGGGCGAAGCGCATGCGTGTGATGTGAATCAATAACTGCGACCTCTGGTAAATTAAAATGTAATTATTTCAATAATAGAAAGTACTTGATGACCTATATTTTTGAGATGAGACTTGGTATTTTTTTTTTTTTGTAACAGAACGAAGTTTTGCGCGCCAAACCTACCCAAACTCATATTTTGTATGCCAATGCAATTAATTTAACTTAAAACGATAATAAACTCAATAAATCAAATTACCAAGTAGTTTTAAAGACTTACATGCTGTTGAAGCTGTAGTTAACGTGTCCCAAGACAAAATTTCTAGGCCTGTAGATTGGCTTCAATTTAATCGCACCGAAATTACACTGCGGTGCACTCCAACACAGGCGGGAAATGTCACTGAGAAGACAGTCTAGATACTAGATCGATATCGATAGGTATGTACATTATAACTTTAAAACTATCGAATAGTTCTCACTCAATTCTATTCTCGATTCAATCTTTCGAATATTTAATAATTTTGACGCAAAATAGGTAATTTATGATGAATCATTTTAGAGACTTGCTTGAGTCGATGGATTTACTGTGTGACGGATGTTAAGGCTAGAAAGGAGGTGACTGCTAAGATGATGAGAACGGGGAAGACCGTTAAAAGCTAATTGTAGTTGTCGTGACCATAGCTAGTTCTCAATCTGACCAATGATATCCCAACCCATCACGATACTTGGAGCCAGCTATGCTAGCGCCATTCGTTTCACAGTTGCCAACCCCGTGTGGAGGAAGACATGATTCATAAGTTGCAGGTAGTCTTTTTACTGTTATTTTGCCTTTGACAATGAATTTAAAGAAATGTCATCAATTTCACACCATTAAATAAAATATCTGTGAAAACAGAACCCATTTTTTTTCATTTCCAACAAAGCCATTTTTTTTCATTTTCAAAATTCACATTATGTCATTACTTTGACCCCATCTTGTATGTTAACAAAAACATTATTTTTATGTTCACGAAACATAATTTTAAGAGTGTAAAAATAAAGAGTGTGATAAAATTTGGATATTGATAGGCTTAAAAACTCTAAGTTTGGTGGATTTGGCGCCTCTTTTGTGAAAGTTAATTTCAAATCCTAAAAGACCGATACTAGATTCAAAAAGCAAAATTAAAAACTAAGTTGTCAATGTTAAGTTTAAAGATTGTCAAAAGTCAAAACCCTAACCGTGCTAGAATTTGCTTTTGTGTACTTTGCGTGTACGCGGTTTTTTCGCTCCATTTCTAAGTTTTGTTCAAGTGCTTCACACGCTGCAAAGATGGATGATGTGTTCAAAGAACCCGTGCATTTGGCTGAAGGAATTAACATCAGGTAATAATACTCAAAGTGCCTTTTAACCTTTTTCGAAACACATTATTTTCATTGCGTTTTTGCTTAGCTATGCAATAAGCTGTTTCACTTGTGGTAGTGCAACTGCAAAACTCGACACAATCGTCGACATTATCTCTTTACAGCATTACCAACTCGACTTAACTCCATAGTTCACAATTGCACTAACTAACTTTTTTTAATGCCAAACACACTAAATTTCATGCTCTTTCGTTTGCGCGTAATAGCGCTATTCCGTCTCTTAATATAGGGATTAAATAAACTTAGAGGGTTGTATTTATGATTTTACTGAACTCTGTAAAGCCATATTTGTTACGACTACAGATCATATTTTAATCAACATGCAACCTGACACCGCCCTGCTAAGTAGGAGTTCACAACACATGACTCCTCCTAGCCAATAGTCCGATCACAGTTCTGCTGTGTTGCCTTGTATGCTTGTCAACATTAAAGTGATCTATATGCTTGTAGCAATTAGGTTGATGTTAGGTTACCTGTACTTTAGTGAAAATAGAGTTGTTGTTGATTGCAGCTCTGTCCTTTTACATGGGGTTAAATACTAACAGCTACAAGAGTCGATCTTCAAGGCTATACAGTGTTTGATGAGTTCGGTTCATGGATGGGTGACAATCACTAGTTGGAGTATACGTAACGGGGCACTGCGGAAAAAAGACTTGAATTTTTTTGCAATTTTTTTTTTCGCAAATTGTTTACAAGACCGAGCAAAGTGATCCCGGGACTTGGGGCACCGCAACATTAGGTTTGGTTACTTTAAACCCTGCAGACAGAAGTAGGAGCCACGTGTAGCGGGGCTACGTCGACTTTTTCATAATGCCCCGTTTCGTATCCACTGACCCAATCAATACATACAGAGTCCTTGCCTTGGATAGCATGTTAAGCCGCTGGTCCCATCTGTCATTTGTAGATCATTGATAGTCAGAAATTCGAAAGTCTGACAACCAGTGTTAGCTAGAGGTATTGTTTTACCCAGTTAGTAGGTTATGGAAGTCAGATAGGCAGTTGCTCCATGTAAAATACTGGTAGTAACCTTTGAACGTCAGCGCATCTGCGTGTGCCCTCCACGCCAGGCTACAATTTCACCATAAATACCTGCAAAAAGAATAGGGATTCCAAAACTAGTTAATTGGTGAGTTAATAGGCTTTATTTGGGTTAGCTCGTTTCATCGTCAACCTCATCTTTGTCCTCAGGACTAGGTTGAGGTCAAGAGTAGGCCCATTTGAAATATAAAAAATTGTTTATTTCGTGTGATAGTGTACTGCATTTTTTTTTTGTCACATATTTGTGTCGTTGGCGTACAGGGCACACGCTGGCTTGTCACGTATATGTGACAATGGCGTTCAAAAGGTTAAGCTGCATCCACAGTTTGACTGATACCCAACGCCAACAAAGTTGGTGAAAGGCATGGCATGTAACAACAAAGACTTAATTTATTTTTTTTCTTCTAGACAACTGATGGAGGAGAAATCTATAGAGTTCTCAATAGATCTGGATTTTAAAAAGAGAAATGGAACAATGTTCAACTCTAACATTGATGATGATCTTTTACCCGACATGGATTACGGTGACAACAGGTGAATATTTTTTGGTCACTTATTTTTCCTTACATCCAGAATGAATTTACCTATAATTTTGACCAACAAAATAGGCCAGCGCCTGGTCTCGGGAAGAGTCGATCAACCGCTTGGCGATGTCCCGCAATTCTACGACGAGTCGTACTCAGCGCTTCTCATCCACGTTTATAATGCGCACAGCCAAAGTGTGGAAATCCCACATTTAACCCTTCAGCCTTCAAAGCAAGAGTGAACAGGCATCTTCTAGGCACGCTCGTCCCATCATAGACCTCATCTATCGCTGTCCATCATGCGTGATCGAGGTAAGGAGCAGGCCCATTTTGTAATAAAAAAAATACTAGGTGGGCACTCGGACCCCATGGCGCTAGTGTTTCAATCCCCAAACGGTTCAAACACACAACTACTCTAATGAGGTTATTGTATTTACTCTGTTACCTATTTTTTTGTTTTTAATAGCTTTACAGCCAGAGCAATCGATAGAGATATATGCTTATTTAGCAGCTTCGAAATAAAATAAATATTATTTTTAACTAGCGACCCGCCCTTGCTTCACACAGCGCTACCTATCGGGTCCAAAACTGTATCTAATGTAGCCTATGTTTTAAGTTAAGCATCTAGCAGTAGAACGGTGAAAGCTGAGTTAAAATCTATGCAGTAGTTTTTGCGTGATGCGCGTACAAACAGACAGACAGACAAAAATTCTAAAAACTGTTGTTTTGGCTTCTGTTGCTCTAGTAAAGACCCCGCATATATTTGTTTTTTCAATATCTTCAATGTACAGACATCCGCCTGTTACAATTTTATTATATGTATAGATTTGATCATTTTAATTTGCCCTGTGCAAGACAAATAAAAACCGTCACAAGGCATAATAACTTGAGAAAGTACTGTAGTTGCACATTCCAAAGCGTAGATCTTGGAGAAGAATGGACAAGAAACTCCATGGACACTCTTTTACATCAAAATATTGTTACAAAATCTTGGTTACATCAATTATTTTGAGATTATACATATAAAGGGTGTACATAGACCCTTAACATATCCGAAAGGCACTTGTTCTCCCCGTTTTTGCGATATTTTTTTTGTTCTAGACCATACCTTCTAGTTACGGAGATATTGGGGGTCAAAGTTTCAATTTTTTCCACAAGTTTTTTTTTTAATACATGTTTTTAGTGTAAGATTCTTACTTTACACACCTCCACGACCCCCGTACTATTCAATCCATCCATCAGCACAATGATTTGAGTGCTTTCCATCGAGTCTTACCGTAAAACGTGATTTTTCACCCCAAAAAAAAAGTCGATTCCCAGCAATAATTTTTGCGTAAAGTTACTTAGTTTGATGTACAGAATGCTTGGTTGACGGCTTCGTGAAGGGTCTGTTTACACCCTCTATGTGAGAACGATGTAGAAAGACGTCATACAGGTGTGATGCTTACAATGATGTTATATTAATTTCCAGTGACGGCGAAGACACTATGAAAGTAATAGAAAAATCTGCGGAGAAGATGCTGCTATCTTCGCCAGAGTACCACTCGTTTGACCAGCTCGCGACTAAGATGATGGACTGCCATTCCAGTGGGGATGTCAAACTATTGATCATTGAAGAAGGTAAATATTGGGTGTAAAAGTATCCTTAGCATTACATGGCTCAAATCCCAAAAACATCGTATGTTCAAAGAAATTTGTTGATGAATCCCTTCGTGCGTTTTCCGTGTAAAAAAAGTATGTTATAGTTAAGTTCATTACAAATAAATTTTATTGTTTAAAATTTTAATAAACCTTCTCAATTTTTTTTGGTTAATCGTAGAAAATAGGTCCTTTTTCAACATTAATTGTAAATTATCTCTGTAACGGCTGAATAGATCGGCATGAATTTTGTAACAACAAATACGTAATGATATACTTAACAATCTGTATTGTTTTTTTTCTGTTATTTCTTTTAATATTTTTAAATAATAAATAAAAACCGAAATTTTGCGAAATGTGCGGGGCAAGTCAACAAAAACCAGTACAGGGATCAAATCATCAAGGTCATCGAGCAATGTAATGCCCTTAATGAAGCGGTAGGGCGCTTGTTCTCCCCGTCATTGCGATAATTGTTTTGTTCTGGAACCTTCTAGTTACGGAGATATTTGAGGTCAAAGTTCTATATTTACACAAGTTTTTTTTTAAATACTAGTTTTTAAGGTTATACATTGACTTTAATTACCTCAATGACCTGTTTACTATTCGAAGCATCCATCAGCACAATGTTTTCGAGTGCGTTACATGGAGTTTTACCGTAAAACGTAATTTTTCACCCCAAAAAAAAAGTCGTTTCCCAGCAATAATTTTTGCATAGGGTTACTTAGTTTTATGTACAGAATGCTTGGTTGACGGCTTCGTGAAGGGTCCGTTTGTATGTATTATTTTGTTAAACATGCCAATGGAAGTGCCAACATCATCATCATCATTCTCTTGCCCTTATCCCAATTCATTTGGAGTCGGCGCAGCATGTCTTCTTCTTCCATACTTCTCTATTACTCGTCATCTCATCCGACACCTCCTTTCCTTTCCTTTCTTTGGAAGTGCCAACATATAATTATTCATTTGTATTTACAGGCGATGGACCCTTGGTACCCCCAAATGCAGAAGTGACAATACACCATGCGGCATACTATGAGCGTTGTGACATACCCTTCGATACTACCCTCACTATGAACGGTGGTAACCCAATGGTAAATATTTTTTACAAGCTTCAATTGTTGTTGTGTGCGGCGTACGGTGTGCTGTGTGCGGCGTACGGTGTGCTGTGTGCGGCGTGGGGTGAGCGGTGTGGCACTCCACTCCGCTTTGCACATCTCCATACAGCTTAGATGAATACACCCTAGCTCCTACGCTTCTCCTTTCTTCTCCGCTTCGGTGTAGTCCAACTCTTAAGACCTGAAAAGGCAACAGACCGAGAACAACAGTAAGAATTTAAATTATAAGTAAGGAAGTAAATTGATCATCAGAAGGCTTAAAGTCACCCAAAGGGCAATGGAGAGGGCTATGCTCAGAATTTCCTTGCGTGATCAAATCAGAAATGAAGAAATCCGCAAGAAAACCAACGTTACCGACGCGCGACGTAACCCGAAGAGTTGCCAAACTTAAGTGGCAGTGGGCAGGGCACATTGCTCGCAGAACGGATGGCCGATGGAGCCGAAAAGTTCTGGAGTGGCGACCGCGAACCGGAAGACGTTGCGTTGGAAGGCCGCGGATGCGAAACGCACGGGGCCGGTCAATGTGGCGATACTTGGGGGAGGTCTATGTCCAGCAATGGACGTCTTTCGGCTAAATCATAATGAAATTATTTCTCAACTTTTCAGCGAATTCGCATGGGCGTCGGCAAGATGCTTCCCGGTCTTGAAATAGGCCTGAGCCACGTCAAAGGCCCCACGGCTCGGTTCCACTTGCTGCTGCAGCCAGCGGCAACTTGGGGCCCACGGGGTATACTGCCCAGGATACAACCAAAGCCTGTACTGTTTGTCATCACGTTGTATGATGTGAGATGTGTGGATGCCGCGTCTAGGTAAGAAATCTTAATATTTGAGCAAGAATACCCTCCTACTTTTTTAGAAGTCTCTGACAGCCCAAATAATAGAGGTGGAAGGGATACTGACGGTAAAACGGTTACAACGTATTCAGTACAGCATTCTGAGCCCCCAGATAGAAACTTTTCATCGCTTATTAAAAAAAAATCTGCTGTTGCCTACAAAAGTGCAATACCTTTATTATTATTATTTTTTTCCGGATGGGACATCATCAAATGACCCCCACACTCTGGGCGGAGCGGAGGGGAGTGTCAGACTTCTACTGACTAAAACCCATCCATGTTCCTTCTTTACCCTTTGTATTCCAGGGCCTCGGTATCTCTTTCGAACAGTCCCGCAGCCCTGGAAGTGCAATACGTACACGGTCAAAATGTGTGGAACATTTTTTTAATAACCAATAAAAAATGTCTGTTTGGGGAGGCTAAGAGCCATTTTCGCGTCGGTGTCCCTTTGACTCCGTCTTTAGGTTGTATTGAACCCGAACCTATGTCTGCCCTAAAATTTAATCTGGATTTAATGTTAATTTTTTTCGCAGGGTAATTTTTTTAACACAGTAACATTTTCTTTTACAGATTCAACGACCTACCAATGGCAGAGCAAGCCAAGTTCGAAACGACGCTCAAAACAATAAAAGACATACGAGTAGAAGCCAAGGACCTATTCAAACGACAAAAATACCTACAAGCTGTCAAAACTTACCAACAGGCTATGTCCGTCCTCTCTCTCTCCAAACCCCAGAATGAAAAAGAAGAAAACGAAATTAAAGATTTAAAAGTCAAAATTTATGTCAACTTGGCTATATGTTACTACAAACTAAATAAACCAAAGTATGTTATAGGTATGTGTGAGCATATCGACAGATGTATAGATATTAATAAACACTGCAAAGGTATTTTTTATTACGGTAGAGCGTACGAATTGATGGGAAAAATCGATGACGCGATCACCTGTTACAAAAAAGCGTTAAAATTAGAACCAAAGAACAAAGAAATCGGAAATATTCTAGCCAAGTTAGACGAAAAAACTAAAGAGTCAACGATCAATGAGAAAGAAATGTGGCGTAAGGCTCTAAACAACGCTCCTGAGGTCGAAGAAAAAAAAGTCTACGTTGTCGATGACGATTTTAAAAATGGCGTCGCTGACATGTGTCAAGATTTGGCGGGAAGGAGTGAGTTTGCTAAGTTCGATTTGCCTCAAGGTTTGAGTAAAGGTGAAATTATGTGTATTAAAGATTTAACTAGTAAGTTTAAATGCTTAGAAGTACTTGAAAATGGCGACGGTAAGAGGAAAAAGGTTTCTATTGTTAAGAAAGTGTAATGACGAATTGAAATGCGTTTGAAAAAAAGAGGTGTACTGTTGAAATTTCTACTTTCGACTCGGTGCCGAAGGCTGCAAATCCCCCAGTGTGTTCAGTAGCATTTTAAATATAATGTGTAATACATGTCTCAAACGCTCTTCACAAATACATGTACCACTAGACTGTACTGTTTTAAACTCGTATCTGAAACTATTTACGGTTGTAATTCACCATGAAGGTTTTATCATTTTTGTAACTTCGTATAAATACTGGAAGAGGTTGGGAGAGGTAAAATATTCAATTTGCATTTTAATCAGTTTCAATAGAAATTAATTTCTAGTTTGTAGGCTGCCCGTTTTCACTAACATAATTTTTTTTTTGGATTGTCAACGCTCCGTTTAGCGCTGAAAGTCTAAAATTCAACAGAGCAATAATATTTAGGCATTAATTTAAAGTTCTGTTCAAACTTTATGGCGGCTCTGAAGTTAGCTGCGAGTGACGGTCTGCGCATTATACGGTCAAGACGATGCGTCCTCTGCGCCTCGCTGATACCTAAAATTGTGTTCTGCGCATCTTTACGATAGATCTTTCTTTATCGTGTGGTTAATACCTAACCTGCCCCCTTAGCATGACCACCGTAGACAAGAATTTCTTTGATGGAAGAATCGACAAAATGACAGATAGTGCAAAGAAATCTGTCATTGTGTCGACACAATCAGAAATGGTGTCGAGAGTTTTTATGCCGCCCATGGGCCTCTGAGTTTGCTTTACAGGCTGGCAAGAAATATCTCTCTGGCATGCTGGTTTCCTCACGAGGTTTTCCTTCACCGAAGCAAGACGTGATAATTATACTATACACACATAAATCCGAAACATCTGAGATCGCAGTGGCAGTCCGACGGTCACACCACTATGCTATCACTGAGTAGATGATGCTCTGTGATCACAGCTATGCTGTTACGCTAGATGATCTGAGCTGACATAAAGGTTGAACCCTTATACTTGTGCAGACCGTCTTTCGCAGCTAATTTCCAAGTCGCCATAAATTTTGAACAGAATTCCCTAAACTTGTCTCTGGTGTAGTGTTTGTAAAAATGGAGCATTAGTCTGGTCATGACAGACTTAGAATAAAAGTACTATTTTTGATGATATTTTTTTAATTTAACACGCTCGATTTTTTTCTATTAATTTGTATTGTTAATACAATTATATAGTATGTAGTTATAAAAAGTGTAAATAGACCCTTCACGAAACCGTCAACCAAGCATTCTGTATATCAAACTTAGTACATACCAGTGGCGAAGGGTCCATACAACTCGATTCTTACCGGCTTCCCTTTGAAAACGGGCGCAATCTGTATTCCATAAACACATAAAATAATCACATTAAAGACATGTACTCCAGCTTACCTTTTAAAAAAATTAACCCTTCGCTACTACATAACACTGAGTAGAAAATATTGCTGGGAAACGACTTTTTTTGTGTCAAAAATCACGGTGTACGGTAGGACTCAATGTAGCGCACTCAAAACATTGTGCTGATGGATGCATTGAATAGGAACATGGAGGTATTTAAAGTTATAACATTTAAAACTAAAGCTATAACATTTAAAACTAAAGTTATAACATTTAAAACTAAAGTTATAATATATAAAACTAAAGTTGGAACTTTCAATATCTCCGTTACTAGAAGGTTCCCAGGTCTAGGTCCAGAACACAAAAAATATCGCAATGACGGGGAGACGATGTGACTTTCGGCTTCGTGAACGGTCTATTAACATCCATTAGATACGTATACATAATACGAGGGTACAACATTATCATTCCTTAGTTACCTAGTTTTCTCATTATTCCATATATTAATCATAAATTTTACATATTTTTATAAAGTAAGGAGTATAAAAGCAACATTAAAAAAAGAATATAAAGTTTTTAGTTAATTTATATTAGTATGAGAGCAGCGGTGACGTGGTGGCCACCCCGACTTACGAGCAGAAAGTCGTGGGTTCGAACCCATGCAGGCGCAAAACTTTGTGTAATTTATTTCATCACCACTGCTCTCAAAACGGTGAAGGAAAACATCTTAAGGAAACCGGCATCTCTTAGAACCAAAAATTCGAAGACATGTGACATCTACCAACCCGCACTGGGCCCGCGTGGTGGATTGTAGCCCATTCCCTCTCATAGAAAGGAGGCTTGTACCCCAGTGAGACATTATAGGCTGATTATCATTATGCTAGTAAGAGAGTATTTTCTGATTAGTGTTACGATAATTGCGATGCGTCAGAAACGTCTAAACAGAGTAATTTTCTGTCAGCAATAACGATGACGAAAAAGTCAATAATATTATAGTTAGCTTCTTTTGGTTTAGCTCGTTCCATCGTCGACCTCATCTTCGTCCTCAGGACTAGATTGAAGTCAAGAGTAGGCCCATTTAATATAAAAATTAAAATGAATAGAGAGTGTCGTCATTTTAGCGAACCCTTTCATTTGATACACATATCATGGGAATGCATAAAAAAATAACTTGTCCGCCATCTTTGGAAGTCCGCCATCTCTGGAAGTCCGCCATATACGATTTAGAATGACGTCACTTAGCTAGCCATGTAAGCGACAGAAAAGACACCTTGACCTTGTATATTTCCCTGGCACAGTTATACTTAGACATTTAGATTTTATTGATAAGTAACAGAAATAATCTATTCGAATTTGAGACTGTTTTATAAATTGTAAATTCTTTTTTAACCTTTTCACCGCCCTAGTCACATATACGTGACAAGCAAGCGCAAATGATAGGTGAAATTGCGCAAACGCACGCGCCTGCCCTCCAAGTCAAGCCACAAATTCACCTACCATGTTGTCACATATTTGTGTCATTTGGCGTACAGGGCACGCGCTTGCTTGTCACGTATATGTGACAGTGGGGGTCAAAAGTTTAAAACATTTTGAAGTAGTAGTTAAGTATTACTTTTGATATCTGTCCTATAGCCTCGCTGGTATAGTGGTCGCAAGCGCGACAACTGAGCATGAGGTCCAGGTGGCCTACCATGACGTCTTAAAGCAGGAGTAATTCCAGTGTGGGAAAGAGATGGCGCTAGACGAACTGTATAGCTATGTCTCTTTCCCACACTGGAATAACTCCTGCTTTAAGACGTCATACATTTTTTTGGTCATTTGTCATGTACACGTCTCACCTCTGCCTAAGCTTTCGGGGATTACTGGCATGATATTATGTTACATTTAACTAGTACTTAGGTACTTTTTTTTTGTTACAAACCATACTTATAACCTATAACGAAAGCTTTTTGAATATTTTATAATCTTTACCGTTTTAGACGAGAAATTTAAACATAATTTCAATTGGTCGTAATAGGCAATTTGAAAATATCGAAAAAAAAAAAAATTGTCCGTCAGTTCGATCACCATAAATTGTTGAACACATATTTTTTCTTTTATTACATTATCCATAAATGACGACGATACAGCGCATCAAAGTTCAAGAGAGGGGGACGTCACTGGCTAGTCAAAAGTAACAAATTGTGACGTCACGCGAGATTTCAACGGGCTGTATCGTGGTCATTATTCGTTTACATGACAAAAGAAAAAATACGTGTCCATATTTTTTGTTATTCTAACTGACAGACTACATAGATTTTTTCAGTCAAATACCCTATTTTGTTCACTATCAAAGAATAGTTCCTAGGAGAATTTTTCTGGTCCCATATAGATAATCATTCTAAAAATAACAAAGAATCTACGAAAACCTAGTCATTAAAAATTACTAAAATTCAAGAAAATACCTACTTAGTGTTTATGTTACTGTTAAAATATAAAAACACAACATTATTTTTAGTATATGCGAAACCTGAAGCTTGTTCAGAATAAGTAACTGAAACGATTCCAATCATTTTTAAACCATGTTATTTATGTTGGACACCGAGCGACACTAAGTACCTATCGCAATCATTTAAGTACCTACTTCCAAATTATTATTATCAATGAGCGAGAGCTCAAGAAGACGCTGGAGGCGCGCGCGCGGCGGCGCCGCGTGCTGACCACGTCTTTGTGCGGGCAAGAACAAGCTTATAACTTTGTGAATTTTCAGTTTTCAAATTTTGTACATAGATTCTTTACACAAATATACTAGACACTTGTTTCAGGTTTCGCATATACTAAAACTAATGGTGTATATAAATGTACAAATATTAACCGAAAACAATTGAATGAATCTCTTATTTTCTGCACTGTGTCGTAGGCCTTAGTAAACACGCAACAACTGTTAAATTGCACCCTATCCTCAAAGCCCAAAACTATTGTGCTGTTTTTTGTTTGTAATCTACCGTCTTCTGATTTGTTTATTTTGTGCTTGTTAAACAAAAACGATGTATGTTTAGAGGGTACATCCAAAAAGTTGGCAACGTCGCAAATAGCTGTCAAATATTACCTGTCTTAATTAATTTGGCAATATAACTGTATGGAAATAAGAAATATGGCTAACTAGTTATTATTATTATAAGCCTATATCGTCCCACTGCAGGGCAAAGGCCTCCCTTCCCTCCTTCCACATTTCGCGGTCTAGTGCGATTGAGGCCAATCCTTAGCGAAAGAGTCCAGCTCATCCCGCCATCTCCTGGGCCTGCTACGTTGTCGTTTGCTGCTATTTGGTATCCACTGAGTGGTAATTTTTGGCTAACTAGTGAACTAGAATATTAATAATGAATTGCAATTAAAACACTGAATTTAATGTTGTAACCGTTTTTAGTATAAAAAAGGCATGTGGAAAGTTTCCAAATACTTTTTTTTACTAAATATTCGGTGTTACGATATTAATTATTGCATTTCATAGTCAATATTTTAGTTCACTAGTTAGTCATATTTCTTATTTCCA
Source organism: Noctua fimbriata (assembly GCA_905163415.1). NCBI lineage: Eukaryota > Metazoa > Arthropoda > Insecta > Lepidoptera > Noctuidae > Noctua > Noctua fimbriata. The sequence continues at coordinate 5,507,286 of LR990950.1, forward strand.
TACAGTAATATTGCCAAATTAATCAAAACAGCAAAATATTTGACAGCTATTTGCGACGTTGCCCACTTTCTGTATAAACGCTTATAAGTCGAAGTATTATTTTAATAGTAGTTTTAAGATACACATTTGTTTTGTTTTTATCTACACTTACTGGCAGGTAACATCATTCTAAAAATATTAATGATTTCTCTGTAAGTGAATTTGTAATTCTTTTTAGAAATAAATATCTTTAACTGTATGTTAAAACTAAAAGTTGATTGTTTACACTTTCCTTATATTTTATTTTTGTATGTTTTATAAATAAATATTTAAATTCGAATAATGTATTGTTTTTCTTTGGACTATTAATTCTCTTTTAGCTATAAGATAAGGGGTCGTCCATTAATCACGTGAGGCTCGAAAAAGGTTCGGAAATAATCACGAAATTTCACTAGGGGGAGGTGTAGTGTGATATCACATCTATTTATTTTTTCTTTGAACGCGCTATTTCTAAACCGAAAAGCGGGGCGTGAACTTGACATTTTTGTCACTGTGATTAATTTTCCAGAATTAAATTTGATTATACCTGTTAACCTGTATTTGAAATAATATTCTGATTTTTTTTAAGTATATACCAAAAAAAAACACGTGATTTTGGATAGGGTGGAGAGGTAGTCTAAAACCTCGCCACGTATCACCATGGGGAGTTAAAAAGTTGCTAAAAAGCGTGACGTGATTAATGGACGACCCCAAAGCTGGTACAAAAGCCTTTTCTCTGCTTTAAATTTTATTTGATTTATTGATTATCATTACATCTCTCAATAGATACCTGATTATATTTATACATATAAAAACCAGAGATAGTATTAGTGTATTAGTTGACCTCAGAAAATACCTACATCATTATTTTAATATTGTAGTTAGCTAACTAATTTTATATAATTAACAAAGGCTTCCTCTCTCCTAACGCACTTATTTTGCCTATGCCCAACGGGCCATATGATCTAAATATAAGTTTACCACCTAAGAATACCTACATGTGTTATGTAATAAAAGTATTAAGAATTTTAATTGTAAAAGTATTCTGATTTAAAAAAGTGTCCATGGGGTTTCTTGCCCATTCTTCTCCATAGAGATCTACATTAGTGAATGGGCAACTACAGTACTTTCACAGTTTTTATGCCTTGTGACTGGGACTGTACCTACTTTTCATTGTTGTCTTTGTTTCAAAAATTCAAAAGTGCCTGTAACTGGCCTATTTGAAATAAATGCTGATGATGATTTTGATTTAATTTTATGTCTATTTATTTTATACATTGTGTAAAGGTGCGGTTATATTTGAGGAAGTGATGCAGATCATCAAAAAGTTATTCAGCTGTCCCATACAAACTTTATTACAACTTTTTTTATCTGCATGCTAGTTGCTGATAGAAGTCGCCCGCGTCTTCGTCCGCACAAAAATTGTGATAGCTTGGCTTATATGCATGATATAAATATAATTTATAGCCTATCTATAGCACCCCGAATAATGTAGCTTTCTGCCAGTGAAAGAATTTTTAGAAATGGATCATTAGTTCCGGAGATTACCCCTTTATAATTTATAATATTAATATAGATTATACTCAAAAAATTGGTTACCACTTATTCAGTACATCACTCTGAAACCAGGGGACAGAAATTTTTCATTGGTAATTTAAAGATAGTTTCCTACCAAAGTGCAACACGGTCAAAATTTATGGAGCAGCAATTTCTTTTGTAATATGAAAAATATCAATGTGTTATCAATTCTGAAACTCCATTCAGAATGATATATTTGAATGATATATAATCAGAATAATTCAGAATGCAAAATAAAAATGATGTATTAAGTGGTGTCATGGAGAGGAATGGGCAAGAAACTCCATGGACATGATATTAAGCAAACACCCACACACCCTTTTAAATCACCACACCTTTCCGATTTATGTTCTGTATAAAAAAGGCTATAAAATTAAGATGCAGGACCATCTTTTTAAGTCTGTAAAGTGGTAGACCAAAGAAAAGGTTGATTGTGTGAAAGACATCAGGCATAGTTTTTTTTTTTATAAAACAAATGCATGTTTAAATAGAGGTAAAAAAAAGGTAGGTTTGTTTTTTTTCTTTTTTTTTACCAGATCTGTGTATTATATATATTCTTTTTTTTCCTATACTTTGTCAAATAGTTCTTGTACATAGTTTAGTTTGTTATTACCTGAATAGACTGATTGTTTAGTTTCCTTCCTTTCTAATATAATATACACAAATGTATAAATTATTCTTGATTTTTTAATTAATAGTGTTATCATCCCAAGAAAAGTAGTTATTAAAAGTAAGTTCAACCACTGCTTGCTGTGGACCCTAGCTAGGGGTCGGTATGTTGTAGATGCTTTTGTCTTAAGTTACCACCCATTTAAATTGTTTCCCACCAACAACAAAAGTAAATATTTTATGCTATTCTAAAAGTTTGAAAGGAATCTTCCAGCTACTAATGCAACGTCATTCGATGTGAAAACGCTTTTTAACTTATTGTCTCCATTTACCCATATATATGCAAAACCCGGAGTGTTTGCATATTTACTGCCCTTCTGATAACTCAATTTTAATTTCGTATAAGAATGATGTCATTCCTTGGTGATCTAAATCTTGTTTATAAAAAGCTGGGTGAAGCTGGGCCAAGCTGGGCGCAGCAGTGTTATGTTTTAGAGTAGTTTGATACCTAGTCCTTTGAGCAAACTTTACCATTCATTCATTCGTTCTGTTAAAATAAAAATAATGTTTTACGGGTTATTAATAATATTTTGATCATAAAGTTACATAATTAATAAAAAAATTACATTCCGTATTTAAATTAGAGACTTTCTACTCGAGCACGAGTGCTTGACGTGAGACTTGAGAGACCCATGTCCAGCAACGGACTGGACGCTGAAGGCTTATCGTGATAAATACGCTCTACTCTCAGATAGATAGTGAGAGAGATAAGAGTGAATGAGAGAGAAAGACTTACACATAAGATAGCATACCCAGTCGTAAATAAAGCATATGTGCTCTAGTAACGAAAAGTAACATTTTAAAACAGTTCTGACGAGAATAGGCAAATAACCGAGAAGTAATTGATATCCCTCAGATAGTCACTTCGGCGTCTACCTGCAGGCCTTTCACAGTTATTTAACCTCAGCAGCAATCCAACAGCAACTTGATTGTTACAACTGTAAAGAACACTTTGTCAGTGACTACTGTCACTGAAAATGATCCTTATTTTTGATAGTCATGCAAAGTCAGAATGGTACAAACCATTAATCATGCTCGCACTCGCACTACAGTCACTCAATAATAATAGTAATTTTAGGGAATAGAGCGCTTGCTTAGCATTTTTCTTGTTTAAAATGCTGTTGTCAAGTGAGTATGCCACGACATCAAAGAATTAGACGTATAGCTTTTCGTCAATATTGGCCTGTGTCCAGCACCGACATCGAACAAATGTATTAAGACAAGTAGGAAGATACGTTCTTTGAAAAATTAAAAACAGGTGGTCTACTTTCGTCAATTTTACATGTACGACACTTTTGGCTTCAGTGACTGTTGTGGGGTAATCGGTAAAGAATAGAATAGAACTCTTTTTATCCTATTCTTAACCCTTTCAAGGCCAACGAGCTTCGTGGTGCATGCTCCAGTAATGGAGGAGATTATCGATATGCACGAAATGTACGAATCCGTCGCTTTTTTGTGGTCATTCGAATTTGGTCGGATAACCAGTCGTTGTTTACATGTTTTGTGTTATGTTTGTATTTACTTAATGCGAAACATTCCAAGCTGAATATTTTCACTATATATTTTTAACTAAAGACATTAGTTTTTGGTTTACACCTTGCCGTCAAAGTTATGACACCGTCGTTTTGACTTTTAGCAATATTATTCAATAACGCATGCATGTACTTTTGAATCTGTTATGGTTATTATAAGCGTCGAGAAGGTCCAAATACAGTTTTCAGCGAGCTTATACGTTTTCTCATTTAGGCGCTGCGATATTTATTCGGGTTTTCGAAAAACCGCGATTACTTGGAAATTATAAATATTTTCTTAAATCTAATTCTATCACAAATACGCACAAATTAAAAGCAACTCGTTTATTTTTATTCTACAGGCGCACATACAATAGTTTTAGAGGTATACGATTCTTCAAAACGTTACCCTAGCAGGAAATGCATGAATATCTCGAAAACCTGAAGACGCACAACACAACCTACATTTTCGGTGCACTTTTTTGCACAAATATAAGCTCTCTGGCCATGCACAATATTTCTCTCTCCAATCATTTGTTTAGAATTTTCCTGCTAGAAAAACGTTACCCTAGCAGGAATCGTTTTTTCCGTTTTTTTCCAAAACGATAAAGCGCACCAATTTTTTATTTTGTGCACATTCACAGCAGATTATACACTAATTATACGTTCCACTCATATCACTCTAGGAGCCACTTTCCTGCTAGGGTAACGTACACACCTCATAGTGGTCGGTGCTGCTTATAACCTAATGCGGTCGATAACGCCTTTATTACTTATTTACTACTACTACTATGTATTTAGGTCGCTTTTCGTAGTTCAAGTATGCAATAAACAGACCGCCCCTAAGACGACCCACTGACTTAATGATATAAGATTTTTAAAATTAAGTGTTTTTAAATTGATAATTGCCTAAAAGCCCTATATTCTAGCCGTTGGAGTTGCAGTATTATTACTTTAATTCATTCACTATCAATCAATCGTTCATATATAAAGAAAAGCTTTCCTGTCAAAACTCAAGTCAACAAGTGTCAATTCAAATAGTGCAACCAGATCAACTGACGCGGACAGGTGTCCTAGTATAACTATAAGTATTCTTCTCTTTGAACGTCTTTTTATAACACTATTTTATTTAATTTTTCCTCTCGGACACCACATTTAAACGCGTAAGTATACAACAATTTATTTACATATTGTACAAGAAATACAAGGTCAAACAAACTTGCTGTTGCTAAATAAAATCGCTTTGGCGGGTAGAAAATGTTTGAAGCACGGCAAAAAGTATTGTTGTTCACCAGCACCGTTTTCCTGAAATCGCCATAAAAACCATGATTTTTTGTTGAATGCCCAGTTTTTGAATCAAATAGGTACCCACTGTATCGATCCGCTCTTTAGGGCGGGCGCATGCGATTTCCCTGTGTCTTGTATTCGCGTAGGCGTAGTCCCTCACCCTACAAGTCCGCAGCGCCTAATCAATATTTTTGGTGCATTGCGAAACCTAAAACTAGTACCGGTACGTATTAAAGCCTAAACACTTCTGTAAATCACCATTTTCTTCGGTACCAATATCGGTAAGTAAAGAAAAAAGTCGGGTGGTAGAAGAAACTTAGAAAATCGTCAAAAACAAACTCAACAAACATTACTTGCCCCGTTTCGGATCGAACAATAGGGGCGCGTTCGTTGCCCACCCCTTATATACCCTCGCTTCGACTTGCGTCGTTCACACTGCGTGTATTTGCAAAATATTCTAGATTTTACATAGGTTTCTTAAAAGAAAATGAAAAAAAAAAAGGATTTTTGTCAAGTTTAAAAAATACTGCAATTTTTTGGGTGTAAGCTTACGGTTTATTTTAAATTACTATCATAAATTCAAAGGTAAAGGTATCATTGTAGTTGATGGCATAGTGAGTCCTCATCTGACATAGACAATATTTTTGACCTTCTTTCTATTTAACAACATTTTTAGACGCAAAAGATACTGATTTTTTGAAGGACTACCTCCATAGGGTATAAGTTTAGTATTCTACCCTTTGACTGTCTCATGTTAATATTGGTGTTCAAAAAGTGCTGATATTAACACCCTAATTTGAATAAATGACTTAATTTAGAGCAGGTTGGTCTGGTTATGAATAAATCTTACTTTGTACATTTGAAACACGTTTATACAGTACAAAAATACAATTAAAAATCGTAATAAAGCAAGACATGATTAAATAAAAACAGAAATATCTATTTTAGTCCAGTATAGTTTCAAGAAGGAATTAATTTTAATCTGTGGTACTAGGCAACTTAAACATCCCTTTGGGCTTATTAGACTTGCTCTGTTCAGAGTCCTACTTGATATTGGAGGGAAAAAATTCTGATTATTATGTCTGCTACCAACCCTGATGTGATGACCACTCTGTCAATGGTGTATTGACTAAGAAGAGATTCCTTTTTAGATTAATTTTGTTGTGAGATCTAAGATAGAAGATAGTTCAATTATTATTGTTCTGGGACTCGTCACGTTTCAGTCTTTGGCGCTTTTCTGGTGATCGCCACTGTCGGTATACGCTTTGGACGTGAGTTGCGGACACCAGACCGTTATACAATACAATATTCCTAATTACAATTGATACCCACACGGCCACACCACAATGCATAGTGAGTACTTGGTATTCCAAATTCAAATATGTTTATTTGTGATTCCATAATGTCCTTGCAGATAGTTGTTCAAAAGTAAATTTTAATGCAAGCTAGTAATCACTATTGTGTATAATAATGTGAGTCTCAGTGAATGACTATAGGCATTTGATATCCTGCTGTTATTTATTTTTTGTTGCCTTTTTGTATAAAATTAAACTAAAAAATCATCAAATTTTTTCAAGTACAAGCACAAATTCTCATTGACACACTAACAAGTTCAGCAGAACATGTTCTTAGTGACAATTTAAATTCGAGTCAGCAGTGAGTATTTTAAGATTTGGACAGGCAGGACGCAATATCAAAGACTAAGAAAGAGGGTAGACAGATTTGTCTGCACCTAACAAAAAAAAGTGTCCCATCGTTTGTTGGGCAGCACCACATTTACACTCCACGGCACTCGTGTGAGCACCTGGGTTCGATTCCCTCGTTATTCAAAGTGTTATTGAGTTTTCCATCAGGAATTTCTAATAAGCAGCTATGTGCCTGTTTGATGGCATAACCTCGCTCCTTGTTACATTAGACTTAAACGTAACTGATGAAGTTTATGTGTACCGCTTTGGACATGAGTTGCGGAGACCAGCATTATACAATACATGGGCCTGGCTGTACTATTAGGTACACCTCTGCATAACCTGTCTCCGTGTTATTCTGTACCTGACTGCTTAAATCAAGTGGTTTTGTATGTATTTGTATTGCAATCATTATCTTTTTCTCGCCCTCAACTATAAACATTGTTTAAAATATCTTTTTAAGAATAACTATAGTATTTCTTGCTGGTTCTTCTCCATAGGAAACAACCAAGTCGAACCATGCATCTAGAATTTGATGTTTCATAAGTGCCCATGTAGGTGTTATGTGAAACTAGCTTTTCCTGTGGGTATGCTCGCATTATGGTTGGAAATTAAGAACATCCTAATTTTTATTAATATCGCCTTTGACATTCGGGGATAATGTAATCTACATTAACTATTTTACATTGTATTGAAATTTTACATTAAAAACTTACACAATACAGCTTTTAATTAAGTGAATATGGATACATCTATACTAAAATTTTATAAAGAGGGAGGTAAGTTTGTATGTAAGGGGTAATCTCCGGAACTAATGATCTAATTCTGAAAATTCTTTCACTGGCAGAAAGCTACATTATTCGTGGGTGGATTAAAATCTAAAAATCTGATTAAAGCTCCAGAGCTTTAATCAAATTTTTAGATTTTAATTAAATTCTTGATAATCTTATCTACCCCGGGGTAGATAAGATTATCAAAAAAAAAAAACCGGTGTACCCACAGGAGAAAAAAAGTTTTTTTTTTTAGGGACAGGTTTAATACTCTTACTTTGGTTTTCGGTAAATTAGCCCCAATGTTAATAAAAAAATAAAAAAAATTCAATGTAAAAGAGTTGGTTTTTTTTCTGTTAGAGACATTTTTTTTTTTTGTTACAGTGACAATGGAACCGACACCACACCAAATGGTAACATGCCCCTACAACCCAGCGCATCAGATTGAGCACTATCGGATGCACATACACCTACAGAAATGTAGAAAGCAGCACCCGAAGAGCGGGAAAGTGAACTGCCCGTTTGATGCGACTCACGTGGTCAATGAGGTTGAACTAAATGTGAGTGTGTTTATTTACTCTATAGTTGTTAGGTTAAGCCCTGCTTGCCTAGGCTGCTCCGTAGATGGGTCCACGCATTACACACCGAGTTTCCTCCGTGCCTCGGAAAGCATGTTAAGCCGTTGGTCCTGGCTGTCATTTGTAGATCTTTGACAGTCATTACAGGTAGTCAGTGGCCCGAAAGTCTGACAACCAGTCTATCGGTACCAAGAGGTATTGTATTACCTAGTACTAACTGGGGGTTGTGGAGCTCAAATAGGCAGTCGCTCCATGTAAAATTCTTAATTCAGCTGCATCCGGTTAGACTAGAAGCTGATCTCAACATAGTTGGGAAAGGGCGAAGACTACAAAATACCGTGATTTCTTTATTACATAGCGTGACATCACGCCTATAAGCCCAGAAGGGTTAGGCAGATGTGTATCTAATAATTACACACATTTCGCCAGTTATATTTAAGTCCCATGTAATAGGGGCTGAGCCTATTGCTAAAAAATCACTACACCAGCGGCTCTCAATCTTTCTTAGTCTTTTGCTACTGTGAGTGTGTTTTGCCATTCCAGTAGTGCGCTTCGAAAGAGGGTGGACTGATTTTTCTACACATAACAATTTATTTACTATCCACCCGCATTCTCCAGTCAACCCGCGATCATGGCGCTTGTTACAGCGTCGAAATATCGGGAGCTCATAATTAAGCCCGTCACAGACGTAGCTATAATATATCGAGGTATATATTATAGTATAGCAAGCTATATTATATAGCTATATTATAATATATAAGGTCTATCTTTTCATACACGAAATATTTTAAGAGTAACTTCTCTAAGTCGTAAAGTCACCATAGCAACGAAAAAACAAAATGTCTGAGTGTTTTTTTTACGAAATTATTATAATTCAAAAATTTTTGAGACTTTTTGCATGAAACCTTTGCTCTCATATTCTAACAATGACAGTAGGTAAGTACGACGTAGTAAACTAGCGTAATGGATGTTTAAAAATAAGGAGCCAGTTTTTAATTTTAAATTATTTATTTTTTATAAAAAAATATACTCAGAGAAAAAAAAAATCCTTGAAATAAGCTTCGTTATAGCCGTTAGATGATTCTCTGAAAATATTTCGTGTATGAATAGTTAGACCTTATATATTTTGCCCACACTCGGTCTGCGGTCGTCCTTTGCTAAAATATAGCGAGATATATTTGGTGACGTCATAGAAATATACATTATAGCTGTGTGTGCGGTCACTCGATTTATATAGAAAATATGTCGTAATATGCCTTGCTATGATACATATTATAGCTACGTCTGTGACGGGCTTGATAAGAGGGTAGACAGATTTGTCTGCACCTAACTATTTATTTACCATCCACCCGCATTCTCCAGTCAACCCGCGATCGTGGCGCTTGCGACAGCGCTGAAATATCGGGAGCTCAGAATTATGGATAATCACGGAAGATATTCCGTAAGTGACAGTATAAGGACAGAAGAATAACAGACAGATTCGTATAAAAATTTAAAGTGTAGTACAAGACGCCAGCACATCAAGCTACCCGGAACTGTCAAATTTTCCCAATCCACCTTGAACCTAATGCTTTAGCGGTAAAGTTTAAAATCTATTAAAGAAAGGAGAAACCCAAACTCCATAGAAACTTGGGCTTGGCGTTACAAGGCTGAAATTTTGCCATAAATTAGAGCATCTATAAAGGTTTTACTAGCCCAATTTTCACGTCTCCCAGCAATGGCCAAATTGGTAAAATCAGACAATGTTTACATTTTAGGTTATTTTATTTTACGAGTTATTTAATTATAAAATTACATTTTTGAGGCGTCGTTTCCCACGTAGGTAAATCTGGAACGCACATGCGCTGAGCTGCAGCGCCTACAGCCTATCATAATGAGGTTTTAGGTACTTACATAAAAAGCGGTGAATTCAGCAACCTCAGCTGAAAACTATGTTTATTAGACAAGACCCACTTACATTACTACTGGCTTGCATTTGTTAACATTGTATCTACTACCTACTAGGGGATTTGTGGCTCTCTCAGATTACAGTAATCTGAGATTGCAATAATAGGTATATTGAAATTAAAAAAACGCATAATTGAGATAGGGTTTTATTAATCACCTTCTTCGTTAGGATTATCATAGTATAATAACACAGAATCTAGGAATTGTGCAGGAGGCTTGACTACCCTTGGTGCAGAATAAGTTTCTTGCCTTGTTGGGGGTTCTTCTAAATGAGGAATGTCCTGACTATTTGGCTCATTGACAGCTGATGAAGTTGCACCAGATGTTGAGGGGCCTGATTGGAAATGCCGGGATGCACTATTTGCCTGAACCCAACAAGAGCACATCACTTGCAGCACTAAGCTGATGAATACACACTCGTTGGTGTCCTATAAGAGTCTGTTCACTCTCTTCTGGTCTATTTCCGTCAAGAGATACAGCAGTGGCATGATTCCAGCAAACTTGGCAGATACAAGTCATTTTCATTTACCTGAAGCAAACATTTATCATTTGACTCTTAGTTCTAGCACTAGCATTTAGCAATAAGCATCTGAGTGGCACATTTGGGTAAACATAAGCGGCCTGTGTCGTTGCAGTGGGAATGTATTCCCACTGCAACGACACAGGCCTCCTCTCTGAGAGAGGGAATAGGCCGTAATTAACTATGCAGGTTCAGTACGTTATAGAAATATCGGATACTAACCGATTGAGGCGCGACCCATTCCTGTACAATTGAAAGAATCATTTCATCTTCCAATCTTCGCCTTCCTATTGTGTTGCAGCGGTCCGTTGCTATTCCGCAATTAATGCACAGGCTCATGATGTCGTATTAACCAGTCGTCAAAAGAGCAATATTCGGATCCGGCTTTCCAGCAAAAGTCAGCAGGGATGGCAGGGTACGGGGTCCAATGTTCAAGCGAGGGTCAGTCAGAACGCAATCAATTTCGGAGTCCAGTATTCGAGCAGAGGTCTTATGAAATAATATTGCAATAAATCTCGAGAAACGAAAAACACATTCACTTGCGCAAAGATACGAAAAGCGAATGATATTGATAAATAAACATCTAGGCATGACAATTGACTTGACAGACGTTGACATTGACATTTGCCGTTAACTAGTGTAATCCATGTGCAATCCGCGTTGCAATCGATTTTATCGATTATTTATTTCTTTTAATGATTTTTAATGGTGCTTACTTAAAAAATCAATTAGATTCCAGATTTTTTTTTGTTTTACATTGAGTTCAATATCTAAAAAACAATTATACTAAAACAGTGGAGTATTCATCAATTATTTGTAACTATCGATATCCACTAAATCGATCATATTCCTAAGGTACGCCCTAAGGTTATAATTAAACGTTTGCGAAGTAAGTGACGTATAATGAAATAAGTGCTGTAACGGTTTACAAAGGTTGTTTAAAACAATAAAATAGAAATCTATCTATTTTTTAGACTTGGCCATTGTAAATGAGGCTAAGATTTAAATGGGTTCATTAGGCAAAATAGTAGATTTTTTTTGTACATATCTGATTCGTGTAACGGTTAGGCCCAGAAACGGGTTTCTCCTTTGACAGATTGTAGTAGCGTGGTGTGCTGGCGTTTGTGCGTTGAAAATTGAAATGTCATTGTGTTACAACTCTTCATCTGCCTAGCCTTTTCCCAACTATGTTGGGGTCGGCTTCCAGTCTAACCGGATGCAGCTGAATACCAGTATTTTACATGGAGCGACTGCCTATCTGACCTCCACAACCCAGTTAGTACTGGGTAATACGATACCCCTTGATAAGACTGGTTGTCGGACTTTTTGGGCCACTGACTACCTGTAACGACTGTCAAAGATCTACAAATGACAGCCGGGACCAACGGCTTGGCGTACTTTCCGAGGCACGGAGAAAACCCGGTATGTAATGGGTGGTCACCCATCCACAGACCAACCTAGGCAAGTTTTTTTAATAGATAGTGATTCAAGAGGAAGTTTTATATGTATACAACATTAGTTTTAGTATATGCGAAACCTGATACACGTGTCTAGTATTTTTATGTAAAGAATCTATGTACAAAATTTCAAAACTGTATCATGAAAAATCACAAAGTTATAAGCTTGTTCTGTTACCTAGTTGTCCGCACAAAAACGCGGTCACCACGCAGCGCGCGCCTCCAGCGTCGTCTTGAGCTCATTGATAATAATAATTTGGAATCAAAGTCGCTCGGTATCCAACTTTTAACTTTTTTAAATATTTTTGGGAAAAAATATAACATGGTTTAAAAATTATTGGAATCGACTCAGTTACTTATTCTGAACAAACTATATTCAGATTTCGCATATACTAAAATAATGTTGTAAGCTAAGCATAATCAGTCAATAATGTTGTATATTGCACTCGTGCGAAGCCGGGTCGAGTCGCTAGTTTAAAATAATCCAGACAAATAATTAAGTACCTACTTATCGATAGGGAAAACGTTGACACTAATAACTAATTTTGATTTTCCTTAATGACGGAGTGATTTATGCCCGGCTGATGACAATAGGCTCGCCCCTATTACATAGGACTTAAACATGACTAGCGAAATGCAATATAAGTCACCTGCTCCGACTTATGAATTGGTGGGGTTCAAACACAGACGCCCATTAATTAAACGAGTTCAAAAAAGGAGAAGGTTTTCAATTCTTCGGATATTTTTTTATGTATGATCACCGATTACTCGAAGACGCCTGAACCGATTTGGAAAATTCTTTTTTTGTTTTTAAGGGTATACTTCCGAGGAGGTTCCATTTAAATTTTATTGAAATCGGACTAATGGTTTTTGAAAAATCAATAAAAATCTATAAATTGTAAACATCGATTGTAGCAGTGCGCAAATATTTTTATAGGATATTACAACTAAAAGGGAAAAATAAACTTTTTTTTGTTTTTTTTTTGCCACCGACTTCTGAAGCTAAAGTTATCGTTCATTTTTTTGTGTTTTTGAAGTCGGTTTCTTTTTTTGCATAAAACTATTTTTTATTTGTAAAACTACTCGAGTGTAAAATCGAACGGACGCCTAACGAAGCCTATAATAATCACTTTTTCTCCCAAACACCGCGTCTTTTTTTTACTGATCTTACAGTACAAAAAAAGACGCGGTGTTCCCTAACACCTGCGCACTTGACGATCTTATGACTGCTACAGCGGGCGGAGTTCGCATAGCTGAATTTTGGGCCAAACATATTTAACTAAAAATTTGCCATCGACACGCTAAGAAGAAGTACAAAAGAAAAATGCAATGTTTACACACTTTTTATTAGGTCTTTTTTGTCGATATGTTACGGCTAAAAACCGAAGTGCGGCTAACCTAGTTCTAGCCGGCTAAACCTAGGTGCGCTCGGTTACAGTTGTGTATCGTTTTTATTGCTAGGACACACCGACCAAATGGATTAGGTTAGGTTAGAACTGTAACCAAGCGCGCGCGAGCCGAGCGAGCGCAACGAGCGGTGCAGCGGCAGCGGCGAGTGCTACATCCAAATTGGTTGCATGTTCTAACCGAAGATAAGTAGAATACATTTAAGTTTATCGGGATGCACCTATGTTTAGCCGGCTAAAACTAGGTGTAGCCGCACTTCGGCTTTTAGCCGTAACAGATACATTCCATTCGGTCATAGTTATTGAACAACAGAGCCAACACAAAACAATCAGGGGGCTTAAAATGGCCGCTTTAGAATAATCGTAATAGGATATGAATCGTGTTAAAATGATTAAAATGGACATAAATGCAGTAAATATGCAAAATCACACAACGACGCACGCGCATCGCGTCACGTTCTGCGGTGACGTAGTGCACAAGTGAAGTGTTACTGACAGTTTTAAGTTTCTGTTTACTAACACAATTTGTATGTTATTATATGTATGTTAGTCTGTAATGTATATATTATCTATGGGCCAAAGTAGCCTGAAAATAAATGGATGTTGTTGTTAATTTTTTCACCGATTTTAATGAAACTTCGTTCGCATAAGCAGGATACATAAGTCTAAAAACTTGACAGAGAACTATTCGAAAGGTCAAAAAAAAAATTGAAAATTTCAGTTTCTATGGAAAGTCTAAAATCTAATTTAGCTGTAACACTATTTTTCGGCCGATGGGGCCGAAAAGTTCTGGAGTGGCGACCGCGAACCGGAAGACGCTGCGTTGGAAGGCCTCCCACTAGGTGGACCGATGACCTGGTGAAGGTTGCAGGGATCCGCTGGATGCGAGTCGCACGGGACCGTTCAATGTGGCGACACTTGGGGGAAGCCTATGTCCAGCAGTGGACGTCTTTCGGCTGAAATGATGATGATGATGACTATTTTTCGGAAATGTTCTCTGTCAACTTTAATCATTTACCTTAATTCAGGACGAAGTCCTCTTATCGTATAGAGGAAAAACATTCATTGAACACGTCATTTGAAAACAAAAGGCGCTGTTAGACTGTTTCGATGAGTCATTTCCTCTACAGCTATTCCCTCTATGTCGACTCGTGAAACAAATGACATCTGTTTTAAAAAGTTCACGCTTGACCTCGACGCTGTAGAAGTACACTTAAAACAAAAAGTGGAACGCTTTTATTTGCAAACTGTCTGTTGCCACGACTTCGTTCGCAAAATTGACCAAGTTTCATACAAACTTTCAACCCTCGTTTTAACCCCTTAGGGGATGAATTTCCAAAAATTCACATCTTAGTGCACACTTAAGTCATTTTGAACGGTGCAAAATTTCATGCTTCTAGACCCAGCGGTTTCAGCTGTGCGTTGATCGATCAGTCAGTGAATCAGTCAGCCAGTCAGTTTCTTACTTTATATACTTATATATTTATTTTACACAAATTATAATATTTTACAATTTACAAAATAACAGGCAACAGGGCTATTCGCCAAAATATTGACTAAAATCGATCAAGACTATTCCCAACCTGTTTTAAAGATAACCGATTGGCTATCTTGTTTACTTATTTAAATATGTAAACTTAACGGCTGTTACATCTGTATAAATAAAAATATAAACTTATGCATGGCTAGGGTTACCATCTGTCCGGATTTGTGATGTCCGGACTTCTAGACTTTTGTCCGGACTTTATCCGGTTTTTAATTTGTCCGGATTTTTTGGCTGAGATGGAATACGAGTAATAAAATTATCTAAATCTATAAAAGCAAAAGATCACTCATTCACTCGTCAAGAAATATTGAAAACCTTTGGCAGGGAGGTAGTTTATAGTTAGTAGATATCCGCTAAGAACGGTTTTGGCGACAGGGCCGGATCAAGGTCTAAGGGCTCTCGCAAGTTTGTATGGAAGTCCTTTATTTTTTGGGCTAAAAATTCGAAATTTGGCAGGGAGGTAGTTAATAGGGTGTAGGTAGGTAGTACGTAGGTAGGTAGTACGTAGGAAGGTAGTAGGTAGGAAGGTAGGTAGTAGGTAGAAAAATCTGCATTGCAACGCATACAGCTAGTATCAAATAAGTCTTTAGTCTTATCTTTCTCATTCATCTAAAAACAAAATATAAATCTTCTATTGAAAACAATCAACTAGTTTAAATATAAAATATTTTCTTCAAATCAAAAATAGTTTTACGTAAAATAATCAAACTTAACCTAGTTTTCGGTATATAATTTTTTTGAATGTCCGGCCTTTATTGCAATGTCAGGCATTTTGTCAGGACTTATCAAATTTCTAAATGGTTACCCTACACATGGTGTAATATAATAACCGTTGTATGAATTGTTTGCAATTTGAGCTGTGGAACACAATGTGAGTTCCTTATGAAGCTTATCAGTGAACTTAAGAACGTGCCTTCAAAAAGTTGTCAACACCGCAAAATATGTGTCAAAAATTTCGATTCCAATAATTTTTAAACCTGTCCCAAAATATTTATAAAAGGTTACAAGTTGGACATCGAGCGACACTAAGTACCTATCGCAATCATTTAGGTACCTACTGCCAAATTATTATTATCAATGAGCTAAAGACGACGCTGGAGGCGCACGGGTGGCTGCGCCGCGTGGTGACCACATTTTTGTGCGGACATACATGTTACAGAAGAAGCTTATAACTTTGTGATTTTTCATGATACAGTTTTGAAATTTTGTACATAGATTCTTTACATAAAAATACTAGACATGTGTTTCAGGTTTCGCATATACTAAAACTAATGTTAAAACTAATATCAATATTGTCGAATGAAATATTGCTCTGTGTAGCACTAAAATATTAACTAACTAGCGACCCGCCCCGGCTTCGCACGAGTGCAAAATATATATATAAACCTTCCTCTTGAATCACTCTATCTATTACTGAAAACCGCATCAAAATCCGTTGCGTAGTTTCAAAGATTTAAGCATACAAAGGGACATAGGGACAGAGAAAGCGACTTTGTTTTATACTATGTAGTGATTATTGCAATAATAACACTGAATAAGGTGTTGTAACCGTTCGATTTCCAAGTCCTTTTTGTCCTTTTTTGTTCTTTTTAGTCCTTTTCTTTTGTCCTTTTTGTTTTTTTTTTTTTATCTACGTCTAAATAATCAGTGCTACGATATCAGTTATTACAATGCATCATGTCTTTTAGAACTATTGAAGAAATTCATAAAAACAGCGATAAACAGGGTGTAAGGGACGGGACAGCCCTCCACAAACTGATGGGGTGAATTCAGTATATCATACTAAGATGACCGGTACAAGAAATTATTTCAGGAATGTTATGGGAATCCAATAAATATTTGTTTTATTTCCTCATACGCAATGTATTGTTACCGTGGCAAAACGCACGTAGCGAACGGCAAGCGCGACGACGAGTTCGATGAATTCTGTAGCTAGGCAGAAAGTGAACAGCTGATTTCACTCGTCGTTCGTTAGAGTATTTCAACATACATTGTTGGATTTTTCATTTTAGCCGTATTATTTACATGAATGGAATGCTGTGTACGAGGAATGTAATTTTACGCTGAAATAAAGGAATAGTAATGAAAAAAAAATTAAATTACAAAAAATTATCCGGAGAAAAATTTCAGTGGAATATTATTCAAAATAAGGAACTGAATGCAGTTTGTGGAGGGCTGTCCCTTACACCCCGTATTTGACAGATATTTGCAACTTTCAGAAGTCACCTCTTAACTCCTAGAATACTGCGTTCCATTGCTCTTTGACAGACCCAGAAATAAATAAATATAATTTTATCATTAACCTGTATGTTTTTCTCTTGCCCCCAGTACCATGTGTCGACCTGCCCCAAACGTGACATGCTCGACACGCAACTTTATGTTATCGATGACGACCATCGCCCCGTCGTGAATGTTGTACATTCCAGCACGAGCGAACCTCCGGCAGACGACTGGGAAAGCGTAAGTACTGTTTTATTAACCTTTTGAACGCCATTGTCACATATACGCGACAAGCAAGCGTGTCCTGTACGCCAACGACACAAATATGTGACAAAATCGATGCACACACGAAATTAAACAGTTTTGGAATCCCTATTCTTTTTGTAGGTATTTGCGGTGGAATTGTGGCTTGGCGTGGAGGGCACGCGCGTGCCTTTATGTAAGACGTTCAAAAGTTTAAGTAGGTAATCTGGGTAATGGATGAAATAAGGAATGAATACAAAAGAGGAAGTCTGAAAGTGGCGCCGGTGACTGAAAAGTTGTGTGGTAATAGGTTGTCGTGGTATGGGCATGTGATGCGGGGAATGAGGAAAATGTCGTGAGGAAAGTTTTGAGTATGAATGTGGATGGGTATATGAGTAGAGGAAGACCAAAGAAACGATGGATGGACTGTGTGAAGGACGATTTGGCTAGAAAGGAGGTGACTGCTAAGACGACGAGTAATAGAGAAGTATGGAGAAATAAGACTGCTGCGCCAACCCCAAATAAATTGGGTTAATTACAGGACAGAACCAAGGTTACCGACGTAGCCCGAAGAATAGCCAAACTTAAGTGGCAGTGGGCACACATTGCTCGCAGAACGGATGGCCGACGGTGCCGAAAATTTCTGGAGTGGCGACCGCGAACCGGAAGACGTTGCTTTGGAAGGCCTCCCACTAGGTGGACCTGTTGACCTGGTGAAGGTTGCAGGGAACCGCTGGATGCGAGTCGCACGGGACCCGTCAATGTGGCGACACTTGGAGGAGGCCTATGTCCAGCAGTGGACGTCTTTCGGATGAAATGATGATCATGTTGAATTACAGGAAATGATCTGGCTACATAATAAAAGTCACACGGGTCGATTTTCAACGAAACAACGTATATCAAGGTGTGTCCGTCAATAGCTGGCCATGACCATCTCATATGCAACATTAGTTTTAGTATATGCGAAACCTGATACACGTGTCTAGTATTTTTATGTAAAGAATCTATGTACAAAATTTGAATGATGAACATGAAAAATCACAAAGTTATAAGCTTGTTCTGTTATCTAGTTGTCCGTACAAAATCGTGGTCACCACGCAGCGTGCGCCGCCAGCGTCGTCTTGAGCTCATTGATAATAATAATTTGGCAGTACTTAAAGTCGCTCGGTGTTCAACTTTTAACTTTTTTAAATATTTTGGGACAAAATATAACATGGTTTAAAAATTATTGGAATCAATTAAGTTACTTATTCTGAACAAACTATATTCAGGTTTCGCATATACTAAAAATGATGTAGAGGTTCCTCCTTGCCTTCTTCGTTTTCTGTTCTTCACAACTCCATTAATACTGGGTTACTACGATACCTCTTGGCAAGACTGGTTGTCAGACTTTCGGGCCACTGACTACTTGTAACGACTGTCAAATGTCTACAAATGACAACCGGGACCAACGGCTTAACGTGCTTTCCGAGGCACGGAGGAAGGTATGTAATGGGTGGTGAACCATCCACGGACCAGCCTAGGCAAGCGTGGCTTAACCTGAAGATCGACCCGAGCGGCTGTTATTATTTAGCCACGAGCTTCCGGTGCCTAAAATTTCCGTCCAAGTTTTGTGTTTATATGTACCAGTGGAGTGGCGAAGGTTCCATAGAATTCGATTCTTACTGGCTTCCCTTTGATAACGGCACAGTCAGTATTCTATAGACAAATAGTATAATCACATTCAAGATATGTACTCCGGCTTACCTCTTACAAAAATGGACCCTTTGCTACTGATATCTAACCTAATATTATTCTTGTTCACAGGAGGCGAACAATATTGCGTATAAGCCAGATTATTCGAAAAAGGGGGCTCATGTCATCCAAAAGATCAAGGGAGCTACCCCATCAGAACGTCGGAAGGCTCGCATGGAGGGCATCAAGAACTACAGACCACAAGAGTAATTTTAATTTGAAGTAAAGGTATTTGTTTAGTAGGCGACAAATGTAGGGGGATATACAGGGTGGAAGGCACCGACGATAGGTTACCACGTATTCAGTACATCATTCATGGAAGTTTTCGTCCGTTATTAAAAAAAACGGCTAATTTCCTACAAAACTCCAATACCTACACAGTCATAATGTATAGAACAGCTGATTTTTTCAAAATTACTAATGAAAACACATTACATTATGCTTAGTTATTAGTTTGTGCAACAATAGTTTAATGGTAACTGTGGAGGCTTGTAAATGGCTTGTCGTTGTTTGCCTCGCTATTAATTTTTGTATTGGTAGCTGTAAGCCACCCAAAAACAATAAAATAAATAAAATAAAATAAATAATAAATAAAATTTTCTATGTAGGGGAGTCAGAATGATGTACTGAATACCTGGTAACCGATTGTGCTTCGTATATTAATTTCGTTAAAAGAAATGAACTTACAAGTGTAATGTATGTCAGCGAAGCTTTATTGGCAAAGTAACAAAACATATTCGAACACACACTGGTGAAAAACCTTTCAAATGTGATGTATGTCAGCGTAATTGCTCGCAGGAGTTCTTTGTACTGTCATATTCGCATACACACGTCGACGGCGTAGTTTTAATGGGTAAGGGGCAAAATTAACAAAACATATTCGAATCGAACACACACTGGTGAAAAACCTTTCAAATGTGTTGTATGTCTAAGTTAAAACTGTGATACGAACACCTAAACCAGAAGATATATTTGCAGCTCATTGGGGCTCAAGAAAAATTAACAATCAGTAGAAGTTCTCCGCCTAATTCGAAAATCGAACAAATCGACAAACGTGAAATATATTTTATATAGTCTCATTAAGAGCGTTCATCCAAAAAGTTGGCAACATCGCAAATAGCTGTCAAATATTTACCTGTTTTAATTAATTTGGCAATATTACTGTATGAAAAAAGGAAGTATGGCTAACTAGTGAACTAGAATATTAATAATGATTTGCAATTAAAACATGTTGTAACCGTTTTAGGTGCAAAAAAGGCATTTGAAAAGTTTTCAAATACTTTTTTTACATCTAAAACTAAATATTCAGTGTTATGATATTAATTATTGCATTTCATAATCAATACTTTAGTTCACAAGTTAGCCATATTCCTTATTTCCATACAGTAATATTGCTAAATTAATACAAAACAAAACAGCGAAATATTTGACAGCTATTTGCGATGTTGCCCACTTTCTGTACAAGCGCTCTTAATGTGATCAGCGTAGTTAAATCGAGTAAAGGAATTGCGACAACATACTCGTATACAAATTTGTGAAAAAAAAAATACCATTCAAAAACACGCGTTCCTCTATCTTTGTCTCCTAGTAAATAAATCCAAGGCAGGGATACTCACCACTAATGAGGGTCAGTCAGCGCTTATTCTGCTAAAACCTCCAGGGTAGCCTGCAAAATTCAAATTATCTTACCTTTTTTGCAATTTACAGGTCAGTGTCAGGTTGTATGTTGATTAAAATTATTCGCGACAGTTACAAATAAGGCTTTACTGACTTATAATTATTAAAATCATCAGTACCGCCTTCTAAGTTTATTTAATTCCATTGAATGACTTTTTCATGAAATATTCATTCAATTGGATTATTTAGGGGGGTTGTATTGACGATTTTAATCATTATAAATCTGTAACTCCTTATAATGGTCGCGAATCGTATTTTAATCAACATAGATCCACACTGACCTGCAAATTGCATAAAAAAAAGTAATATAATTATAATTTCGCAGGCTATCCTAGAGCTTCCCGTTTAACCTTTTGAACGCCATTGTCACATATACGTGACAAGCAAGCGCGTGCCCTGTACGCCAACGACACAAATATGTGACAAAATGGTCGGTGAAATTGTGGCTTGGCGTGGAAGGCACGCGCTTACGTTTATGCTTTGGCGTTCAAAAGATTAAACTCTGGAGATGTGAAGGCTAAGTGCGACATGTGAATCTCGTGGCCCTCGAAAGGTAAGAGTGACCTGTCAACTTTAAATTTGAATTTCTGGCCGAACAAAAAATCTAATTTTGTTCAGGATTTCTTTATTTTTGACTATTATGTAAATTGATGTTATCTTTTTTGCTTTTAATTATTATTATAATAGATATATGTGTGTTATGTCAATATAATTTTGACATGTCAATAATTTTTTTGTATCAATTTTTCTAGATGTACATACTACATAGGTGCAGGTTTAAATGTGAAATTACATAATTGACTATGTATTTTTGTTTATATTTTTTATATAAGGTAAAAGGTACTGACCTCAAGTAGACTTAATTCTGCAAAAATAAGCCAACCCACATTCCACAATCTGTTATTAATTCAGTTGATACGTCAAACTAATGAAATGATCTAAATATGATTTATAACTATCCAATAAAATCAGATGGACATTGGGCCCAGACGCACATCAAGAAATCATTAAATTTTCCCAATCAACCTTGAACCTAATGCGTTAGCGATATAGTTAAAAAATTATATTAAAGAAATTTGACAGAATGTAGTAGCTTGATGTGCTGGCGTCTGTACATACATATACATTAAGAACATGTTATTTAAAATTAACTATCTAAAATCATTACTAATCACTGGTGAAAAATGGAAGAAATTTTAATGTGGGTTGGTACATTTTTGCAGAACTACTTCCGTAATTCTGCTCAAAACTCGATAATTTTTTCGCATAAATGTCCATTAAATGTCTCGTATGTAATATTGTATGTATAGGTACTGGAAGAACACTTACACTGGTATTATAATTTCAAGACCTGTCTTAAGTCAATTGCTCAGCTCAGTTGGAGTCAGTCGTCATGACAACGGTTTTAAATGCCCACCAAATCGTATTCTTTGTATTTCTTAGCCGCAATTGGCGGATCTTCGAATAAGGTACCACCACTTATGATGTACGGTGCCTCTTAAACAAGCCATGCTTATCAAACCCATAGTTGCATTCTGCTTAAATCAATGCTAAATAATTATGTTAAATGTCACTTTAATCAATCTTAAAGCTATTTACAACGTGTTTTTATCGAAAACTTTCTTGGTTTGGTTGTCAACATTTGTCAAAGATTTTAAATATGGGCTTGGGCGTTTATGTCAATTTATAAACAAACTTTTTACTGTCAATGTGACTGATGGGGCGGAGTGTGGGCGTGTTCCGTGTCGAACTCGACTTGAGCTGAGTTATCGACATAGAATACCAGTGCAGTGTTAGTCTTCTGTTCCGAATGACTGTAAGTAGAATAGTAATACTAATGTAGTTTATATAATATTATTGACTTGGTGTCTATATAATGTCTATTTCAATCGGACGATAACATATTTTGAAATAAATCTCTATCTGTACCTAATGTTTGTTGTTTGATTTGAATACTATACTGACTTATACATCTCAGTCAGTAATAAAATAGTCTTCCTGAATGTCAGTCATTGCTGCCAATCTTATTGGACACACCCATAACATCACGCGTAACCCTGCCGGGTTATACAAAGGGGTCGTCCATTAATCACGTGAGTACCCACATTTCGGCAGTTATGTATTTCAAGTCCTATGTTATAAGGCAAGCCTATTCTTCCGTCATAATGAAAAAAGGCACAACTAACATTTTATAAATATGGAGAAAATCGACTTTAAAGTTTATGACTTTTCTTTATGTTATGTTGTAAGTGTGCCTTTTCAAAGTAGTTTTTAGTAAAAATCTGTATGAAGTAATAGTCGCTATTACTTCATACAGATTATGCTATCTACGTATTTGTGCCTTTTCAATATAATGGTAAATAAATGTGCCTTTTCATTCTATAAAACATGAATATTAGTCCCATTTGTGCCTTTTGAGCCTACTGTATCTCCGAATTCCTTGAAAATAAAATTCTATAAAAAATTGAGTAGATGTGCCTTTTTTTTCTTATTCTAAATATGTATATAACTCACCATATGTATCAAACCCATCTCATTGGACATGGACAGGAAATGTTATAGTGCACAAGCTTGTATGTAGGTGTACTCTCTTCATTCACTCATAATCTGATAATCCAACGCGACCAGAGAGGGACTAGGTAGAGGACATACGGCATAACGCAAGTAACGGCAATGGTACGGTACTGCGTAACGTAAGTTAATTCATGTTATGGGTCCATCGGTATACAACCGGCAACCGGGTAATATCTTGAGCATCTGACACTGTTTTTAAGATAAACTCTAAAGGCTGGCTAACCGACCAGGCATTACATGACCTAAAAGAATGGTTTTAAGAAAATTGATGCGAGTATTATGATATATGATTCTATTATTCTGTATAATGTGTGTGTATATTAATAATAATTATTTAATAATTTATGAAAATTTGTGTTTGATGCTCTTTTTAATGTATAATGATTTGTTTTCTTTTTTTTTAATGTATTATGATTTGTGTTTTTATTTTATTTTCAAAATATGGTCTGTAATTTTAATAATTATTAATAAATAAACTAAACACACAGAACTGCTCAGGAATCTGATCTATTCATTATTATGAAGGTTAGAAAGTTGTAACTTCGGATGTGGGAGGTAATATCTGAAACTGCTCACTCTATTTCAAAAATTCTTTCGTGAAAACTACTCATTTGGTATATAAGCAACTCTAGGATATGTTGTATGTCAACAAGCAACTTCACAACGACAAAGTCGCAGTCAGAAGCTATAGACCAACCACTTTAATGAGTCCTCTGCCTTGCCCCATCAAAGGCCCATTAAGCGTCCACAAAGTCCTAACAATATCCCACAGGTGATTTGCTTTAAAATAACCATAATCTTCATAGGTATTATCATACTAATTGAATCAATATGTGATCAACCTTCAGAATATTTCATTTAAATTGATACCCCCGCAAGGACTCAATAAAGCGGTCGATCTATAGTAATCTACATAAATAAAACAAAAATATTGTGAATAAATATATTTATTTATCGCCTATATAATCTTCGTCCATCTTTTCAAACTTCTCCTTCATATCGTCTGGCACTTCTACGGCTGATAAATCTTCAGCACCTACCTCATCCTCTTTTTGTATCAAAATGTCAACTACATTCTCGCAGGCCAGTTTAACTTTAGGCTCTTTCTCCCATTTGTGGTATTCTCTTAGGATATAATACACTCCATTGTCTCTTAGTATTTCCCTACCTTTTTTCCTCATACATAACTTATTTAATGTTTCCATTACCATTTTGCGGATATCTATATCTCTGTCTCTCTGCTTTTCTTTTGGTAGATATTGTAAAGATATGGGTAGCATATCCATTTCCTCATCATCATATTCTTCTCCACCCATTATTGGATTCAGCAAGTAGGTCAACAGTTCCAAGTCATTGCTAAGTAAGAAGTCGTGAAATTCTGGGTCGAAGGATATGTTTCTCAGTGTACCCATCGCACCGCCTCTCCGTATATTTGAAAGTTCGTAGCTACAAAATGGAAGCAGTTTTATCAGTGGAATGTGAGGGTTTTCTTCTGTCAACCATTTTCTTATACGATGGCAACATGATAAGTTTGAAATCATTGGCCCAATGTAATTCAGATTAGAACCTCTTTTGTTGTAGTCTATGTTGACGTAGGCATTTAAAATGTCATTTAAGCGTGGCATAAACGTATCTAGTATTCCATCTAGTTCTGATTCCACCCGAGTAATGTTTGACAAGATCATAGCGGCCGCGTCTGCGTCTTTTTTCTCCGGGTTCAAAACATAACCTATAAAAAGTTTGACTATGTTTCTGTTTTCATCCGATTTAAATTTTAACAGCTCTATAACACCTTTGGCACTCGCTGTGATGTTCACTAGTATTAGTAGCGCATTTTTAGCGATTTCGTCAACTCTATCGTCAGTTAAAGTAAGAATACTTTGTATTATTTTTTCGTGCGACAGTAAGGTGTTGATCCCATCTTCAGTGCCTGATAGTCCCACTAAATGGTCCACAGCTATGTGTTTGAGGTCTATCCGTGATTCATGTTTCAAGAATTGGAGTAATTCGTCCAGTGGATCTGCTGCCATAACAAATATTTGTATAAAATCTGGAAAACTTAACTTTTTCTAACAATCAATAACACGTTTCTGTCAATGCGAATATGTGATGTCATTATGTGACTGACGTAGTGAGTTAGTGACGTTTGATAAGTAGCAAGATTAACGTTCCGTTGCTCTTGATCTTAGAATGAAAATATTACAGAATCTTGTGATATTCATATTCAAAAATTTTTTTTTACAATTATTTCTCATTTACTTTTTAAATTATAAATAAATGGATTAACACAATATGAAAAATACTTACTTACCGCCATCTAGTATCGAGTAGTTGAACTTATCTACAACTTGAAATTTTACCGCAAACCACAAATAGATGGCGGTACATATAAGAAACTACGGTGAGCGATCATTAGCAAATTGCAAGAAATTACTTTTGCTGAGGGAACACGCAATTTCCTTATTGATAGTCCTACAGTCACCTGAATATCAAGTTACCACAAATTGTCAAGTTTCTCCAAATTATTTTAAACCATACACTGTTGATGTTTAAGTCCAAAATCGAATGAGAAAAAGAAGCACGGGCAGAGGACTGTTGCATCACTAATAGGCAGTCTCTTCATGTAAAATACGGGTACTCAGCTGCATCCGGTTAGACCGGAAGCCGGCCTCAAAATAGTTGGGAAAAAGCAGGCAGATTACTAGATACCTACACAACAAAATATTTGAACTAATCATGATTATCTTATTAAGTAGGTATTTTATGTGAAGCGTGAGTCATCCGATATTGCAGGTGCAGATAATTTAGGTAGTTTCAGAAAGATACTAATACTGATACTGTTAGCCTGCGTCATCCCACTGCTAAAAAAAAAAACGAATGAAAAAACGAATCTAAAAATGAAGGTGCATTCCAGAAATAACTTGCTGCGTCGCTTTACATCAACCAAATGGGAAGCGTCTCCTCAAGTTCTGCGAACAACTGGAATGGCGCTCTGCTTCTCCGCTGGCGAATATGCTTGCCCAGTATGAGACCGTTCTACCCACGCCAATCTAGTGGGTACAGCTCTAAATGAGACGTGCCGGATTATTAGTGGCTGCCATAAACCGACCCCGGTACGAATGCTGTATCCACTAACTGGGATTGCACCTCCAAAAGACGAACTTTTGGACCCTATGGTCCAAAAGTTCGTCTTTGCCAGCCGCACCGAGAGGACAAAGCTACAAGCTGACTCACGCCACCCAATGCACAATTATGTCCCAGTGCCCCATATGCTGAAAAGCCGTAAAACCTTTTTTGGGTGCGTTGGCCCAGCTAGTCCAGCTCATAGTAATGCCTCCACAGCGAGATGTGATCTCTAGCGAGAGATGCATAAGCCCCCTGACGGCTTCATCGAGCCGTCTGAAAGCCACCTGGGCATGCTTAGCCGTGGCCGATTTGGAAATCTTTGAATAGACTCCGAACCCAAGTCGGCGTCAAAGATAATCTCTTCAGATGGGGGTTTATGGACGGCTCAGATCTCAAATGTTTATGCGGCGTGTCTCCACAGACAATGACCCATCTTCCATCTTGCGCTGCATGACCTAACACCTGCGCACTTGACGATCTTATGACTGCTACAGCGAGCGGAGTTCGCATAGCTGAATTTTGGGATAATCATATTTAAAAAATTGCCATCGACACGCTAAGAAGAAGATACCATTGCTGTGCAAAGGCCTCACCACATGATTTCCAGTGGCTACAATCCAGGGCTAATATGGTCTG
This sequence comes from Noctua fimbriata, assembly GCA_905163415.1. Taxonomy (NCBI): domain Eukaryota; kingdom Metazoa; phylum Arthropoda; class Insecta; order Lepidoptera; family Noctuidae; genus Noctua; species Noctua fimbriata. The sequence continues at coordinate 5,534,468 of LR990950.1, forward strand.
GTCGTTTGTTTTGTCCAGCTCGTCCCGCCATCTTCTAGGAAAGATACTAATTATTTGTAAATTATATATCGGCAGTCGCTCCACGTAAAACATTTGTATTCATCTGCATCCGGTTAGAATGGAAGCCAGACCCAACACAAACCATACAAATAAATAGAATTGATGCGTCTGTTTGTAATTTCAAACAGTTTTTACTGAATGCATAAAAAAGTCTAAAATAACTTTATTTTTGGAAGTCGGTGACTTTGTTTATTTCATTGAATGTTTCGCCACCAACTTCCGAAAGTAAAAGTAATGTTTTTTTGGAAGTCGTTATTTTTTTCACTTTTTTGTTATAGACACACACGGAAAGTATATCCTTTCACATAAAAAAGATTTATTCAAATCGGTTCATAAATGACGGAGTTATGAGATGACCAACACGAAAAGGATATGTATTTATAAGGTTTCTCGTATTTTGGACTATTTGTATGTATTATAATATATATTAGTTTATTTCATTTTACTGTATATATGTGTATTAGTATGTACCTATATAAGTATATCAATCTTATGTTAACAAAATGGTATTTTTCTTATTTATATTTTTGTACTCTATCACAATGCTGTCCTATTTGACCCAAAGGTTGACTGGTAGAGAATGCCTTGTGGCATTAAGTCCGCCTATGTTCCACTATTGTACATGAAGTTTGTGTTTATTTTATTTTCTTTTGACAATGTTTATGGTATTAATTGGAACTTAAGAAATTGCTGATGATAAACTTTGCATGCCTAAATTGGTATAACCACAGATATAGATAGACCTAGATAACGCAAGTATCACGATCTGTATGAAAACCAAGCGTGCCATTTTTTGACTACCTATTATGACGTCACAAGCACTATTTAGTGAGGGGAAAATCAAATCGATTCAAAGACGCCGCCGCGGACGGCGCCCCCCTCGTCCTACCCCCCGCCATGACGCCCACTGACGTCCGACTAGCGCTATGCTCCGATGCAGACTGAGTTCGAAATTGGCCACTTACGATTTTTGTACGTAAGCTACATAATAATATGGCACGCGAAGTAGTTGCTCTCGCGTTATCTAGGTCTATCTATATCTGTGGTGTTAGCAATAAACATTTGAATTTGAAGTTTAAATAAAAAAAAAAAAGAAATACAACCAAATTGAGCACATTATCCTTTTTTGAAGTCGGTTAATAAATAGAAAACAACAGTGGCTTGCGTGTTGCCCTTTCTTATTCCACGATAATGTTGAACTTTTAGTTGTAACCGATTATCTTGATCGATTTGCCTTTACTACGCCATTCTTGTGATTATATCGGGGTAAAACTGTACCCTAATAGGTAAATATCACGGTTAGGGTTTGGTGGAATAAGCAGACGCAATAAAAAACAAATTAAACTTTTTTTAACCTTTTTAACGCCATTGTCACATATACGTGACAAGCAAGCTCGTGCCGTGCACGCTAACGACACAAATATGTGACAAAAAATGTGCGGTGCACTATAACACGAAATAAAAAAAAAATAGTTTTGGAATCCATTTTCTTTTATACTATAGGTATAAGGGTATTTGTGGTAAAATTGTGGCTTGGCGTGGAGGGCACGCGCGTGCCTTTATGCTCTGGCGGTCAAAAGGAAAATCCCGCCCGAAATTCTAACAACCAGTTAGAGCAAAGGATATTGTGTTACCTAGTAACAAGTTCATGTGGAAGTTAGATAGACAATCTATCCATGTCATAAGTCATAAGTCATTTATTTTAGAACAACATATATTGTATAGAAATTTAGTAAAAATAAAATGTAAAATAAAAAAGTACCATTAAAACATTACAATCAAAAAACATGTCAAAGATCGAATAACAAATTCAAAACAGTAATAATCCACATTCAATTTAAAATAATTAATAATATGTCATCTAATTTCTGTGAATAATAGTAAACAAAAAATAATAATAAAAATGGAATGTCAAAACAAGTTCTTATAAAAATGTTCATGTAAAATAGAGGTCAGCTACACGACTTCCAGTCTAACCGGAGGCAGCTGATTACTAGTATTTTACATGGAGCGACCGCCTATCTGACCTCCACAACCCAGTTGATAACACGTATGGTCCCTTTAATACAGGTTGTCAGACTTTCGAGTTCCTAGTGTAGTACGCATCCAATCTTCTTTATCGTGTGGTTAGTGCCTAACCTGGTGTCAGAGTTCTTATGCCGCTCATGGGCCTCTGACTTGGCTTTACATGCCGTCAAAAATATCTCACAGGCATGCTGGTTTCCTCACGAATGTTTTCCTTCACCGAAGCAAGTGATAATTATACAATACGCACATGCATCCGAAAAATCAGTAGTCCTTGGGTTCGAACTCCAGAGCTATGACTTGGGGGTCCGACGGTCACACCACTAGGCTATCACTGCTATACCCATCCGATCAATGATAAGTATCCATTCATTCTCTGCCTGAGGGCTGGTACAGACATACATGTGCACTTGGGCACAACTGGTCAGTAAAATCGAATATGTGGAGATCGCTTGGATTAGCCAGAATTACGCCTGTACATAACCACTATCAGCGACGACAGATGCCAAGCGGAGTTGGTCGATCAACACGGATAAAAGTCAAATACTGATACTGATACTCTTAGCCTGCATTATGCCACTGCTGGGCAAAGGCCTCTCCCCATGACTTCCAGTTGTTTCGATCCAAAGCCAATGTGGACCACTGGTCGCTGGTCTCGTCCAGATCGTCCCGCCATCTTCTACGAGGTCTGATAAGAAGCCTTCTGGCTGTGTCACGGTTCCAGAAACTGGCTATTTTGGCCAACAGCTCATTGGGCATACGGCAGACGTGCGGCGTGAGGCTTTATGAGCTACGTCAGTAATTTGTGTTTAAATAAAAGAGAAATAAGTGTTGTAATTGTTCCAGAACGGCTTTGCTGTTCAACCAACCTGAACTAGCATGGAGCACCCTTGAGACGAGGCCTTTGCCCTGCAGGTTACCTTGATAGACCAAGGTACTTCTTTCATAAAATTATTAGTTAACTCAAGCACTATTGAATGACTGAAAATTACACAGTCTGACAGTTAAAATGATCCATAGTTTCCGATTTTCAGCAACACCGTTTCCTTATCCACCTTATCAAGATTCTTGATAAAAATAGCTCAAGGTGCTTCTGGCAACCTATAAAATAACATCACGGCACTTGCCGCTTATGTAAGTGTTATTACGTCACTATACGTCATCATTTAGAAGTATAGTGTTGTTAAAGGCATCACCATCTGCCTAGCTTTTAGCTCGTGGCAAAAACAGTATCTCGGGTCGATCTTTAGGTTAAGCCGTGCTTGCGTAGGTTGGTCTGTGGATAGGTGACCACCCATTACATACCGAGTTTCCTCCGTGCCTCGGAAAGCATGTTAAGCTGTTGGTCCCGGCTGTCATTTGTAGATCTTTCAGTCGTTACAGGTAGTCAGTGGCCCAAAAAGTCTGGTAACCAGTCTTACCAAGGGGTATTACCCAATACTAACTGGGTTGTGGAGGTCAGATAAGCAGTCGGTTCATGTAAAATACTGGTATTGATCATTTTCATCATCTGCCTAGCCTTTCCCCAATCATGTTGGGGTCGGCTTCCAGTCTAACCGGATGCAGTTGAATACCAGTATTCTACAATGAGCGACATAGGGGCTCTTCTTAAGTAATAATTCATAGATGCATGGATCGATCTTCATGGTTATGTACCGAGTGCCGAGGCGTCTCGTGGATATGACAATATATATTTTTATCGAGACCTCTCCGTGCCAAAGAAAGCAAGGTAGTCAGTTGGTCCTGGAAGTCATTTGCAAAGATAGGCAGTCGCTCCATGTAAAATACTGGTATTTAGCCACTGAGACTGGAAGCCAACACTGGCTTCGTTAGGAAAAGTCTGGACACGAGTGATTTGAAGGCGACAACTCAGATTCCAGAGATTTTACGATGTGCTGCAGACCTTAGAAACCAAGGGTATAAAGAACAGGGTGTAAAGTTCTTCATCTCCCATAGAAAAGGGAGGGATCCTACTGCTACGACAGCTACTGATTTTAATTTGTGAATGTTTCGCGATGTGGATCATCATCATTCTCCTGCCTTTAACCCAATTCATTTGGGGTCGGCGCAGCATGTCTTCTTCTTCCATACTTCTCTATTAATCATCATTTCTTGCCATATCATTCTTCACACAGTCCATCCATCGTTTCTTTGGTCTTCCTCTACTCTTATACCCATCCACATTCATACTCAGAACTTTCCTTACAACATAGAGTGAGAATACAACTCCTCGGCTCGCTATGCCTTGTGGAACTCTGTAGCAAGTACAGCTAGGATCGCGTGGCTTCATCGCTTTCTGAAACTTTTTGGGTGATTTATGGCATATTTTCAGTGAAATTATCTTCATTAATAAATCTTCAATGTATCATAACATAACATCACGCCTGTAATCCCCGAAGGGTTAGGCAGAAGTGTACTAGTACACCCACATTTCGCCAGTTATATTTAAGTCCCATGTAATAGGGGGCGAGCTTACTGCCATGAACCGGGCGCAAATCCAGACTCCGTGGCGGCTACTGAGAACCTGATGGAAAATCTCAATAACACTTTGCCCGACCTAGACCCTTTGAACATGGACAAAACCAAAATCATGATGAATTCCCATATAACACCCACTCCTATCAAGATCGGAGACTCTACACTCGAAGTTGTAGACTAATATGTCTACCTGTGGACAAACGATCCAGTTCTCGAAGTTAGACCTACCCGGTCTAACTTCGAGAAAGAGGTCAATCGTCGAATCTGACTCGGCTGGGCAGCGTTCGGGAAATTGCATGGTATCTTCTCGTCCAACTTACCGCAGTGCTAGGAATCGAACCCATGACCTCATGCTCAGCAGTCGCGCTTGCGACCACTAGACCAACGAGGCAGTACACTTTCCCACTCTGTCTAATAATAAGTAATACTCAAATTATATTTTATTCTTATAATTTCCATAAATTAACCTCGTACACGAGTTCACCCTCTTTTGTCTATGAGTCAAAAATAGCATAGCAACTATAAATAGTTCGCGAAATCATTATTTAAAATAGTTTTCACACGCACTTTTGACGTCATCAACTGGTTTGCGTCATTTTGTGAGGGCTCATTTTGCTATATTTAAGTTTTAGTAAGACAGCGAAAATTGTGTTGAAATTTCACCGGAGAGATGGTCAAATAAATGAACACCTGAAAACTGTCACTTATACAAGATGGTTACGACAATAATTGAAAACACTGGTTCCTATAGACCGACCGCTTTAATGAGTCCTAAGCCTTGCCCAATCAAAGGCACATTAAGCGTCCACAAAGTCCTAATAATATCCCACAGGTCACTTGCTTTAAAATAACTATAATCCACGTAGGTATTACGATACTAATTGAATCAATACGTGATCAACTTTCAGCATATTCTATTTAAATTGATACCTTCGCGAGGACTCATTAAAGCGGTCGGTCTATAGTACTAGTTCACACCAATATTTTAAATCTATGAAATAAATCCTAACATCGATTTTTTAAGCCGAAAGGCACTACTTCTCCCCGTTTTTGCGATATTTTTTTTGTTCTAGACCATACCTGGGAACCTTCTAGTTACGGAGATATTGCGGGTCAAAGTTCCAACTTTTTCAAAAGTTTTTTTTTGAAATGTAACAAGTTTTTAATGTTATCCAGTTTTTATGTTATACCTCTATTTTGAGTGCGTTGCATTGAGTCCTACCGTAAAACGTGATTTTTCACCTCAATAAAAAAAATCGTTTCCCAGCAATCATTTTTGCGTAGAGTTAGTTTGAAGGTTAGTTGACGGCTTCGTGAAGGGTCCGTTTACACCTTGTATTAGGGAAGTATGCATTACATACACAACGTAACATTACGCCTGTAAACCCTGAATGGTTAGGCAGAAGTGGTCGTAAGGTAAAACAAATTGTAAAAAGAGGTTTACAATAATATTATTATAAACCTCTTTTTGCAATTTGCTTGTTTATTTGTTGTTTTTCTTTTTTAGTGGTCAGTGGTTATCTCATCATACACAACTGGCGAAATGCGGGTATATTCTACACCACGCTGTATCCAGTCGACTGAAGGCATGGTAACATAACATCACGCCTGTAATCCCCGAAGGGTTAGGCAGAGGTGTATCTAATAGGATGGCAGGAGGCTACGGTTGGGACCGAGGGAGGGTCCTTTTAAAGTCCCGGCAACCCGTACGAACTTATTAAAGTTTGCTCCACTATTTCGTGCATTAAAAATATTAAATAGTGTCTCTCGGCGATTGGACATATTTTCTTGCTCTTTGGCGGAATTCCAGAGGGTGGCACTTGGTATGTTGTCTACTGTATAACTTATGCTTCTACCCTATAATTTGTAACTTATGACTACTTTGTTAGCTTGGGTCTTACCTGTAATAACAAATGTATGTGTTAAAGAATAATAATAAATAAATAAATAGTACAACTACATTTCGACAGTTATGTTAAAGTCCCATGTTATAGCGGACGAGCCTATTACCATCAACCAGACACAGATCCAAATTCCGAGGCTGCTACTGAGAAATTCCTGATCGAAAAACCCAATAACACTTTGCCCGACCCGGGAACTGAACCCAGAACTTCTTGTAGAAGTCGTGCTTGTGACCACTAGACCAACTAGGCAGTCTTAGACCAAAGGCACGATGTTAATTATTTATTTATGTTTTACTAGCTTTATGCCCGCTGCTTCTCCCAAAAGGAGTTCGGTTACTGTCCCACGGGATCACACTACCGGGATAAAAAGTATCCTATGTGTTAATCCAGGTTATAAACTATCTGTGTGCCAAATTTCATCCAAATCCGGTCAGTAGTTTTTGCGTGAATGAGTAACAAACATGCATCCATCCTCACAAATTTTCGCATTTGTAAAATTAGTAGGATACTTCGGAAAGTACGTATTCAATATCGTTATCAGTTAACTAACAGCCGACTGTCCACCTGCTGATAACGGCCTTATTGAATGGACACCTGCGACAAAACAGCATTTAGTGATGAGTCGGCGAATGTTTCAACTCCTGTTGTTTTGCTCGTGGAAATCCCTCACACACACAGATGTGTTGCTGGGGAGATTTTTCCGCCAGTTCTTCTCCCTGATTATTATGAACTTTGAAGAATAATGCTCCTGACTGCTGATGCTTATCGTCATCAACAGCCTAAGACAGCCCACTGCTGGACATAGGCTTCTCCAATCGCACGCTACTCAGCTCAATTTTCGGTAACTCCCATCCAGTTACCACCCTGCGAAGATCGACGCCTCACCTAACCTGAGGCCGTTCCACCTTACGTTTGCTGATTCGCGGCCTCCACTCAAGAACACGTCTACCCCAACGGCCTCAGATAGTAATGTTCGACATCATTGTGGAAGACTTGTCGATTCTATTATTATAAAAGTACCCATAGGACATTTAAGAGATGGATTAGAAAAAATTTGATGGTTCATATTCAATACAATCTACAAATTAGAGGTCCCCAATCAGGTCTCCATGAGTTTTTGCCTAAACATGCATCGGGAGAATGGTTATTAATAACTAAATAAATATAACGCATATGTCAGGATTTATTCCGTTAGGCTCATACATCATGTGGGCTGACGATGGGTTTCATGCTATGAAAACACTGCGTGCGGAAACACTGTTTCTAGCAAAACTAACGAATTACTTAAGATTGCAACTTAACACGGGGCACAATGAATCGGATACAGTTCCAAGACTTCTCAACTCCGCCGCAATCAAACATAGACTGTCGCCCTCGCTTCGAGCTGAACATCAGGGCTCTGTAGAAGCACGCTGTGGGGTGGGTAGACTTGTAAGTAGGTTGCGTGATGTCCCCACTGCATACTTTCGATTCATTTTAAGCCCGTACCAATGACCGGATCCGACAAATAAATAAGTTATCTAAAATTCGCTTCATTATTATAGTAAGCTGAGACCGCTGTAGCTGGTAAGCTAGCGGGTAATGTCTTGAATCGTGTTCAACAATTTAAATACCTCTGCCATATTGTTACCGCAGACATCAATTATGATCTGGATGTAGAAAGGGAGCGAAGAGGCGGTTCGATGCAACATGCTTGTCCGTAGGTTTGCTCGATGTACGTGTGTAGTAAAGTGATGCTTTTTAAAGCATATTGACAGTACACACGTGCAACCTCTGGAAAAACTACGCAGAAAGCCATCAATGCTCTTCCAGTTCAATATAACAATGCATGCAGGATGCTGCTGGGGCTGCCACGTTTCTGTACTGCTTTGGGAATGTTTGCTGATGCGCACACTGATGGCTTCTTGCCTATCAGTGTGCCTCGTCGCTGCTACAGAGGGTCCGGGGCAGCTCAAACAGTCATTGCAGGGAAATTTGATTGACCGTTTATAAATTATCCATAAAACCCTACATGTTTTACTAACCATACCATACCACATAGTTTTTAAGTTCATGTTTACTAACAATTTATATGGATGTAAAATGACATCTGAAATAAATGATTAATATTTTATTTTATTTTATAGTAGTAGAGAAAACGGATTATTTTTAATAACGAATTGTTATTTCAACAAAAAACGAATGAAAAACACACAAACGTTCACTTCATAGAGTGGTATCGTTTAACTTTAAAAAACCAACCGTACCACCAGCCCCCGTAGCATGACCACCGTAGACAAGGATTTCGTTGACGGAAGAATCGACAAAATGAGAGATTGTGTCGACACAATGACAGATTTCTATGCACTGTCTTATTATATCTATATTCTTCCGTCAAAGAAATCCTTGTCTACGGTGGTCATGCTACGGTGGCGTTGCGGGACTGTTCGAAAGAAATACCGCGGCCCTGGAACACAAAAGGCAAAGAAGGAACATGGATGGGTTTTTAGTCAGTACAAGTCTGACACTCCCTTCCGCTCCGCCTAGAGCGGGGGGGGGAGGGGGGTCATTTGATGATTTCCCATATTAAAAAAAAGGAGTACGGTGGGTCTGCAGTGCAATTTAAACGAGAAAACCTTGCAACCGTGCGTTGTTTTTTGTAAAAGCCCTAAATCCGTGATTCATTGACAACAGTAACATTGTACGTGCGTATGATACATTGTATCACTGATAGCGCTTATCATACAGCTGCGAAACAACCGGTGAAGATTATCGAAATATTTAGTAATCTGGAACACCTGCATAATTGCCTGATAGGGCGTAGAGTTGAGAGTTTATAGACAGATGCGTTTAAACACCGTTTTAAGCTTTCACGGTTTACAACTAAACTTGTTCTGTCACTTATGGGATAACTTGTACTGTCAATATCGGGAGCTCAAAATAATGAACAATCACGTTCATCATCAGTTTCGTGGGGCTGGGGGGTGTCGGGTTTTTATAAATTATATTTTTTTAACACAAGATACTTTTATATTTTTGACGGACTGCCTCGCGCTTGCGACCACAAGACCAATCTAGTGGTCGCAATCACGATTGCTGAGCATGAGGTCCTGGGTTCGATTCCCGGTCCGGCAAAAATCAGTAATTTTCTCAGTGGCAGCCACGGAGTCTGGTATTTGCCAGGTTGATGGCAATAGGATCGCCTGCTATTACATGGGACTTAAAACAAAACTGCGAAAAGTGGGTGTAATACTAACTACACCTTTGTCTAACCCTTCGGGGATTCCAGGCGTGATGTTATGATATGTACCTACTGAAGGACATGAGTAAAAAAGGCTTCTTTGTCACTACAACATAATATAAAACAAAGTCGCTTCCCGCTGTCTGTCTGTCCCTATGTATGCTTAGATCTTTAAAACTACGCAACGGATTTTGATGCGGTTTTCAGTCATAGATAGAGTGATTCAAGAGGAAGGTTTATATGTATATATAGCACCCGTGCGAAGCCGGGGCGTGTCACTAGTAAATTCTAAAAAAAGGATCCCGTCTAAATTTTCTGATATCTATGTCAACTCACACGATTATCTCCTTAACTATAAGTATTATCGATTTAAAGATAATTTTTTATTCTGACTTATTATTAAAACGTGTCTCGCCTCAGGGCGTAGTGTTTAGCGTGTACTTTAATTAGATTAATTAATAGTTTAGTATTTAAAAGTTATAAAAATGTGGTCCAAAACAGTGTTTTTTATATTAGGTGAGTCATTTTAGGAATAACTAGCTGTTGCTCGCGACTTTCGTCCGCGTGAAATTTTATAGCCTATAACCTTCCTCGATAAATGGGCTATCCAACACTAAAAGAATTTTTCAAATCGAACCATTAGTTCCTGAGATTAACGCGGTCAACCAATAAACAAACTCTTCAGCTTTATAATATTAAGTATAGATATGGTCCCATTGACACGGCTATAGAATAGATTAGAATTTCTCTTTATTCGGGTATCCATGACTGAAAAACTGTTAGTAGAACTTACAACTATGTTAGTAAGCACTGATAAAAACAAAACAACACAACAAATAACGGTGGATCACTGCTGCGACAAGCCATGAGTAATTGGACAACAGCGACCCACATGAACACAGTCCAGGCGACCGGCAATCATGCTTAGGATACTCTTGGTGCTGCCCCACACCCTGCGCACCAGGGAAGCGCACTTTTTACGCATCGTTTTGTAAAAACTATCCACAAAAATTCTGGTAACAATACTTCAGACAAACAAGATTAAATTTGTATGCAGATCTGTTTGTCTATTGTATCTATTCACCACCACCATTGACACAAAATATAAAACTGCTTCACATCCGTAACCTTACTAATTCAGGTCCAGTTGAAAACCAGCGTCGGGCACTAGTTGTCCAGCATTTTGCTGAACTGGGCCTATTTGGCGCAGCCGTGAGGCACACGGTGTCACACTATTCTAAGTTTTTTAATTTTTTGTGTTTTATTTGTTATTTTTTTTTACTGTGTGCACGTGTGGCATGTGCCAAATAAATGTTTCTTCTTTCTAAATATGTGTGTGCGTACGTGCATGTGTGTGCGTGTATCTGAGTGAGATTAGGAGTGCTGTCCGTTTGATTAGTCTTACTTCTTGTGTAGTCTTACTAAAATTCGCGTGATTTGTATCAGTTGACATGTTGGTTTTGTTTGAAGTTTCAGCGTGGGATGCATCGAAAGTAGCGTAGTTATTTGAAGTGACCACAACGTATCTTTCAATCGATATTAATATAAATGTGTCAGGCTTACTAGTATCAAACCTTTTGGTGCTATGACACGGATGTGTCATCGTATAATCAACAGTGAATATTATACTAGATTCGTATCTTGCATGAATCAAGATTGCTGGAATGAAGTGCATGTAAAGGCTAAAGATGAAACGGATAGTAGTTTGGCCGGATACTGAATACCGGATATTCGGCAAGCTTGGAAGCCGAATGATTGGATATCCGGCTGCCGAATATTCGGCCCTTTGTCACGTTACTTGTTGTGGTGTTTGCTTTGAGTTAACGCTGCCGCACAAGTGTGGTGTTTACGAAGTCAAGTGGAGTCGCTTAACACCACCAAATGCTTAAAATTTTGTATTTATTCACCATAATTTACTACTTGATCATTTTGAGTACTAAATTTATTTTTGACCAGACGTGATTATTGTCAGTAATCATCATAAATGCATCTTAAATAAATGGTGTTTATAAGCTATTAAGGGCAGTATTTATCTTGTGTTAATGAGAAATTTTTGAATATCTGGCCGGATAGTAAAAATTGGCCGGATATTCCGGATAACTGATGGTTACCGGATATCCGTTTCATCTCTATTAAAGATCAAGACGTGTTGAATGCTAATATTATAAGTCTAGAATTTCTGGAAGAGGGCTCTGATTGTTACAGTAAAGTTAATCGAACTTTTGGTGCCTGTATTCTGGGCACGTTTCTGGATGACAGCGATGTGGAGGAGTCAAAATCAAACTCAAAGCATTTATTTCAAATTTTCTATTAGCCCATCACAGGCACTTTTGAATGTCAATAAAAACAAAAAAGCGAAGGTACAGTCACAGTCACAAGGCATAATAACTTGAGAAAGTACTGTAGTTGCACATTCCAAAGCGTAGATCTCTATGGAGAAGAATGGGCAAGAAACTCCATGGACACTCTTTTACATCAAAATATTCTTACAAAATCTTGGTTACATCATTCATGTTGAGATTATACATATATGTGAGAACGAAGCAGAAAGACGTGCACATTAAGAGCGTCCAGAGTAAAAGATTAAATCAACAGTACTTGGACGCCTAGGCATTCTATTGTTGTTTATTTATTTAGTTTATATTTGGTTAGTTAGATTATCCTACTAATATTATAAATGCGACAGTTTGTGAGGATGGCTGGATGTTTGTTACTCTTTCACGCAAAAACTACTGAACGGAATTGGATGAAATTTGGCACACAGATGGTTTATAACCTGGATTAACACATAGGGTAGTTTTTATCCCGGTAGTACGTTCCCTTGCGGCATTACCGAATTGCACGCGGGCGAAGCCCCGGGCATAAGCAAGTTTTATATAATTTAAACTTTTTTTTAGTGAAAGAATTTTAGTAGTTCCGAAGATTAGCCTCTACATCAAAACTTGCAAACTGAACATCTTTATAATAACACTAGCTGTTGCCCGCGACTTTAGCGCGTTCAACCAAACAAACAAACTCTATAGCTTTATAAAATTAATGACATATAGATGATAGATGATGATATGTTGACTGGTAGAAAATGCCTATGGCATTAAATCCTCCTCAGTACTTTGTGCTTGAAGTGTTAAATAAATAAATATGTTATGATTAGTATAAATAAGTGTAGTTAATTGGAGTTCTTCTGTCTCTTTCTCCGCAGCCTGCATCCTCCACAGCCACTCGGTCCTCTCAATCTGGTCATGCACCGAAGACTCAGAATGCTCCTCACCCTCCGGCTCCGTCTGTCAAGCTGGGCTGTGCGTCTGCCCTCCTAGTCTGCAGCTAGTGCTTGGCGGGACCGCCTGTATTGGACGTGAGTATCATCATCTGCCCAGCCTTTTCCCATCGGCTTCCAGTCTAACTGGATGCGGCTGAATACCAGTATTTTCCATGGAGTGACTGCCTATCTGACCTCCACAACCCAGTTAGTACTGGGTAGTACGATACTCCTTGGTAAGACTGGTTGTCAGACTTTCGAGTCACTGACTACCTGTAACGACTTTCAAAGATCTACAATTGGCAGCCGGGACCAACGGCTTGCAACGTGTTTTCCGAAGCACGGAAGAAACTCGGTATGGAAAGGGTGGTCACCCATCCATGAACCAGCCTAGGTAAGCGCAGCTTAACCTGAAGATTGATCCGAGCGGCTGTTATTATATAGACCCGAGCTCCTATTGTACGAAACTATTAACTAATAATTATTTTATTTTGACAGCGGCGCCGTACCTCACTTCACCTTGTATGGATGACCTGCAGTGCACCAATCTGATGACCAGCTTCGAATGCCGAAGGGAACCAGGTGTTACAACTGCAGAAGGTAGGCCTGAGAAACAACATCACATTTTTATTTATTTATGTCCAGGGTTCGATTCCCAGTTCGGTGTTATTCGGATGGAGTCTGGGTTTGTACCTGGTTGATGGGCAACCAAGACTTACTGCAGGTTATCACCCATACCTTGTGGATGTTCCACACATTCGCACGAAGCGCTTTGCTACTTCATTTATTATGCGCACAGCCAAGGAGTGGAATTCCCTGCCTGCGTCGGTGTTTCCAAGTCCATATGACCCCAATCTATTTAAGTCGCGAGTTAATAGGCTTCTTTTGGGTTAGCTCGTTCCATCGTCGACCTCATCTCTGTCCTCAGGACTAGATTGAGGTCAAGAGTAAGCCTGTTTAATATAAAAAAAACCTTTGTTGAATGGATATGCCATTTAAGATCTGGTATTTTGTTTTGCAATGTGTGGTCCAATTAAACATAGTAAATTCTTAAAATGTGTTGATGTCATTCGAAAAAAATTCTTAAATTGGCCAATTGCTTCTTGATCTCTCCAAATCTATATTTTCTTGACTGGATCTGTCTTTATAAAGGGTGACTGGTAATTAGTGACCGATACTTAAACACGTGATTGTACTCATGATAACAAACGACTTTCCCAAAGAAACTTTTTTTTGTACTCGTTCACTTTTATGTCCAATAACACAACAGCTATCAGCTGTTAGCCGCGTGACGCCGTCCTCTCTCCCACTGTGCCCTACCTACCCACTGTTGCACGTAATAGTAATAAGACAGAACGGCGTCACGCGGCTAACAGCTGATAGGTCACGGGTGCGCGCGCGCGAATTTCATATGACTGTTGTGTTATTGGGATAAAAGTGAACGAGTAGGTATAAAAAATGTTTCTTTGGGAAAGTTGTTTGTTATCATGAGTACAATCTTGTGTTTAAGTTTCGGTCACTAATTACTAGTCACTATATATGAATTTGTAGATCCCCATCATCTTGATCTTTTAGCTTTTTTACTCACTTCGTCTATAGTAATCGCTACGGCTGCCGCGAGCACACTGAGGAAAGCTACGATTGAGGACAGTGACGTTGTAGGTTCGTTGTACTTCCACACTTGACGCCGCGAACATCAACGCTCGGCTCTTGCTCCGCTCTTGCTCGGCTCGTCTAGCGTCTACGCTCTAGACGAGCCGAGCAAGAGCGCAGCTCTAGGTAAACCGTTGCTTAACCCCATCACCTCTTGCAGCACGAATATATAAATCTTACGTCAGTATAAGAAAGAGATGGATATTCGTCCTGTATTGCTCCATCTCTCTTTATCACGTACATCATCTTCGGCCTAACCTTTTCCCAACTATGTTGGGGTCGGCTCTCAGTCTAACCGGATGCAGCTGAATACCTCCACAACCTATTTTGTACTTGGTAATACGATACCCCTTGGTAAGACTGGTTGTCAGATTTTCTTGCCACTGACTACCTGTAACGACTGTCAAAGATCTACAAATGACAGCCAGTACCAACGGCTTAACGTGCTTTCCGAGGCACGGAGGAAACTCGGTATGTAATAGGTGGTCACTCATCCACGGACCAACTTAGGCAAGCACGACTTAACCTGAAAATCGATCCAAGCGGGTGGTATTATTTAGCCACGAGCTCCTCATCATCATTTTCTCCATTTCAGAAGGCCACTGCGCTTGTAAACCAGGCCACCACTACCTGATGGGGCGCTGTTGGAAGTCGATAGACTTCGGAGAAGTCTGTGAGAGGAATGAGGAGTGCTTCGGGACCTTGAGGGATCCTTACAACATGGCATGTGCGGAGGGACGATGTGGCTGTTCTGAAGGGTATTATGAGAGGCAGAGGGGAGAATGCAGAAAGATGGGACAAGGTGAGTTTCTGTTAATTCAATTGTAGATAAATGATTATGACTTGATTGAATTTTCTATATTTTTATGAAAAGAATCACAGACTGCCTGGCTGGTTTAGTGGTCGCAAGCGCGACTGCTGAGCATGAGTTCCTGGGTTCGATTCCTAGTCCGGGCAAAGTGTCATTGGGTTTTTCCATCAGGAATTTACGTCCAGTTGATGGCAATAGGCTCACCCCTAATACATGGGACTTGAACATATAACTGGCGAAATGTGGGTGTACCATTAGGCACACTCTGCCTAACCCTTCGGGGATTACAGGTGTGATGTTATGCAGTAACGAAGGGTAAATTTTTGTAAGAGGTAAGCTGGAGTTACATATCTTTATTGTGATTATATTACACTGGTCAACAAATAAAATAAAAAAAATGGTGCAGAGATAGCGTTAATGGTTTTTATTAAGTGTCCATTGGTAACACTAAAAATATTTTTTAATTTTTTTCCTACGTGTAGTTTTGGATGTACCCTTAGTTTTTAATATTGCCTTTAATTAGTACTTTCATGCGCTCGGTTTGCTAACTTATCGGTACATTTCTATAAAAAGAATGATTTTAATATCATGTCTTCATCGCGAAGAAGTTGTCTCAATGAGCCAAATGTGTTTTGTTACGTTTGTGGTGAATCATCAGTCTCTTGCCCTTATCCCAATTCATTTGGGGTCGGCGCAGCATGTCTTCTTCTTCCATACTTCTCTATTACTCGTCATCTCATCAGACACCTCTTTTCTTGCAACATTCTTTATACAGTCCATCCATCGTTTCTTTGGTCTTCCTCTACTCATATACCCATCCACATTCATACTCAAAACTTTCCTCACAACATTTTCCTCATTCCTCTGCATCACATGCCCATACCACGACAACCGATTACCACACAACTTTTCAGTCACCGGCGCCACTTTCAGACTTCCTCTTATATACTCATTTCTTATTTTATCCATTCGCGTAACACCACACATTCCCCTTAGCATTCTCATCTCCGCCACATGCAAATGCCTTTCATTCATCCCTTTTGTGGCCCAACATTCTGATCCATACAAGACAGCAGGTCTAACCATTGTTTTATAAAAAGCGGGAGTCGCAGATTGTTCCCGTGACCTGCCGCCATTTCATCCATCCCGTGTTAATTCTGTGCTTTACACTACGATCTATTTCGCCATCGCTTTGTACGAGTGAACCGAGATACCGAAAGTCAGAGCAGACAGGAAGAAACGCGTTAAAAAGTATAGAAAACCATTAAAAGAAGCTATAAGAGACTCGGAGTGCCTATGCAATGGAAAGAACAAAAAAATCACAACGATGACTGTTACCTCTGCTGTGTTAATTTGGGTGGCGTTAACTTAAAAAAAATGGTTTATTCAGACTTAGAATCGGCTAGAAGACCTTTGCCACATTCAGAGGTAGTACCTGATCCAACATTTTGTTCCACACGTGAACCATCATTTGACGAAATCTTTAATGAAGTGAGTAGCGACAGTGATTTCGAAGGCATAGCGTCTATTGAACCAAAACCTTTTACTCAAGAAGAATTGAATGATTTGATAAGGGACCTTGAGCTACCTAAAGAATCTGCGGAAGTATTGGCTTCGAGATTAAAAGAAAAAAACATGTTGGCAAAAAGTATAAAAGTGATGTTCTATCGTACAAGAGAGCAAGACTTGCTATCGTTTCTTGAGGAAAATGATGTTGGTTTTTGTTCGGATGTGCAAGGCCTTATCCTCGAAATGGGAATTTTAGAATATCAGCCAAATGAATGGCGTCTTTTTATAGACTTTTACACAATGGCAACAAATATGGTAATACTATGATAATAAGGCCGATGGGATCGGCATATGATGGCTGACTACTGCTGGGGTATGCAACGTGATTGTCTCAATACACCTCATTCACAAAACTCGCGAAAAATAAAGTTTTTAAGCACATGAGAAATTCAATAAATGCCGTTTTTCTTTGTAAAATCGTTTTTTTCTGTACAAGTTCTAGAAAACTACACGTAGGAAGTCTAAATTTTTGGTGTTAAAGTAATTAGTACATGGTCCAAAGTTAATAAAAAAAATGTATAGTTTCTTGGCACCAAAACTAGTGTTGACCAGTGTTATTTATCCATAGAATACTGACTGTGCCGTTTTTCAAAAGGAAGTTGGTAGGAATCGAGTTTTATGGAACCTTCGCCACTGATGTTATGTTATGTTATGAAAACTGAACTGGCTTTGATGAAACACCCTCTAAGCAAGTTTACACAAACCCAGTTTAGGTATATAAGTAATGCTTGTATTTATAATTCCAGCTGTAGGAGACGGTTGCATCTTGAACGAGGACTGCAGGTTTACCAACGGAGCCTGTGACCCCATGACCTTCCTATGCATTGACAGCACCAGCCGTAAGTTGCGTTTATTATTACAGACTGATTTATTATTAAAGTTAAATTTTTCTAATCAACCTTGAACCCTGATGCTTTAGCGATAAAGTTGTAAATCTATTAATGAAATTTTGACAGATTGTAGTAGTTTGATGTGCTAGGATTATACCTTGATGATTCGCTATTATTCGATTTCTGGAACAAAAATCAACGGAAAAATCAGTGGACAACTTGTCAAGCGCTTGTCCGTGCCTCGGACAGCACGTTATGCACGCTCCCGGCTGTCAATTCTAGATCTTTTGACAGTCGTTACAGGTAGTCAGTGACTCGAAATAAGTATGCAAAATTTTAGCTCAAACAGAAATCGGGAAGTGTATCAAAATTAACTACTTAGATTTTTTTACGTAGTTACAGGAGAAATAAGATTTTAAACTATCATGGTCACTAACATTATTATATAGACTAGAAACGGGATATTTACCATGTTTACTGTTTCTATTGAGTTCCCGATATTTCGGCGCTGTTGCAAGCACCATGATCACGGATAAACTGAAGTTATTGCGGGTGGGTGTTTATGAGCAGACAAATCGGTCTTCCCTCTTTCTTGTTCGCATTCAGTACCGCTACCACTGTCACTCGCAACTCGATTCTGTTCCCGACACACGAAACTCACTGTGTCCGCTCGCGAACTTTTTTCCGCACTTTTCCGCTTTTTACACAGCTAACAAAAACAAACAAACATGGTAAATATCCCGTTTCTAGTCTATATAATAAGTTACAGGAGAAGCTAATAAAAGCATGTTAAAAGTACTGTTCAAAGTGGTCATAGAATACGAAACGTTTTGAAAGTGCCTCGTTGGTCTAGTGGTTGCAAGCACGACTGCTGAGTATGAGGTCCTGGGTTCGATTCCCGGGTCGGGCAAAGTGTTATTGGGTTTTTCCATCTGGAATTTCTCAGTTACAGCGCAATTCCAGACTCTGTGTCTGGCATTGCGCCCGCTTGATGGCAATAGGCTAGCCCCCTAATACATGGTATTTAAATATAACTGGCGAAATGTGGGTGTACTATTAGGTACACCTCTGCCTAATCCTTCGAGGATTACAGGCGTGATGTTATGTTGAAAGTGATGGTCACGTGTACCCGCTGAAAAAAGTCGATTTGGTATCGATTTGCATTCGCCGAAACTAGCCTATTAAACACGCGACGAAAATCGTATCTGATTATTAAAATAAATAATCTAAATAACTGATTATTAAATAAGTAGATTAAAAATAACGAAATTATCTTAATTGATGTGCATTTTGTAGATATTGGATGACACTGTAATAACACTGATACTTTCAAAATGGCGATTCTGGAAAGGATATTTCAGTCGTAAAATGGGATAGGCCATTTTTTTTAATTGTGCTAATTACAAAACCATTTCGAAGAATAAGGTTTCAAATTATTTATTTCTCGTTAAAATGAAAAAACTCCCTATTCATTAATTATACAGGATGTAAACGGACCCTTCACGAAGCCGTCAACCAAGCATTCTGTATATCAAACTAAGTAACTTTACGCAAAAATTATTACTGGGAAACGATTTTTTTTTGGGGTGAAAAATCACTTTTTATGTTAGGACTCAATGTAACGCATTCAAAACATTGTGCTGATGGATGGAATAGTACGGGGATTGTGGAGGTGTTTAAAGTAAAAATCTTGCATTAAAACAGGACTTTAAAAAAAAAATTGTGAAAAAGTTGGAACTTTGACCCCCAATATCTCCGTAACTAGAAGTTTCCCAGGTATGGTCTAGAACAAAAAAAAATATCGCAAAGACGGGGAGAACAAGTGCGTTTCGGCTTCGTTAAGGATCTTTTTATAACATTTATTTTTGAAGAAATATGGTTAACCTTTATTTGACCTTCAATGATCTCAAGACGGAATATCGTGTAATACGGTTTTTGCTAATCCAAACCGCATGATTTGCAATCTCGCGGTGCTCGCGTGTCTGAACGAGCTTCATGTGAATGTCATTAAAAAACAAACTGTCATTAGAGAGTCACTCACATTGACAGTTTGTTTTTTCACGTATTATTTAATTGAATGAGCAAAGGAATCTTTTCCAGTGATGACGTCATCAGCCCTAAAAAATTAAAATTAAATAAAAATTAAACTAGCATTGAATTTCAAAAATATTCAAACAACTTTCTTAAAGTACTATATATTAACTAAAAAAAATACTCATTTAGACAATGCTCATTTTTTAAGAGTTCCCTGACCAAACAGCAAGCTATCGCTGTGCAATGTGATCGATTAGAACTAAGTAGGTATAGCAAGCGGATATAGGTGAATAAAATAATAACTAATGCTTATGCGGCCTCCTAATCTATAATGAGTAGATAACATGAATGATTTTGGTTAGTCATTATCATCATATATCACGTTTTTATACAACATTATTTTTAGTATATGCGAAACCTGAATATAGTTTGTTCAGAATAAGTAACTAAATCGATTCCAATAATTTTTAAGCCATGTTATATTTTTTCCCAAAAATATTAAAAAAAGTTAAAAGTTGGACACCGAGCGACTTTAAGTACCTATCGCAATAATTTAGGTACCTACTGCCAAATTATTATTATCAATGAGATCAAGACGACGCTGGAGGCGCGCGCTGCGTGGTGACCACGATTTTGTGCGGCCAACTAGATAACAGAACAAGCTTATAACTTTGTGTTTTTTCATGTTACAGTTTTGAAATTTTGTACATAGATTCTTTACATAAAAATACTAGACACGTGAATCAGGTTTCGCATATACTAAAACTAACGTTGTATAGACTATTAGCCACAGTCAATATAGAAAATCATAAGAGTGAATCATATAATATGTAAATATACTTAGGTACAATAGTTGGGACATCCACAACATACATACATAAAGGGTGTAACAAGACCCTTAAAGCCACTTGTTCTCCCCGTCATTGCGATTTTTCATCGTCATTCATTTTTGTGTTCTAGACCATACCTGGGAAATTTCTAGTTACGGAGATATTGGGGGTCAAAGTTACAACTTTTTCCATAGAAACAGAGATTTCCAATTAACTTTTTTTTTAAAAGACATTACTAAAATGTTCTCTGTTAACTTTTCAGACTTACATATTCTGCTTATGCGTATGAAGTTTCATTAAAATCGGTTCAGTCATTAAAAAAAGGACTTGAAAGTTTTTATGAAGTGCCACAAGTCATAATCACTCTTATGGTTTTTTGTTTTTGTGGTCGAGCTCAAGGAAAAAACAATAAAAACTAGTTGACTGAGCAAGTTAATATCTACCTTAATTTGCATTATCATAGTTATTTTTACCTGTTAGTTCCGTCTTGATCCTCTTAGGGGGCGTCCAGTAATTACGTAAGGCGTTTAGGGGGAGGGGGGTATCTAGCCGAATCTCACCCAACATGAAATCTCGCGAGGGAAATAGGAAGGTTTCGGCAAATATCCCGTAATTTTGATCAATCTCACGTGAGATTAGGGGGCGGGGTCAAGTCAAATCTCACGACATCTCACCAAGGGGGGTAGTGGGATCGAAAAATCGCCAAAATTGCCTCACGTAATTAATGGAGGCTTCCTTATCGTTATATCATTGAATAGAAGCAGTGGATATATTATTGGCTTACTAGGCTATGTTACACACATTCTTTCATTTTGGCGTTTACATTACATCCCTGTTTGGAATAGAACATACATAACTAGAAGGATGTTTTTCATCATCATCATCTGCCTGCCTTTTCCCAACTATGTTGGGGTCTGCTTCCAGTCTAACCGGATGCAGCTGAATACCAGTATTTTACATGGAGCGACTGCCTATCTGACCTCCAATACCCAGTTAGTATTGGGTAATACCATACCCCTTGGTAAGACTGGTTGTCAGACTTTTTAGGCCACTGCCTACCTAATGACTGTCAAAGATCTACAAATGACAGCCGGGACCAACAGCTTAACATGCTTTCCGAGGCGCGGAGGAAACTCGGTATGTAATGGGTGGTCACCCATCCATAGACCAATCTAGGCAAGCACGGCTTAACCTAAAGCCGAGCGGCTGCTATTATTTAGCCACGAGCTCCTCTAGAATGATATTTTTATCAAGTAAAAATTTAGCCAAATGACCAAAATGTATGGAGCAGGGGTATCTTTTTTTACAGCCGCTCGGATCAATCTTCAGGTTAAGCCGCGCTTGCCTAGGTTGGTCTGTGGATGGGGGACCACGCAATATATACCAAGTTTCCTCCGTGCCCCGGAAAGCACGTCCCGTCTGTCATTTGTAGATTTTGACAGTCATTACAGGTATTCATTGGCCCGAAAATCTGACAACCAGTCTTACCAAGGGGTATCGTATTATTCAGTACTAACAGGGTTGTGGAGGTCAGATAGGCAGTCGCTCCATGTAAAATACTGGTATTCAGCTGTATCCGGTTAGACAGGAAGCCGACCTCAATATAGTAAAGGCTAGGCAGATGATGACTAATGAAACTTTGGAGAGGAGCTTGAGGAGGCCTGTGTCTACGATTGGCAGAGATAATTGGACTGAACTTGCTTTTGCAAGAAACAACTTATTTTGTTAAAAAAGAGAAAGATGGGTGATATGATTGATGATGAACCCTCAAGGTCTCATTAACATCTTATAGAAGACTCAAGCCAACCTCACCTGCCGAATAGTTGATCCTGCTGTCCTACGGACGGGGCACAGTCGTGGCGTAACGTCCACTAACTCGCCTTGGACTAGCAGTATAGTCAAAAGCCCCTGGCTCCTTTAAAAAAAATAAGAACCATCACAAAATAATATAACCTCAAAATAATATTACTCCAGTAGATAGACGACGACGAAGAACGAAACTAGATGACTTTTACACAGACTGACACAATCCGGACTAATCGCGGCCATGATTAAGTCGGTCCAAGATCAAATGTCACGGTCGCCATATAAGGACGGGACTTAAGACAAAATGAAACATCTGTAATGCTGATTGAATACTGAGTATATTTGGTCCATTATACATTATTATAAGCACGCACACAAGCATACATACATCAAATACATACTATATCACACTCGCGACAATGACAGTAGTAAAAGGGTTTCCGATCATTTAAGGCGCGATTCCATTAGTCAAGTTACTTGTATGCAAGTTGCAAATTGCATACAACTTGAAGAAACCTGCATACAAGCTACAACTTGTATGACGTAGCTTGAACTTGCACATTCTTTATTCAAGTGATGTGCAAATTGAACGCGCAAACGTTAGTTGCACGTTTCGATTTGCGAATGAGTGACGTGTCCTACTAAATTGTTGAATATCCCCACTTTGATGCAAGTAAAACCTGCATGCAATTTGCACACTCTTGAAAACATGTTTCTAATTGAACTTGCCTAATGGAATCGCGCCTTTTACCTACTTGTAAATTAAACAAAACAATTTATTTGTAGGTGTTTATAATTTTAAAATGACATGCAAAATATATCATAAAGCCATCTAATAATAGTAAAACAGCAATACACTAAACGTAAAAATATACATATCTTACAGTTCAAAAACGAATTCAAATAAAAAGGTACTCTAAAAAAGTTTTTTGTAGTATTAAGTTGGGCTAGGTATAATTAACTAAGTACGTCAAAAAAATATCAAACAAAAAATATGATTTCGAAGAAGATAAAATGAATTCGCATGAGGAGGATGTGACGCACAGCGATCAATCAATAAAAGTATTATCATCTTGGACCTAGGTACATCTACCTGGCCCACACCTCCTGGCCTAGCCTTTTCCCAACAGACTAAAAAGGGTGTAACAAGACTCTTAACGAAGCTGAAAGTCACTGGTTTTCCCCGTCATTGCGATCATTTTTTTTTTCTACACCATACCTGGGAACCTTCTAGTTACGGAGATATTGGAGGTCAAAGTTTCAACTTTTTCACAAGTTTTTTTTTTATATACATATTTTGAATGTAAGAAATTTACTTTAAACACCTTCACGACACCCGTACTATTCAATCCATCCACCGCGTTAAATTGCGTCCTACCGTAAAACGTGATTTTTCACCCCAAAATAAAAGTTTTGCGAAAAGTTACTTAGTTTGATGTGTACATAATGCTTGGTTGGCGGCTTCGTGAAGGGTCCGTCTAGGAGTCGTATTTAGACTTATGTATCCTGCTTAAGCGTATGAAGTTTCATTAAAATCGGTTCAGTCATTTCGAAAAAAAAAATACTTAAAAGTTTGTATGAAACGCCGTAAGAGGTTAACGCTCTTAAAGTGCTTTCTGATATTCGCAGTATGTAATTGATAGTCACCCATCGAGCCGACCGGCCTCAGGATTTACAACTCGCGACTGTTATAATAAACTAGCTGACCCGCGCAACTTCGTCTGCGTTTGGATTTTCCCCGTTTTTGCAATCTTTTTCATAAATGCTCCGCTCTTATTGGCCGTAGCGTGATGTTACGTAGCCTATAGCCTTCCTCGATAAATGGGCTATCAAACACCAAAATAATTTTTCAATTCGGACCAGTAGTTCCTGAGATTAGCGCGTTCAAGCAAACAAACAAACTCTTCAGCTTTATAATATTATTATAAAGATTATTAACCAAAATCCCTCAGACATAAAGAATTTTACTCAGAGCAAAAAAATGTGACCCTATCCTAGCAGGCGAGCTTGTTAACAAAATAAACTTGTTCTATGGGTTTTTTTAATGAGAATATGTACTCGTATATCTTTCGACTCCTATAAAAAAAAATATGATAATGACTTAACTATTAATTTATGGAAATAAGTATTCTAAATGATGCGAAAATTCTGTTTAGGCTCATGGCCCAGATATGTGTATTAAGGGTACGATGGGACTGACAAACGCACTGCGATCATAAATGTCCCTAAATAAGAAAAAAAAAAGGATTCTACACTTTGATGCGAAAAAAAAAAAAAAATGAAATGAAAAAAAGACAAAAAACAAAAGACAAAAGATGTGATTTTAAATGTATAATATGTTATACGAAAATAAAAATGTTTAATCAAATAACAATGTTAACATATAAGATTTTAAACTATCATGGTCACTAACATTATTACTTAGACAGGAAACGGGATATTTACCATGTTTGCCGAAATATCGGGAACTCGACAAAAATAGCAAACATGGTAAATATCCCGTTTCCTGTCTAAGTAATAATGTTAACATATAATTATATTATGTACATTATATACAGACTACAAATAGAACTAAAAATAATAAAATGTTTTAAGCACGAATGGCATTCATGGAGGAACGGATTAGAGAATTCATATTTTGTTTACTTACTGAAAAATTCTCAGCTAAAAGTAACATAACTGCGCATAGAGACAGCAAAAATGATTGCTGGGAAACTACTTTTTTTTTTGGGGTGAAAAATCACGTTTTACGTGGTAGTTAGGACTCAATCCCACTCAAAACATTGTACTGATGGATGGATTCAATAGTACGGGGGTCGTGGAGGTGTTTAAAGTAAAAATCTTATAACAAAAACATGTATTTAAAAAAAACTTGTCAATTAATGGAACTTTGACCCCCAATATCTCCGTAACTAGAAGGTTCCCAGGTATGGTCTAGAACAAAAAAAATATCGCGATGACGGGGAGAACAAGTCCCTTTCGGCTTCGTTAAGGATCTTGTTACACCCTTTATTAGTATTGTAAATTAATTCTTCACATTAATAACTGTCGGTTTGTCAGCATTTTGACGAACATTTTTAACATTAATTTTAATATCGCGATTCCTTTTCCTTTCATATACTTTTTTTACGTAATATTCATACCACAATTCTCGATTCCTCTTTACAACTACCAAATAAACGTTCAGTATTACCGAGGTCATTAATGTCTTTAGTAAAAAAGCTAAAAATTTTATCATTCTACTGGGTTTTAGAATTAGTAAAAGAAAGGAAGATAATATAAGGCCGTCGCTTAGTAAAAATATCAAAGTGGCGATGAATAAGACACGCTGTTTATTCGATGTTATATGGGCGCTTGCGTTGGAACTACGAAAAAGTGACCATACAATTACAATATACAGTAAGGTGTTTAATAACAAAGGTAAGAAAACTACTGAATACGTTACAAGAGTGGAACCTGTACCAAAAGTAATTAAAATATGACTGATACTAGAAAACAAAGAAGCTCCCCATCCAAAAAGCGCACTCTTTAAATATTTCCGTCGGATATGCCCATTGACAATTTCGACGTAAAACAGGTGGCATATTACAATCAACCAGAAAATCTTAGCTGCTGCTAAATACATAACTAAACCCAGGATTATTACCATCCCCATATATCTGAATATGTGTTGTGAAAAAAAAAACAATAGAAACACGAAAAAGTTCACTAATACTGCGTTCAGAAACACATAGTTTCTGTAGATACGAAACTTTTGTAAGAAACACCATGACGTCACTCCGTATATCAGCGTAGCTGTTGTCAGGGCACACGAAATGTAGAATAAAATTTTCTCGGCAGCTAGAAATATGTCCTCAGTATGATCACTCTCTGTAGACGCGTGCAGTAGTGAGCTGTTGTCTGGTATGGTGGAATTCACTTGCATAGTTTCCATTATTTCACTTTAAGATTACGAAAATGTATTTGTGAACACCTTCACTTATATCACTGCGATGTTCGTTGATGCGTGTTGACCGTGTGTTGTTGAATCTCACAAAGTGGATATTTTAAATTTCATTTATTTTGTTATTTGTGCACACGGTGAACAATACAGGAACAGAATATTTACTCAGTAGCTAACGCTTACAAACGTGTTGCTTCCAATACTGTCGATGGACCAATGTATTATGTAGGCGAACGCTCTCCACAACCAGGTTTTTCCAAAAAAACCAAATCAAACTAGTATATTACTAGTATGACTTCAAAACTTGTTTTAATTTTAGGGTTCCGTACAACACAAATGGATAATACGGAACCATGGTCAGTGGGTCGTCTCATGGGCGGATTTGTAGAGTATACGCTAGAGGCACTACGAGAAGCAACAAAAAAAAAAAAATGGGACTTATTTTTTTTCAGTATTTTTTCGTTTTAGAAGGCCCATAATTCAGAAACGGTGTGTCGGACGACCATGCGTCTCAGAACCTAAATGGTTCCTATGGTCTAGGTCAATCCGATACTGCAATAAAATTTGGAAATTTCGGAAAAAAAAACTAAAAAATTTCTAAGTCCGAATTTTTTTCTTAGTCCTCGCTCCATAGCGCCCCTAAGGCTACGCTCCAACCGGAACCGTTTTAGGGGATTACTTTGTTGTTCGTCGGTCGACTGTGGAGCTTGACTTCCCTTTGACCATGATCTTTCAAAATAACAGCTTTTTACTGAATGCATATGAAAGCATATACGGTAGATATACATGGTGTAAACGGACCCTTCACAAAGTCGTCAACCAAGCATTCTGTACATCAAACTAAGTAACTTTACGCAAAAATTGTTACTGGGAAACGACTTTCTTTTGTGGAGTGAAAAATCAAGTTTTACGGTAGGACTCAATGTATCGCACTCAAAACATTGTACTGATGGATGGATTGAATAATACGGTCGTGGAGGTGTGTAAAGTAAAAATCGTACATTAAAAATATGTATTAAAAAAAAAACTTGTGAAAAAGTTGGAAGTTTGACCCCCAATATCTCCGTAACTAGAAGTTTCCCAGGTATGGTCCATAAAAAAAAAAATGATCGCAAAGACGGGCGCCTTTCGGCATCGTTAAGGGTCTTGTTACACCCTTTATTCGGTAGAAGCACCAGATTAGCCCGCGAAATTCAAATTTTCTTACGTTTTTTGAATTTGCATGTCATTGTTTCATGACAAAGTCATTCAATGGGGTTAAATGAACTTTGAGGATTTTATTTATGATTTTAATGATTATAATTCTGTGATATACATACATACTTGTTACGGTCGCGAATCACAATTTTAATCAACATACAAGCTGCCAGTAACAAAAAAAAAAATGAATAAAGAAAAATGAAAATTGCAAAATTCGTAAGTTTTGAATTTCGCGTGCTACCCTGACGCTTCCATCTTAAGCACGACTGGCGAAATGTGGAACTGTCACGTAGGCACACTCTGTATAAATATTCAGAAAAGCCGCGTACTGCTATGCGTTTATTAAATGAGTTTATCTTTTTTTTTTTTAAACGTTGCCCCATACTAGGAATTTCTCCTGTATCGTGGGTGAGTTTACAAACACTTAAACTCACGTACACAAACAGCCCAGACCCGGCACAACTTACAGGTAGTTGTTCCGGGTCTGGCTGTTTGTTGGCCATACAAATATTTGTTCCGTGATAGTTTAACTTTTATAATCAATCAATTGTTTTTTTTTCTATTATTAAATGTCGAAGTAAATCAAAGTAAAATCTCTACAATTTAACGCTCATAAATACTTTTGGAAATCAGTGCCTGTCTTTGGATACTTTTTACTACACAGTTATCTGTTGTTTTAAATCTGTTTTAAGAGGGAACAGGGCCTGCGCGGTAGGTATTTTAAGAAACTATCGCTAAAAACTATAGCGAAACTATAGCTGCATCTCAGACCGATTATATCACAAAAATTTTGACGAAATCCACGTTTCGTATTCCCCTTTTTTCTCCTCGAAAACTAAGCCGATTCAATTATTTTTAACATTAAAATTTTAAGAAAGAGTATGTCTAGGTTTCTATAAATTTATTTTATATTAAAAACTTTTCGAATTTGTCTGGTAGTCCTCTAATCACGGCCGTAAAATAGGGGTATTTTATTTTCATATCAGGTCATAATATTTTCTTTATTTATTAGTTGCTGAAAAAAAGGAAATCACAGGGACGTGTCTACAGTAGACCTTGGTTTTATGAAAAAAAAAGTTTGCTCTAGAGGCATTATCAGGAAGAAAAAAGGGGAATACATTTGTATGGAGAATCGCAAACCCTGTTAAGTCGCTTTTCTCTCCAAATTATTAATCCACCCTTTTCTCTTACAGCCACGTCATACAAAACCGCCGCCCGCGCCATCACAAGAAGCAACATCACTACAACGAGTTCTCTCACCAGAAACCATGGCAATGCTTGTGGTCCTGAGAGCGAATGTCCGGAGCCTTTCCTGTGTTCAGCGTTCGGTTTCTGCGTGTGCCCCAGAGGGTACTATCCTAATGCTGCTGGGACAACATGTTTCGCTGGTAAGTAAAAGTCGCAAGTCATAAGTCGCAAATCCCAAGACACGTCGCAAGTGACATCTGAAGTCGCGTTGCAAGCCTCGTCGCATATCTTGCTTCAATTCACTAGAAGCCATGTGTCTTGAGCCTTTCCGTTTCCGCGTACGGGTTCTGCGTGTGCCGTGCTAGAGGGTACCAGGCCCGAAAACACCTAAGAAGCCGATTCCTGCCGGCATTCCTTCGGGAACGAGGCACTCTACGTAGTGTACTAGTGTCTTGGTGTCTACCGTAGTCAAATAGTATATTACATACACATCTGTGGGTATCACATCACAGTACAGCCATTAAATATAATGGGTACTATACTAATACTGCTGGGACTAATTGTTTTGCTGGTAAGAACATACATTTGTCATCATCTGTCTAGCTTTTTTTTCCTTACTACGCTGGGGGCGATTTCAAATTGAACCCGATACTTCAGATTCTCCTATCCTTAACCTCATTTATTGGGGGTCAGCGCAGCATGTCTTCTTCTTCCATACTTCTCTATTACTCGTCATCTCAGCAGTCACCTTCTTTCTAGCCATATCACCCTTCTCACAGTCCATCCATTGTTTCTTTAGTCTTCCTCTACTCTTATTTCTACATTCATATTCAACATTTTCCTCATTCCTCTGCATCACATGCCCATACCGACAACCGATTACCACACAAATTTTCAGTCACCGGCGGTACTTTCAGATTTCCTCTTATGTACTCAATCCTTATTTTATCCATTCACGTAACACCACACATCCCCCTTAGCATTCTCATCTCAGCCACATGTAATTGCCTTTCATTCATTTTTTTTTGTACCAGATGCAACTATCTTAATAAAATCTACCAATCTAACCTTGACACCCCTTTGGTAAGACTGGTTGTCAGACTTTCTGGTTTCTAGTCAGAACATGCATCATATCAAAAATACAAATACCATCTTGTCAAGAGCGCGGTCTAGTTCTAACGGCATCCTAAGCATGTTGATAGAGAAGTACGACGCACCTTGGTTGTCGCACGCTGTGGAGGTGCTGGTCAGAAGACCCCGCATCCTAACAATTTTTCTTTTTGGTTTTGTTTGTGTTTGTTTACTAACAATAGTCTTTAAGAATAATGTTACTAACAATTTTGCCAAGTTGCCATAAATATTTTTTTTTTTTTTTTTTTTAAATTTTTAAGAGTAAGGCTTTACTTTTCATACAATATGTTAAGTGAATTTAGTTTTTGGCCACTATCTCTCTTATTGTAACGATGGTAAGCGATGATGTTGATGAGTTAAATACATATACATGCAAGGTGTAAACGATCCCTTCATGAAGCCGTCAACCAAGCATTCTGTACATCAAACTAAGTAACTTTACGCAAAAATTATTGCTGGGTAACGATTTTTTTTCTTGGGGTGTAAAATCACGTTTTACGGTAAAACTCAATGTAACACGCTCAAAACATTGTGCTGATGGATGCATTGAATAGTACGGGGAGTTATTTAAGGTAAAGTTACAACAAATTTGTATTAAAAAAAGTTGGAAAAAATTTGGAACTTTGACCCCCAATATCTCCGTAACTAGAAGGTTCCCAGGTATGGTCTAGAACAAAGAACTGATCGCAAAGACGGGAAGAACAAGTGCCTTTCGGCTATTTTAAGGGTACTTTTACACCCAATATACAATCACTATCACTACATAGTATAAAACAAAGTCGCTTCTCTCTGTCTGTCCCTATGTATGCTTAGATCTTTAAAACTACGCAACGGATTTTAATGCGGTTTTTTAATAGATAGAGTGATTCAAGAGGAAGGTTTATATGTATATATTGTACCCGTGCGAAGCCGGGGCGGGTCGCTAGTAAATAATAATCCTTAATCCTCTTTTCCAGAACTCGGCTCCCCGTCTACGGACGCGCAGTGTACCGGTTTCCTCGCTGAAGTTATAGATGGCGTGTGCAGCTGCCCACCCAATGTGTATTTCGAAGAAAATATGAGGGACTGTGTTAAAGGTAGGTTATCTTTGGAAGAAAATATGTCTAGTCGCACCTAATCGTCATCTGGCTAGGATCTTCCCAACTATGTTGGGTTCGGCTTCCAGTCTAACCGGATGCAGCTGAATGCCAGTATTTTACATGGAGCTACTGCCTATTTGCTACACGTAATGTTTTTTTTTTGTTAATGTAGGGAATGCATTTATACAGGGTGTAAGGGACAGCCCTCCGCAAACTGACAGTGTACATTCCGCTCCTTATTTTGAATCATATTCCACCGCATTTTTTGTTTTTATCGTTTTTCAGTTAGTATTCCTTTAATTCGATGTTTAATTCCATTCTCTGTACGCAGCACTCAATATTCTATACATATAATAAAATCGTAGACTTTCCGTGTCTGTACATTACAGATTTTTGCAAAAAAGTCACTGGAAAGTGCGAGAAATAAGTAATAGAAAGTAAAAATATCTTTTTTTAAATTTTTGTCTGTTTGTCGGTTTGTCGGTTTGTCGGTTTGTCGGTTTGTCTGTTCGTTTGTGCGCGCATCACGTAAAAACCCCTCATTGTATTCAAAATCTAAATATTACAAAATAAGAGGCATTGTTGTGGGTATTATTTAGCGTTTATTTCATCAAAATCGACCAACAGACGCAAAAGATATTAACTTTTAAAATTTTGTTAGTAACCTCATACGCGATTTCTATGATAAAAATAATTTACGTAAATAGGTTTTAGTCGTAGTGTAGTCACTCGGAATGGCTGAAAACTAATTTCGTTTTATTTTTCCTTTTGACTTTACTCTTTGCACGGAAGTAATAAGTACTACGTACGCACGCGACGGCCAGTCAAGCTTTACATAACCAGTTTATGCGGATCTCTCACTGTATAGGAAATCTATACAAAGCGAGGTCAATTTATTCTGGAATTTTACAGCTTCATGTGTCGCCGTGTGTACAACTGCAATTCTTGCTTGCATTAAAAAATTGCCACCAAAAGAGAGGTTAACGCTAATTTAGTCTCTTTCTAATAAGGTGACCATTCATTTTATGTAAAAAGTAGGACATGATGGAAAGGTGAGAATATAACATTATTAAATTAAATTATAAAAATATTTTCAATTTTCGTTTTCGAGGCAATTAAATAATAATAAAAAATAGTAATACGAGAAAGCTATTATTAAACATATATTAAGCAATTACAGCAACTCAACCTGAAGTTTATTTAAATAATAAAGTTACTATTATTTGGATTTTACTATATTTAATGGTGACCAGTGAAATGATGTATTAAATAAGATTAGTTCTTAGATATTAGGTAGATAAACAATATCCCACAAAATAAAAACTTTATAGGGACAATACCAAAATAAGACAATGATGTTGTCAAATTCAACCAGACCACCTTTTTCCAATGTTGCAAAAATAGTTTCGTTTGAATAATAAAACAAGACTTTCAGGATTTCGTATTTTTATATGTGCCTACCGAAATGACTTCGAATACTAATAATTTGGTAGATTAATGATCAAGTCCACATTGTGCGAGTGGGAAAAGGCTAAAATCCGGCGACAGTGACGAGCCTCAGAACGGCTATTTAAAACTTACGTTAACGGAGTAAAATACTTATATGAACAAACTAATATTGCGAATGGGTTGCCTGATAAAGTTAAGTCAAGGCTACCCTTTATTAAAACTAACGGAACTAATCTTTTTTTCAAACCAAACGATATCAAAATGGAATTAGAGTAAATATCTACAAAGCAATCAAGCCAAGAATCTGTTAGGTTGTCATCTTTTTGTCCCTACTACAGAGTTGTAAAGTATAAATAGATAAATTGATACTATATGTCCACTCATCTATTTTCTTATTAAAATATGCATTAAAAGAACAGATAAGTAATTTAACAATTTATCTATTTATACTTTACAACTCTGTAGTAGGGACTACAGAGTTGTAAAGTATAAATAGATAAATTGATACTATATGTCCACTCATCTATTTTCTTATTAAAATATGCATTAAAAGAACAGATAAGTAATTTTATTACAAACACGATGGCATAACGTTCGGTTGTCTAAGTAAAATCGGTCAAGCCCCACGGTTGCGGTGTCGCAATTTTAAATAGACAGGCTTATTTATAATGGTAGGTACACCAGAGTGAAGAGGAGTTATATCCGTAAGAGCAATTGTTTCACTCGCGGCATATCTTTAACGTTTAAATGCCCATGATTGCACTTGCATTTGAACTTCGGAGCAAAATATTAATAATAGTCAGTAGTAACATAAATATAGTGAATAGTCAAATGGCTTGCTTTCAACACTATTTGTTACATCGATCTGCGTAATACTTGCGTCGACGCTTCAACTTTTTTTTTGCCCGTTCATCAGAGTCCTTGGAAAAGTATCCGCTTCGGCAATCACGGTCTATCTTCGGAAATATGAGATCTAATATAATTCCCATGTTCTTCTTCTTCTTTTGCGTCGATGATTTATCACATTATTAGCACCCAGGTGGCTACGTTAATCGCGGTTTCAGTAGAGATTTTGACAGTAAGTCCTCTAAATCACAGGTGTAGGGACACTTTAGATACTCCAGGAAGTCACAGTTAGCTGCTGCTACCATGGAAGTACGTGTCTATTAGGAGCCAGCCATAAAATTTATGACGTAATTTAATTACGTCATACGTTAAAGAGGTGGGGGGTGACAACAAAGTGTGACATTGTGTGACAAGGGGTAGAAGGGGTCCTAAATTTGGTGACGTCACATTTAAAAAACTAATATTGCCAAGTTTTAAAACACGAAATTTGAACTATTAACGAAAAACTTATTAAAGAAATATTTCCAACTCTATCGGCGGGCAGCATGTAATATTGCAAAATATGTGACGTCACACTTGGGAGGCGGGAGTCTCACAAAAATTGACCTTCTGATAAGGACGGATTTTTTGACCCCTCCGGTGAAAAAATCATAAAATTCGTATGACGTAATTTATGGGTGGTCCCTTATGTATCACCTTTGTTAGAATATTAAAATTATACGACTAAAATCCTAAAAGTGTGGAATGAATGCACTACAATGCCTTGAAAAACCAAACTTAGAAGCTTTATAGCGATGTTCGTGTTAATTCGGAAACATGAAGATTCTCGAAGCGCATAGTCTTTCTGGTTCTATTGCTAAATACATTAAATTCAAGCGTTTGCAGTATTTTTCAATTACATGCTTTTTGCAAATTCTCAATTTTGTTTCCATCGTTTGTGTCCATCACATTTTTTCCATCGGTTGATTGAGCTCTCAGAGCTGAAAGATTATTTTTTAAATTGTTAAGGATATTAACCGTTGGGGCCTAGGATAGATCATGAGTTGCATCTATATTTTGCTTACGTTCATAAACTTTGAGAATGACAAAAGAATGTGCGCTCACGTGAGCGAAGCCGCGGGCACAGCTAGTATGTAAATAAAATGACTTCAATCAAAAAACCAACAATGGATGTTGAAATATTCTAACGAATGACGCGAGAAATCATCTGGTCACTTCTTGCCTAGCTACAGAGTTCATCAAACTCGTCATCGCGCTTGCCGTTTGCTACGGTTACGATACATTGCATATGCGAAAATAAAACAAATCAAATTTATTGGATTCCCATAACGTTCCTGAAATAATTTCTTGTACCGGTCATCTTAGTATGATATACTGAATTTACCCCATCAGTCTGCAGAGGGCTATCCCTTACATCCTGTATGATCGCCAGCCCAGAAAAAGCGAAAAAAAATTTACACAAATGTTCATTTTTTCTGCCTGTAGATTGGCACTCGAAGCTCCTTCTCCATGGATATCTGTAGTTTAAAACCATCTCCTTTACTAACCCATCTCAACATTCCAGCCACCCGTCGCATCTCAGACTCTTGCGTGTCAAATCAAATGTGCCACACCTTTGGAGCCGCAACCATCTGCGGGGAACCTCAGCAATGGTATATAAGGAACTGTACGTGTATTCCTGAACAAGCAGTCTGGGATGAGGAACAAAATATGTGCAGATTGTTCGCTGGTGAGTAAATTGTGCTACATACTGTGACGAGCTGGGTCATCATCGTCATTTGCCTAGTCTTTTCCCAACTATGTTGGGGTCGGCTTCCAGTCTACCGGATGCAGCTGAATACTAGTATTTTACATGAAGCATATCTGACCTCCACAACCCACTTAGTACTGGGTAATACGATAGCCCTTGGTAAGACTGGTTGTCAGACTTTTTGGGCCACTGACTACCTAACGACTGTCAAAGATCTACAAATGACAAGCTGGGTATGGGATAAATTAAAACACTACCAGTTAAGGTAAAAGCGCCAGGATGTTTTTTTACAATTTGCAAGTCAGTGTCAGGTTGTATGTTGATGAAAATATGATTCGCGCAAGTACCACGTACCAATACAACATTAGTTTTAGTATATGCGAAACCTGAAACAGTGTCTAGTATTTTTATGTAAAGAATCTATGTACAAAATTTCAAAACTGAATCACAAAGTTATAACCTTGTTCTGTTACCTAGTTGTCCGCACAAAAACGTGGTCAACACGCTGCGCGCCCGCGCGCGCGCCTCCAGCACAGTATAGATATTATTATGTGCCTCTACCGTCGTATTGAGCTCATTGATAATAATAATTTGGCAGTAGGTACCTAAATGATTGCGATAGGTACTTAGTGTCGCTCGGTGTCCAACTTGTAGCCTTTTTTAAATATTTGTGGAACAAAATATAACGTGGTTTAAAAATTATTGGAATCGATTCAGTTACTTATTCAGAACAAACTATATTCAGGTTTCGCATATACTAAAAATAATGTTGTATATAACTAATTCACCAATGATTACTTAAGTATCGCATTTGTAGTTCACTTCGATACGCTTCGTTGTATCGTCAAAATCAGACTGATTGCTCCCTCAAACCCGTTGGCTATTTATATGACCGACCCATCCTTCGAGAAGTTCCACAACCTTCTCGAATTTTCTTCACAGTTCTGTAAAGCATCATTCTAGGATTATTCCCGAATGTTCTAGTCAGTTCCATAGTGAAACATTCCAGATTCGAACGTGATCTAGAATGTTCTCGTAAAGCAGTTAGTTGGCGAGTGCCTCGTTGGTCTAGTGGTCGCAAGCGTGACTGAGCATGAGGTCCTGGGTTCGATTCCCAGGTCGGGCAAAGTGTTATTAAGTTTTCCCATCTGGAATTTCTCAATAGCAGCCATGGCGTCTGGATCAGTGCCCGATTGATGGCAATAGCCCCTATTATATGGGTCTTAAACATAACTGGCGAAAAATCGGTGTACTATTAGGTACACCTTTGCCTAACCCTTCGGGGATTAAAGGCGTGATGTTTATATGCTATTCTTTTTCCAGGTGTCGGCGAAACGTGCCAAGAGAACAGTGACTGCTTAGCCGGGAACCTGGAGATCTTATGCATTGCCAACGAGGAGGGCCAGGGCATATGCACTTGTCCTGAAGGCTTAACTAATATAGAAGGATTGTGTCTCACTACTGGCCTATGTGAGTATGAGATTTTTTTTATTTTGAGTGGAAATATCTAAGAAGAAGCCGTCAACCAAGCATTCTGTACATCAAACTAAGTAAATTTACGCAAAAATTACTGCTGCAAAACGAGTTTTTTTTTTGGGGTCGAAAAATCACGTTTTACGGTAGGACCCGATCGAACGCACTCAAAGCATTGTGCTGATGGGTGGTTTGAATAGTACGGGGGTCGTGGAGTTGTGTAAAGTAAAAATCTTACATTAAAAACATGTATTTAAAAAAAAAATCTTGTGAAACAGTTGGAACTTTGACGCCCAATATCTTCATAACTAGAAGGTTCCCAGGTACGGTCTAGAAAGATGGGGAGAACAAGTGTCTTTTGGCTTAGTTAAGGGTCTATTTACACCCTTTATCTAGGAACCTTCTGGATAGTGAGTTACTTAGTTTCATGTTTGAATGCTTGGTTGAAGTCTTTGTGAAGGATCTGTTTACACCTTGTATAATAAATTTTCCGCTCGCCGCAGTCCACTCGGTTTGGATCATAAAGGGAAAGACCTTCGAAGACCACAACCATAGCCTATTTGCTACAAGGAGCTACGAGATCCCTCCCCGATCCTTGCTTGAGCTAGCCCGCGATGCTGAGCCAGTAGTTTTAAATCAGCCCCTAAATAATCTCAATCAGATCCAGCCTGTCCAGTTGCTGCCTCCCCACCGACGCCCTAAGCCGAAGCTCGTACCCCACAGGGGGCGCCCTTAGCGCACGGTCGCTTAGTTTATAAGCTTCATGCCTCTGGCTGGAGACCTTACTCTCAAGGCATCCACAGGTTAATCCGGTTAAGCAAAAGCCAGCTTCATAGGTTGACCTGAAAGATGCCATTAAAAAAAAAGGAGCTACGAGATGCGAAGAGTACCCACATTTTGTTTTCAATCAATTGTTTTTATCTTTCAGCACTGGGTGATGAGTGTCAGATGACTCTGGAGTGTACGGAGACAGAGCACAGTGTGTGTGAAGAGGGACGGTGCGCCTGTGGCGTAGGGTATCAGCAGCGGGAGGATATCTGCGCTCCTAGTAAGTATTTTTATATTAAGGCTCGATGACCTTGATGATTTGATCCCTGTACTGGTTTTTGTTGACTTGCCCCGCACATTTCGCCAAATTTCGGTTTTTATTTATTATTTAAAAATATTAAAAGAAATAACAGAAAAAAAACAATACAGATTGTTAAGTATATCATTACGTATTTGTTGTTACAAAATTCATGCCGATCTATTCAGCTGTTACAGAGATAATTTACAATTAAGGTTGAAAAAGAACCTATTTTCTACGATTAACCAAAAAAAATTGAGAAGGTTTATTAAAATTTTAAACAATACAATTTATTTGTGATGAACTTAACTATAACATACTTTTTTTACACGGAAAACGCACGAAGGGATTCATCAACAAATTTCTTTGAACATACGCTGTTTTTGGGATTTGAGCCATGTAATGCCCTTAAAGACAGGTTGTATTAAGTATTTTATAAGCAAATAAAACAATAAATAAAATGTTAAAATAGAGTTCAAATAAATTTATGTATGTGTTCATTTTAATACAGGTTCTTTTTTATGTCAAAAAGCTATATGTATTTATTATTTTATGTGACATGTTTATTGGATTTTGTGTAACATAATTTTTATTTTATTGAGTAAATGAAACGAAATGCTAGACTGGAACTTTCAAACTTATAAGTTTAATTAATATAATGGTTAAATGTGAAAGTTCCAAATGATCTCTGTAAGTCATAATTATTAGATAAATAATAATAGATACTCTGCAATATTAGTTTTAAGTTATCTTGCTGCGCCCTAACAGGGTCATGTACTCACTAGTTTAAGCTTAGCGTGTAAAATTGGTTGTGTACATTGTGCATTAAAATAAATAAATGCTGCCACAGCTTCGACTGTCTCGTTGGTGTAGTGGTCGCAAACGCGACTGCTGAGCATTAGGTCCTGGGTTCGATTCCCGGGTCGGGCAAAGTTTATCCATCAGGGATTTCTCGAGTAGCAGCCACGGAGTCTGGATTTGCGCCCGGTTGATGGCAATAGGCTCGCCGCCTACATGGAACTTAAACATAACTGGTGAAATGTGGGTGTACTATTATGTACACCTTTGACTAACTTTACGTGCCTAATTGTACATTGTTCTAATGTCTTTGTCCCCAGCTATCGGCAGCCCCTGCACAGTGAACGACGACTGTGCCATTGAGCACACAGTTTGTTTTAACAACGCTGATGTTTTGACCTGTCAGTGTGGTAACAACTTCTTGGAGTACAACGATGTCTGCTGGCCTGGTGAGTACCCAACACACCTATCACCTCATCATCTGTCTAGCCTTTTCCCAACTATTGGGACAGTTTCCACTCTAACCGGATGCAGCTGAATACCAGTATTTTACATGGAGCGACTGCCTAACTGACCTCCACAACCCAGTTAATACCGGGTAATACGACACCCCTTGGTAAGACTGATTGTCAGAGTTTCGGGCCACTGAGGACTATCAAAGATATACAAATGATAGCCGGGACCACCACGGGTTTGCGTGCTTGCCAAGATACTGAGAAAACTCGATATGTAATGAATTAGTGGTCACCCATCTAAAGACCGACCTTGGTAAGCGCGGCTTAACCTTGAAGATCGATCCGAGTGGGTGTTATTATTTAGCCTCGAGCTCCTCATAACCACTACCTCATATGCATGCTAAGTTTTGCTCACTGAAAGAAGAGCTGCTCGTAAAAAAGTATCTTATTATCCTGACCTAAGACTTGTGAGCCGTTAATTAAAATCAATACTGATACTGTTAGCCTGCGTCATCCCACTGCTGGGCGAAACCCTCTCCCCATGACTGCCAGTAGTTTCTGTTCAGGGCTAATGTGGACCACTGGTCGCTGGTTTTATCCAGCTCGTCCCGCCATCTTCTACGAGGTCTGCAGCGACGCCTTCTGGCTGTGTCAGGGCTTCAGAAAGTGGCTATTTTGGCCCACAGCTCATTGGGCATGCGGCTCCCTATTACATAACTAGCGAAATGTGGGCGTACTTGTTAGGTACACCTCTAACCTCTAACCCCTCGGAGAACACGTGATGTTATGTTTTTTCTTCTACTTTCAGCTCTATCCAACCACAGAGAAGAGTGCAGCGTCATCCTGCAATGCACAGAACTTTTGGGATCTGGTAGCAATTGTACTGAAGCCAATGCCTGCGAATGCACTGATGATCACCACTTTAGGGACGAGCGATGCTGGCCGAGGATTGGTGAGTTTTTTTTTTTATTTGTACCTCTTTTGGATTTGTATTACGAAACTTGACTGCCTCCTTGGTCTAGTAGTCCACGACTGCTGGGCAAGAGGTCCTGGGTCTCATCAATTTTTTCTTGTGAATTTTTAGAACTTTCTCAGTAGCAGCCACGGAGTTTATATTTGTGCCCGGTTGATGGCAATAGGCTCGCCACCTATTAGATAGGACTTAAACATAACTGTCAAAATGTGGGTGTTCTATTAAGTTCACCTCTTTTATCATCTCTCAGGGATCACATGCGTGATGTTATATTATGAAACATTTTTTTTTCACGTTTTACTTATTCACTTTTATGAGAGTTAAAATTCTTGAATATTTCATAGACGAAGTTGGGTCTAATAAAAAATAAAAAGGTAAAAGAATGGTGTGTACTGAGCCAAGTTAAAACTAGCCCAGTAATCATTCTCAATCGATGGAGTAATACCTATAAGAAACAATATGTTAAAAAAACCCTTACCTTAAAAACTAGTATTTAAAAAAAACTTGTGATAAATTGGAACTTTGACCCCCAATATCTCCGTAACTAGAAGGTTCCCAGGTATGGTCTAGAACAAAAAAATGATCGCAATGACGCGGAGAACAAGTGTCTTTCGGCTTCACACACTTTATAAGATATTAGTTATATGTGAACCAGAGCGAATGTAATATTTTTTTTTTTTTTTATGTACTTTATCCCACACTAGGACTTTATCCTGTATCGTGGGTGCGTTTACAAACATTTTAATTCACTACCTCAATTCAACTACCTGTAGGCCTTACAAATATTCTTTCCGTGCGGGAATCGAAGCCGCGACACGCAGCGCAGCAGTCAATCGCTCAGCCACTGCGCCAACCGTGCCGTCAAAATTAAATCAAGATTTATGATTATTTGTTCCCAGGTCTCTTCGAGTCCTGCTCCAGGAGTAGCGAGTGTTACCTTGGCGAGATTACCCACAGAGTTCAATGCAGGAACGGTATCTGCCAATGTTCCTTCGACTTCCCTTACTCGGAGGAGCAGCATACTTGTAGTAAGTATCTTATTAGCTTTATTTCTTTTATAGAGATTTGTTTAACTGGAATAGACAAATTGTAGACCGTCTCAATAGACGGTCTACACAACAATACATTACAAAAAAAAAAAAATAAGTACAACCTGCCAGTGGTCAGTGTCAACACACTGAACACTGGCAGGTAGTACTTAATTTTTTTTTTTGGATGTGTCAAGGTGCGGATCTGTGGTCCGAACCTTTAACCTTTTGAACGCAGAGCATAAACGCACGCGCGTGCCCTCCACGCTAAGCCTCAATTTTACCGCCAATACCTACAAAAAGAATAGGGATTCCAAAACTATTTAAGTTAGTCCCCCACATAGAAATATGTCATCGGTTATTTAAAAAAAACAGCTGTTTCCTATTAAAGTGCAATATCTACACGGTCAAAATGTATGGAAGTATGGTGTCTCTCCCACCCTGTATAGTATCAGGTCACATGAACGTAGTGTTGGAATCATTTTAAGTATTAATTCCTTATTTCTTTGTTACAGCCGGAGTCGACAGCTATGGAAGCAGCCCTCCAGGATCATCCGCTTCTATTGCAGTTAGCAGTATCTTTACCATAGTCGTAGCCTTACTTTACGTTACGTCACATTAAAATAAAAACATGAACTTTGTTACGCAGATGTCAATAAAATTATAAGCAATCATTAACTTTAATTGACATGCAGGGACTACCCTGCTTGTCAATTACCATGCTTTCACACAATGGCAATGTCATTTTGACAGTTTACCTTTTGACTGCTATTGTCACATTCAGGGTGTAAACGAACCCTTCACGAAGCCGTCAACCAAGTATTATGTACATCAAACTAAGTAACTTTACGTAATTTATTGCTGGGAAATTACTTTTTCTTGGGGTGAAAAAACACTGTGCTGATGATTGCATTGAATAGTACGGGGGTCGTGGATGTATTTAAAGTAAAGTTATAACATTGAAAACTAGTATTTTTTTTTAAACTTGTGTAAAAGTTGGAACTTTGAAACCCAATATCTCCGTATCTAGAAACTTCCCACGTTTGGTCTAGAGCAAAAAAATGATCGCAATGATGGTGAGAACAAATACCTTTCAGCTTCGTTAAGGGTATTTTTACACCTTGTATATACCAACATTAGTGATTTTTTTATTGAATAAACAAGATGGCGGCGTTAGACCTGAATTTTGCCGCGCTTCAAAAGATCAGCAGCTATAGGTACGTTTTCTAGCCGACAAATTCTTTAATTTTTATTAAGTAGCAATGGATTCGGAATAATAAAATATCATATCACTT
The DNA here is from genome assembly GCA_905163415.1 of Noctua fimbriata. NCBI lineage: Eukaryota > Metazoa > Arthropoda > Insecta > Lepidoptera > Noctuidae > Noctua > Noctua fimbriata. Next base: position 5,576,618 of record LR990950.1, read on the forward strand.
AGGGTATGGTATATAGACGTATGTTTACAATTGTAATTTTTTTAATCTATATTTTTTAATTATGCTGGTCAATTCAAGTTTAAGATTAAATTATTATTATGATGTGACATCTAAGAAAATTATTTATAAAAACCAAAGAAACTACACACAAAACGATAGCAAAACAAAAAGATAATAAATGAAAGACGAAAAGAGCGGGAAACTAATTGTAAGATTAATTTAATTTGTAAATATACTCAACACTTTTTATTTTTATATTTTTGTGTTTTATTACGTCATCAAGAATGATGACAATGGTTTTGAATTAAGTGTTATAGTAAGGATAGAATTAGTAATGAGTTTATACGAGGAAGTCTGAAAGTGGCACCGCTGACCGAAAAGTTGTATGTTAAAAATAATTTTATATGTGTAAAAACATGGTACATAAGGTTCTTATAAATAGAGTTGTGAACTTACATGTTTCGCTATAGAATGGCATACAAATATTATGAAGGGAAGCCGGCAGGAATCAGCTTCTTAGATGCCTTCGGGCCTGGTGTTTGACAAAAAAATTGATGGATCACACAATGTGAAACTTGATATGACTAGAAAAGTAGAAACCGGTTTACTTCTAATATTACATCTAATAGAAGTATAGAAGAAGAAGACATTCTACGCCGACCACAAATTACAAGTTATGATGTTGATGATGATCTATGGTCGTTCAGCTGTCGTAAATCTGAAAAGAAGTTACCACTTCAATGTGTTTAAATCATTTTCAATACGCTTCCTCGAAAACTAGCTCTTATCGGACTACGATTAGGTTCAACATGCAATGTATTTCACATGCGTGGATTATTTTATTTTTTTTATTTAACATTTATTCGTGTTCTAAATTCAAAATTTTTAGAATTTTCTTTTTTTCATATTAGGCTGCAAAGCGGCTTCTTAACTTTGCATCTCCTTCAACTTGGCGAAAGCAAAGCACGAAAAAAAGTAAATTTAATCATAGTTTCCTGACACACAAAAATACTATTCGTTATATGATTTTATTTTTTCGAAAGTGTGTTGCAAAGCGTCGTTTTATACACGAGGGCATTTGATACTGCAGTTCACGGCACCATTACAACCTCGCTCGCGGCTTGGGTGTGAATTCCACCTCGACTGCAATAACAAAGTTTCTTCACTTATATCAAAATGTACTATTGCCTTCCCCTTCCCATCTAAGTTAATTCGTCTTCCAGTCTGTATTTTACATGGAACGACTGCCAATCTGACCTCCACAGCCATGATTAAGCCAATGTTCTCTAGTAACACTATTAGACTATTACCATTACTTTAAAAATAACACATTTTAAGCCTTAAATCACCGCATTTTACATTCTTATCAATTTAAAGAATCATCTAATACATTTTTAATACACTTTTTGTACTGTTATTAATTATGGCAAAAGTCATAATTTAACATTTTCGTGTTTAAACGTGATTAAATATCAATTAGGGATGTCAAGGTTTGTCTTTAATCATAGCTTACAATGTAGCTGTTACCGTGCAAGCTTCACGTTTGTATATGTCGCAAGATAGTTGGATTTCTCTGGGATATCTGCAAAGGATGACAAACATATGTTTGGATATAAAGTGGAAGGGACACTGACGCGAAAATAGTTACCATGTATTCAGTACATCCTTTGGAGATGAAAAATTTCTATGTGGGGGGGGGGGGACCCACATCGTTAATTTTAAAAAAATGAGCTGTTCCCTACGTTTTGAACGTGTAGGTATTGCATTTTTGTAGGAACCTATGTGGCTCCTGGCTCATAATAATGTACTAATTACGTGGTAACCGTTTTCGCGTCGATGTATCTTTCCCCCCGTTTTTGTATCCTACTAAATTTATTTTAGGATGTTTGAATTTTAATTCCTTTAAAGTTAGGCGTGCTGTTGACCAAATAAAAAACATTACATGATTATACTGACGCCTCGGATTGCATGCGGAGCTGTGTCAATTCTTTGTTCCAAATAATTATAATCGCTCTAGAAAGCATAAATTGTTTAATGTCCAATTTTAGTAGTTACTAAAATTGAGACAGAAAAACCTATTTCTATGTCAAAATATTGACACTAAAATTATGTCTATTACAATTAAAAGCAAAAAGAAAACATATCAATTTACATAATAGCCAAAATTTCTGAAGAACATTGGATTTTGGACATCTGCACGCATGACTACCGTAGAAACGGGGTTTTTCGACGGAAGATTCGACAACATGACAGGTAGTGCAAAGGAGTCTGTCATTGTGTCGACACAATCTGTCACTTTGTCGATTCTTCCGTCGACAAAACCCGTTTCTACGGTGGTCATGCTACGCGTGCTGGAGTCTGTACATTGATAAAGAACCAACCGGCCTCCTTAAACCCTAGCGTGGAGGCCCGAAGGTCCTCAACTCTTGACCTTTCAGTTAGGTACATGAGCTTGCGTGTGATACCGATCACATCGAACGCTCCGGAAGTTTGTAGGGACGGGCGTTGGTAGCTTATCAACGATGTCGGCCTTTTGGAAACGTTTAACAGCCGTTATAAGGTAGGTAATAGGGTAAGGTGTACCAACCTTTAGTAGTTTGGTAGTCAGGGGTGCCAACCTGCCAGATTCTAAATACAAGTTGAAGTACGGTTGAAATAAAGAAGAAAGAAAGTAAGATACAAGTGTGGAAACTATCTTTGTTGCATTCGAGGCGGACTTAGCACCCGAGGTGCAGGCGAGGTTGTTATGGACCCGAGAACTACAGTAAAGTAGGCAAATACCACCGACTATAGTCATTGAACCCATTTGGACTTAAGTATAAGTATAGTTATCTGTGGATAATTTTATTTCCGCACGTGTGCGGAAAAAAATGCGTTCTATTCAAAAACGCTTCGATTCAATTTCGATTTGACAATCGTATGTCAATCTTTTTTTGGCATTACGAAAGCGAGCGAGATAGACATACGAATTCCCGAGTCGCAATCGAATCGAAGTTTTTGTGAATAGCTATGCAGTATATAGCCACCTGCACAGCTCTGTCGTTGACTTCGTTTAAATCCTGGAAGGTGCAGATGGCTGTGGATGGGCAAGAAAGGAGGTGGGGCATATCCTGCAGAGGGGCTCCAAACTGCCATTCTATTTGGGACGGGTCTTTGATACATTTGGCCAGATTATTTCTACAGCGGCCTACCAGGGCCCGCAAACGGTTAAGAGGTTTCCAGATTGGCCACTGCAGTTCCTGTCCAGGATTTCCAGATGTTCTGCTGGATTGATGAAGTGATCTTTTCCTCCACAATTATTAATTGTAGATCAGCGTTATTTGCTCATCCACACAAAAATGAGAGATTTTGTAATAAAAAGTTTTGAGGATACGTTATTTGTGCTTTAATCAGTACACATATCATCTGCCTAGCCTTTTTCCAACTATGTTGGGGTCGGCTTCCAGTCTAACCGGATGCAGCTGAATACTATCTGACCTCCACAACCCAGTTAGTACTGTAAGATACCCTTTGCTTGTCAGACTTTCAGGTCACTGACTACCTGTAACGACTGTCAAAGATCTACAAATGACAGCCGGGACCAACGGCTTAACGTGCTTTCCGAAGCTCGAAAAAATCTCGTTATGTAATGGGTGGTCACCCATCCATGGCTCAACCTAGGCAAGTGAACAGTTTATTTTATGCAAACGTAAGAAAATAAAAATAAAAATCAAAGCATTTATTTCAAGTAGGCCAGTTACAGGCACTTTTGAATTGTCGAATTAAAGACAACAATGAAATATAGCTACAGTCCCAGTCACAAGGCATAAAAACTGTGAAAGTACTGTAGTTGCCCATTCCCTAACGTAGATCTCTATGGAGAAGAACGGGCAAGAAACTCCATGGACACTCTTTTAAATCAGAATGCTTTTACAAAACTTGACTTTCCCAGCATTATAATTAATTATGTGCTAAAATGAAATTAACCAACTTACATTGGGGAAATATGCACCCCTACCACTTCTTCACAATCCAAACATCCCAATATACAATACACTTGTCAAAAAACGCCCCCAATATACTACTTACAAACAAAATTCGAAACACAAATTGTATTCCTTTATTTCTTTTGATATTTACTCCATTCCCGACATAACTCCTAGTAACTTAGCGCCATAATACGAGTCGAAAATTCCTAATTACTGACTAAAGGGCAATCACGCACGCCGTGGCACGAAAGAAGGTTACTTCAAGTAGGAAAAACCTCCTTTGTAGCCGCGAAAGTAAGCTCTGTATAACCTGTGGTAAGTTTGACAGTTGCGCGCAAGGTTGGTAGCGGTTTTTTTTTAAATCAGTGGCGGTGCAAAGCATGTGTTCGTGTTATGCCAAAGGTCAGATCGTTAGGCGTATTATGCCCTTTCTTTAGTGAGGGGTATGAATTTTTAACGGTTGAGTAGTTAACTTGATTTTTAATTGGAAATCTGATTTCCTGGTTACCGGAATGAAATACATTGAAATTGTTTTTTTTATTAAAGAGGATTTAAAGTGTTATAAAGACTATAATTATATTATATTATTTACAGTAAACTGTCTTTTTCATACAAAACTTCAATATCTGCTCGATCCAAGGCATGAGAAAGCCGATCATTGATGTTGGTTCCATGGACGATTTAACGAAGCCGAAAGACACTTGTTTTCTCAAGTTTTTTAAAACAAACTAGTTTTTAATGTTATAACTTTACTATAAATACCTTCATGACCCCTGTACTATTCAATGCATCCACCAGCACAATGTTTTGAGTGCGATACATTGAGTTTTACCGTAAAGCATGATTTTTCAGCAACAATTTTTGCGAAAACGCCTAGTAAGCATTCTGTTCATCCAACTAAATAACCCTACTTAGTATGATGAACAGAATGCTTGGTTGACGGCTTCGTGAAGGGTCCGTTTACACCTTGTAGGTAGACGTTCTACAGTACCCTTTCCTCATGACACAAGTCATTTAATCATAGCAAGTGGTCACTGACACTTGACATCTGGAAAATGTCAGAGGCATCAGAAGAGAAATATTAGACAAGCGACGATCATTTTTAATTCTTAATTATTTATTAGTTAAGCTTTTCCGTAGCTTATGATAGTCGATGTTACCATCCCGAATGACGAGAACCTCGTGAAAGCTGAGAAAGAGACACAAATAAAATATCTCGACTTGGCACACGAGGTTGTCGACATGTGGAATGTGAACTTGGCTATCATTGTGCCGATTGTTGTGGCAATGGCCTTGACGAACATCTGGCGAGGCTTAGGTTGACTCAGAAGACAGTAGGTACTCCTCAATACGGCCGCATTGTGAGGAGGTTCCTGTCTCTGTAGCCCTGTCCACCGATAGCTTGGACCCTGCTCCCGACGGCGGAACACTATTTTTATATTTTGTATACACATATACCCACATTAGCCCTGGATCGAAACAACTGGAAGTCATGGGGAGAGGCCTTTGCCCAGCTGTGGGATAACGCAGGCTACTAACAGTATCAATATTTTGTTTTATGAAATACTACCGACCCGCCCCGGCTTCGCATGGGTGCAATATACAACAAATTAATAAAAAAAACCGCATCGAAATACGTTGCGTAGTTTTAAAGAGGTAAGCATACATAAGAACAGACACACGGCGGGAAGCGACTTTGTTTTATACTATGTAGTGATTTAAAAATGTGTATCAAAGTTAAATAAACGAAATGAAATGTCATGCAAATGAATACTTGCTTGCAGTACTAGCGCGAGCATTTAATTCCCGCTCTGGCGCGAGCACTTACTTCCCGCTCTGGCGCGAGCACTTACTTCCCGCTCTGGCGCGAGCACTCTCTGCCAGCACTCGCTGCCAGCACTCGCTGCCAGCACTCGCTGCCAGCACTCGCTGCCAGCACTCGCTGCCAGCACTCGCTGCCAGCACTCGCTGCCAGCACTCGCTGCCAGCACTCGCTGCCAGCACTCGCTGCCAGCACTCGCTGCCAGCACTCGCTGCCAGCACTCGCTGCCAGCACTCGCTGCCAGCACTCGCTGCCAGCACTCGCTGCCAGCACTCGCTGCCAGCACTCGCTGCCAGCACTCGCTGCCAGCATTGGTGCGCGTTTCGGAGATGAGCATGTACGAACATAGTGTCACAAAATATTTATGTATTAAAAAGCGACTAAAAAAGTATGATCGATTATTTTATGTAAATCAGCTTTGCTTTACATGAATAGGTACTATGTTAGGTACTGTTTTTAAGTCCTACAATGTTTTAGGTTATTCACCCTATCATTTATTCAATTCGATGTCTTGGAAAAAACCAATCGACATGCGGCATTGGAAATGTCAAACCCTGCCTTGTCAGAATAAAAAGTCAAAGTCATTAAATTCAATACAAAAATACTCCATTACTATGAACGAATTTCGCAACATTATTTATTGTTACTGGTAGTTATGTACCTTGCGCTTTCGTCATGTTCTTCATTTACTTAAAAGGTTATCTAAAGTCCTACTAATATTATAAGGGTAATATTTAAACGGGCGAAAATAAATTCAAATTAAAGGTGTCAAAAATAATGAAAGTGGGCGACAAACAGTAAGCGAATACAAATATTTAAAATGGCCACTTGAAAATACAAATTTGAGTTACAAAGTTGGTGTGATAATTCAAAGAATCAGAAAAAAAACTAAAATAAGCTTATTAACCACTAGATTGTATAGTATTACTAGCGACCCGCCCCGCCTTCGCACGGGTGCAACATATGTATATAAACCTTCCTCTTGAATCACTCTATCTATTACTGAAAACCGCATCAAAATCCGTTGCGTAGTTTTAAAGATCTAAGGATACATACGGAGAGACATGCAGCGGGAAGCGACTTGTTTTATACTATGTAGTAAAGTAAGAATTAGTAAGATATCAACCAGTGTTGTTTCCAAGTTTTTTAAGCCGAGCTTGCCTAGGTTATTCCGTGGAAGGGACCCATTACATACCAAGTTTCCTCTGTGCCTCAGAAAGCACGATAAGCCGTTGGTCCCGGCTACCATTAATTTGTAGATCTTTGACAGTAGTTACAGGTAGTCAGTGGCCGGAAAGTCTGACAACCAGTCTGGCCAAAGGGTATCGTATTACCCAGTACTAACTGGGTTGTAGAGGTCAGATAGGCAGTCGTTCCATTTAAAATAGCTGCATCTGGTTAGACTGGAAACCGACGACATCATATTTAAAAAAAGTCAGAGCATTAAATGTACTAGTTTCCCAAGGAAGCGAGTGAAACCGTAGAGAACAGCTAGCACGCCAAATAAATTATACGTTGTCTATGGATAGTCTAGATGTTCCGTTGAATTCGCAAACATGGCCGCTTGTAGCTGTCAAGATTCCCGCGCTCGACTTGTTTGACCAAGAAGGTTGTAGTGCAATTATTTTAAGTGGTGTCGAAATATACTTGATCTATTTTTGGCTTATATAACTGAAGGTCGCTCTCATTGTTTCTTTTAGGGTTTGTTAATAGAGTATAGTAGGTATAATGGGTCTAAAAGTATCCTTAACGAAGCCGAAAGGCACTTGTTCTCCCCGTCAATGCGATAATTTTTTTGTACTGCATCATATGGGAAACTTCGAGTTCGTTAGTAACACACTCTAAACATTGTACTAATGGACGCATTGAATAGTACGGGGATCGTGGAGGTATTTAAAGCAAAGTTATTGCCTTAAAAATTAGTATACACCGTGATTTTTTAGTCAGCCGCCCACTTCTTGTATGAGTACTAAACATTCATTAAACAATAGGAGCATTAAACAATATAATCTATGAGATTTGGATAATTAAAAAAAAAATATATTATTCATTATTATGACGCATGACGTAGTTGGAACACCCTGTTGCGAGCGATGATCTACTCGACTTCGTTTAGTCCACTCTCGGCCCCTCGACCCCTAAAAAAAGATTTGTTTATTTGTATCCTCTCCTGTGCGCTGCGCGCTGGGTAGGTATGTTTTTGTTTTTTAATTCTAATGCATTATATTTTTTTTTTGTGCATATTATCTTAAATAACGGTAACATAGAAATAATCGCGCCTAGAGGTATTTTATGTCGGATACGTTGAATGTACAACTATTGTTCGACGACTAAAAAGTCACGGTGTATAAAACGCTTGTGAAAAATTTTGAACTTTCACCTCCAATATCTCCGTAACTAGAAGGTACCGAGGTATGCCCAGAACAAAAAAGTTATCGCAGTGATGGAAAGAACAAGTGCCTTTCGGCTTCGTTAAGGTCTGCGTACACCCTGTATAGATTTCTGCCTACACCATGACGTAACAGCTACCTTAAGTTATTACCCGCATGCAATACACTCGTGTATACACCGTTCTGTTGTAATAGTTCAGTAAAGTTTTCTACATGTAGGAGTAAGGGCACACACGGTGAATTGTTGAGCAATTGCTCATAAGTTAGGTACCCAGAAGTTTCTATGGTAATTCTAGAAAAGAAAATTGTTGAGAGCATTATACAACATTAGTTTTAGTATATGCGAAACCTGAAACACGTGTCTAGTATTTTTATGTAAAGAATCTATGTACAAAATTTCAAAACTGTATCATGAAAAATCACAAAGTTATAAGCTTGTTCTGTTACCTGCTTGTCCGCGTAAAAACGTGGTCACCACGCACGCCTCCAGCGTCGTTTTGAGCTCATGGATAATAATAATTTGGCAGTAGGTACTTAAATTATTGCGATAGGTACTTAATGTCGCTCGTTGCCAACTTGTAACTTTTTTTAAATATTTTTGGGACAAAATATAACATGGTTTAAAAATTATTGGAATCGATTCAGTTACTTATTCTGAACAAACTATTTTCAGATTTCGCATATACTAAAAATAATGTTGTAAGCTAAGCATAATCAGCCTACAGTTTGCCTAGGTTAGTCCGTGGATGGGTGACCGCCCATTACATACCGAGTTTCTTCCGTGCCTCGGAAAGCACGTTAAGCCGTTGGTCCCGGCTGTCATTTGTAGATCTTTGACTGTCGTTACAGGTAGTCAGTGGCCCGAAAGTCTAACAACCAGTCTTACCAAGGGGTACCAGTACAAACGGGGTTGTGGAGGTCAGATAGGCAGTCGTTTCATGTAGAATACTGGTATTCAGCTGTATCCGGTTAGACTCGAAGCCGACCCCAACATAGTTGGGACAAGGCTAGGCAGATGATGATGATGAATCAGCCTACAAGGTTCCCACTGCTGGAACAAAGGGCTCCTCTCTATTAGAGGTGAACGTGAACCATAATTCACAACGCGGGAAATGCGGGTTGGTGGAGGTCTACATGTCTTCCAGAAGGATATCGAACATTAGTACTTGATATCGTTGGGGTATTAGTACTTGATACGTGTTTTTGAGTGGAGGCCGCGAATCGGCAAACGTAAGGTGGGACGCCCTCAGGCTAGATCTTCGCAGGGTGGTAACTGGATGAGTGTTACCGAAAATTGAGCTGAGTAGCGTGCGATTGGAGAAGCCTATGTCCAGCAGTGGGCTGTTGTAGGCTGATGATGACGATGAGCATCAGTAGTCGGTAGCGTTATTCTTCAAAGTTCACATCACATTATTCAGGGAGAAGAACTGGCGAAAAAGCTCCCCCAGCATCACAAGTGTGTGTCAGATTAGAAGAAAATGATTTTACAAAATAAGTAGTATGCATGGAATCAAAATACTGTTTTAAGCTTTCACGGTTTACAACTAAACTTATACTGTCACTTACGGGATATCTTATCTGTGTCATCTTTTTTTCTTTTCTTCTTTTATCTTTCTTCTTCTTTCTTATCTTTCTTCTTCTAACTGTGAGTGTGTTTTGCCGTGACTTAGTGTCGAGTTCCAGTAGTGCGCGTAGCAAAAGACATAGCAAGAGGGTAGATAGATTTGTCTGCTCTTAACAATTTATTTTCCATCCACCCGCATTCTCCAGTCAACCCGCGATCATGGCGCTTGCAACAGCGCCGAAATATCGGGGGCTCAAAATAATGAACAATCACGGAAGATATCCCGTAAGTAACAGTATAAGTTTGGAATCAAAATGTTTAATAGTCAGCTTTTCAAATAAGGCAAAGAACAGTACTTTTTATTTTTTTTAAATTTTGTATACATAGAATTTACATTTTTGAAATTTTCATTTATATCTACAACTTTATATATACATATATTTACAGACTAAAAAGAACTAAAGTAATGATAAAAATAAGACTAAAAGTAAGAAAATATAAACATCTAAACAAAGACGACAATAGGACACTTAGGCGTCAAAGTATTCCTCCGCATCGCTGTCATCTGGAAACGTGCCCAGAAGACTGGCAGCATTGCTACGCTGAATAGCAATGCTAATTCTTTGGCCAAAGAAAGAGCCAGCCCTCTGGTCACGCGAAGTGTCGACCAGTCGGCGAGAGATTTCCTTAAAAACAAGACGCGCACTCGGTCCCCATGACCCGAGCGTTTCGACCCCAAACGGCTCAAAACTGTAGTTACCAATAAGGTTACAGTATTTGCGCCGCTTGAGGATCTCAGCAGCCGCAGCAGCAGCGCCTGCACAGCCCGCCGTGCTTGCAAGGTGAGATGGCGCAAGGGTGTCGACACAGGTTGCGTCCCACACCAAAGGCCTACCCACCTTCCAAGGCACCAACGTCATGCCGTCTGGTCTCTTGCCATCGTCACGTACCAAGCCGTTTGGTTCTAAAACCGCTGGTACGCCGGCGCTGGCAAGGGCTCGACGAATAATGTCGTTAATGCTGGCGTGCCGTGCAATGCGACCTGCGCTCCTGTAGCAGGACAGGCCATGGTGTCCGAGGCTCGACAGCCTCGGACACCATGGCCACAGCTTCACCGCAGTGACATCGATGCGGGGCAACACAAGGTGCGCCTAAGCGAAGACTCGTAGCGACCCGGAACGATGCATCATCCATCATAGTGCCAATGGTGGATGACGGAAGTGCCTGAAGCCACAACCCCGACTCCCATTCCCCCACGGCCAGCAGACGGGCACGCTCCACAGTATTGAATGACGTGTTTAAAAGGGTATTCCGTACAATACTGCAGAGCGGCACGTCCCACTGTCTCTGGGAGGACAGGCCGTCGGGCAAATCCGTATTGGGACAAGCCATTTTCCAAGCGTTCAACGCATCGGTCAAATACGGCACCTCAAAATCAACCAGGGAGGAAGACAGAATATCCCTGGTTAATTTTTTACAGTACTTTTGAATGTCATCTTCAACACTTCATAGTGTAACGGGGTGAAGAAATGGCCAAACAAACTCCCCAGCAACACATCTGTAGAGCATTTGATCACATGGAACATCCCATGTTTATCATCATCATTTCAGCCGAAAGCAGTAGACCTGCTGTATGGATCAGAATGTTGGGCCACAAAAGGGATGAATGAAAGGCATTTACATGTGGCGGAGATGAGAATGCTAAGGGGAATGTGTGGTGTTACGCGAATGGATAAAATAAGAAATGAGTATATAAGAGGAAGTCTGAAAGTGGCGCCAGTGACTGAAAAGTTGTGTAGTAATCGGTTGTCGTGGTATGGGCATGTGATGCGGGAGAATGAGGAAAATGTTGTGAGGAAAGTTTTGAGTATGAATGTGGATGGGTATATGAGTAGAGGAAGACCAAAGAAACGATGGATGGACTGTATAAAGAATGATATGGCAAGAAAGGAGGTGTCTGATGAGATGACGAGTAATAGAGAAGTATGGAAGAAGAAGACATGCTGCGCCGACCCCAAATGAATTGGGATAAGTGCAAGAGAATGATGAGACGTCCACAGCTGGACATAGGCCTCCCCCAAGAGTCGCCACATTGACCCGTCCCGTGCAACTCGCATCCAGCGGATCCCTATCTGTAACCGATCCCATGTTCAATGATATTATAAAAAGAGGTAGATATCACACTAGCGCTCGCAAAATGTTGCAGACAAATTCAGACAATTGTCGTGATTTAAGTCCTTCTAGCGCAATAGCTACCTCTTTCTGTATCATACGGTCCGTATTATCTATCGCAGTCGTAACTACGCAACGATATTTGAACGCTGCTCAGTATGAACGTATGAGCGTATTTTCTTTATAATAGCATTGCCCATGTTACATATAGGGTGACTGGTAATTAGTGACCGATACTTAAACATGTGATTGTACTCATGGTAACAAACAACTTTCCCAAAGAAACATTTTTTTTAACGGCGTCACGCAGCTAACAGCTGATAGGTCACAGACGCGAGCGCACGAAATTCATACGGCTGTTGTGTTAACGTTATAAAAGTGAATGACAAAAAAAAAATGTTTCTTTGGATTGAATGTGTTATACCAGTCACCATAAAAAGGGTGTAAATAGACCCTTAACGAAACTTAAAGGCACTTGTTCTTCCCGTCTTTGCGATATTTTTTTTGTTCTAGACTATGGTCTAGAACAAAAAAATTACACAACATGCATTACATTACATGCCTGGGAACCTTCTAGTTTCGGAGATATTGGGTGTCAAAGTTCAAACTTTTCCTCAAGTTTTTTTTTAATACATGTTTTGAATGTAAGATTTTTACTTTACACACCTCCACGACCGCCGTACTATTCAATCCATCCAATCAGCACAATGCTTTGAGTGCGTTCCATCAGTCCTACCGTAAAATATAATTTTTCACCCCAAAAAAAAAGTCGATTCCTAGCAATAATTTTTGGGTAAAGTTACCTACTTTATAGTCTGATGTACAGAATGCTTGGTTGACGGCTTCGTGAAGGGTCTGTTTACACCCTGTATACATTGTACGTCGGTTAGTCTTCAACTTGTATTTCACTGGATACAAATTGGATAGTAAACTTATTAGTATGTACGTACTTCCATACATCGCATGGCGTTAATTAGTTAGTTACACTAGCATCTACTGCCTACTGAAGTGTGGTCGCAGAGCTAGCGAAGCGGGGATTTGAACGGATTTGCCAGGCAAAGCTATACTCACGTTTGGAAATAGATCTAAAATAATAACATAAGATGTATAAATATACAACGACGACAATAGAACACTTATGCGTCAAATTTTCCTCCGCATCCGGGATCGTGCCCAGAAGACTGGCAGCATTGCCACGTTGAATGGCAGTGCTATTTCTTTGGCCAAAGAAAGAGCCAGTCCTCTGGTCACGTGAAGTGTCGCTCAGTGAGCGATAGTTAAAACATAAACGTAATTAAATAATGATAGATCAGATAAATAATAATAAATATTTTTATATATTATTTTGTACGGGAATATTTAAAAATGTAAAACCCACACACCACATGGTATTGAAATGAATAAAGGGGTTAATATTTTTTATTAATAGAGAGTTTTATTAACGTATGAAACTTATCGATGCTTCCCGAGAATTTGTGAGATTACATTGCTGTATTGAGCTGTATTAGTGAGATTGAGGTACCTATGTGAGAGTTATCCAATTTTGGTGCCACTGATTTTCAATTTAGGTGGGCACTTTCCATTTGGGTGGGCGATTTTTAATCGACGGCGCTGTTGGCGCAGTGTCTGAGAGATTGACTGCTGCGATGCGTGTCGCAGATTGGATGGCCGATGGGGCCGAAAAGTTCTGGAGTGGCGACCGCGAACCGGAAGACGCTGCGTTGGAAGGCCTCCCACTAGGTGGACCGATGACCTGGTGAAGGTTGCAGGGATCCGCTGGATGCGAGTCGCACGGGACCGGTCAATGTGGCGACACTTGGGGGAGGCATATGTCCAGCAGTGGACATCTTTCGGCTGAAATGATGATGATGATGATGATGCGTGTCGCGGGTTCGATTGTTGAATTGATATTGATCCAATTAAGTTTTTATAAAATCTTTGGAAAATGGCAGAAACAAAACACTAGCCCTTCGCAAAACGCTCTTATTAAAACCCCACCCTAACTACGTCACACCCATAACACAGGTTTAATTCCTACAATAATACAGTGTTCATGTTATTTATAGACTGAACAGCTCCCAATATAGTCTGGCCTGCACTTGCATGAGTTTTATGAGCTTTCAGAGGTCAAGAGTAAACTAACAACGGTTTTAAAAGGTAGTGTTTGATGTCATATTAGTTTGCCGCATTTTGTACGAATTCTGGGCTAACGCCCGAAATTGAAATTTGAACACATGACTCTGACATTTTATATGCTACACTGGGCGCACGTGGTGTTGCAAAAGGCTTTGATTCTACAGTCGGCTGTCTGCCTGACACTGACTCTCCTTGGGAATGCTCCTGTTGTTGGTGATTTACCCGTCAACATTCTGGAACCCAAGTGGAGGAGCCCGTGGCTAAATAATAACAGCCGCTCGGATCGATCTTTAGGTTAAGCCGTGCTTGGATTGGTGACCACCCATTACATACCGAGTTTCCTCCGTGCCTCGGAAATCACGTTAAGCCGTTGGTCGAAGCTGTCATTTATAGATCTTTGACAGTCGTTAGGTAGTCAGTGGCCCAAAAAGTCTGACAACCAGTCTCACCAAGGGGTATCGTATTACGCAGTACTAACTGGGTTGTGGAGGTCAGATAGGCAGTCCCTCCATGTAAAATACTGGTATTCAGCTGCATCCGGATAGACTGGAAGCCGACCCCAACATAGTTGGGACAAGGGTAGGCAGATGATGATTCAGGAACGCAAGTGCTTTATCGTATGCACTGGGTCTGAAGCTCCCTTAGTCTTACGACACCCACGGGACGAGATGGTGTGGCCATATTCTTAGTCCGGGACCTCACGGAACGGAATCGCATGTGACTAAAAGAATAATGAATATAAATGTTGATGGACCGAGAGGGAGGGGAAGACCAAAGAAAAGATGGATGGATTGTGTGAGGAATGATATGAAGGAAAAATGAGTAAATGATAGCGTGATGATTGACAGGGGAGAATATGTGACTCAGGTTGACTGGACAAATCTTCAAAATAGCTTGCATTTAAGGGCATTACATTGCTCGATGACCTTGATGATTTGACCCCTGTACATGTTTTTGTTTATTTGGCGCCCCTACCGGCAAACGACCATTACTACAATAAAGATTAAGCAAGAACACAGATGTGTCGCACTGTTGTCATCGTTTTTGCCTAATTTATTCGTTCTCTGAGAGACTTGAATACATTTTGTTCCAATTTATATTTATTTTGAGATAAATTATACAGTTTGTCTAATGAGCTAGCATTTCATCAGTTATTTTACTGAGCACGGGTATCCCTACTTGATACATTCTGAAAGTCTGATGATGACTAGGTAAGTGCTTATCGGTTCTCAGTAACAGAAATAGTTACAATGATATAGCTTTCAACTTTAATGTAATTGACCACGGGTGCTTCTACATTTCACATTCTGAAGGTCTGATGATGACCTTTATGATTGAGATTTACACCTTATAGTTTTACTAGATCAAATTTTGATAGCGAAACTTCACATGCATGATGGGTATCGCCAGATAATTTAACTTGACTGTGTATTACATCGTGTAGAAATAAAGTTGGATGTTTGATGATGAGCGTAATAAATAAAATATAGCTTTGTTTTAATGTTGCCACGCTCTGATAAGAACAAAATGTTTCCATTCACAAAAAAGTCATTAAAATTCAAATATCTTGAACAGGTCGGTTGGTCGTTTATTGGAATTGGTGTTGGTGTTAATGGTGCATGTAGACTTTCTTGAAGTAAGCACCGCACACATTCTTATCTCCGCTGCGTGGAATCGTTTTTCATCCATGATTTTCACAGCCCAGAATTCTGATCCATACAGTACGACAGGTGTAATCACGGACTTGTATACTTTCCCCTTTAATTGAGAGGCATCCGTGAGTCGTAAGTTGCTGTTCCAGTGACCTGTCGCCATTTCATCCATCTGAGTTGATCAGGTGCGTTACGTCCCGGTCTACTTTGTTATCCCCTTGGACAAGCGATCCGAGATACTGGAAGTCGAAGCAGATCGGTATGGGCGTTTCGGCAAGAGTTAAAGGCACTAGACTGGAGAGACCGACGAAATCGCAAAACAAGTATTCCGTTTCGGTTCTACTCAATTGCAGACCAACATTCTCTACTACAGTCTTTGCCATCACACCTCCAATCTGCTCTGGACCTCTTGGCCGCTCTTAGCAACCAGCAAAATGTCATCGGCGAACAGCACCAGGGTGCCTCTTCCTGGATGTCCGACGCGAGAGCGTTCATTATCACGAGGAAGAAGTAAGGGAGGAAGAGCTAAGGGATGAGAGCCTCCTCGTAGCGGCGATTGGCGGCGGCGATCTCTCGCGCCCGGCCTTGGTTCAAGCCCTGGTCCGGAGCGAGTGAGAATGGGAAGCCGTCACCTCCTTCTGCGAAGCAGTCATGCTAGAGAAGGAGGTGGCGGAACGTGAGAGGGAAGCCTTACGTCCTAGCCGCCGCGGGAAACGCCCCGGGCGCCGGGGGTCATGTGGTCGCTCCCGGCCACCGTAGGCGAGGGCCTGTGGACGGTGAGTAATGGGCTAGATCGCCGTCCGGCCGTCTTTTGACGACAAGCTGTGTCGACGGTGCGTTCGTATTCCACACGCGCCTCAAAGAGATGTCAGCAACAATGAAGGGGTCCGCAAGGGCCGATGCCTACCGGGGCTGCGGGACTGTTCGAAAGAGATGCCGCGGCCCTGGACCACAAAGGGCAAAAAAGGAACATGGATAGGTTTTAGTCAGTAGAAGTCTGACATTCCCTTCCGCTCCGTCCAGAGCGGGGGAAGGGTCATTTGAAGATTTCCGAACCGAAAAAAAAAAAGGGTTGAGAGCCGACCCTTGGTGCAAGCCGAAAGCCACATTGAAGCTGCCGGGTATTGCCGGCTATAGACCGGACTTAAATTGGATACTGCATCGACTGTACATCGCACGGATCAACTGCACATACTTCCCTCACGGTACCTCACGGGGTACCCAGTCGTATGCCTTTTCGAGGTCTACAAAAACCATGTGCAAATTTTTATGTGCACGTCTGTATTTTTCGCACAGCTGGCGGATAGCGAAAATGGGTAGTCGCCTATCCACAGACCAACCTAGGTAAGCACGGCTTAACGTAAAGATCGATCCGAGTGGCTGTTATTATTTAGCCACGAGCTCCTTTCATACTATGTGACATTAGCTCTATTCCTCTACTCTATAATTGTTGCACTCCACCACATCACCTTTGTTTTTAAAAATGGGCACCAGCTAACTGTTACACCATTCGTCAGGAATCGTTTCTTCCGGCAACAGTTTACTGAAGAATAAAGCTAACCACGCCCATCCGTCCATCAGAAATAACTTCCATACTTCTACTGGTATTCCGTCCGGTCCTAATGCCTTACCATTCTTAATTCCATTTCCTGCAATCCTCACTTCATCCAAACTAACCTTTCTCACTAGTCCCTCATTCGCTGGTTTATTTTCAAGCACACCACTCCAGTCATTCTCCTCATTCATCACTCTTTCAAAGTAACCCTTCCACCTATCCTTAATTTTCTCACAATCCGAAATACCCATTCCAGTTTCGTCTTTTACGCATTTAACCTGATATACATCCTTCGCCTTTCTCTCTCTAGCTCTAGCAAGCCGGTAAAGGTGTTTTTGGTCTGCTGGACTATCCAGTGTATCATAGAGCTGTCTTCGTTGTAGGTCGAATGTTCCCTTAGTCGCCTTTTATTAATGGGGTGGTCGTATTCTTTAATTCCAGGACCACACGGAATTGCCTGTAATATACAGGATGGAATTTGACAACCTCACCGGGAGGGAAAGTACTCTAAATACCGGAGATAGCAAATTTTACTCATAGGGAAACATTACTTAATTTTTCAAAAGATACAAATCTGTTTTAAAGATTTTCGAAAATTCGCTTGCCACACTCGGGAGTCGAACCGACTAAAATTCGAAAAAATAACATCCTGTACTTGTATGAGATGAATCGATCATTTATGGATGCCAAAAATGCCAGAAATCGGTCCAGCCTTTTCGGAGACTAGCCGGCACAAACAGAAAGACAGACAGATAGACCGACAGAAAGACAAAAATTAAAAAAAATGTGTTTTTGTTATAAGTGCCGGATATATTTTCATATGCATTCAGTAAAAAGCTATTATTTTGATATTACAAACAGACATTTCAATTTGATTTATTTGTATAGAAGTGTTGATTTAGGCATAGCTGTCACTTGTCAGGCTTACTTACTCTATGATAGATTCAAACAACAAAACGAAATTAAAAACTACTTTAAATATATTTTATAAACGTATTTTCTATTCTTATTTTACGAAATATTAATAACTGTACCATTTACAATATTATTTCATTCAGAAATCATTAAAAACGTGCAGTTTTGAATTTTATTTGGAAAAAATAACATGCGTACGTCCACCCGTCACAAGAGCCGTCAAGGCACTGACGTATCGCGGTCCCGAGCATGCGTCACAGGGCTTGCTCCGCACATTTCGCGAAAATCGGTTTTTATTTATTATTTAAAAATATTAAAAGAAATTACAAAAATAAAACAATACAGATTGTTAAGTATATCATTACGTATTTGTTGTTACAAAATTCATGCCGATCTATTCAGCCGTTACAGAGATAATTTACAATTAAGGTTGAAAAAGGACCTATTTTCTACGATTAACCAAAAAAAATTGAGAAGGTTTATTAAAATTTTAAACAATACAATTTATTTGTGATGAACTTAACTATAACATATATTTTTTACACGGAAAACGTACGAAGGGATTCATCAATAAATTTCTTTGAACATACGCTGTTTTTGGGATTTGAGCCATGTAATGCCCTTAACTAGGTTAATAGGTCACTTTATGTGACGGCTAAACACCCTTATTTCAGAATTTGTGACGCTACAGAATCTTAGATAATCGATCGAAAACGTGTCCAGCCATCTTGAAAAACCACTTTTCGCTGGTCTCTCAATCTCGGTAACGGAAGTGATTTTGACGACTTTTTGCATATCAACGGGCGTCACATAAACTTGTGACGGGCACCGAGCTAAAAGTTTTGTGATAAGTACAGTGGTTTAGTAGAAAAATGCAAAAATCTGTGTCCAGCCATCTTGAATTTACGAATGGAAGAAAAAAACGTGGTGCGCCGTCCCCAAGGAACAGGGGACAAGGGCAGGAAGATGATGATCTCATTCCCTCTCATATAGAGGAACCTTGTGTCCCAGTCCCACTCTGGTGCAGTGGTGGTCTAGCAGTAACAGCCCAACAGTGCATTACTTTGTGTAAATTGTCTTGCATCACCACTGTTCCTAAAATGGTGATGGAAAACATCGAAAAGAAACCGGCATAGCATCTGCCTACCCACTGGGCTAGTGTGGTTGATTACAGCCCACTCCCTCTCATGTTTGGCAATTGGGTGCATTTCTTGAAATTAGTGATACTAGAGGACAATGCATGGTTAGCTAAGTGACGTCAAACAACAACAAAACACACACAACACACACAAACAAACAAAAACACAAACAACAACAAACACAAACAAAAACACAAACAACAACAAACACAAACAAACAAACACGTCGTCGTCGTCGTCGTGTCGTGAAACATGACTCCTAAAGACGGCGGCGGTATTTTTTATGCATTCCCATGATAGGGGGACCAAATAAAAAGGTTTTCTGAGAATATTACGAGAATTAAATTTTGAAACACTCTTACAGCGTGTTTTTTTAGTTTTTTTAACTGTATATTTTATTTTTCTATACTTCTCTATTACTTGCCATATGAGCAGTTACCTCCTAATGAAAATTAGGAATAAACACCATAAGCATAGCATACTTAGCCTATAATGTCCCCACAGCTTTTTTTTTTTTTTTTTTAGGATGGGAAATCATCAAATGACCCCGGGGCCACTCTGGGCGGACTGGAAGGGAGTGTCAGACTTGTACTGACTAAAACCCATCCATGTTCCTTCTTTGCCCTTTGTGTTCCAGGGCCGCGGTATCTCTTTGGAACAGTCCCGCCCATGCGGACCACTACGTGGTTGCTGACATCTCTTTGAGGCGCGCGTGGAACACGAACGCGCCGTCGACACGGCCTGTCGTCATAAGACGGCCGGATGGCGAGCTAGCCCATAACTCGCCGTCCACAGGCCCGCGCCTACGGTGGCCGGGGGCCACCACGTGACCCCCGACGCCCAGGGCGTCTCCCGCGGCGTCTGGGATGTGAGGGTCTTTCCCTATCACGTCCCGCCACCTCCTTTACTAGCATGACTGCTTCGCAGAAGGAGGTGACGGCTTCCCATTCCCTTTCGCTCCGGACCATGGCTTGAACCAGGGCCGGGCGCGAGAGATCGCCGCCGCCAATCGCCTCTACGAGGACACGGCGCTGCTCCGCCCAAGCGGGGTAGACCTCCACAGTGTATGTTCCCACAGCTGGTTGGTAGATATCACATGTCTACGAATTTTTCGTTTTGGACATACCGATTTTACCCTCACGATGTTTTCCTTCACTGTTTTGAGAGCCAGTAGTGATGAAATAAACTACACAAACTAATACTTCTCTGTTTTCTTGGAGAATATTTCTATAATAAAATCAAAAAAACATTTACAATTTACCCACTGCGGACACCAGTCTTTAAACTAACTGTCAGTAAATGGTTGAAAACTCTAGACTATCAGGCAACTGAAAGTCTATCGTGTCGCTAAACATCTATCTGCTAAACAAACACACACTATCATCCACATAAGTCACACATGTATGCCCCTCTAGAGTAACAATAGTTTTCTTATTTTTTATTGTTGTCAACGTCTTGCGCCTAGTATTTAAGTTAAATCATCACGCATTAGTTCTTAAGTTATTAATCTAAATTAGATTTATACCTGCAAGTCTTGTGTGTCCTGTAACACAGGTATTGTATGCCTATTTCGGGCACCAGTCTCTCACAAATGTTTACCATGGGGAATGTGTGGTGTTACGCGAATGGATAAAATAAGAAATGAGTATATAAGAGGAAGTCTGAAAGTGGCGCCGGTGACTGAAAAGTTGTGTGGTAATCGGTTGTCGTGGTATGGGCATGTGATGCGGAGGAATGAGGAAAATGTTGTGAGGAAAGTTTTGAGTATGAATGTGGATGGGTATATGAGTAGAGGAAGACCAAAGAAACGATGGATGGACTGTATAAAGAATGATATGGCAAGAAAGGAGGTGTCGGATGAGATGACGAGTAATAGAGAAGTATGGAAGAAGAAGACATGCTGCGCCGACCCCAAATGAATTGGGATAAGGGCAAGAGAGTGATGATGATGATGTGTAATAGATTTAATAATTCCTGTTCACTGTAACGTTTGTGATGAAAAATAAACATATTATTTATTAATACGCCTGTTTGGGTTCGAACTAGGGCCTGTGAGGCTAGACGTTTGATGCTAGACGTTTCCACGGCTCGCATAACGCGTCCTGCGATGTGCGTCTACAGGACGCTAATTGTCCCGCTTTTTGCTAAACCTGGTGACCTATCATGACGTCGTTGTTTTAAGCTTTCACGGTTTACGACTAAACTTGTACTGTCACTTACGGGATATCTTCCGTGATTGTTCATTGTTTTGAGCTCCCATGGCACTCTCATGGCGCTTGCAACAGCGCCGAAATATCGGGAGCTCAAAACAATGAACAATCACGGAAGATATCCCGTAAGTGACAGTACAAGTTTTATCATGACGTCTTAAAGCAGGAGTAATTCCAGTGTAGGAAAGAGATGGCGCTAGACGACCTGTACAAATAGCTCTGTCTCTTTCCCAAACTGGAATTACCGTCAAACTAACTCCCAGGCCTAGGTTGAAAATAAACCCCATTCAAATACAGTACGGGCGGCGCGTTGCGTATGTGCAAGGGCGTCGCGCTCGCGGAGTCAGTGACAGCGTTAAATTTGCTAAAATTTGACCAATCACATACATATAAAATACAGTACAGTACAGACATACACAGACAGAGACAGACAGACACAGGGGGCTTAGACAAAGTAACAATTTAAAAACGATAACGAAGTTAGAAAAGACTAAAATGTATGGGATTGACATAAGCCGCGTTAAGTCACGTGGTCAATCGACATCGTTATCGCAAGTTGGTAGACAATGTTATAAATTCGTAAAGAAACCATAAAATAACGAATTGCTATCGTGTTTATCCTATACAAATGCGTAGACAAGCAGCGCTTTCAGTGTTCGCCTTCGCATCTATTGTGATCGCCAAAAAACGATCGTGATCGCCAAAAAAGATAACGAAATAAATGCTAAAACGTTGTAGTTATTGAAACAATATGGCCGGATTTCATTAAACAGCTGATTTTTGACACTGAGTGGGTAAATACTCTTAGGTATTTATTCTGTGCTAGAGACATAAATAATGAATTCTTTGCATTTATTGTGGGCTGCACACAATGAGAACACCTGGGAGAGGCGCCAAAATGTTAATGCAAAATTTGGTGGAGCTACACATGACTCCCACATATGGTCTGCGAGTACAGACATATACAGTATTCTGAAGGTGTTTGCAGAGAGGCTGGATGGGTCTACAATGGGGAGATTTACCAAGCTACATGTTGGCAACAAAGCTTGTTAAACCTTCCTTTGATTGTGATTTCCTTTTTTTCTTCTTAGTGTTTCTACCCCCGTAGCATGACCATATTAGTAACATGCAGCCCCCGTGGCATGACCACCGTAGACAAGGATTTCTTTGACGGAAGAATCGACAAAATGACAGATTGTGTCGACACAATGACAGATTTCTTTGCACTATCTGTCATTTTGTCGATTCTACCGTCAAAGAAATCCTTGTCTACGGTGGTCATGCCACTGGGGCTGCATGTTACTAATATAGTTTTTAAGTAAGATGTAATACTAACACCCTATATGGGCCTTGATGCCTGACAATTTTTTTTTTTTTTTTATAAAAGACAAGTACTCCTTAAAAACCATGAAGCATGAAGGGTGTCGTATCATCGTAGTAGGGGAGCCTCCTTTCTTTTTTAATTTGTTATTTGTTGTTATAGATAGCGGCAACTACAGAAATACACATTCTGTGAAAATTTCAACTGTGTACCTATTACGGATCATGAGATACAACCCGCTGCTAGACAGACAGACGGACGGACAGACAGCGGAAGCTTAGTATTAGGGTCCCGTTGTTTACTCTTCGAGTATGGAACTCTAAAAATGATTAGGAACAATTAGTTTTTCTCTCTATTCTGTATAATTGAAGGCAGGTCCCTCTTTTTTTTTTGTTAAGTCTTGCATATTTCAAGGCAGCAGTAGCTAAGGGTCAATTTTAGTAAGAGGTAAGCCGGAGTACATATCTTGAATGTGATTATATTATTTATCTATAGAATACTGACTGTGCCATTTTTCAAAGGGAATCCGGTAGGAATCGAGTTGTGTGGAATCTTCGCCACTGTAAGGCAGTACCTTTCTGCTTTTCTTTCTTAATGTAATGTCCTGAAGTATTTTGTGTGTACATAAATGAAAAAGAAACTCTGGTTTCCAGAGTCGGCACCTATTTCAAACTCAAGACGACTAAGAAGCAAAGTTTTTTTTTTAATGGCCTTTTATGTCCCACTGCTGGTCAAAAGCCTCCCCATATTCTACCAGGTACTCTTCTCCTGCACCACCTTGAACCAGCCTTCGTGATGCGCGTCTAACTCATCTCGCCACCGTTTTCACCGTGGGTCACGTGGGCCGCATGGATAACGTTGAGCAAAGGTCTCAACACGATGGATGCCTGATGATGGACGGCGCCGCCGAGGCCGGCCCAAAGTAAATAAAAGGTTAAAAATCTTTCCTGGGAAACTAATAAAAGACACATAACATCACGCCTGTAATCCCTGAAGTTTAGGCAGAGCTGTACCTAATAGTACACCCACATTTCGCCAGTTATGTTTAAGTCCCTTGTAATAGGGGTCGAGCCTATTGCCATCAAACGGGCACAAATCCAGACTCCGTGGCTGCTGCTGAGAAATTTCTGATGTAAAAATCCAATAACACTTTGCCCGACCCGGGAATCGAACCCATGACCAGTCAAGCAGTCACGCTTGCGACCACTAGACCAACGAGCCAGTCAAGAGGCACACATCACAATCAAAAACACATAACACTTCCCTACTACGCAGTAGGTTTATAACAAAGAGGTACGATAACATAAGAATTATATTTCCTCCTTAGCCCCCCCCTCCCCCCTTTTGACCCCGAAACGTAACGTCGGATATAATATACAGCGGTGGGGGCGACCCCTAATTTTATACGGTATACAGGCTGTTACAAAAAGGAGTAATTATACTTAGTTCGTTTTTTCAGACATTGTTTTTTTTTCAGATGGAACTTTTGTGCTTAACACAATGATTACACAACATTGGTTTTAGTATATGCGAAACCTGAAACACGTGTCTAGTATTTTTATGTAAAGAATCTATGTAGAAAATTTCAAAACTATATCATGAAAAATCGCAAAGTTTTAAGCTTGTTCTGTTACCTGGTTGTCCGCACAAAAACGTGATCACCACGCGGCGCGCCCGCGTGCGCGCCTCCAGCGTCGTCATGAGCTCATTGATAATAATAATTTGGCAGTAGGTACCTAAATGATTGCGATAGGTACTTTGTGTCGTTCGGTATCCAACTTTTAACTTTTTTAAATATTTTTGGGGAAAAATATAACATGGTTTAAAAATTATTGGAATCGATTCAGTTACTTATTCTGAACAAACTATATTCAGGTATCGCATATACTAAAAAAAATGTTATAAAACACTATGACTTCATATGACTGCCTCGTTGGTCTAATGGTCGCAAGCGCGACCGCTGAGCATGAGGTCCTGGGTTCGATTCCCCAGGTCGGGCAGTGTTATTGGGTTTTTCCATTAAATTGCGAATTTCTCAATAGTAGTCACGGAGTCTGGATTTTGTGCCTGGTTGATGGCAATAGGCTCGCCCTCTATTACATGGGACTTAAACATAACTGCGAAATTACCTAACCCTTCGAGAATTGCAGGCGTTATGTCATGTTGATGTACAGACGCTGGACACATCAAGCTACTACAATCTGTCACTGACAGATCAACAAAAGAAATCTGTCATTATGTCGATGCTTCCGTCGACAAAATCCGTTTCTACGGTAGTCATGCTACGTGTGCTGGTAGAGATAACCAAAGAATAGCCTAGTCTAGTTCTTTGCGAATGTATTATTTAAGTTATACTATACATTCACACATATACATAATAGTTACTATTAACCCTCTATTGGCTTTTAAAATCAATCAACCAACCAACATCGAAAGAAATAAAAAATTGTTACAAAAATAAATCTTTCAACCAGCCTGTATGCCAAGAAACTAATTCAACCTTGCTTTCCACCTTGGTGCTTAGTACCGCGGCAAGCTTCGTGCCACTAAGACGCAAGACCCAACTGTAACTATATCTAACTCAGTCCCAACCTAGACACCATATAGTCTAAACGTGAATTAAAAAGTTAAACTAACTAAAAAGACCAAAATCTAAACAGAAAAAGTTTGAAAAAAAAAAAAGAAAAACGTTTGTCTAAAAATGGAATTCTAAAATTGAATGTTTTAAATCGTTGTTGTTTAAATGCGAACGCACGCTTTTGCACTTTCTTTTTAATTTGTTTTTTTTAGCGTATTTCTGATCCTGTTTCCTGAATTGTATTTGTTTTTTGAAATTATACCTACTTGCTTATAATATTGTGTGTTTAATTGACAGATAATTAGTGTTTTTGCTAGCAGAAATGCTTAGTAAAAATTCACGACGCAGGATTTAATATCTACTTTGCATAATATTAAATATTATGTCTATTTTGATTTTGGAATATTTCTAATGTGTACAAGCTTTTTCTACCTTTACAAAAACTAAGGTAAAAGGTTTTTTATGCTAGTCACCGCAGCTTTTTGCACGATAATTAACACATATATATTTTTTTACCAATGTAAATAACTAAAGACACAATCAGTTCTTGATTAATCAACTATGTTATACGTTAATATAAAATGTAATAATATGTTAACTTCCTTAGACCATATTATATTTTTTTTTTACATTACAGTCCTGAGACGGTTTTTTTACCGTTAGTTTTTAAATGAAATTCACATTTTTTTAAGTTTTTTGCAATTTGCAGGTCAGTGTCAGGTTGTGTTAATTAAAATATGATTCGCCACCGTTACAAATATGGCTTTACAGAGTCATAACCATTAGCATCATCAATACAACCAATACAAAATTCAATATTTTTTCATGTAATAGTCATTCAATGGGAATCAATAAACTTAGAGGATTGTATTTGATGTTTACAATGATTAGAATTCTGTAAATACATACGTGTTATGGTCGCGAATCATATTTTATTCAACATACAACCTGACACTGACCTGCAAGTTGCAAAAAACTAGAAAAATATGAATTTCATATTTGCGTTTTTTGCAAAATGGAAAAAAACGTAAGAAAATTTGAATTTCGCGGGCTATCCTAGGACATCCACCTTAATAACTAGCGCTAAATACACTGTAAAAGATCAGTAGCATCAATCCGATCTCGATTTTACTCTATGGTCGATTTTACTTGGTTTAATAATGTTATCAGTTGATCAATCAAAGACAAAGTTAAAATATAATTGTAGTTTAATAATAAGCCGGCAATAATTAACTTCTATAAACTTCTTATTTACTCTGATGGCTACACACAATATGTCTGATTTATTATGTCATTATTTTATGCAAAAAAGTACAGTGAGTTTGTTTTAAATAAACACTCAAGTATTATTCTTTTTAGAATAGTGGCCGTAGGGTTATCTATACAATGTGTCCGGGAGAGGCCTAGCAAAATTTTAGGTACATATATAACGGCGGTTTTGATACACAAAGTTGATTTACAAATAATTTTTTGACAAAAAATTTGTATGTTTGTTCACAAAAAAAATTTTGACTTGCCAATTTTTTTTTGATATTTTTAGGAGTTTAATTTTTTTTCTATAGTTACAAAAATGTGAACCCATTATTTCGCAATGTTAACGATAAACAATATTGTTGCCTTCCGAATAAGCCTATTTTTATTTCAGTAAAGTCAAAACTTTGACAGATATGATTTTTTTTGTACACACTTAGAGTTTTTCACAACAAGAAAAAAAACAAAATGGCTGCCAAATAGCGGGAAAGTGGTTTGGACCCAAGTATGTAGTGTATTTGTGTATTAAAATAGTTGTTACATAAGTAAATAGAATATCGCTAGTCCATGATCGGACACACTGTATAGGTATAAATTGGCGTCCAGACGAATGGACGAATAGAAAAACCGCAGCTGTAAAAAAAAGGACATCTGAGAAAGCCTTATTAGACGAACCTCTTTTGTTTAGTGATGCTTCTACTAGTTCTTTAATCTTACGGCGTCAGAACACGTTCCCGACGGCGCTTTTTCGTAACACAAACTGTCAAATTACTCCGCGCGGCTGGACCAATTTTGACGGGACGTTTTCTGGCAGACAGCTGGTAGGAAGGAGTAACTAAGGCTACTTTTATTTAAAAAAAGGATTAGTGTTCCGTGCAAAAAAATTAAAACTCTTGAAATTGGTAACAAAATCCGATTAAAAAAGGGAAGACATATTTTTTTATAATAATTTCACGCCTACGAAGGTCGCGGGCTACAGCTACTTTTAAATAAAACGCAAATGCGTATTAATTTAAAAAAATTACATACTTGCTGAAAATTGGCTACTTAAACAGATACATTTTTGCTTTGTCCAATTTCTAGCCTGAAATGGCTGGCTGACGTGTGTGTGGTCATTAATTTTATTTTTTTCTTAACAAATACCTAAACCATTGAGGCTTGATCAATATTATTTATGATAAAAGAACAGAAAAATCTTCATGGGACCTTATTGTATCTTCTGGCCAAAACTAAATCATGAGGTATACAATACATAATTTTATTTTAAAAATATATTTTTTAATGCTCGCTTCATTTGTTTGCAAAAAAGTCTCCAAAATCTCTGGTAGAAGGATAAATAGACGAGACTTCTTGTGTGAATCAGCATTCACATATTTTTGTCTGAAATATATGTTGATCAAGCCTTCTAACAATTGTAATAGCTATACCATCTAAGTTTTATACATAATTTCAGCATTATATTTCAGTTTGAATTGTAAAATATTTAAATCTTTTATGGAAACCATTTTCTCGGAACGCTTGTACCACAAGCCATTGAATACCTACGGTTAGCTCGCAAAGCACGTTAAGCCATTGGTCCCGGCTGTCAATTGAAGATCTTTGACAGTCGTTACAAGGGATCCATATCGAAGCGGATGTCATATATCTTCGAATATTTGGTTCTAAAAAAAGGTTCCACCAACCCGTATTGGGCCCATTCCCGTAATTTTATTCGATTTAGTTTATTGTCTCGAATAGACCATAATAATTATATTTATTTCTTTAAAACAACTTACGTGATGTACCACATGGCTATAATTCCCATTCCTTTGTTTTAAGACCATTTGCTAATAGGACTTCTATCTAAAGTGTCTTTTTGCTAATAGGGCGTTTTGACACGGATCCGTTACAGATAGTCAGTGGCCCAAAAGTCTGACAACCAGTCTTACCAAGGGGTATCGTATTACCCAGTGCTAACTGGGTTATGAAAGTCAGATAGGCAGTCGCTCCATGTGAAATACTGGTATTCCGCTGCATCCAGGAATCCGGGTAGACTGTCCCCAACGTAATTGGGAAAATGCTAGGCAGATGATGTTGAGTACGAGTATTCTGTCTCCGACTCTCTGAATCTTCAAGCGATTAACAGAAACAAAACAATGTTTAAATTCGTTAAAGGTTAATGTAATTTGTGACTTGTGGTACAAGCGCATAGCTATGCATTCCCGCTAGCGAAAACATTCATATAAAACATGTCGAGCTCTCTATTGATCTCATTATCTCATCTCTTACTTTCTTCTACTTCTTCTGGTGCCTTTCCTTTTACTGAAGGTTAGCCATCAACTCGAAATACTTCTCCTTGTCTTTTGCAAGGTGAATTTCTATTTTTTGTAATCTGTTACCTCATCAGACAACATGTTTTATGCAATGTTTTGCCAGTGGGAACACATAGTAAGAATCGACCAGCAGAAATCTATGCCTACGATCTACCTCGTAAAAAGAGTTTACACATTTGGTCTAGCTATTACCCTAAACCTCTTTAAATAATCGTTCTTTGCTAAAAAAAAAACTTATAAATATCACCATTGTCCACCATTATGATATTACGTTCATTTATTATTCTGACAGCTAATATATTCAAAATGGCCGCCTATTGTTACGTTGGCTATTAGTAAAAGGGTCTATGAAAAGAATGAACTAAGCTGAAAGGCTATTTTAGTAATTACAGGCCTTTGATTTGACTTTCAAATTCAAAGTCATCGGCTACTGACATTTGTTTTTTTTTATTTGCCATTTTGATGAGCTGTCAGAATAATTCATTTCAATAGTACCTAGATGACACCATTAACCAATAAAAAAAACTTCAATACGGCCTGAAAAACTGATTAATGTTCTTAGTTGCTTTAAAATCAATAATATTAGTTATATCACAGGTTGTTATTACCATACAAAATCATAAAAAGTAATGTCAATTGATTGATGGTGTCAACTACCTTATTTTTACAATGATGTTGATATCGGGTAATGTCAGTAAAAATAAAATATGAATTCTGACAATAATTATTCTGCGATATTGGCATGACGTGTGAGTAAAATGCGTCAAATGACTTTTCTTTTTTCAAATTGTTTTTCTCATGGTAAAAGCATGCCACAGTTTTTTAAATGGAAAACTGTTAAATAATAGCAGTATTATCTTCCAATTTCAAAAAGGTTCCTTGACGCATTTCGCACACCAAAACAAAAACGAAAATCAAATCGCAGTTCCAAATTCGAACCACCGTACCATAAACAAGGACACTGAACGTAACCGCTCGCTCATCCGTTTTACATAAACGTAAACTGTTGCGTTTCAAAAACCGAAAATGTTTGGAATTTTCGAGATGTGCCGGAAACAAGTTGCTGCTATCATTCTGCCATTGGTCTTGGCCTCGCTGACGGGGTACTCCTCAGAAGCACTCAGCACTTTCGGCGTTTCCAACACGAAGCCGCCTTCTGCAGCCCCGACAGCACCTCCCGGTAAATATATTTTTTTTATATAATGGGACGTTTACACACTGCACATCCACAGATTCGATTTAGAATAAAAAAAAACACTGGTCACTGTTTGAAAAAAAAACATGGTTTGATAAAAAAATACCTACACGATTTTTTATTTACACATTTATGTGTGTGTGTCATGTTTCTTGAGTGGTAGAAGCACGAGTGGTTATTTTTTTAATAATTACAGGTACATAGAGGATATTTTAGTCCCATTATATGAAAAAAAATGTTTGCCCATTATGCACAGGCGTTTTTTTCACCAGGCGATATTGAAAGGAACATCGTAGACTTACATGAATTGAAATAACCTACAAAGCTTATATTATTCACAAAAACTTTAATAACGTTAAAAACACTAAACATTCTGTAGATATTGTACATACATGACATTTTCACACAATATTTTGACACATTTTTTCCAAATTCAAAATTTCGTAAATTTTTTGCAGACACGGTTTCAAAATTAAAATGTTTCAAAGGAAACGTGGTTTTCTGCCTATTTTTGTGTTCTTATCGCTGATTGGACAATATAATGGTGCGTTAAGTCCTGTTTTTGGCGTTATTAAAACTGATTCTCCTATATAAACACCATCGCCTACTACGCCGTCGGGTAAGATATTTTTTTTATATAATGGGACCTTTTTACTTTTCTTTTTAAATTAAACATCTAAATAAATTGACGTGTACAAATTAAATAAAATTAAAGATTATACACTTTTTGGTTTTTTGTTCGTATTTTTGTAATTTGTGACTGGCTTGTAAATTTTTGCATTTTATTGTATTAAGTGTTTATACAATATTCAAAATTGTTAGTAATATCTTTGAATTAACTTGTATTATAGTCGTTTATTTGTCTCATTATATAAATATAAGAGTTACGGCGACGTCACAACAAAAAATAAATTACAGAAAACACACACACACACACACACACAACATCACACAACACGGGGTATTAAAATAACCTTATTCACTTTTACACTCTAGAATCTAGATGACACACCAAATTCCTCTGATAACAAAATAAAAAAATGCAATAAGTTTTTTTGTTTGCAAAAACAAACAGTCATAATTATTTAAATTGAGAGACAAATAGCAGTTTTCACTTTTACTACTGGACTTGAATAAACGCCAAAATACGGTTCCGTTGTTGGAATTTTAACTCAACAACGAGCTTTCGTTTAGGCAATCATAATTGTGCCGTCTGGAGTAGACAAGTCAAAACGGGCAGACTTCCTCGCATCGTAAACGGCAGTAGTCATATTTTAATTTGTGATTCAGAGGAATATAAAAAAAAACACAAAAATAGACGCCTTTTATAATAAAAAAAAAATCATTTATATTGATTTAGGCTGACACACCGACATTTTAGCCGTCTCGCTCAAAAAAACAACACTGCTTAGCATCACATTTAGGTTCTACGGCAATTTGACAAACGAATTGGCGCCAAAAGTCAGCCATATTTGCTCCATAAACAACATAATTCTACATTTTTTTTTCATAGACAGATAACTATTACAAACCTTTTTTATTATCAAATCGAATTAGAAAAACACAGCAAGGTATTACCAGTGTAAAAAAATGTGGTGCAAGAGGCAAATATTCGCCATTTTGCCTATTATTATAGTCGGTTGGCTAAATACACAGTGTACCGATGGTTTTGGTATCTCATCCTTCGGGAAGGCCAATACCGACCCGCCAAAGCCTGCAACGACCTCAGCCGCCCCTGGTAAGAATTTAAAACAATAATATTTCATACAAAAAAACAAGCTTTCATACATTCATACAAAAATGCAATACATTCACATACACACACATACAACCGCTGTTTAATGTAAGCATGAGACGAAGCTGTGAATAAAAATAAGCTTAGTTGTCGATGTTGTAGGATTATGTTAGTTTTAAGGTGTATTTCTTAGGAACTCATTGACAGATAAAGGTACAACATTTTGGGGACACTCCAGAGATACTATAACTACAAAAAAACATAACAAAACAAAATTCTGACGAAACCATTTATACTTTCAAAATTATCTGACAACACATTGAGGAAACTACACAAAAACGATCTAAACTAAATGTCCCGCTATATAATATATTTTGACCGAAAATTACTGACAGCACACCACATCTTAAAAAATAATCGTTTAAAATTAAAAGTAATAGAATAGTTATTTGGACATGCGATTTGGTTAAGTAAAGTTGTAGAAAGTTGTCAAAACTCAATGAATACTGTAATGACAACTGCATTCATATTTAAGCACTATTCGAATATAATAATATCCATCTTGAACACTTGAACAGTATCTAAATTCATAGATTTTAGTTAGTTTTACAAAATTCACTTGTAGTAAAAACATTTCAAAATTAATTTAAAATTCGATGGTATATTAAAACAAAAGTAAAAGCAAGCGATTACTAAATTCATTTTATAAAAAAAAGTCATCTCCTGTCAAATATTACCCGCCAAATTTTGTACCATAGACAAAAACTAAACCATTAAAAATAATAAGTGAATAAAAAAAATTGAGATGTGGTGTCAACGACAATCCATGGCGGTCATTTTGCCGTTGTTTCTAATTGGCTGGATGATTGGACAATCCGATGCCCTCACTACATTCGGGAAGAGTAACACTGTTGGACCTACAGTGGCACCAACATTGCCACCTAGTAAGTATTTCACAGTTCTCTCACAGTTATTTAACCTCTGACAGCAGCCACCCAACAACGACCTTATTGTGAGGAAAATAAAGATCAATGTCATTCTGACAGATAAGTCGTTGAGCAGCGATGTGAAGTAGAATAACTACTTCACATCGCTGAGAGGTAGAATAACTGTGAAAGGACTAGGAGAGTTGCGTGCATTTGAACTTCGAAATTTAAACTTTTTGACGACAGTCTAAAAAAAACTTATAGAGTTTTCTTGCCAGTTATTGTTTGGAAGCATCAAAACAATCGTTTGCTTTAGTTCTGAAAATAATAACTCAAAAAGCCAGAATAACATCTCACGTCTTTGCGAAATACAGGCGAGGCATAACTACCTAATTATTTACGTTGTTTTTTAAGTTTTAAAATTCAAAAGAAACGCACGACGACCAATCAAGCTACAAAATCCTGTTTATGCGGATCTCCCATTGTACGGGAAATCTATAAACCGCGAGGCCATGTTATTCTGGAGATGTATAGCTTGATGTGTTGCCTTGTGAACGTAACTCTCCTACCGTTCTGTATAGGTAGTTTGCTAATGTGAATGCTGTCTCATTATAACTTTGACATTAACTACTGCACTTTACATTAAATGCACACAAAAGCGGCTTATTATAGAGAATATTAACAATTAAAGACAAACACATTTAAGCCGTGGAAAACGACGAAAGTTTTTTTTATTTAGTCCAAATTCTGCCTGTACTCATATTTGGGGCGGTCATTTGTCAAGATGCAATATTTCCTATTTAACCATTTAAAAAAAGCAACCATTTAATTCTTTATTGCTATGGTAACTTTACAGACAAATTATTGTGTGGAGTTTAAAAGTCATTACGGCTAATTATTTTACTATAAAACTCGCCGTAAATTAACATCCTCACCGTGCAATATTTTAATTAGAATTGTATTGCTAATTATGAGAAATAAAACAACATAACTTATTACTTGAAACTCATAAAAAACGGTTAACCTACAAGTAAAGAGAGGAAAAGAAATCGTTAAAATTCTCTATGGTGTCGCCATTTTTTAAAAAAATATTGCACTTTTATAGTCATACCTTTTTCAATTTACTTGTTTTTGCTTTTTCAGACAGGGTAAGTAAAAATTATGTTTTAATTATTTAGTACGTTGTAATGGAAATGTGTGTTATTGTGTTAGATTTTAGATTTCATTTATGATATACAGGTATTGAAATATTTTTGAATCTGTAAGCAATGTATAGAATGTAAGTAGATCATGAAGTTTATACACAGAATTAGTTACTTTTTGAATAGTTTTAGATAGATTATGAAGTATACATGTATATGTAGAGGAGTAGATACTTAAGTTTTAGGTGAGGTATTTCATTGCAGACAAATTCGGTAGCGTAGATGCTCGTAATTTATTTCTTTACATAACTAGTACAAATATAAGGTGGAATGGACACCGACCACCGCTAAAACGGTTACCTGCACGTATTCAGTACATCATTCTGCATAATTTATAAAAAATCAGCTCTTCCATACATTTTGACCGTGTAGGTATTGCAGTTTTGTAGGAAACCGCAGTTTTTTTTTTTTATAACCGACGAAAAATTTTTATGTGTGGGTCTGAATGATGTACTGAATGCGTGGTAAATGTTTTAACGTCGGTGTCCCTTCGACCCTGTATAGATGGGAGACATACATGGGACTTAAATAAGTGGTATAAAAATACCCTTAACGAGGCCGAAAAATGTAACATACCTAGCACAAACTTCTCGATGTTTCGACATGTCACCATTTCAACTGTGCGAGGCAAAGGCGGGATTGTTTGTCAAACCATTAAAATTCAAACAACAATTCGTGTTCTTTCAAAACTGTCACTTTGACAAATGACATTTCAAACTTAGACCGTCAATATTGTTTTGTTACCAACCTTCAGATAATAATAAGCGGTTACGTCTAAAATGAAATATGATGGTCTAATAGTTATGTAGACTGTTCACGATATGACCTTAGTTTCTTTGGTATAAACATAAGGAAGGGTCAATATCCTGAAATTATTATAATGTGAGTGTAGTTTTACACAGTTTTTAATATAGGTATGCCAATACCTAAGCAGAGATTATTTTATGTACCAATATAAACAAAAATCTGTCAAGTCTGAAAACAGGTTTCTCAACTATTTATTGTTTTAAATATCAGAGATCATTTAGTTACATATCAGACAAACACAGATATTGTTTTTTTTTATTATGATATGGATAAAAAACGGCCCATGAAAACTAAACTGATTAAAATGTTTTAGTAGCAGTTTTTATTAAACCTGACTAATAAAAAACCGGCCAAGTTCGAGTCGTACACACACGCACACAGGATTCTGTAGCACCAAACAAAATAATTTAAATATCTTGAAGGCGCACATGTTGTATTACATTCAACAGCAAAACTAAATTTGTTTTTCATAGCATGTCAATGAAAAACAAAGTTACTGCTGCAATTTGAAGAAAAAGTTCCATATCCCAAAAACTAAACATCAAGTCCTATTCAAACCAATTTTTACGTTCTACAATCCTATATTTTATCAGAATTTTCCTCCTCTTACTTTAGAAATTAGAGGGGGGGGGGGGGACATTTTACCCTACGAAGTAAAAGACGTTTGAAAAACCTATAAAAATGTTCTTTTGATAGTAAATTCTAGTATTAGACTCTGCTATAAAATTCTAACTGATTTCGGCCTATAAAATTCTTAATACCTAATGTAATACTAACCTATGAAAAAAAAACAAATAACCTAGTTTTATCCACGCTAGTACAAAAACCATTAACAATCGAGACTCAAGTGCGTAGATACTAAACCATGTTCGAAATACAAATGAAAACCATAAACATAGACCTTGTGAAGGTCAATTGTCTTTGCGAAGAATGTCTACCAATAAAACAATGGCACAAAATGGTACAGAAAGCATAATAAAAAACTGTATCGCATGCTTTGGAAAAATGATAGCTATCACTTTTATAGATAGCCTGCTGTCATATAAATCTTTGATTTGACGTGGAGACACGTAACTTGGGAAAAGCACGTATTTGTTTCAGCTATACTTTAAGAGGGAACAGGGTCTGCAAGGAATTCGAACAATAGGTATTTGAAGAAACTATTGCCGTCGCGCTTCCTCAAGCCCGTCCCCGTAGAGAGTGACAGTGATAGCTGCAGCTCAGACCGAT
The DNA here is from genome assembly GCA_905163415.1 of Noctua fimbriata. Taxonomy (NCBI): domain Eukaryota; kingdom Metazoa; phylum Arthropoda; class Insecta; order Lepidoptera; family Noctuidae; genus Noctua; species Noctua fimbriata. Next base: position 5,612,698 of record LR990950.1, read on the forward strand.
TATATCACAAAAAATTGACGAGATCGACGCTTCGTATTCCCTTTTTCCCCTAGAAAACTGAGCCGATTCAATTATTTTTGACATTAAAGTCTTAAGAAAGAGTATGTCTAGGTTCCTATCAAATTCTTTTATATTAAAAACTTTCCGAATTTGTCTGGTAGTCCTCTAATCACGGTCGTTACAGTCATTTTTGTCATTTTTGGAGCGTCATATTTCCTTTACTTATTAGATAAAAAAAAGGGAAATGACAGGGACGTGTCTACATCAGAGATTGATTTTATGAAAAAAAAAAATGGGGATATTCAGGAAGACAAAAGTGGAATACGGTCTATCTATATCTGTGGGGAACACATTTGTATGGAGAATCGCAGCCCCTGTTCCCTGTTAAGCCTTGTTCTGAGAGCTTTTTTTCTTTTCGGATTGGAAATCATCAAATGACCCTCCCCGCTTCCGTGTCAGAGTTCTACTGACTAAAACCCATCCATGCTCCTTCTTTGCCCTTTGTGTTCCAGGGCCACGGTATCTCTTTCGAACAGTCCCGCAGCCTTTTGTTCTGATAGCTTGGGCTGGCGTTCCGTTTTTAAAGTCTAACCCTGGTACCTATAGCCAAGTTAAAGTCATTTTTTGAATTTGATTAATTACCTACAATCATTTTTATGCAATAGACAAGATTTTTTACGAAATAAGAACCGTCAAAGAAAGCAAAGCTAAGAATTCTAACTTTTGACAGTTCTAACGTCATGTATAAGTAATTACTTAAGCTCAAGTAATTTCTTTTACTTGACAATAGATGCATGTGTATCGTGTTGGTCGGTTAGTCATCACCTACCTAGCCTTTTCCCAACTATGTTAGGGTCGGCTTCCAGTCTTACCAGATGCAGCTGAACCCGTATTTCACATAAAACGACTGCCTATCTGACCTCCACAACCCAGTTAATACTGGGTAATAGGATACGTCTTGACAAGACTGGTTATCAGACTGCCAAAAAAAGAAAGAAAAGGACAGCTGGGACCAACGGGTTAACATACTTTCCGAGGCATGAAGGAAACGTGGTATGTAATGGGTGCTCACCCATCCACCGACCAACCTAGGAAAGCGCGACTTAGCCTAAAGATCGACCCGAGCGGCTGTTATTATTTAGCGATAAGCTCCTTCGTTTATGGTCGGTTAGTAACATTAATATAAAAAAAAACTATTCAGACAAGTCATGCCTTTTAGTTTCCTGCAAATTACACACAATGATTTGCAAAAAGGTTGTGTTATTACGAAAATGTATTTACATAACATCGACCTCCTTGGTATAGTGTAGCGATCAATAATATAACAAATGGCTATGTAGTGTCCTTCAAAGGGTTAGTATAATTATAAGTAACTTTATATATATATACACTGTGTAAACGGACCCTTAACGAAGCCGTCAACCAAGCATTCTGTACATCAAACCAAGTAACACTACGCAAAAAAAAAAATGCTGGGAAACGACTTTTTTTTAGGGATGAAAAATTATGTTTTACGGAAAAACTCAATGTAACGCACTCTAAACATTGTGCTGGTGGATACATTGAATAGTGAACGGGTCATGGAGATATTAAAAGTAAAGTTATAACCTTAAAAACTAATATTTAAAACCGAAACCAGAAAATTTTGAAAGTGGTCTACGCGAAAAAAAGTTTGGGAACCTCTGAACTATACGATAATATGACATTGCTGCGATCTCGGTACAAAAACGCTACGACATGCCTACAGCGTGCTACGTCGTAGCACTCGTAGCTCGCAGCTACGCAGTGACTACGGTGAAAGTTTTCCACCAAATTAAACACGCATACCGTTCGCATATCGCGTGCCGTTAATATAAATGAAATTGCCGTTTTCTCTACGGATTGCACGCATACCATAACACCTATGCCACAGTAGAAGGGTAAATTTTTGTAAGAGGTAAGCCGGAGTACATATCTTTAATGTGATTATGTTATTTGTCTATAGAATACTGACTGAGCCATTTTTCTTAGGGAAGCCGGTAGGGATCGAGTTGTATGGAACCTTCGCCACTGCTATGCTCTGCAAAAGTGGTCATTTTATGAATTTTATAAATATAATAGACGAAATTATGACTACTAGCTTTTGACCGTGGCTCCGTTCGCATTAATTTAGAATTTGACAATCAATTCGGGTTGTAATCTGTTTGTAATAATATAATTCAATCATGATTCGAAAGACACGTGGCGCCATCTATTATCATAAGAACGTTATTGTTGTTTTCCTCGGGAACAGTACTTTTTTTCGGGATGAAAGGTACCCTATGTCCGTTTCTGTACACCTGACAACGTAAGTGCAAAATTTCAGGATGTTCGGTTCAGTGGTTTAGGCGTGTAAAGGTAACAAACAAACTTAGTTTCGCATTTATAATATTAGTTAGGAATTAGGAATATAACTCAATCATGATCCAAAGTCTGACAACCAGTCTTATTAAGGGCTATCGTATTACCCAGTACTAACTGGGTTGTGGAAGTCAGATAGGCAGTCGCTCCATGTAAAATACTGGTACTCAGCTGCATCAGGTTAGATTGGAAGCCGACCCCAACATAGTTGGGAAAAGGCTAGGCAGAGAGAGAGAGAGAGTTAGGAAGTTAGGATTAGGGTAGGATTACCGTTTTGCATACGGATTGCAATGCCTAAAAATTTTCGAAAAGTAACACCTGATTTTATAAATCGCAAGCATATTTAAAATGCAAAGGTCGCGAAAGAAAGCACCTGAATCGGCCACCCATAACCTACAGTGATCATGAAAATTGGAGTATTCCTCAAAGCGCAACTATTTTAAAGCACAACCAACTAAGCGCAACTAAATTATTAGTTGCTCACAAATTTCTAAAAATACAGAGATATCTTTAATGAATTCATCACCCCTCTCTATTTTTCATCACGATTGCACTTTGAGGAATAAACATATAATATTTTTAATTTGATATTGTGAGCGCAACTAATGGTTGCGCTTCGAGGAATTATTTAGTTGCGCTTAGTTAGTTGCGCTTTAAAAAATTTACCTAAACAGCCGCTAGTAACATTTTATAATAGTCTAAAAGTCCTTCTTGAATTCAAAACTACTTAAAAGCTATAATTTTAAAACGTAACACGTCAGTTCATCTGATAATAAAGGTGGTAATTTTCTGTTTAAAATACTTGAGTTCAAGTACAATTATGCAGATACAGTAACTATTTTACATTTAAAATAACATTAAACTAGCTAGAATTGTACTGAATTGTACCTGGTTATAGTGCATAAAATAAATAAAATAATATGTATAAAATAAATTTGTTTTGTAGCATTTTACCCGCGACTTCGTCCATAAAAATTGTGTTAGCTCGGCTAATATGCATGATATAAATATAATTTATAGCCTATAACACCCACGAATAATGTAGCTTTCTATCGGTGAAAAAATTTTTAGAATTGGATGATTAGTTCCGGAGATTATCTCCCTACATACGAACTTAAAAACAAATTTTACCTCTTTACACAACTGCCAAATTGTGACATAACGCGATGCATCGGGTACTTGAACTAGCACCGCAGCACAACTCAGCAATTTGTGAATGACCTTTGTATTTACGACGCTGTATTGACTAAACTAGAATACATTTTAAAGTACAGTATTTTGACCATTTACACAGCGCGCAGCGGTCAAATACATTAGTCGTAAAATTCCTTTGAAATATTTACGTATTGTAACAAAATTTTTACAAACGTACCCAAGTAATAAAATATTTTATGACATAAGTATGAATACAACATATCGGATAGTTCCACTTTATGCATACTTGCTTACATGCATTACTTAAAACTGACAACATGGCAAAATATAGGTCTGAGTGTTATATAGGTGACAGGTATATTTTTTTTTTAATTTATTTATTCAAACCTGTAACACAGTTACATTTAAAAAGTCTGCCAAACTGCAAGACAGTTTGTCGTCAGTTATTCTCGTTTCACAATAACGATTAAAACAAATTTCGATTTTTTATAAAATAACTAAAATAAAGTATTTGAAAATGAATTTACAGATAGGGTATTCTCACATTTTACACCTATAGAAAACAGATGCAAAATTAGCTATGGACACAATGAGAGGAAGTGTTTTTTGAGAACCTTTTTAAGTTGGTTGGTTGATTTGACTTGCGATATCAACTGTGGACCCCCACAGTTGATATCGCAAGCACCTCATTCACTAATATTGGTACTACATATTTTCTAGTGCGCTTACCAAAGTAGTTTGTCACACCACACGCTTTGGGAACAGCAAGTATCTTCTTTTTCGGTAAACGAGTTGGGTGCATATGCCTACGTTCTTCCTTGTGATTTTGATTATTAAATTGTTCAGTCAAGATATTAAGCTTTTTATTTTCTTTCATCAACATACAACCTGACACTAACCTGCAAATTGCAAAAAACGTAAGAAAATATGAATTTCGCGGGCTACCCTGGCGCCCTCCCTTTAATAGTCTACGGCTTCGTTCTCATACAAAAATCAAAATCAAAGGACGCACGAATACCGGTGCTATTTCCTCGCCATATTTAACAATTCACGCAACTTGACCGTATGACCTGAAAATACGAACGCCACGCAATTTTCCAATCGTGCAACTCATCTATTTTTACTACGAAAACGTCCTTCAAGTTAAATTATTCACCAACCAGTTCCGCTACTCGGTAATAGATGGCGCTGTCCGATAGCTATCGGAAGCAGTTTAGATTTACACGTAACAATCACCGCTTTATCTTGATCTCTTGATAGATGATGTTAAAAGGGATACAGAGGTCAGTTTAAAATGGATTTCTTGCCAGCGAACGGCCACTGTATCTGCTGATTTGAAAATTTAATTGGAATTTGAATAAAACAAGTGTTTGTGCTAGAATGGACTCTATTTGTTATGGTTTAAGGCTTGTAATGGTTTGTTGACGGGTTATAATATCGCGTTTTTGTTTTATCAGTGTGGCTAGAGCTCTCAATTATAATTTGCATCTAATAACGATTCATAAACTTCAGTATACTGTTTTGTTATAACTACTTTTGGTCTGTATGTAATTTGTACATTGAGTATTATTGACTTTCAACATTGAAATCATTTATCAAAATCAACTGTAATTTGGTATATTTGAGTCGAGATTTCTTTAATACAAAAGCCATTGCGACATGAAAATTCTCGTATTAATTAAAAACGAAACAAATTAAAGAAAAAATGAGTCGTTTATTTCGTTTAAAACGACTGGAGTGGAGAGAAATCTGAGGCCCTAGCACGACTTTTGACGTTTGTCGTATCGTAAATAAAATCGATTTAAAAAAATTGTCCGTTTTTTTTTAAACTTTAGAAAAGAATATAAATTAGTCTAATTTAAAATTAAAATTCGTTTTACAAATACTATTTTCATAATTTTAAGAATTTATTTATAAACTTAAATGTTGTATGATTTTTATTTATTTTCGATTCAAAAATCGATGTTTTTACGTTACGAAATACGTAAATATTAGTGCCAGGGCCTCAGGCATCAAAACCAACGGTTTTACGTAGTTTCCGTGCCATGGGAGTTTTATACCAACACTCGTAATATTTTGTTTTATAATAGTGTAAACGGACCCTTCATGAATCCGTCAACCAAGCATTCTGTACATCAAACTAAGTAACTTTACGCAAAAATTATTGCTGGGAAACGACTTTTTTTAGGGGTGAAAAATCATGTTTTACTTTAGAAAACTCAATGTAACATACTCAAAACATTGTGCTGATGGATGCTTTGAATATTAAAAACTTGTATTTAAAACTAGTACGTAAAAAAAACTTGTGAAATATTTGGAACTTGACCTCCAATATCTCCGTAACTAGAAGGTTCCCAGGTATGGTCCAGTGCAAAAAAATGATCGCAATGACGGGGAGAACAAGTGCATTTCGGCTTCGTTCAGGGTTTTTTTACATCCTTATTTTTTTCTCTCTCTGGCGAGGTTTTTGTCAAATACGCCTTGGCGCGTGTTAAAAACCTACTAAAAGATACACATAAGTTAGCCTACTTACCTAAAGTGTACGTAATAAATTACCAACACTACTACATTAACTTGTAACTAGAAAAAATGCACAGGTATTCTTAAAACTACATTTTGTATAGAAACACCATAAGCTCGGATAATTTTCGGACATTATCATTATAAAGTTTCTTTTTTTTTTCTTGTATTATTTTTGTTTTTTATTGTGTGCACATGTGGCTAGTGCCAAATAAATGTATTTTCTTTATTTCTTTCTTTTCTTACTTAATCGCCATCATACGGACCCTTCACGAAGCCGTAAATCAAGCATTCTGTACATCAAACCAAGTAACTCTAAGCAAAAATTATTGCTGGGAAACAATTTCTTTTCTTTGGGTTGAAAAATTACGTTTTACGGTAGGACTCAATGTAACGCTATCAAAACATTGTGCTGATGGATGCATTGAATAGTACGAGGGTCATGGAGGTACTTAAAGTTATAACATTAAAATCTTGCATTTAAAAAAAACTTGTGAAAATGTTGAAACTTTGACCTCCAATATTTCCGTAACTAGAATGTTCCCGGGTATGGTCCAGAACAATAAATGATTGCAATGACGGGGAGAACAATTGTCTTTTGGCTTCGTTAAGGGTGTTGTTACACCCATTATTTTGGCAGACTTTTACTGATTTTTCCCAAATCGGCTTCAAGTTTAACCCGATGGAGCTGAATACCAGTATTTTAAGTGGCGTGTCTGCTAGGCTGCCCTCCACAAACCAGTTACTAAGCAACTCACTATGTTTCTTGGCAAGACTGGCTGTCAGGCGTTTCAATTTTTATTTTATCTTCTCTGAATCCAGATGATGACTTGTTTTAGACACCTTAAACTTCACATCTTCTTTAAATGCTGTCTTCTTACCTGCTCGCCCCTGCCTGCCCTTGTCTCTTGTTGTCTACGACTACTTTTGTTCGTTCTCAAATATGATTCCGTGGATTTGAAGACATCGGATGAGCCTACCGCAAACAATATACGAGTGCCTTGTTCCCGAAAGGAAGCTGGCAAGAATTGGCTTATTAGGTGCCTTCAGGCCTGATATACACCTTATTAATAAAAACTAAATTAATTTACAACCAGTACTACTTCACTTCTCAGTGATTTATAAGTTTGAGTATTGAAAAATATTTTTGGTTTTTTATTGGAGTTAAATTGTCATCACTTTGGAGTGATGACAATTTAACTCCAATAAAAAACCAAAAATATTTTTGCGATATCAACGTAAAAACGTACTTCCCATCATGCGTCCTATAATTTTATCATCAAAAACCATACAACGTATATTTTTTTATCGCTTAACATTGCTACCTATCATACTACAACTTTTATGACCTTACATCACTCAGCAACCTAGTTTATTTTTAAAACCAAGGCTCACACAACCTCGGAAACAAAACACATAAAAAAATCGCGAGACAGTCTCTATTACCGAGCATTTATGGCCCTACTCGTAACCTTTAGGATCCTATCATATATTATGTTATGCCTCCATCATTTGCATATCTCAGCACGCGATGTTTGACTCTTGGCTCTTGGCCGTTGGGGACAAATGTTGGCGGCGGACATTTTACATAAATATACATGACGTTATCTTGCTTTAATAGAAGTGTATCGGATGTGGGTGTTTTGTATGTGGTCACTATTACATACGTAGGGACCTACATAGTGAAAACTATACGAAAGTCTACCGTTCGTATACACAGGTCCGACAGCGAACCAGAGTTGTCGACATAGCTCACAGAATAAGTAAGCTGAAGTGGCAATGGGCCGGCCATATTAGCCGTAGAACCGGTGATCGTTGGGGTAGACGTGTTCTTGAGTGGAGACCGCGAATCGGCAAACGTAAGGTGGGACGCCCTCAGGCGAGCGTGGAGTGACGATCTTCGCAGGGTGGCTGGTAGCAACTGAATGAGAGTTGCTGAGTGGCGTGCGAATGAGGAGGTCTATGTCCAGCAGTGGGCTGATGTAGGCTGATGATGATGATGATGATATATATAGATTAATTCATTTCTCAAAAACCTCTATTGGTACACCACGGGAGCATCCAACGCGGATATGATAGAAAGCTTACATTTTGTCAACACAATTTTACTTGCTTGGTGCCTTCACTTTGGGAATTAGACGTCTTGTATCTTGATAAATACAATGTTGAATTCTTAATATAACAAGTTTTTAGATTGCTCAAAAGTTTAATCAACACTACGCATTATTGCTGGGAAACGACGTTTTTTTGGTAAAAATAACACGTTTTACGGTAGTACTCAATTGAACAGTTCGGGGATAATGGAGGTGTTTAAAGTAAAGTTATAAACATTAAAAACTTGTATTTAAAGAAAAAGTTGAAACTTTGACCCCCAATATCCCCGTAACTAGAAGGTTCCCAAGTATGGTCTAGAATAAAAAAAATTATCGCAATAACAGGGAAAACAAGTGCCTTTCGGCTTCGTTAAGCGTACTTTTACACCTATTATTAGTGGATATCTAGAAGTATTGATAGATAGACATAGAAGTATCGATAGATAGACATAGCAGTAGGCAAATAGATAGATTAAAAGAAAATACAAACGTCAGAGTTAAATCTAGGACTAAAACCTTCCCATACACTAACAGTTCTCCACATTACATTTCAGCTCGACCATGCTCAAGGCAAGCGGAGTGCGCGGGCATCAGCAGCACCTCGTGTGTCCGTACGCACTACGACCCCGTCACGCGCTGCCTCTGTGGAGACAACAACCCGCCTGTCAATGGACAGTGTGACTCACAGACTAAAGGTAAAGATTTTATTTTTATTTTCCACCTGTATTGCAGTAGCGAAGGGTAAATTTTTGTAAGAGGTAAGCCGGAGTACATATTATCTTTAATGTGATTATATTATTTGTTAGAATACTGACTGTGCCATCTTTCAAAGGGTATCCGGTAGGAATCGAGTTGTATGGAACCTTCGCCACTGCTGTATTGTCCCACTGAAGACAAAGCAGTCCACCTTTTCTTCTTTTTTCGACATGGCATCTCGCAGGTCTATCTAAGAGGCTGTCCTCTGCTTAACCGAACTATCCTGTGGATGGCTTGAGAGTAAGGCCTCCAGCAAGGGGCATAAAACTTATAAACTAAGCGAATAAGGGCACCCCTTGTGGGATACGAGCCTCGGCTTAGGTCATCGCTGGGGAGAGCAGCATATGGACAGGCTGGATCTGAGGAAGGTTATTTAGGGGCTGATTTAAAACTACTGGCTCAGCAGCGCGGACTGGCTCGAGTAAGTGTCGGGGAGGGCGGGAGGGCAGTCCGCCATAGCCTACCAGTCCTTATGTGTGGTTTCTTCCGGCTAATCTTCCAGAAATATCACGCCAGCGTTTCCTATAGGTCTCCCTTAGTGACGACGCCTATCTTCTGGTACAAACTGCGGGACGGCTCTGAGCCATCTGTCCTTGTGAAAGATTATTGTATTTTTTTATACAACACTAGTATTTTTATGTGAAGAATCTATGTACAAAATTTCAAAATTGTATCATGAAAAATCTCAAAATTATAAGCTTGTTCGGTTACCTAGTTGTCCGCACAAAAACGTTGTCACCACGCAGCGCGCACCTCTAGCGTCGTCTCAGCTCATTGATAATAATAATTTGGCAGTAGGTACCTAAATTATTGCGATAGCGCTCGGTGTCCAACTTTTATTTTTTTTTAATATTTTTGTAAAAAAATATAACATGGTTTAAAAATTATTGAAATCGATTCAGTTACTTATTCTGAACAAACTATATTCAGGTTTCGCATTTAATAAAAATAATGTTGTATACAGGTATACAGGGTGTAAGGGCAACCAATACTGAAACCGCCCCTCCCCCCACAGAAAAATTTTTCGTCCTTTATTAAAACAAAAAACAGCTGTTTCCTAGAACGCTAGCTGTAGTCTAGAACATAATAATGATTGCAATGACGGGGAGAATGACTTTCGGCGTCGTTAATCGTACCTTTACACCTATTAGTTAGTTCGGAAATTGTGCGGATTTTCAGTGCCATCACCTTTAACCCTGACTAAAAGCTAAACAGCTGTCCTTAAAACTTCAACTCTCACTCACCCTAACACTAAAAAAACACCTACTTACTTACTTAGCTCTTATCACCTCCAACAATTTATTTAAATAGCTTTCTAAAACTCACTTCACCAACGTTTCGTGTCTGAAATTCATAATTGTAGCGACCGCAGGTAAATTATTACTTAAATTAGAACTCTTACTTAGTACTTATATTTGAAAGATTCAGATCTTTAATTCGTGTATGGCACGTGAGCTTTAGAATTCTTACAAATGAAACACGAACTTCTTGTTCTTTAATTTCGTCCTGATAAGGTTTCAGGGTCGGTAAAAGCTGTTCATTATAAATATTATGGGTTAATATTATGTTATCAGGCTTGTTGTGGTTTTATGATCAAGATTGTAAACCGCTAGGCCAAATGCTACACGTTTAACCACTAAGCGTCATGCGATGGCAACTGCGCAAAAAACAAATGAAACAAGTTTTTGAGATCATGTCACCACGACGCGACGTGATGAGGTATTTAAAGTAAAGTTATAACATTAAAAATTTGTATTAAAAAAAAAATACTTGTAATAAAAAAATCTCCGTAAGTAGAAGGTACGGTCTAGATAGAACAAAAAAAAATCGCAATGACGGGGAGAACAAGTGTCTTTCGGCTTCGTTAAGCGTACTTTTACACCCTTTATTAAATAGGCTTGCGTCTGACCGCAACTCACCTGATGTCAACCGATAATCTCTTGGCCAGATCTGCCAGTACCAAACTCACGATTAACTCGTTTTCCCTACAGCCCTCTACCACGTCTGCGCCAACAGTGACGAATGCAACGACGGGCTGATCTGCGGCACACCGAACATCACCGGTACGGCACCTCTTCACCTCCGAGTCCACGCGCCCACGGACAAGATCTGTCTCTGCGATGCCGACACCGGTTTTGTTGAGAAGGAGCACACTTGCAGCGGTGAGTTGTGTTTCTTTGTTTTTTGGGTGGAGGAAATGTTTATTAGTTATTTTCAGCTTTAAATGTTCTTACTACCGGGACTCTTTGTGAGTGGAGGGGAACCGTGATCTACCACGTTAGCAAAGTATGGGTTGGTGTATATTTATTCAATTTTTAACCGACTTCAAAAATAGGAGGAGGGTCTCAATTCTGACGTATTTTTTTTTATATTTGTTTCTTCATAACTCCGTCAGTTATGAACCGATTTAAATCGGTTTAGTTGTTCGGTTTTTTTTTCTTTAGGGCCTGGCATGTTGACGAAATGATAGATCCTTAATAACTTCTAGTTACAATGTATAAAATTGTTTAGTGACAAGAATTTGTGTGATATACAACTAAAAAACTTTGTTGCAAAAAAAAAAACCGGTGGCAAAAAACAAAATAAAACAAACACACACTTCCGAAAGTAAAGTTATTTAAGTTTTTTTGGAAGTCGTTTTTTTTTTTGCAAAAAAGTTTTTTATTCAAAATGGGTCTGTTTTGTGCTTTTGTCACGATTATTATAGTCTGCTTAAATAAAGTTAATGATATCATAATATTTTGATTGCAGATGCCGATATCCTGAAGACGTCCCTGTTAGCCATCTTTCTCGTATCATGCATAAGAAAATTTTTAGCGAATTAATTAAATTCATTCACTGATTTCATTTTCATACAGTTTTGTGACAATCACGTTTTTTAAGGCTATTGGAAAATCTGGCGGCCTACCATCACGTGGGAAAGAGATGGCGCTAGACGACCTGTGTAGCTCTGTCCCTTTCCCACACTGGAATTACTCCTGCTTTAAGACATCTTATTAACCCCATGGTCTTTAAAATTAATACGGAATTTCCAAATATAAAATCAGAAACTGAAATATTCATTTTATTTAAGGAAAATAATATCAGATAGTTTGAAATTTCCAACTTTTGGAGGAGAATCCTTGAATATCATTTTTGCCGGATTTTCCAAATGTAGAATTATTTGTAGATTAAAAATTCACGAGTTTTTAGAAGTAATTTAAAAGAGATATATGTAAAATAAAATTTTACAATAAAAAAAACAGCTAAATCTAAAATATATTTGCGAATTTATTCATTTATTACCACTTGAGAATTTAGTACAAATACACATAATTTAGCTTTTAAATAAAAAAAACTAAAATTGCTTAGACTAAATACATCAAATAATAAAAAAGAAATAACATACGTCCATTAATTGTAAGATTAATGTAAATAGTTTTAATATCAAAATAAAATTAAGATTCATTACTTAAATAAAATTTACAGAATGAACAAATGATAAAAACTGATTAAAAACAAAAACTAGAAAAACCAGCTTCAATAAAGATAGATAAATAGTATTTAACACTCCAACCAACTTATCTGTGCAGTTGGAAAAACGCAGAACTAAAATAAATGTACCAAGTTTGACATAACGATGTAAATTTTCTTGACAAGCAGCGCCACCTTGAACTGCAAACTTAAAGTGGTCACACTAAAATCAGTCTACCTTTTCGTCAACTAAAACAACACAATAGTTATTAAATTAAAACATCTCTTTATCATTAGTTTTTCGTTGGGGGTTAAAAAAGAGTAAAGATAAGTTTAATATTTGCTCAAATAAGAAGCTCAAAATGACACACTTTTTGCTTTTGCAAGCTCTTGAGCTGTACTCAAAGTTCAATACTCAATACTCAATACTTTATTGCATTCCATAATGTTAATTAGAACAGTTGGTATGTTAAAACATTGAATCAATTATGGACCCTGTCGGGCTCAGCAAAGTTAAATTAATTGGTAATAGGAGAGAGGATGAAGGCGCTTTTTTTGTTCACAATAAAAAAAGCCAACGACGAGTTGTACGACAATGCTCAAGCTTAGTAGGTTATTTTCTTGAAAATGATTACTATCAACGTACAACTAGGGTCTAAAATGGCTGCTCTAGCAGAATCATAATAGGATAGTAATTTGAATTATGTTACAATTCGTAAAGTGACAATTCATAATATTGTCCGAGTCTGGTGAACATTTTAAGAATTTTAATAAGAAACATATTCTGCGACAGCGGCCTTTTTAGGCCCCCAAGTCACTAATGCGTAGACATGCCATTAAATCGAAACATGGCATCCTCATTCAGCTATTAGCCAAAACGGCCTGTTAAATCAGAGGTCCTAAAAACAAATAATTATATACCTAATTTCCTAGGTGTTCAGAAATAGTGAAATTGAATTAGTAATTGTAGAAAAAGTTAAATAAATTTGTCAAATTCGTCACATCGATTACCCCTTAAAACATAAAAGAAATAGAACGTCTAGGAAGGCAGATAAGAAGAGTCTGTTATTTGTTCATTCTGTAAATAAGAGCTTAAAGTTAAAGCATAAAATAGCATTTAAAGAAGGAATTTTAGACATAACTTGTGGTTATAGTGAGCAAAAAGCATTTCTTAATTTATTATTTTTATAATAGTAAAAATTAGGCTAAGGCGGGCGTTTATAGCGGGAAAAAGTGCCATTTTTATTATTTTCCACAATATGTAGATGTTTTGTCTTTTTATTTGATTTATTTCTTGTCGAAGAAACACTCTTCCTACAACTGTATACCTGGTCACCCTGTATTTTTTGCGGTAAACAGTAGTTTAAAAAAAGTAAATGATAATTTAGTAAGTACAATTTAGACAATTAGTTATACGCATTTGATTTGATTTGCTATTTTATAAAAAATCTGTCTTAAAATAATGAATTATAATTATACATTTAAATTAAATTGAATGAAAGCTAAATCTTTTAATTTAATTACGTCATTATAAAATCATGCATTTTAGAATTTTATTGTATGGAAATCTACTTACACATCTCGGAGTGAATTAAATTGAATTTAATATTTGAAACTGTAGAACAATTTTTAGAAAATAATAATAATGTAATGTTTGAAAATTAATAAAGAGTTTAAAATTTTATTGTTGTTTTTTTTTTTATTTAAGAGCCTCATATTGAAAAGTACATAAATCATTATGTTTTGACATGTTACCAGACATCAGTAGATTGCGCCTTGAAACAGGAGGTCTACTCTCTAAGCACAAAATCCGTAGTTTCGGCTGAAGATAAGGGCCCGATTTATAACAACACGACGTCATCTGTCCTTCCCGATGTGTTTTCAAAACTCATGAATCCGAAAATATTAGGGAGTACTGTTCATTTCGTAGTATTAGCCCCGTATTTTCGTTGATGGACTAAGAAAGTAGACTCCGAGGGTTGTGAAGTCTTCAGGGACGAGACAATAAAAAAGTTTTTAATGTGATTCTTAAATAAATTACCAGTAATGGAAATAAGTAGGTAAATATGTATGTTTTAATTGCTTTTATTCACCACACTTGGCAAAGATAGAGGTATAAGATGACAAATCGAAGGCTTTAATCCGTTTTCGACTCGTACGGGTGAAAAATACATACCACGTAGTTACTTATTATTATTCACCCGCTGGAACGATAATCACTCAATGATTTTTAAATCTGCTTTTAATAGTTGTATTCGGAATTTTGATTCCACGTAAATAGACTATTTTCTTCTAATGGCAACATTACACATAACGCCATCTATTATCGAATAGCTAAACGAATATTAACTTGATGCTTCTAATAAGCTATTGCTTGTTGCCAATAGATGGCGCTAAATGAAGATTAATAGTGCAAATTAAAAGCTACCATCATAATAATACAATGCAGAATTAATGGTCGATGAGTGAATGGTTATATTAATTTTAATATTCAAGCATCTTTCAATACTAATACTATAGATGAACAAAAACATGAAATGTTTAGAAATGTTGAAATCTGCATAATTGCAAGTCAATATACAATGAAGACAAGTGATATTGTGATATTTTAAAATAAATACCATGAATAATAAGAAGAAGTAGAAAGTTAAATAAATTACCATTGACTGTCATGCTTACATAACCTCAAAAGATTTACGAAGTTAAAGATTACGCCATACGGTATGTCTATGGATTCCGCAATATTAATAGATATCGAAAATGTCATACATGAAAATTATTAAATTAATATTGTTGACGTCAATAGACTATGTTTCTAAATAGGCTTAGAAAGTGTTTACTAATTTCAACTATGCTGTCATAGGGGTTCCGTGGTGTAGTGGTTATCACATCTGCTTTACACGCAGAAGGCCGCCAGTTCGATCCTGGCCGGAATCACATATCTTTTGTCGATTTCAACTGTTTTTTGTATTTTATTTATTAGTTCATTACTTTTAGAATTGTTTATTAGATTCTCTAAATTATTTTTTTCGGTCTGACACTACATCTAACAGGTTTTTACTGAATGCATTTGAAAATATTAACAGCACAAATACACGGTTTTTTTAATATTTGTCTGTCTGTTTGTTCCGGCTAATCTACGAAACGGCTGGACTTTTACTCGCAGATAGGTGATGTTATGACGTTCTAACTAAGGCTACTTTTATTTTAGAAAATGGATAAGGATTCCGTGCAAAAAAATAAAAACCAATGAAATTGTTAACAAAATCCTATTCAAAAAGAGAAGTCATATTTTTTAAATTTTCTCGCGAACGATCGTCGCGGGTAACAGCTAGTATTTCATACAATTCATCTATCGTATAGGTCTATCACTCTCTGAAGCTCGAAGTTTCACATTCACGCCCGAGTACTTACTATTTCCACAGATGTCGTTGATCTAGCAACTATTCGTTGTTATTAAGTATTCTATGGGAAAACCCTTAGCCCTACAGATGATACTATTGTATGCATAAGTTATAAAGGGTGTAAATATACCCTTAACATAGCCGAAAGGCACCTGTTCTCCCTGTCTTTGCGATCATTTTTTTGTTCTAGACCATACCTGGGAATCTTCTAGTTACGGAGATATTGGGGGTCGAAGTTCCAATATTTTCACAAGTTTTTTTTTTTAAATACATGTTTTTAATGTACGATTCTTACTTTACACACCTCTACGACCCCCGTACTATTCAATCCATCCATCAGCACAATGCTTTGAGTGCGTTCCATCGAGTCCTTCCGTAAAGATAAAGATAAAGATAAAGATAATTTATTTGTTAAAAACATGCGTTTACACACAAATTGAGCATGCAAGATCTTAGTGAGTAGGGTAGGGTAGGTCCGTACATGTTTTACCATGTGAGGTGTACAAATTTGGTTTTTGTTTACAATTTAAAACATTTCTATTTTAGCCATTTTTCTAGGTAACTATATATTTATAATAACTAATGTTTGCATATTATTCTCATATTACAAATACAATTAAAAAATAAAATAAAAAATACAAATTGTCCAATTGTCATGAGAATAGAATAAAATATAAGGTAAATATGTCAAGTAAAAACATAAAAATAAAAAACAAAAACATAAAAATAAAAATAAAATATATCGCAAAGTAAAAATATGTCAATAGGTATCAAAAGGTAAAATATGTCAAAAGGTATCCGATAGGAAGTCATTTATATTATAGTAACATTTGTCTGTTAATAAATTCCGAATCTTGTTTTTAAATAAATTTGTGTTTAGAGCTTTGTATGACTGAGGTATTTTGTTGTAAATCTTAGGGGCCATACAAAAAAAGTTTTTCGACATTAGAGCAGTTTTTGATGAGTGTAAGCAAAGTTGGCTATTGTCGCGTCTGTTGCGTGGAAACGCGTCTGATAGTCGTGGGAATAGTTTGGGGTTACTTTTTACAAAAGATGCTACTTCAAAAATGTACAGAGATGGTAATGTTAATAATTTGTATTTTATAAATACCGGTTTGCAGCTTTCTGTCGAATTCAAGTTAAACATAGCTCGTATACACCTCTTTTGTGCTTTAAACGCAATTTCTTTGTTAGTCGAGTTTCCCCAAAAAATTATACCATAGCGCAGTACTGACGCTACCAATCCGTGATAAGCCGTTACCAAGGCGTCTGGATTCAGTTCTGGGGCCAGTTTGAAAAGCACATACGCGGATGAGCTCAGCTTTTTACTCACGAGTTCAATGTGGGCTTTCCAGTTCAAATTCGCGTCAATTATTACACCGAGAAATTTGGCATTGTCGACTTTCTTTAGCACTGAACCATTGTGTCGAGCTTCAATCGCATTATCAGTTTGTGTCCGTTGCGTGAAATGCATTATAGTAGTCTTATCTAAGTTAATTTTAAGATTATTCCGATTTAGCCATAATATTATCGATGTCAGAGATTCATTAATGTCAATTTCATATATGTCCTTATTATTACATGTTATGGTCACCGTACTGTCATCTGCAAAAAGGGTCATAGGGTGTTCAATAGCACTAGGCATGTCATTAATATATACTATAAAAAATAGAGATCCCAGTACGCTGCCTTGTGGGACTCCGTATACTGGCGTCCGTTTGTCAGATACAAAGATTTCCTCCTTCTTTGTCTTAATATTAATTTTGGCTATTTCCGTGTACTGTTTTCTGTCAGTTAAGTAAGACTGTATAAGACTGAATATATTTCCCCTAATGCCACATGCTTCTAGTTTCTTTAAAAGAACCTTATGGTCTACGTGGTCAAAGGCTTGCGTCATATCGCAGTAAATAGCGCACACTGGAATTCTCTTGTCCATACTAACCATTACTTTATGCAAGAAGTCATAAATGGCCATATTGGTTGTCCGGTTTTTTCTAAATCCTTTCTGCTCATCTACTAATATGTGTTTCTTTTCAAAATATGAATACAATTCTTTATAAATATATTTTTCAAAAATTTTAGACATGATCGGAATGAGAGCAATTGGTCTGTAGTTAGCCATCTGTTCAGTATCATTCTTTTTAAATAAAGGTTTTACTATAGAGATTTTAAGGGCATTTGGATATATACCTGCACAGATACTTAGATTTATAAGATAGCTTAGGTGGGTACAGATAAAGTCAGATACATCTTTAATAACATTTGTAGAAATTCCGTCATATCCTGTACTGTTAGTGGACTTTAGTGACTTTATTATGTTTTTTATGTCTCCAGGTATGCTGGGGAAAATATAAATTGAATCTTGAGACGGTATAATCTTTGATGTAATATTAATTCCTGAGTCTTGAATGGGTTGAATTTTGTCTACAAAAAAATTATTAAATGCATTAGCTATTTCTTGAGGGTCATTTATTATTTTATTATTTACGTTAATCTGTGAAACTGATTCTTTAGGGAAATACGATTTTGTTTTGTTTATTATATTCCATGTGGTTTTAGATTTGTTTGTAGATGTTTTTATAGAATAATTGTTTTGAGCTCGACGAGTTAAACTTATAATTTTTTTAAACCTTTTATTGTATGTTACGAAAGTTAACTTGTTTGTCATGTTTGGTTTAAGTCTGTAGCGCCATAGTAATTTTCGTTTATTTTTGCTGCATATTTTTATATCGTGTGATATCCATTTAGGCTTTTTTATTACATTTATTTTTATCCATTTATATGGAAAACAGAGGTCATAAAAAACTTTAAAGGTGTCAATGAAAATGTCAAAAGCGTCATTGGGATTATCAGTTTCATAAATTTCTGAGAAAGTCAATTGCCCTATACATTCTTTAAATTTCAAAAGGTTCTCTGCACAATAATCTCGCCTTTTTAAACGCCAGTATTTTAAAATATTGGTTTTTTTTACCGGTAACTTAATTATTTGAGCTGTGTGATCTGAAAGAGCAAAATCAATAACTTTAGTTTTACATTTTGCTTTAAAGTTATGTGCGATATTGTCTATGCACGTTTGGCTGTGCAGTCTAGTTGGCTGTTTTAAGGCTAGTGTAAGATCGAAATTTAGTAACAGACATTCAAATTCTAATGCAATTTTATTTGTTTTTTTGATATCTATGTTAAAGTCTCCTGCCATTATAATATGATCATATTTCTTTTTACATAAATTTTGCAATATTTTTCCTATTACTTCAAAAAATAAATTGATATTATTTAGTTTTGGCACCCTGTATACACAAAAAATAATAGTTTTATACTGTATGAGTTCTACACCACAAAACTCAACTACACCAGTTATTGATGAATTTGCTATTTGCGGCACATCTTTCCATTGATGCCCGTTTCTGATTAGGATACAAGTTCCACCACGTTTGCTATCCTTCCTACAGAAAACTGAAGCTAAGCTGAAATTAGGAATTTGTAAGTGATTTTCGTAACCTGACATCATAAAATGTTCTGTTATACAAAGTGCATCAACATTAGTGTTTTTTTCTTCCAATTCCTGCATACAAACAGTCAGCGCAGTTGTTTTATTTAAAAGTCCCGCTATGTTCTGATGCATCACGTATATGCTATTATTAACGAAATAACTGTTTTTCAGTTTCTAATACATGGGTCGGTTCGTGCGTCGTTAATGTTATTAAGTGGCTCCTTTGATCTTGCGTGTTAAAGCATTGTATGTCCCTAATTAATGTGAAAAGACTAGCAAAAATAGTTCGGAGTCCATAATTATTGAGTTGACCAGACTGCCTAAAGAATGAATTGTAGTCATATTCTATATTTGCATTCGCATCTAAAACATATGCATATGATTTCTGACATCTTGATACAGAGACTGATTGAAATTCATGACACGCCAATTATACATATTTGCATTAATATTATATTTATAAGTCGGTAAACATATAATAATGTTGGTATGTGTTATGCCATTGAGGGTGTTTCTTATATCTGATATAAGTTTAGAGTAGTTATTACTAGTTTTAAAGTCCTCTTCGCCGATAAAAATCACACAGAAATCATTTTTCGTGTAGTCAGCAAGTTTTGTGTTTAACCCTTCCATGAGATTGCATGTGGCTCCTCTTGGTATTACGTAGTGACAAAAGTTGAATTTCTCGTCAATCGTCTCTTCCGCTATTGCAAGTACCTTGTTATATTTATTGGTAGTCAAAATACACAATTTGTTTTGCTTGTATTGCTCCTTAGTGATGGTTTGACGAGGTACCGAAGACTGTTTTCTTTGAGACTCGCGACCGCTTGGTTCTGTGTGGGTGTTAAAATTCTGAGTGATGATTTTTGGTGATGACTTTGTTTGTTGTATTTCATCATCATCACATATTGATCCGGCTGTGTTGAACGAGCCGTCTCCTACCTCGCTTGTTGGTGTCTGTATCACAACGTCGCTGTCAGGGTGACGATGAGTCATATTAGAAGGCAGAGTTAACTTTGTCGGGGTAGAAAAGCAGCTTGTTTTTAGGGTATTTCTTTTACGTGCAGACTTCGGTGAGAATCTCCTTGTTTCTAATATATTCACTTTCTTATAGCTTTCAATTACTTTCTGGTATTGGCCTATATCCATTTTAAGGCGAAAATTTTCGCTGTTTAAATTGTCGATCTCAAGATGTGCACTTTTTAATTCCATGGTTAATTTATTAATTGTTTCTTTGAGATTTAAGATGGCATCGCTGTCATTTATTGATGTATTTGGTAAACTCATCATTGTTGTATCGAGCTGTGTAGAATTTGTGCTTAAGTTACCATTGAAGATACTGTCCATTGAGTTTGACCTTGGTGTTTTACGGAACGTAATATTTTCCATTTCTGAACTGTCCATACTTTTCCTATGTTGTGTTATAGAAAAAAAAAAGAGAAAAAGTATAAAGTTTTCTTCCTTGAGTCAAAGCCACGAAGGCATAAACGTTGTCCGGTCTGCGTCGCTTACTCTTTGGTGCGGGCCGTCGTATGCGTCACCGCGCGGCGAAGTAAGCGATAATGTCACTTCTGCGCGCTACCGAACCGTGAGAATTCTATGCACTGCGCGTAAAGTGTACTGTCATTCACTCACCGGCTGACCAGTTGTGATTCAAAATGTTTAACTGTTAACACGAAAAAACTTCAGTTTATGCACTTATTTTGTATTCCTTTTCAAGAAAGTCACTTCACTGATGTACTATTGTCACTGTGATGCAGTTTCTTTGAAGATTATATTCGAATTGAAACAATTAAAGATATTTAAGCAAAGAGCAAATGAACACGTATGTTGACCGTATGAATGTCGGGGCAAAGAACCGTAAAACGTGATTTTTCACCCCAACAAAAAAAAAGTCGATTTCCAGCAAAAATTTTTGCGTAAAGTTACTTAGTTTGATGTACAGAATGCTTGGTTGACGGCTTCGTGAAGGGTCTGTTTACACCCTGTATTTTTATAAAGGAAAATTCACACCGTGGACGTCTTGAAATAGGATTAAAAGGAAGAGAGGCATAAATATAACATTGGACCTGTAAAACTAACATAACATTACTCCTGTAATGTCCTACCTTTAGTAGGTAAGTTTTTATATTTCGTCAGTTATGTTGCGAAATTTAAATTTTCTCAAGCTTTTTGTAATTATCAAGTCAGTGTCAAAATCAAAATGTTTTATTTCACATAGGCCTAGATGGGCACTTATAAAACGTCGACAAAAAGGTGTACGGTTCGGGTTGGTCGTTTCCTATGGAGAAGAACCGACAAGAAACTCCATGGTTACTCTTTTCAAATCATTTGGTGTTACAATATTATTTTGGTTACAGCATTTGTACTTAAGTATGGGGGGACAGCGTAGGCCCGACAATAAGTCGTTGCTTTTTTTTTATTTTTTATTCTGTATGGGCTTACTCTTGACCTCAATCTAGTCCTGAGGACAGAGATGAAGTCGACGATGGAACGAGCTAACCCAAAAGAAGCCTATTAACTCGCGATTTAAATAGATTGGGGTCATATGAACTTGGAAACACCGAAGCAGGCAGGGAATTCCACTCCTTGGCTGTGCGCATAATAAATGATGTAGCAAAGCGCTTCGTGCGAATGTGTGGAACATCGACAAGGTATAGGTGATAACCTGCAGTACGTCTGGACTCCCGATGGAAGAAAGGAGATCGTGGAATGAGTTCGTGGAGCTCTTGAGCACACTCACCGAAGTACAATCTGTAATCTGTGCTTACTACACAAAAGATGTAAAACAAAATAAAAGTTAACAAGCAGCTGGGAATCTACAAAGCCTACAATGTTCACACATGTCAGGTTGTATGTTGATTAAAATATGATTCACGGTCGTAACAAATATGGCGTACCTACAGAGTTACAATCATTAAAATCATCAATACAACCATCTAAGCCCAGTTAATCCCATTGAATGAGTTTTTCATGAAATAGTCGAGATTCAGATCGAGAGATCGATCAATTCGAGATTTTTTCTTTTTTTTTTTTATTCGTTTTTTTTCGATTTCATTTCGATTTTGTTTGATTCGAGGTCGAGATCTATGAATTTGCATGCTGTAAGGTAGAATGTAGCGGTAACCTTCACCTATTTGTATCATCTTAAACTTGTACCTACATTGATGGCAAATAATTAAATCTGAATCTGAATCTTTTGAATTTCGCGGGCTACCCTGGTGCCCAAGGGGGAAGCCCTTAAGGAGTTATACCTTTCATCATCAGCTCATCAACATGGGGTGATGACCCCCAGATGCTAATACTGGAATAGCTTTAGAATTGTTCCTTTTAAATTTTTGTTTACTTTTATGTAATTTTGTTTTACTATTTATTTAATATATATTTTTTTTTGTTTAAAAATATTAGTACACACAGACTAATATTTTTTTCTTTTTTTCTTCATGAGGTCATTTTCTGCCGAATCATGGTGAGCCTACTACGTGAAAGATGAAGGTGTTCTCTCTTGAAAGTGTTCAGAGTTAGTAGTGATTATCATTACTGACTGACTGTGACAGACTGACTCTGGTCACTTTTGTGAGTGTGGTCAGTACAGTCACTGGTCAAGTAAATGGATGTGGTCACTATAACAGAGTGACTAGTCAAGTGAGTGAATATGGTCACTATAATAGACTGACTAGTCATTTGAGTGAATGTGGTCACTTTAATAGAGTCACTAGTCAAGTGAGTGAATGTGATCACTTTAATAGAGTCACTAGTCATGTGAGATAATGTGGTCACTCTAACAGAGTGACTAGTCAAGTGAGAGAATGTGGTCACTATAATAGAGTGACTAGTCAAGTGAGTGAATGTGGTCACTATAACAGAGTGACTAGTCAAGTGAGTGAATGTGGTCACTCTGATAGAGTGACTAGTCAAGTGAGTGAATGTTGTCACTATAGTAGAGTGACTAGTCAAGTGAGTGAATGTGGTCACTATAACAGAGTGACTAGTCAAGTGAGTGAATGTGGTCACTATAATAGAGTGACTAGTCAAGTGAGTGAATGTGGTCACTTTAATAGAGTCACTAGTCAAGTGAGTGAATGTGGTCGCTTTAATAGTGTTAGTAACTGTGTGACTAGGAAAGTGAGTGAATTGGGTCACAATAATCTTGGATTGGTTTACAGGCGAATGTTGAATGTGAAGGAACGTCTTTACGTTGTCGAACAGACAATTATTATGACTGATAATAATACAGTGATTAGTTAAGAGAGTGAATGAGGCCATGTGAGTGTGATATAGCGTAAGTCAGTTACAAGTTGATCGTGTAAGTGATTGTGGCATTTAAGTAACTAAGAACATGTGAGTGTTTTTGTAACTTCAACCACAGAATAAATAATAGTACTAAAGTAACGAGCGTGCTTCAACGATGAGTTGGGCGATTCTCCCACTGCACCGCGGTCCGTCGCGTAGCTCTCGGGGCGCAGATTTTAACACTACACGCCGACGCGTTGTCAGTGTGTGGTCCTAGACGAGTTTTCTAAACAAATTCAGATACTTTCTTACATTGTAAAATCTGCGGCCCCGCGCTACGCGACTAAGCTCGGCGCAGTGGGTGCCTTTGTAAAACCAACAGATTAAAAAAAAACAAAGGTAATTTTTACATATTATTTATTTTAAAGTTAAATACTTTATTTATGAGGTGACTGTTGGGATAATGACATAATCATAAGTAATATAATAAGGGGAAGAGAATAATGAAGATGATGATGACTATATTCTATCACTGTCCTGGCCACACTACACTCTCTATCCAGTCCACGAAGCTGGAGACCCTGGTGTACACAGCTGGTAGTTCTTTTTCAGCACAATTCTTCCTGAAAGACGTGATCCCCACTATGTGGAAGATGCAGTTGTTGTCCTTTGATACCACTTGGATGGGGGACCCGGAACTCTGAAGAAATGAAACAGAAATAAATGAAATAACATAAATATCATCTGCCTAGCCTTTTCCCAACTATATTCTGGTCGGCTTCCAGTCTAACCCGATGCAACTGAATACCAGTATTTTACATGGAGCCACTGCCTATCTGATCCCCACAACCCGTTAGTAATAGGTAATACGATACCATTTGCTAAAACTGGTTGTCAGACATTTTGGGCCACTGACTACCTGTAACGACTGTCAAAGAGCTACAAATGTCAGCCGGGACCAACAGCTTAACGTGCTTTTCGGGGCTCGGAGGAGACTTGATAATTATGTAATGGGTGGTGACCCATCCACGGACCAACCTAGGCAAGTACGGCTTAACCTAAAGATCGACCCGAGCAGCTTCTATTATTTAGCCACGAGCTCCAGGAGAGGGAACATTATAAACTGATTATGCTAGAGTGCTGCATGGCTCTTTTGGCGCTTGAATGATATTATCAAAAGGGCGCTAATCGTAAGCATTTATGGAAACTGAATTGAAAAAACAAGATGGTGGGCGTTAGTTCCAACTTCGATCACGCGCAATAAGACCAATGCTGCACTGTACGCTTGTGTGAAGACTGTGTCTTGGGGAGAATTAGCTCGTACCACAACCACACCACATCGCAGCGGCTAAAAGTGGTCAAGCAGTGGTTACGTGTTAATTGTGTTGCTGCTGCTGCTTGTTGCAGTTGAGTTGTGGTAACTACAGACTGTCGACGTGGTTGCGTTGTTGCTCGTATTTGTAATGTTGTGACGTTCAGGCTAGTGTTTGCAAACAGATAGTTTGGGGGGCGCAGGTGTGCTCGCGGGAATTTGCGCGCGCTTCTTAGCGTCGACGCAACGTTGTGTTTGTGATGTGGCCGGCCGCTAGTACGCGGTGTCGCTGCTGTCTGCGTTGTGGTCGATATCGTCCACACGGTTGAATTTGGCGGCAAAATATGGTCTTAATAAGTGCCCGCTCTTGTGTTGTTGTTGTGGTACAGTCGCCAGCACATCAAGCTACTAAACTCTGTCAAATTTCTTTAATAGATTTTCAACTTTATCGCCAAAGCAATATTTTCAAGGTTGATTGGGAAAATTTGACAGTTTCGGGTAGCTTGATGTGCTGGCATCTGTACGTGTGAAACAAGTCTTACCTGACAGGTATCTTTGCCCCCGGCGCACATCTGTGAGTCGCTAAACCCATACATCCAATTTCTAAAGATTGCGGACTTCAGTGTTCTGTTACAGTAGTCTACGTCTAAAATGGACAGCGATACTTTTTGCAGTTCCTTCGGAGTTTCCTTGGTTGCTGCAAATATAATATGAAATGAACGCCTGTCTACCCGTAGGGTAAGCAGAGGTGTAGGTAATGTGTGAAAGTGCCATTTTATAAGGGGCGACATGATATAGGTGGGACTATTGCCTTCAACCGGGCACAAATCCAGACTCCTTAGCCTCCTTACTGAGAAATTCGTGACCCAATGACACTATGCCCGACTATCACTGTCTCGGGCACGCGACGCTACCCCAAATAACCCAATATAATAACGGTTTGTCCGACTCGGGAATCGAACCCAGGACCAGCAGTCGCGCTTGCGACCACTCGACCAACGAGGCAGTCAGTTTTAATAATGTAGTTAGAAAAACAAGCTTATAACAAGCACAAAAAAATATACAGGGTGTAAACGGACCCTTCACGAAGCCGTCAACCAAGCATTATGTACAGCAAGGCCAAGCTAATTAGTTTACATCACACACAGCGGTAACTGTCATTGTACGAGCCGGTAATGTTCATACAGCCGCTCATTATTATTGTGTGCGTAAACGTAGTCTACCCTACGGAGTTTATTTAAATAAACGGGTTTACAATAAGTCCAACATTTTATACAAGTGTAACATGGTCACCATAGCTGATTGGTGTAAGCGCTTGCGTCAGTTAGTGATCTAAGCTCAACGATGTGAGTTCGTACCCAGCTGAGGAGTAATTTTTGCTGTTTTTTACTTTTTGTTCTTTATTAAATTAATTTTGTTACCAATAAAATCACTCAAGCAAAAAGTAAAAAAGTAATTAAATAAAACCAATAAAATAATTAGATTTTTTATTAGATAAACATTGGTATTTGGTTTGGACGAGCCTTTTCCTTTCTTTACATTGGTTGTTTTAAGGTTCAATTTGGTGGGGGCTGTATGTTAGCAAAAAAAACTTGTGTGGCTGATACAATGATTTAATACGAACTGGTTTTAGCGCTGGTTTGTGTTTTCTGGCTATAGATATCCATACTAGACATTCGAATGAGTAAAACGCTGTTGTTTACCAGTTTTATTGACAAAGGCATAGTTTTTTGTTGGTAAGGATGGACGTAAATAATTTGTCAAAGTAGGCAGGTATATAAATTGAATCAAAGTAAAATTAGAGGTGAAGTGAATCAACATGTTAGATAGTAAGAAATTATGACAACTTCTAACCTCATAACAATAACATCACTTCACCATACTTTCAATACTTTACGAGTTGTGGTTTTAAAAAGAGGATTAGAGGAGGAGATTATTAACATTTATACCTAATTATTGCTAAGTTTTATATTTATTCACATTCGCTTAACAATTATGAACTTTATTTCCATAAAAATTAAATCCATATTTGTCTACTAATTAAAATAAATTCGACTCTAATGAGTCGGTAAACCTTCGTTTTCTATTACTTCTTGTAACCTTCACCTCATGCTGTTAACCATATTCGCGCATATGTTACTACTTTACGCCCATCCTTATCCGACTTAAACGTTTTTTCGTCGCTCTAAACCAGCACATTGTTCTCCCAATCAAAATTGATCTATGACCTAGCAAAGTGTAGTCGGTTTTGTCGGTGCGCAGTGGACAGCAAAAGGTGCGCGCTGGCTTGCTGCAACGTAATCCAGCGGAATGTAGGTGATTTCTCACAGTTTGTAAACACATATTGTGTGCTGTTGCTTTTACGCGGGTGGACAAGAAGGGATCAGCCTTGTGCCTTGCCACGATGTCGTGGTGTCGAGCCCCTGAATTTATTTATTTAACACTTCAAGCACAAAGTACAGAGGCGGAATTAATGCCATAGGCATTTTCTACCAGTCAACCTTGAATTTGCCTTTGGTTTTGGCCTACGATATTCTACGTCTGCAAAATCCGCATATCGGCGGTTCTCCTCTGTGGATAAAAACAGTATTTATAATACTATTAATAATAGCTATTATTATAATAAATATATACTACATTTAAATACTATATACATAATATACACTATGTTTATACAATATACTTATATATACCTAATTTGTTTTATAATAATACAATACATAAATACAAGATATACACTGCCATTAGCTTTTCTTGAACTGTCTAAGGGCTAAATCAAGCTAATTAGATCATAATCATCATAAGATTAAAAATTTGAAAAAAAAAACTTTCAGTTATGATAATATATTATTATAACTATGGTAGGTATTGCACATAAGTTACATTAATTATCTATTCCTAGTAAACATTGAAAGGTGAGAGGAGTTAGTTAAAGTGAAGTAGGTATAATATCAACATAAGATTATAATATGTAACTGTTACTCACCGATATCATTAAGCGCCTTCCAATTTCACTTCTTCTTAGCGTTTCGATGACAATTCAAATTGAGTCAGCCCAAAATTTGGAGACGAGTTTGGTTTTTTTAGTAGCGTCCTGTGATGCACATCACATACAGGCAAACAACAGGACAGGCAGGACACGATATAAAGTGTCCCATCGTTTGTGGGGCAGCACAACATTTACACTCACAATTTCACATATAGATACGTTTTGCTCATCTAAAACAACGATTTCTACCCTTTTGAACATTGATAAATGTTGCATGGTTGGATCCACAGAAATAAATCCACACACACGGCATGAGTAGTAATCAATAAACTCAGTAAAGTAAATACTCGTAGATTGACAACTAAGAACGCTCATTTTTATAAATGAAGGTGTTTAAAAAATATATTTTTAAATTGTCGGTAGTTATTTTCTAAACAGTCAAAATAAAATGACCTGAGAGTTCCGTGTTTATCTTGTAGGAGCGCTGACACATCGTTTTGTATTCATGATACGTGCAGCGCCCGGCGACACTAGTTCGCCCGTAACCACTGTAAACTATAGACGCGCTCCCAATCTGATTAGCTACTCCTTTGTAATATTTCGTAACAAGTTTGATAAGTAAAGTAATTATATAGTTCCACAGCATTTCATTTCTCTCCGTACACACAACCCAAGGACCCTATATACACGCACACTAAAATCTCAAACGTTGGAAACTTCATTACACAACCATGAACGGGATCAAATCGTTATAAATTCTACTTTAAATAATGTTTTAACAAAATAATGAATACAAAAGAAAAAGAATATATTGTTGCATACAAGGTTTGAACTTACGGCTTCTTGTTTACTGACCAAAGACGATAGCCATTGTGCCAAGCTTGCTACTGTAATATGATGCAAAATATTATATGTCCTTCAGTACCATAAGTGAATGATGACTATATATTGGTATATGGTAATTGATGTGCCACACGCACATTAATAAAAATCGAGCTCACTCGTTTTATTTAGTGTTTGTGTTCATAACAATGACTTCACCCACACATACAAACTGTAAATCACTTAGGTGGTTCAACTGTACATCAAACTAAGTAACTCTACGCAAAAATATTTGCGATTGAGAGATCTTTTTTTTAGTCACGGAGTCTGGATTTGTGCCCGGTTGATGGCAGGAGGCTTGCTCCCTATATGAGACTTAAAAATATACCAAAAAAGTGGGTATACTATTAGGTACACGTCTGCCTAACCCTTCGGGGATTACAGGCGTGATGTTATGTTATGTTATTATTAAAACTTACCCCTAAGTTCCCAACCAGTAGAAATGACATTCTTATGTCCTTCAAAGTCACGATTGGTCCAAAGACAAGCGGGACGTATGCCACTTCGGAACTTCACGTCTGCTACTAACTCGAGTAGAGCTATATCGTTGTACAACATCGGGGAGGCGTAGTCTGGGTGTATATGCAAGCGACGGATCGCGACCTGTAAGCAGAATATTATTATAAAACTAGCGGTTGCCCGCGACCTTTGTTGGCGTGAAATTATTTAAAAAATATTATTTCCCTTTTTGAATCGAATTTTGTTAACAATGTAAGGGTTTTAATTTTTTACGCACGGAATCCCATTTCTTATTCTAAAATAAAAGTAAATTAAACCTAAATTAGACCGTATAACATCAGCTATCTGCCAATAAAAGTCCCGTCAAAATCGGTCCAGCCGGAACAAATAGACAGACAGACAAAAATTGAAAATAATGCGTTTTATTTATAAGTGCCAGGCCCGAAGGCTCCTAAGAAGCCGGTTCTTGCCGGATTCCCTTCGAACAAGGTACCCTAAAGTGCCGTATACATATATTTTCATATGCATTCAGTAAAAGGCTGTTATTTTGATACCTATTACAGACACTGCATTTTTGTTTATTTATATAGATCACATTAAGAGGATTCTCACATAACACCGTTCGACCGCGCGGACGAGCCGCGCTCACCGCCTCTCCGCGCGGCGCACTGCACATCGCCCACACATCCGCTTCGCCTGACTACGCGGACGAGCGGTGTCGTGTGGGAATCGCCTAAGAGCGAACCCTCATCATCTGCCTGCCTCAAAATGCTGGTATTCAGCTGCATCCGGTTAGACTAGAAGACGACCCCAACATAGTTGGCAGAAGGCTAGGCAGATGATGGTTAAGTATACTGACAAAAATATACAATCCTACATATCTTTTGAGCTGGTCTAAATAAATTATCAACGGAAAAAAAACTCACATCAACAGGATTAGCGCCATCTCTCACGTTATTGTCAAGGTTCTGATCGCCAAGCCTAACTATGACGGGTTCAGGAGTCAGTGCGCTTACAAGCCTCTGACAGTGCGCGACCGTGATCACGAATCGAGGACTGATCAGTGATCCCCCACAAGCGAACAAGTACCCTCCGCTGACATCTGCCCAGCCAATCGCAGCCTGTAACAAGAAACATAGGTCTAATGAAAGGATATTTATTTTTGTAAGGGTTCATTTCCGTACAAGGTGTATGTCCATTATTTACAAGCTACAATTTATGGATCTAAATGCACCCAATTACCAATCACCCTGTATGACTACATGCGGATATCTTTTCTTCCGCGACGCAGGTTTTTGCGTAACGTCTGGTGTAAGCCTAGTTCATATGTGGTGAATGTAGATGCCGCGTCATCCATCTTACACCGTATGCCCTGTCACCTGTGCACTTCAGAGAGTGGTGTTGGCTGGGAGTGGTCTGCCTTGGTTATGATGAGGTGGGATGAAATATAATTATGTGGCTAAAACAGTGTGATGCATATATAAATGTTAATGTATGGAAAGGCTGAGAATGGATACAGAAAGGATAGATGGCTTTTATGAGGAGTGATATGAAAGAATAACCGGCCAAGTGCGAGTCGGACTCGCGTATGACGGGTTCCGTAGCATCCTAGTCCCCTCCTTATATTTTTAATTCATTTTTATAATTTGTTGTGAAACAAACATTCTGTGAAAATATTAACTGTCTACCTATTACGGATCATGAGATACAGCCCGCTGACAGACAGACGGACGACGGACGGACGGACAGCGGAGGCTTCAAATGATAGCGTGACAGCTGATAGGTGAGAACAGCTGATAGGTGAGAATGAAATGGAAAAAAAGGAAAGCAAAAGTGCAGGAAGATGATGATAAAGCTAAGAAGAAGGACTCACCATGTGTGGAAACTCTCCCGCCTTTGTACTAGTCCAGCCGGCTGTGACTATCAGTTCGAGTTCAGAGTAGTCGCAATAGGCTTCGTCAGAGACATCCTCAGGGCCCGGAATTAGAGGTATATAGCTAACTTTCATTGCGACACTTTTACTGTATTCCTCGCATTCTGAAGTGAAAAAATAAAAGGTTAATGTCGCAGACCTGATGGTAGATGGAGTAATAGTTCTCCTGACCGTGCGTTATCCTACTAATATTATAAATGCGAAAGTTTGTGAGGATGGATGGATGGATGTTTGTTACTCTTTCACGCAAAAACTACTGAACGGATTTGAATGGAATTTAGCACACAGATTGTTTATAGCCTGGATGAACGCATAGGATGCTTTATATCTCGGTAGTATGATCCCGTGCGACAATTAATTGATTTTTTACTTTTTTTTTTTACTTTTTTTTTTTTTACTTTTATTTTGATTGTTTTTAATTTTAATTTGGATTATGTTTTTAATTTTAATTTGGATTTTATTTTTAATTTTATTTTGATTATGTTTAAATTTTAATTATGTTTTTAATTTTAATTTGGATTTTGTTTTTAATTTTATTTTGATTATGTGTTTAATTTTAATTTGGAATTGATTTTAATGTAATTTATTTGTACCTATGATCCAAAGGGGATTGAAATAAAGATATATAATAATAATAATAATAATTATCGAACTCCACGCGGGCGAAGCCGCGGGCATAAGCTAGTACTGAATATAAGACTGTCAGTATTACCTTTCAAGTATAAAATTCGACGCATAGAAAGTGTGTCATCACGCGTTTTTAAGGATGTGTGAGTGTTACATTTAATACTTAAGAGGGAACAGGGGCAAGACTTTATTTCATTGTCCATACAAATGTATTCCCCTTTGTTCTTCCTGAATAATGCCTCTAGAGCAATCATTTTTTTTTTACATAAAATCAAGTTCTACTGTAGATACGTCCCTGTGATTTTCCTTTTTTTCAGCAACTAATAAGTAAATAAAATATGACCCTACAAAATCAAAATCAAAATCAAAATCAAATCAAAAGTCATTTATTCAAAGTAGGCTGAAAATCAGCACTTTTCGAACGTCAAAGTTACATAAGACAGTCCCCCAAAAATGCCCGCCCGTCACCACTTCCTAGTGCTTTAGCTGGGAAGAAGAAGTGGTGGAACAAACTCCCCAGCAGCACGTCTGTCTGTTTAGTTATATAAACTTGATTCACAAATCGTATGCAAAGTAATTAACATTACGAAACACAAAACATTGAATTAAATTACACACTTGCCATACGTTAGCTAGCACGCGCCAGTATACCAACAAAACAATTTTTATCTGCTTGAGTACAGTTTGTTCACAAACTGTACTCAAGCAGATAAAAATTTCAACATAAAAAAAAACGTAAATAGAACTTAATACCTAAATAAAAGCCTCCAGGCATAAAGGGCGTGCCCGCTTACATAAGGCAAGTGCTGTAGCTCGAAGTGAGAAATGATAAACTAGCCAAACTAATAAAGATAAACTAACAAAAATTACAAAAAATACCCCATTTTTACGGCCGTGTTTAGAGCACTACCAGACAAATTCAAATAGTTTTTGACATAAAAGAAATTGAAAGGAACCTAGACATACTCTTTCTTAAAATTTTAATGTCATAAATAATTTAATCGGCTTAGTTTTCGGTCTGAGCTGCAGCTGTCCCTATCGCACTTTACGGGGGCAGGCTTGACGCAGCGCGACGACAACAGTTTCTTCAAATACCTACCTTGCCGGCCCTCAACATTATCATTTCAACCGAAAGATGTCCACTGCTGGACCTCCCCCTAGTGACGCCACATTGACCTGTCCCGTGAGTCTCGCATCCAGCGGATCTCCGCAACCTTCACCAGGTCAGCGGTCCATCGGCCTTCAGTTCTGCGAGCAATGTGCCCTGCCCAATGCCACTTACGTCGGCGGCCCTGTTCCCTCTTAAAGGCAACACTAATACATTCCTTTTTTCAGTGACATCAAAAAAATGCGAAAAGATTTTTCCACCTGGTCAAAACGGACCGGAAGGGAATTAATTCAATTTATGAATGAAACTTACTTTTTTCGCTGATTCTTCTGCGATCCTGTCTGTCAACAGGGTTGCCCCATATTGGTCGGTCACTGTAAAATTAAAACAAATTGTTATTTAAAATTAGAATAATACTTGTGTTAAAAATATAAAAAAAATATTTATGGATGGATGATTTTTACTCTTTCACACAAAAACTACTGGCACACCAGTGGCGAAGGTACCATACAAGTCGATTCCTACCGGCTTCCCTTTGGAAAATGGCACAGTCAGTATTCTATAGACAAATAATATAATCACATTGATGTGTACTCCGGCTTACCTCTTACAAAACTAAACCTTCGCTACTGTGGCACTCAAGTAGTTTATAACCTGGATTGACACAGGACACTTATATCCCGGTCGGTAGTACGATCCCGTGGGGTTATTACCGAATTCCACGCGAGCGAAGCCACGGGCATAAGTTGATTAATGTCTTTACTGCCAAGTTGCCAGTTGATCTCTTAATAGTGTAAGGATTATACTCACTCCTGATTCCCAGCTGAATTATTGGATTGGACATTGGAGCCATCTCGACAACAGACTATTCGATCGCCAGACGTGTTGTGCGAGCAATATGTGGGAAAAATGCGGCTTTGTCTGAAAAATAAAAACAAAAACAAAATGGTTATGTCATCAAATTCAAAAATTTTTAACTTAACAGAAATTTAAAGGAACCTAGACGTACTCTTGCTTAAGCAATAATTGTATAATAATATGTCAAACATAATTGAATCTGCTCAGTTTTCGAGAACGGACGATCGACATTTTTGTGATATAATCGGTCTGAGCTGCAGCTGTCCCTATCGCACTCTACGGGGGCAGGCAAATACCTATTTGTTGGCCCTGTTCCCTCTTAAAAACTACAAGAAAATGAAATTATTTATAAACCTTACTCTAAGTCTATCCTGGCTGATTCGCACTCATCCATAGGCTTGCATTGCCCGATCGTGTTGGAGTAATTATCCACACAAGACTCTCCCTCTGAAAACACAGAAATATTACTTTCAATACACAACACATAATATCACGCCAGTTAGGCTGGAAGCCGACCCCAACATAGTTGGAAAAATACTAGGCAGATGTTGACATGTAACATATTTAGAGCCACGCATCCCTTGACTATGTATAAGTAGGTTGAAAATAAAAACAAACAGCAGTCGGGAGTTCATGGCTAAAGTGTTACTAAGCGATTTAAATGTCTACAATAAACATTTGGCATGCTAATCACATGATCATTTATTTAATAAAACACAAAACATCTTTTTTTTTAGTTTTAACGTTCGATTTTCCTTATTATTGGTTTCGTTTTTTTTTTATTAATAACCGGTTCACACTCAGAGTTCATTTTTGTACATAAAAAATATGCAGCTACCACGTACGAATGCTTCGTTGGTCTAGTAGTCGCAAGCACGATTGCTGAGCATGAGGTCCTGAGTTCGATTTCCAAGTCGGGCAAAGCGTTATTGGGTAAAGTAGCCCAAGTTACTCCTTATAACATCAGCTATCTGCCAGGAAAATGTCCCGTCAAAATCGGTCCGGCCGTTTCTGAGATAAGTCGGAACAAACAGACAGACCGACAGAGAAAATAAAAAAAAATTGCTTTTTTGTTTTAAGTACCGTATACACTTATATATGAATTCAGTAAAAAGCTGTTATTTTGAAATTACAAACCGAGTGTTCAATTTAATTTATTTGTATAGATGTATATTATAGATAATCACCAAGAGCGATGAAACTCAATTGGAAAACACTAACATTGATGATCTGTTCATCCTCATAGCTCTTCTTGTTTTGTCCTAACTATTTTGGGGTCAGCAGTCGACTCCCTGTCTAACCGGAGGCTGCTGTACATTGCATGGAGCGATTGCCTCCACATTGAGCTCCAAAACTCAATTGCTGGGTAATACAATACTCCTTTGTAAGACTGGTTGATGTGATCTGTCTATCGTGAAAGTTTAGCTTTAACGTCTTTGCAACGCGTTTTTTTGGAAAAATAAAAATCGGCCAAGTATTCCGTAGCATCGTAGTAGGAGAGTCATTTTTAATTTTTTTTTATTTCACGAGGGGTTCACGAGTTACAGCCCGCTGACAGACAGACGGACGGGCGGACGGACAGCGGAGGCTTAGTAATGGGGTCCCGTTGATTACCTTTAGCGGACGGAACACTAAAAAGTATGTTTATTCGGACGGACACACGGACAGTACACTTTTTCTTAACTGCCTGCGCTGGGTGTCGAATTTTGTGTCTGAGTAACATATACTTATTGATTTCCTTGGTGTAAAACAAAGTCTGATAAGTTGGGGATTTTTTCACTAAGAACGATTCCGCAATCTACTAACGGTACAGTTTACAGACAGCGCACTTACTTACTTATTCACATTAAAAAAAATACTAACCTGCCTGTTCTCTAGCGGAACTCGAGAGGCAAAACAATAGGAAAAATATCCGATACATCGTGTTATTGTCTCTGGCACTTCGAAAGGATCAGTACAGCACAATATTTGGTCAAGACCTGCAATAAATCAATAATATTTGTTAATAAAGGGTTTCAAGAGTGCTTGACTAAGTTATAAGTAGGTAAGTTGAGTTCGTGAGAACCCGTACGTCCTCACGTATTCAACATGTCAGTGATAGAGTAGTGGTGTGACCGTAGGACTGCCAAGTCATAGGTCTCGAGTGCGAACCGACGGCACGCACCTCTGATTTTTCGGATTCATGTGCGTATTGTATAATTATCATTTGCTTCGGTAAAGCTTTAATTAACGTTTGATGAAATTTAAATACGTTTATTTTTTTGTTATTAACATTTGTGTATTAATATTAATTTTTGTGTTTTCTTTTTCTCCTTATATACCACCTTCCGGTAGGGTTCCCTCTGTCTGGCAGAATCTTGATGCTCTGAAATTTATTTGGCATAACACACTTGGCATAATATTCTTTAAACGAATATTTTTAAGGCATTAAAAATAATTAAATATAATTATTGTTTGGCCGAATGTTTATGTCGGAATTTAAAATGGCATACTTTTAATATGGCAGAATTGAATTTGGCATCTTTTGCAAAGTTAAAATTCCACATAATTTCGTTTAGCATAACGTTTATTTGGTACAATTTCACTTGGCATACTATGAAGATGGCAGAATTTCTTTTGGAATTAATTTATTAGGCATATTGCCATTTCTATGGAATAGCATTTTTAACCTTAAATTTAGAATTAAAATATTGTCTTAAAAAGTCAATATGTTGTGCTACAAAAGTTAGTGACAGAAACGAAGACCGACTTCACGTAGTTTTGTCTGACCTACACCTAGAGTGTAATTGAAGCCCCGAAGGGCCGGAGCGTGACAGAAACCATGCCTGCTGCATGTTGCATGTATGCTCGCTTGCATGCTGCATGCTTGCTTGCATGCATTTTTACCATTAACCGATCAGATCCCCAGATCCCCTCTATTTTTGGTTACGTGTTTATTTGTCTTGATATTCAGTTTTACAAGGTGGTTTTATTTCGGAATTGTAATTAATCGGTATTTTAATAATTGGAATTCGTATTTTCGATGTTTCGTATTATCATTAAGTCGGACTTTTTGTTGTTCGATCTATTGAAACTCGGTATTAGAATAGTAACTACAGACGTTAGGAATATTGAAATTTAGGAATTATAAAAAATAGGATAAATAATAAATCGGAGTTGTTATATTCTAGGCGTCAAACTCACCGACCATGTACGCAACACCACACTGCTCGCCAAAACACAAATTACTGACGTTGCTCAAAAAGCCGCTAAGCTGAAGTGGGACTGGACTGGTCACGTCTGCCGCATGCCCAACGAGCTGTGGCCCAAAATAACCACTTTCTGGAGACCTGACAAAGCCAGAAGGCGTCGCGGCAGACCTCGTAGGATATGGCGGGACGAACTTGACAAAACAAACGACCAGTGGCCCACATTAGCCCTGGATCATAGCAACTGGAAGTCATGGGCCTTTGCCCAGCAGTGGGATGACGCAGGCTAGCAGTATCAGTATCAGTATCAGTGTTATATTAGGAATTTTGAACCATTCGGAATTATGAAAATCGGTATTTTAAAATTCGGTTTTGTGACTGTCAGAATACAGTTTTTCGTATTTATGTAGGTCATATTACCACTGCCACTGTGGCGCATAATTAATAATTTCATTGTTTTAGTTCTTCGGGTATAAGTACTAACACTAGTTTTTTTAAGTTGTGTGTTGTAATAACCAAATGGACTTAGTCTGAATAAAAAGCATTTTTTTTTTTAATATTTTTTTTTTTATTACGAAAATGTATTCTATTATTTATTATACAAAAGTATAGGATATTTGTGAGAAGAAAAAAAATGATGGTGGTCTATCATAATCTGCCTCCTTTTTCCCAAGTACACACATACACACACATACATTGGAATAAACTTATGAAACATCCTGTTAATGATGTACCCGTGTCAAACGGGAGAACATACCTAATCATCGTTCACAACAGGGTGTTTTTACTGCGTCATTTGTCGTAATACTGAATAATATTTTAATTTTTAATTTTTTTTAATCTCATAAATACCAATTTTTTTTAATGAATGTTTAGTAGTCATTGGATACATGAAGTGGACTGCCGTTGTAAGACGACTAACAAGTCACGGTGTATAAGAAAGGAGGATAAAGCTACATCTCATTCATCTGTGTTGGCGTAATTCTCAAGTCGGTATATTCTGATTTTCACGTAGGCCGACTGGCCGAGAGGAAAGTTCGAGCATAAAAACCCTAAAAAACGTGAAAGTTAATCTGACTGTTTGGTATTGTCACTCAAAAAATGCAGGAGAGAATTTACTAAATACTTAATTTACAAACGTCACTGACATGACATAATGCATCGACACAAAAACACGGTGAAGTTGAGAGTGATTCAAGAGGAAGGTTTAAATATACAATTTTATATCTTTTGCATGCCTACGTGGTAAAATATGGCTGAACTTTCAATATGTTTTTTTTTTGTCACCATTTAATGATACCCATGTTTGCAAAATAAAATTATCTTTATCTTTATCTTTATCTTTATCTTTACAACATTAGTTTTAGTATATGCGAAACCTGATACACGTGTCTAGTATGTAAAGAAACTATGTACAAAAATTCAAAACTAGATATATTATGAAAAATCTCAAAGTTATAAGCTTGTTCTGTTACCTAGTTGTCCGCACAAAAACGTTGTCACCACGCAGCGCGCGCCTCCAGCATCGTCTTGAGCTCATTGATAATAATAATTTGGCAGTAGGTACCTATATTAGTGCGATAGGTACTCAAAGTCGCTCGGTGTCCAACTTTTAACTTTATAAAATATTTTTGGGAAAAAATATAACATGGTTTAAAAATTATTGGAATCGATTCAGTTACTCATTCTGAACAAACTATATTCAGGTTTCGCATATACTAAAAATAATGTTGTATATATTGCACCCGTGCAAAGCCGGGGCGGGTCTCTAGTACCTAGTATTATCGATACTGCTGTTGTTTTTCATGTTTTTAATTTGTATTTT
The DNA here is from genome assembly GCA_905163415.1 of Noctua fimbriata. Lineage (NCBI taxonomy): Eukaryota > Metazoa > Arthropoda > Insecta > Lepidoptera > Noctuidae > Noctua > Noctua fimbriata. The sequence goes on from LR990950.1 coordinate 5,651,362, forward strand.
TAACCTTCCCTTTTTTTATTATTTATTTAGCTATTTATGCGCATAATATAGTGCATGTAGTGCTCTTGTTTAAGTAATGGGGCACTTAGACTTAAGTTTGTAATGTTTTACTATATTATACATATGTAATAGTGCTCTCATTGTTGAAGAGCCAAATAAAAATTTACAAACGTCACGACACAAAAACACGGTGACGTTCAAGACGTCATTAGACTAATTTCATATCTCTAAGTCCAACTTAGTTCTTATAGGCACCTCGTATTTTACTAGGTTTTGCAAGCGGCTTCGTTAGAGGTCGGGAATTATCCCCCGACAACCTTAGGTAGTTTGCCGTAGGATAAAAAGTATCCTACTTTTATTGAAATATATCCGTTTAGTGTAATATTGGTAATTTTTCCATCATTAGCAACCACGCGGTCTGGATTTGTACCCGATTGATGGCAATAGACTCGCCCAATGTTACATGGGACTATAACATAACTGGCGAAATGTGGGGATACTATTATGCACACCTCTACTTAACCCTTCAGGGATTACAGTCACAGTCGTGAACTTTTGTTAATATTAGTACCTAACACACACCTCCTCTTGCCATATCATTCTTTACACAGTCCAGCCATCGTTTCTTTGGTCTTCCCCTACCCATATTGATTCAGGTCAAGAGTAAGCCCATTTAGTATAAAAAAAAACATTAACAAAATAAATGCCCATCCACATTCACACTCAAAGCTTTCGTCACGACATTTTCCTCATTCTTCCACATCACATCTTTATCTATCAGCAAGTAAAATTAAAAGAAAAAAACCTGCTCAAAACCCTGTTTTACCACTAATTTAAAATTAAAATAAAGACAATTTTGAAAGAATAATAACATAATCACTCACCTTTTAGAAGAACTTTAAAACAATCACTTCATGAACTTTAAACGCGTCTTTCAATAAACGAGCTTGAGAGCACACTAGTTATAATACGCCAAACTGAATTCTTTAAGCAACGTATTTATTATTAAATAAACCATCGAACACATTGAGGAAATAAAATTTACGTAAAGTATCATCCTAACAGGTTCTTCAAGTAATTATTTTTTAATACATAGTGTGACGTTACGGCTTGGCAGATTTATGTGCTCACTAGCTTTTTCCCGCAACTTCGTTCGCATTAATTTAGAATTTGACAATCAATTCGGGTTGTACTCTGCTTGTAATAGTATAATTCAATCATTATACGAAAGACACGTGGCGCCATCTATTACCATAAGAACGTGTTTTCCTCGGGAACAATACTTTGTTTTGGGATGAAAGGTACCCTCTGTCCGTTTCTGTACACCTGACAACGCATGTGCAAAATTTCAGGATGATCAGTTCAGTGGTTTAGGCGTGAAAATGTAACAAACAAACTTACTTTCATTTATAATATTAGTTAGGATACATAATGTGACGTTACGGGTTGGCAGATTTATGTGCTCATTATCGACGTACACAAGTACCTGAATTAATTATTGTAAGTCTTATTACTTGACTTGAATCGCCTCGTTGGTCGAGTGGTCGCAGTCGCGACTGCTGATCATGAGGTCCTGGGTGCGATCCCGGGTCGGGCAGTGTTGTTGGGTTTTTCCATCAGGAATTTCTCAGTAGCATACACGGAGTCTGGATTTGTGCCCGATTGATGGCAATAAGCTCGTCCCCTATTACATGGGTGTGGGTGTACTGTGGGTACACCTCTGCCTAACCCTCCGGGCGTCCTAGACTAACGTAACCAGGCGGCAGCGTCAGGTCATAGTTATCATATCAGGTAATTACTATTGTCATCGTGACTATGGTGCAAAAACAAGGACAACCAAGAAGTGGAGCATTTTCCTTAATATATGCCGCTGGCCCGGGGCGGCTTTTCATACAAGCCTCACGTATATTCCGGTCTGCCACCCCGTATTTTCTAGATACAAGCACTATATTCTTTTAGACTGCCCACCTTCCAGGTTATAAACTATCTGTGTGCCAAATTTCATCCAAATCCGTTCTGTAGTTTTTTTGTAGTGTAGTAACAAACATCAATCCATCCTCACAAATTTTCGCATGTATAATATAAATAGGATAGGATAGGATGTAGTGTCAGAACGAAAAAAATAATTTAGAGAATCTCATAAATAATTCTAAAAGAAATAAACAAATAATTAAAATCCAAAAAAAAGTTGAAAACAGATAAAATAATAACCTAAATCGACAATAGATCAGTGATTTTCCGATCAGGATTGAACTGGCGGCGCGGGCGTTCTGCGTGTATCGCAGGTGTGATAACCTGGATAACCCTACGATAACTTGGATGAAATGATGACTTGGATTTAAAAATTTTCATGCATGACATTTTCGAAATCTATTAATATTGCGTAATCCATAGACATATTGTATGGCGAAATCAGTAACTTCGTAAATCTTTTGAGGTTATGTAAGTACCTATGAACAGGGACCGAATTACCGTTACTTTTTTCTTAACGTTACCGATTACCGTTATGTTAACGTTACAAAAGTAACGATATTTATAACGATACCCGTAAGTCCGTTAACGTTACCTATTAACTAATATTAGTATCGGTAAAAGTAACAATACGTATACCGGTAATTTATTCGCCTATCTCTTTCTAACGATGTCGGTGGGGAGTCTAGCATCTTACGATGTTAGTACAACTAGCTTCGGCGTGTGATAGGTATTGTTTCTGCGATGCATCTGCAATGATTACTTGAACACACTTACTTCGCGACGGACCTCGACGGTGAGGTCGGAATGATGCCGGCTTGTGTTTGCGTAAATTACAGGTTTCCCTACTGCTTTCCTGATGGAGGGTGATGGAATCGTCGGGGGTGATTAGAGTATACCGTCGGCGAGTCATACTGATACGTGATGGTTTGTATCGGGCGGCTGACTCCTCCCGCAAACACGACAGCTATTTATATACTGAACCATCCTTCGAGAAAGTTCCACAACTTTCTGGTACCTTCTTCACAGTTCCATAGTGGAACATTCGGTTGGAGTGTATGTAACGGGGCACTGAGAAAAAAAGACAGATTTTTTTTGCCAAAAAAGTGTTATTTTAGCAAATCGTTTATTTTCTCGATTCTAACGTATATACCACCTAAATATAAGGATAAAAGCGTCTTGGTGTTTTTTGGCTGACCAACCGTTTGTCGTAAAAACGATGTCGAAGGAATCCTTTAATAAAGGCACCTACAATTGATAAGCCTGTATATTTTTTTTTTGTATGGATAATAAAATTTGATTTTTTTGTAATTAATTATTACCTACATGTCAAGGGGGCAAATTTTTCATTATTTTTGCGATAGGACATACCGTTTTCGAGATATAAGCAAATTTAGAAGAAAAAGAAACACTGTTTTTGCGCTCGAAGTCATGGGGTCGGGAGTGTCAAGGCACTAGAATTTCAAAGACAGGTCACTCGACCTTGAACTCCAAGGTTTCAAGACCTCCAGGATCACTTGATCTTGACCTCAAAGTCACTTGTCCTTGACCCTACGGTCACTTGACTTTGACCACAAGGTCACTAACCATGAATATAAATGACCTGTTACTGTTCCTGAGAACCGCGGGTCTTGACTTTTGGAATTTTGACCTTGATCTCAAGGTCAATGCCATTGAGGTATCCCATGGTGTTCCCTACACTACTACTCCCTCATCCCACCGGGTCCCGAAGGCTTGATTAGGCGAAGGATTGTGGTCAATTTTTTCTAGGTCTTTTTTTCATAGACTATACTACTTTTCGTATGATCCACTACCATGGCATGGAAGGTAAGTAGATTTATTATTCTTTAAAAAGTTATAGTTATACTGATATACTTTGTTGCACTTCTTTCGGCCTATAATGATATTTTTTACACAAACAACTAATAATTAGAACAACAAAACAAATAGATGTATTTGGTGTTCGCCATGTTTGTGTGACCAGACGTCTTATAAAAAGAAAAAGGCGCGAGCCGTCGCGTTTTCGTAGGTATCCGTCCGATCGTCCTAAAATGCTAGCTGTTGCCGCTCCGATTAGAACAGCCGAACGAAAGAACTCGCGGCGCACGTTCGGTTTGGCAACGTCGCACCAGAAATTATTAGTTTTTAGCGAAGTAACGCTACTGGTAACGCTATTTAAATACCGGTAAATCGTATGATTTAACGATATTTTTAACGTTACTAGGTAACGTAGCATAACGTTAAGGTTTTGGTAATTTTACCGTTATTTTTGTGGTAACGGTAACCGTCCCTGCCTATGAAGTCAAAGGTAATTTATACTTTCTACGTCTTATTGTTCGTGGTATTTATTTTAAAATATCGCTTGTCTTCCCTGTATATTGACTGGCAATGATGCAGATTTCAACATTTCCAAAGATTTTAAGTATTTGTTCATCTATAACATTAAGTGAAAGATGCTTAAATATTAAAATTACACTATAACTATTCACTCATCGCCCATTTTTGCATAGTGATTGTGGCTTTTAATTTGAACTATGTATTATAATACACTTAGCGCCATCTATTTATTATCTGTTTATGTTCGTTCAGCTACTCGATAATAGGTGGCGGTATATGTAATGTAGCTATAGATAGAAAATAGTTTATTTACGTGGAATCAAAATTATTAAAAGTAGGTTTTAAGATCATTGAGTGATTATCATTCCAGGAAGTGTATAAAAGAAGTACCTACGTGGTATATGTCCACCTGTATGAGTCAAAAACGGATTAAAGCCTACGATTTGCTTTGCCAAGTGTGGTAATTGCCATTTGCCAAAGATATTTACCTCCTTTTTTCCATTACCAGTAATTGATTTAAGAGTCTCTGAAGACTTCGTCCCTGCTTCGACCCGAATGTCTGGTCAGTGGCGTAGCTTGAGTTTTTGCCGCCCGGGGCCGACTGTGATTTTGGCCGCCGCCTCTATTTTCATAATTAGTCAAGAAACGTTTATAGGAGTCAAAATACAAATTATTTTTTTATTATTTAAAAATGTTATTCTTCATGTTTATTTTTCAAAGTAAAATCTTTTTTACATACATTTTCATTCAAAAAAGGAGGTGTCTGATGAGATGACGAGTAATAGAGAGTTAGAGAGGTATGCAAGAGGAAGATATGCTGCGCCGATTCCTAATGAATTGGGATAAGGACAAGAGAATGATGATGATGATGATCATTTATTCGTATGCATGTAGATATGTCATGTTCAATTGCAAATATAGCTAATATCTAGTGTACAAGGTTTGCCATTCCGGAAATTAACAAAAACAGCAAGCTCAAAAATTTTTAGTACATCGGATAAATTACATTTTATTTTAACTATTCACATAGATAAATAAGTTTTTTATTGACTTATGTATAAAAGCTTTACACTTGAGACTAAGTAGGATGCAAGAGCGAGCGAAGCGAGCTCGAAAAATTTAGCTCACCGCTTCGGATAGGTAACAGATTGTCTTGTCACAATTCAAACAAATGGAATTTAACATACTTTTTCTACGAATGCATTAAAGATTTGGAACGATTAAGAAAACTTAGGTGTAAGAGCGAGCGAAGTGAGCTAGAAAAAATTTGCGTCAAAGATAGGTTCGGTTTCTTTTTACCATAAATACAGATATAAAAAAGATGGGTGGCAGGCTAGAAGAATATTATAGTGCTTTTATTAAGAAAATACGGGGTGGCAGACCGGAATATACGTGAGGCTTGTATGAAAAGCCGCCCCGGGCCAGCGGCAGCAGTCCTTGTTTTTGCATCATAGTCACAATGACAATAGTAATTACCTGATCTGATAACTATGACCTGACGCTGCCGCCTGGTTACGTTAGCCTAGGACGCCCGAAGGATTAGGCAGAGGTGTACCTACAGTACATCCACACCCATGTAATAGGGGACGAGCTTATTGCCATCAATTGGGCACAAATCCAAACTCCGTGTATGCTACTGAAAAATTCCTGATGAAAAAACCTAACAACACTGCCCGACCCGGGATCGCACCCAGGACCTCATGCTCAGCAGTCGCGACTGCGACCACTCAACCAACGAGGCGATCCAAGTCAAGTAATAAGACTTACAATAATTAATTCAGGTACTTATGTACGTCGATAATGAGCACATAAATCTGCCAACCCGTAACGTCACATTATGTATCCTAATTAATATTATAAATGAAAGTAAGTTTGTTTGTTACATTTTCACGCCTAAACCACTGAATCGATCATCCTCAAATTTTGCACATGCGTTGTCAGGTGTACAGAAACGGACAGAGGGTACCTTTCATCCCAAAAGAAAGTATTGTACCCGAGGAAAACACGTTCTTATGGTAATAGATGGCGCCACGTGTCTTTCGTATAATGATTGAATTATACTATTACAAGCAGAGTACAACCCGAATTGATTGTCAAATTCTAAATTAACGCGAACGAAGTTGCGGGAAAAAGCTAGTGAGCACATAAATCTTCCAAGCCGTAACGTCACACTATGTATTAAAAAATAATTACTTGAAGAACCTGTTAAGATGATACTTTACATAAATTTTATTTCCTCAATGTGTTCGATGCTTTATTTAATAATAAATACGTTGCTTAAAGAATTCGGTTTGGCGTATTATAACTAGTGTGCTCTCAAGCTCGTTTATTGAAAGACGCGTTTAAAGTTCATGAAGTGATTGTTTTAAAGTTCTTCTAAAAGGTGAGTGATTATGTTATTATTCTTACAAAATTGTGTTTATTTTAATTTTAAATTAGTGGTAAAACAGGGTTTTGAACAGGTTTTTTTATTTTATTTTTACTTGCTGCTAGATAAAGATGTGATGCGGAGGAATGAGGAAAATTTCGAGAAGAAAGTTTTGAGTGTGAATGTGGATGGGTATATTTTTTTATTCTAAATGGCTTACTCTTGACCACAATCAATATGAGTAGAGGAAGACCAAAGAAACGTTGATTGGACTGTGTAAAAAATAATATGGCAAGAAAGGAGGTGTCTGTTAGGTACTAATATTAACAAAAGTTCACGACTGTAATCCCCGAAGGGTTAAGTAGAGGTGTGCCTAATAGTATCCCCACATTTCGCCAGTTATGTTATAGTCCCATGTAACAGGGGGCGAGCCTATTGCCATCAATTGGGTACAAATCCAGACCTCGTGGTTACTAATCATGGAAAAATTACCAATATTACAATATTAACGGATATATTTTAATAAAAGTAGGATACTTTTTATCCTACGGCAACCTACCTAAGGTTGTCGGGGGATAATTCCCGACCTCGAACGAAGCCGCTTGCAAAACCTAGTAAAATACGAGGTGCCTATAAGAACTAAGTTGGACTTAGAGATATCAAATTAGTCTAATGACGTCTTGAACGTCACCGTGTTTTTGTGTCGAAGCATTATGTCATGTCAGTGACGTTTTTAAATTTTTATTTATTTATTTTATTTGCCTCTTCAACAATGAGAACGCTATTACATATGTATAATATAGTAAAACATTCCAAACTTAAGTCTAAGTGTCCCATTACTTAAAGTAGAGCACTACATGCACTATATTATGCGCATAAATAGCTAATTAAAAATGAAAAAAAAAGAAATTATTAAAAATACAAATAAAAACAAGAAAACAACAGCAGTATCGATAATACTAGGTACTAGCGACCCGCCCCGGCTGCGCACGGGTGCAATATACACGGTTCTTTTAGGTCGTTCTGGAACCGAAAGCCATAAACTCGATCATCGAACTCGAAACGATTGGGACTATTTTTTTCAAAAGGTAACAATAAAAAAAATCACGAAAAATTAAATTTATTGTTTTTTTTGTTAAATAATGAGAACTCGAAGTAGTAGTCCTTGCGGTAAATGCATATGTGTGTGTACGTAACGTATCGACGATATCGGCAACACATGCAAACGGTACCCATTGAGAAATCCATTCATCGATCAGACTGCTTGATCCGTAAGCCACGCCCCCACCCCACGCTTACACAGTCTAGCCGACGCGATCGGCGCCCTTTCTAGTATAGTCGCGCGTTTCGCTGTATTATGTCACTCATGCGTAACCTAATCACGTGTCAAAAATGATTCGGCAATATGTCTACTCCAATGTGGAGTATTGGGCAATGGTGGATTTTTATGGGATGGCGCACCAGAACTTGGAAGAGGCTAGACTCTTGTATGCTCAGCCGGAAAACCTGAACTCACTGCGCGCTCGTGGAATCACCGACCCTCAAGTTCCCTTCACCTCCACCAATCTGGCTGTAACCCAGCGCCTCCTCGATCATGGAATGTTTGGGCAGGCATTATTAATGACCAAATAATAGAGCCTATTTTTATTGAAGGGCACCTGACTGGTGGTTCTTATTTGGATATGCTGCAGAATATGATACCGGAGTTGCTAGAGGATGTGCCTCTGGCTTATTTACGCGGTATGTACTATCAGCATGATGGATGCCCTGCTCATTATGCGAATTTAGTGCGTGCGTATCTGAACAGTGAGTTTGGTGAGCAGTGGATAGGTCGTGGTGGCCCTGTGGCTTGGCCCGCAAGGAGCCCTGACTTAACCCCACTGGATTTTTATTTGTGGTCTGAGATAAAAAGACTAGTTTATTTCGAGGAACATACTACTCGAGATGAGTTAAGAAGTGCGATTGTGGACGCGTTTAATATTGTGAAAAGTGACAGAGACGCATTAGCTAAATTAAAAGACAATCTCATTAAACGTGCCCGTTTGTGTATCGAGGAATACAGAATACAGGGAAGTATAAATTGTGAATAATGATTATGTTTGTAAATAGCTCAATTTTTTTAAATACGCCTGCGCCTGTATTTATTTTTCTTGACATTAAAAGTGTACAAGTAAGTAAGTATTTAGATACGTAAAATGTATAACTGACGCGACGTTCCTAAGCCTGTAGAAAGTATGACGGAAAAATTAGAGTTATTGAACTTATAAGTAGATAAACGCAATTTAAATCAAGCAATAATTTGGCGCCGTGTTCTTTAAGATGGGTACATCAACATAAATAAAAACACATACGCGGTAGATAAATAGGTAAACAAATAATAACACGAAAAGCGAATTCAGACTTTATTTCTTAACCGTAAACGGTGAAATTTAGAAATTTCATCAAACTAGGTAAATACGCAGTTTACTAAAAAATATTCTGAGAAATCTATTGTATCGTGTTCGACTATGCACAACCGAAATCCACGGTTAACGTTATAAAAATAGGGTCTTTTTCTGTTCAAATTGCCTGCCTTTGTAGAAGCCGCCACTAGCATTGCCGCAACAAAATTGTTTTAAGCTGTAATACTATTTTTTATTTATCATATGGTAGGGTATTGGGTATGTTTCTTAAGTACCTATTAGATCGATTGATCAACACTCGATTCAATGCCTTAAAACAACTCCCAAGCGTACTCGTCGTTGTGTAGTTGAATAAGTACGAGTATTAGTGATTTCGTGATGCGAGACTGGTGAATTAATTGTCAATTAATTTCTCTCGTTTACGAGGAGACGAGAGATGATGGAGGTAAATGAACTTACACCAACCTTAATCGTACCTGAAATGAAATATCTACTTGCAAGTACTTTTTCAGCTGGTTATTCGTCCAAAGTCCATTGACCCACCGCGAGCGCACGACCTTGCGTTTATGAATGAAATAGTGCAACCGCTACTAAGATTTAACTCGAATGACAGAATAAAAGTGATAAATTTCTAACTTCTTTATTTGATGTCTTAAAAAAACAATAACAATGCTAATAGTAACTATTACTCGACTGGAGTTACTATGTTTCGGCTCCAGAACGATGTAAAAATATTCGTGTATACAATATACAACATTAGTTTTAGTATATGCGAAACCTGATACACGTGTCTAGTATTTTATGTAAAGAATCTATGTACAAAATTTCAAGACTGTATCATGAAAAATCACAAAGTTATAAGCTTGTTCTGTTATCTAGTTGTCCGCACAAAAACGCGGTCACCACGCAGTGCGCGCCTCCAGCGTCGTCTTGAGCTTATTGATAATAATAATTTGGCAGTAGGTACCTAAATTATTGCGATACCTATCGCAAAGTCGCTCGGTATCCAACTTTTAACTTTTTAATATATTTTTGGGAAAAAATATAACATGGTTTAAAAATGATTGGAATCGATTCAGTTACTTATTCTGAACAAACTATATTCAGGTTTCGCATATACTAAAACTAATGTTGTATATATAAACCTTCCTCTTGAATCACTCTCAACTTCACCGTGTTTTTGTGTCGATGCATTATGTCACGTCAGTGACGTTTGTAAATTAAGTATTTAGTAAATTCTCTCCTGCATTTTTCGAGTGAAAATACGAAAGAGTCCGATTAACTTTCACATTTTTTTGGGTTTTTATGCGCGGACTTTCCTCTCGGCCAGTCGGCCTACGTGAGAATCAGAATCAACCAACTTGGGTATTACGCCAACACAGATGAATGAGATGTAGCTTTATCCTCCTTTCTTATACAGGGTGTAAACAGACCACAGATATCTATCTATATCTGTGAAACAGACCCTTCACATAGCCGTCAACCAACCATTCTGTACATCAAACTAAGTAACTTTACGCAAAAATTATTGCTGGGAATCGACTTTTTTTTTGGGGTGTAAAATCACGTTTTAAGGTAGGACTCGATGCAAAGCACTCAAAACATTGTGCTGATGGATGGATTGAATAGAACGAGGGTCGTGGATGTGTGTAAAGTAAAAATCTTTAATTAAAAACACGTACTTAAAAAAAAAACTTGTAAAAAAGTTGGAACTTTGACCCCCGATATCTCCGTAACTAGAAGGTTTCCAGGTATGGACTAGAACAAAAAAATGATCGCAAAGACGGGAAGAACAAGTGCTTTTCGTATATGTTAAGGGTCTATTTACACCCTCTATACCGTGACTCTTTAGTCGTCTTACAACGGCAGTCCACTTCATGTATCCAATGACTACTAAACATTTATTTAAAAAAAAGGTATAAATGAGATTTAAAAAAATTAAAAATTAAAATATTATTCAGTATTACGACAAATGACGCAGTAAAAACACCCTGTTGTGAGCGATGATTAGGTATGTGCTCCCGTTTGACACGGGTACATCATTAACAGGATGTTTCATAAGTTTATTCCAATGTATGTGTGTGTGTATGTGTGTACTTGGGAAAAGGGAGGCAGATTATGATAGACCATTATCATTTTTTTTTTCATCTCACAAATATCCTATACTTATATATAATAAATAATAGAATACATTTTCGTAAACATTCATACCTACATAAATACGAAAAACTGTATTCTGACAGTCACAAATCCGAATTTTAAAATATCGATTTTCATAATTCCGAATGGTTCAAAATTCCTAATATAACAACTCCGATTTATCGTTTATCCTACCTATTTTTATAATTCCTAAATTTCAATATTCCTAACGTCTGTAGTTACTATTCTCAAAATACCGAGTTTCAATAGATCGAATAACAAAAAGTCCGACTTAATGATAATACGAAACATCAAAAAACTAATTCCAATTATTAAAATACCGATTAATTAGAATTCCGAAATTAAAAGCCGCTTTGTATAACTGATTATCAAGACAAATTAACACATAACCAACAATAGAGGAGATCTGGGTATCTTTCGGTTAATGGCCAAAACGCATGCAAGCAAGCATTCAGCATGCAAGCAAGCATGCAGCATGCAAGCAAGTATGCAGCATGCAAGAGAGCATGCAACATGCAGTAGGCATGGTTTCTGTCACGGCTCCGGCGCGGCGGGGTTTAAATTACACTCTAGAGGTAGGGCAGACAGGACTACGTGGATTCGGTTTTGCAGCGATTCGTTTCTGTCACTAAGTTTTGTAGCACAACATATTGACTTTTTAAGTCAATATTTTAATTTTAATTTAAGGTTAAAAATTCTGTTTCATGGACATGGCAATAAATTAATTCCAAATGAAATTCTGCCATCTTCATAGTATGCCAAGTGAAATTATACCAAATAAACGTTATGCTAAACGAAATTATGTGGAATTTTAACATTGCTAAAGGTAATGATGCCAAATTAAATTCTGCCATATTTAAAGTATGCCATTGTGAATTCGGACATAAACATTCGGCCAAACAATAATTATATAAAAATTATTTTTATGCCTTAAAAATAAAAGAAGATGCCAAGCGTGTACCAAAAAAATTAAAAAAAAAGTGTCAGAGCATCAAGATTCTGCCAGACAGAGGGAACCCTACCGGAAGGTGGTATATAAGGAGAAGACGAAAACACAAAAATTAATATTAAAACACAAATACTAATAACAGAGCAAACGTATTTCATCAAACTTTACTTAAAGCTTCACCGAAGCAAATGATAGTTATACAATACGCACATGAATCCGAAAAATCAGAGGTGCTTGTCTTGGGTTCGAACTCGAGACCTATGACTTGGCAGTCCGACGGTCACACCACTAGGCTATCTATCACTGCTATGTTGAATTCGTGAGGACGTACGGGTTCTCACGAACTCAACTTACCTACTTATAACTTAGTCAAGCACTCTTGAAACACTTTATTAACAGATATTATTGATTTATTGCAGGTCTTGACCAAATATTGTGCTGTACTGATCCTTTCGAAGTGCCAGAGACAATAACACAATGTATCGGATATTTTTCCTGTTTTTTTGCCTCTCGAGTTCCGCTAGAGGGCAGGAAGGTTAGTATCTTTTTAAAATGTGAATAAGTAAGTAAGTGCGCTGTCTGTAAACTGTACCGTTAGTAGATTGCGGAATCGTTCTTAGTGAAAAAATCCCCAACTTATCAGACTATAAAACCAAGGAAATCAATAAGTATATGTTACACAGACACAACATTCGACACCGAGCGCAGGCAGTTAAGAAAAAGTGTACTGTCCGTGTGTCTGTCCGAATAAACATACTCCGCTGTCCGTCCGCCCGTCCGTCTGTCTGTCAGCGGGCTGTAACTCATGACCCCTAAATCCTAATAGATAGACAAATAACAACAAATAATAAAAATAAATTAAAAATGGCTTTCCTACTACGATGCTACGGAACACTCGGCCGATTTTTATTTTTCCAAAAAAACGCGTAGCAAAGACATTAAAGATAAACTTTCACGATAGACAGATCACATCAACCAAAGGAGTATCGTATTACCCTGCAATTGAGTTTTGGAGCTCAATGTGGAGGCAATCGCTCCATGCAATGTACAGCAGCCTCCGGTTAGACAGGGAGTCGACTGGACCCCAAAATAGTGAGGACAAGTCTAGGCTATGAGGATGAACAGATCATCAATGTTAGTGCTTTCCAATTGAGTTTCATCGCTCTTGGTGCCTATCTACAATATACATATATACAAATAAATTAAATTGAAGACTCTGTTTGTAATTTCAAAATAACAGCTTTTTACTGAATTCATATAAAAGTGTATACGGTACTTAAAACAAAAAAGCAATTTTTTTTTTATTTTCTCTGTCTGTCTGTCTGTTTGTTCCAACTTATCTCAGAAACGGCCGGACCGATTTTGACGGGACATTTTCCTGGCAGATAGCTGATGTTACAAGGATTAACTTAGGCTTCTTTACCCAATAACGCTTTGCCCGACTTGGAAATCGAACTCAGGACCTCATGCTCAGCAATCGCGCTTGCGACTACTAGACCAACGAAGCATTCGTACGTGGCAGCTGCATATTTTTTATGTACAAAAATGAACTCTGAGTGTGAACCAGTTATTAATAAAAAAAACGAAACCGAAAATAAGGAAAATCGTACGTTAAAACTAAAAAAAAAACGTTGTTTTGTATTTTATTAAATAAATGATCATGTGATTAGCATGCCAAATGTTTAATGTAGACATTTAAATCGCTTAGTAACACTTTAGCCATGAACTCCCGACTGTTGTTTGTTTTTTTTTTCAACCTACTTATACATAGTCAAGGGATGCGTGGCTCTAAATATGTTACAAGTCAACATCTGCCTAGTATTTTTCCAACTATGTTGGGGTCGGCTTTCAGCCTAACTGGCGTGATGTTATGTGTTGTGTATTAAAAGTACTTTTTCTGTGTTTTCAGAGGGAGAGTCTTGTGTGGAAAATGACTCCAACACGATCGGGCAATGCAAGCCTATGGATGAGTGCGAATCAGCCAGGATAGACTTAGAGTAAGGTATATTAATAATTTCATTTTGTGGTAGTTTTTAAGAGGGAACAGGGCCAACAAATAGGTATTTGCCTGCCCCCGTAGAGTGCGATAGGGACAGCCGCAGCTCAGACCGATTATATCACAAAAAATTTAGAGACGTTTCGTATTCTCGTTTTTTCTTCTCGAAAACTGAGCCGATTTAATTATGTTTGACATTAAAATTTTAAGAAAGAGTTCAAATTCAAATTCAAATTCAAATTCAAATATGTTTATTTGTGACACAGGTATAAGTAAGTACACGGTGTTATAAAAAAAAGAGTTATGTCTCACTGTGTGCTGCCTTGCAAAGGCGTACAAATAATGTCTACACATTTAGTCGTGCAGGTAGTTTTTATGGGTATGTATAAAAACTGAAACTAAAATAAAAACTAAAACTAGGTACTGTTATTACAGCTAATTACCTAATATTAAATCTTTAATAAAATATACGTTAAACAAAAACAAACAAACAATACAAAGTGAGTAAACAACTAAATGATTGAGTTGTAATAATAATAATCTTATGAACTAAAGCTAATAAAAGTAATAAAAATATAAAATAAAAAAACAGTCATTTTTCTTCAAGGTTTTCATTTATAGAATAATATGCTTTGTGAATTAAAAAGTTATGGAGTGTTTTTTTGAACGTATTGGTATCTCTTGATGCTTTTATCGACTTAGGTAGTTTATTGAATATTTTTGGCGCCATTCCTAGGAAACTTTTTGAGTAAAGGGCTGTTTGATGGGATTTTGACTTCAGTGCACCTTGGTGGCGTTTAGAGGATACTGTTTCGAATTGGTTAGGGTTATTTTTGATAAATATGGCGACTTCATAAATGTAAAGGGACGGGAGTGTTAATAATTTTAGATTAATAAAAAAAGGTTTGCAACTGTCAGTGTTTTGGATCATGCATACTGCACGAACGCATTTTTTTGGGCTTTAAAGACCGCTTCCCTATCCGTAGAATTACCTCAGAATATAACTCCATATCGCAGTGTTGTGGAGAAGTATGCGTGGTATGCGGTAAGAACGGTGCTGCGATTCGCGACTTTATTTAAATTGTGTAGGGCATAGTAATATTGATTTAGCTTTTTTATTAAATGCTCAATGTGTGTTTTCCATGTCATCTGCCGATCTAACCAAAGCCCTAGAAATTTTGTGTTCTCAATTTTAACAATTTTGTTATGTTCATATTTAACATTTGGATTTACAGGATTGGTTCTCTGGTTAAAATGCATGACATGTGTTTTGCCAATATTAATTTTTAGGTTGTTATCGGTTAACCATTTAATAATTAAACTTAAGCTATTATTTATATCTATCTTTCATATTTTTCTAAGTTTTTTCCTGTAAATATTGTGGTACAGTCATCAGCAAAAAGAGTTAGTTAGTTCGTCTAGGTTCCTCTCAATTTCTTTTATGTTAAAAACTTTTTTAATTTATCTGGTAGTCCTCTAATCACGGTCGTAAAATGATGCATTTTTTGTCAATTTTGAAGGATCATATTTTCTTTACTTATTAGTTGCTGAAAAAAAAGAAATGACAGGGACGTGTCCACAGTACGGTACACCTTGATTTTATGAAAAAATGATTGCTCTAGCTAGATGCATTGTTCAGGAAGAAAAAAGGGGGAAAGGAAAGGGGAAGGGAAGGGGGAATGGGGGCATTTGTATGGAGAATCGCTGAAGGTCTCCTTACCTATACGACAGTTAGATATTTTAGATCTTATCGCAGTTTCAATTTACAAAAGCATTCGGTACTGGTAGTCCACAGATATAGATAGACCTAGATAACGCAAGAGCAACTACTTCGCGTGCCTAGCTTACGTACAAAAATCGTAAGTGGCCAATTTCGAACTCAGTCTGCATCGGAGCATAGCGCTAGTCGGACGTCAGTTAGTAGGACGAGGGGGGCGACGTCCGCGGCGGCGTCTTTGAATCGATTTGATTTTCCCATCACTAAATAGTGCTTGTGACGTCATAATAGGTAGTCAAAAAATGGCACGCTTGGTTTTCATACAGATCGTGATACTTGCGTTATCTAGCTCTATCTATATCTGTGTGGTAGTCACAGAGTTTGAGCCCCGAAAGTCCGACAGCCAGTGATACTAAAGTTACACCTACTAGTCTATTGGTCGCAAGCACGACTGCTGAGCATGAGGTCCTGGGTTCAATTCCCAGGACAGGCAAAGTATTATCGGGCTTTTCCAACCGAAATTTTTCAGTAGCAGCCACTGAATTCGGTTTTGTGCCCGGCTGATGGCAATAGGTACACCCCCTATTACAAGGGACTTTAACATAACTGGCGAAATGTGTGTGTATTATCAGGTACACCTCAGCCTAACCCTTCGGGGATTACAGGCGTGATGTTATGTTATCTGAAGTCAACTAACTTCTGGAGGATAGTGATAAGTAGAAGTCGCTATTGGTAGTCGTCACATAACCATTGCGAACCGGAAGACGTTGCATTGGAAGGCCTCCCACTTCTGGTGGTCTGATGACTATGCAGGTCACCAGACCGATGACCTGGTGAAGGTTGCAGGGATCCGCTGGATGCGAGTCGCACGGGACCGGTCAATGAGGCGACACTTGGGGGAGGCCTATGTCCAGCAGTGGACGTCTTTCGGCTGAAATGATGATGATGATGACATAACTGTTTTATAAGATTTTAAACTATCATGGTCACTAACATTATTACTACAGGAAACGGGATATTTACCATGTTTACTATTTTTGTTGAGTTCCCGATATTTCGTATGTCGGGAACAGAATCGAGTTGCGAGTGACAGTGGTAGCGGTACTGAGTGCAAAAAACGAACAAGAAAGAGGGTAGACCGATTTGTCTGCTCATAAACACCCACCCGCAATAACTTCAGTTTATCCGTGATCATGGTGCTGGCAACAGCGCCGAAATATCGGGAACTCAACAAAAATAGTAAACATGGTAAATATCCCGTTTCCTGTAGTAATAACTGTTTTGTTTTTGTTTTTTTTTCAGACAAAGCCGCATTTTTCCCACATTTTGCACGTACAACGCGTTTGGCGATGAACTAGTCTGTTGTCGAGATGGCTCCAATATGCAATCCAATAATTCAGCTGGGAATCAGAAGTGAGTACAGTGGCGAGGGTTCCACACAACTCGATTCCTACCGGCTTCCCTTTGAAAAATGACAAAGTCAGTATTCTGTAGCCAAATAATATAATCACATTACAGATATGTACTCCGGCTTACCTCTTACAAAAATTGACCCTTTGCTTCTGGTTAGTATAATCCTTACACTATTAAAATACCAACTGGCAACTTGGCATTAAATACATTAATCAACTTATGCCCGTGGCTTCGCTCGCGTTGAATTCGGTAATAACCCCACGGGATCGTACTACCGACCAGGATATAAGTATCCTGTGTCAATCCAGGTTATAAACTACATGTGTGCCACAGTAGCGAAGGGTCAATTTTGTAAGAGGTAAGCCGGAGTACATATATTTTAATGTGAATATATTATTTGTCTATAGAATACTGACTGTGCCATTTTTCAAAGGGAAGCCGGTTGGAATCGAGTTGTATGGGACCTTCGCCACTGGTGTGCCAGTAGTTTTTGTGTGAAAGAGTAAAAATCATCCATCCATAAATACTTTTTTATATTTTTAACACAAGCATTATTCTAATTTTAAATAACAATTTGTTTTAATTTTACAGTGACCGACCAATATGGGGCAACCCTGTTGACAGACAGGATCGCAGAAGAATCAGCGAAAAAAGTAAGTTTCATTCATAAACTGAATTATTTCCCTTCCAGTCCGTTTTGACCAGGTGGAAAAATCTTTTCACATTTTTTTTGATGTCACTGAAAAAAGGAATGTATTAGTGTTGCCTTTAAGAGGGAACAGGGCCGACGACGTAAGTGGCATTGGGC
Organism: Noctua fimbriata; assembly: GCA_905163415.1. NCBI lineage: Eukaryota > Metazoa > Arthropoda > Insecta > Lepidoptera > Noctuidae > Noctua > Noctua fimbriata. The sequence goes on from LR990950.1 coordinate 5,669,483, forward strand.
GGGGCACATTGCTCGCAGAACTGATGGCCGATGGGGCCGAAATGTTCTGGAGCGTCGACCGCGAACCGAAGATGTTGAATTGGAAGGCCTCCCACTAGGTGGACCGCTGACCTGGTGAAGGTTGCGGAGATCCGCTGGATGCGAGACTCACGGGACCGGTCAATGTGGCGTCACTAGGGGGAGGTCCAGCAGTGGACATCTTTCAGTTGAAATTATAATGATGAGGGCCGGCAAGGTAGGTATTTGAAGAAACTATTGTCGTCGCGCTGCGTCAAGCCTGCCCCCGTAAAGTGCGATAGGGACAGCTGCAGCTCAGACCAAAAACTGAGCCGATTAAATTATTTATGACATTAAAATTTTAAGAAAGAGTATGTCTAGGTTCCTTTCAATGTCTTTTATGTCAAAAACTATTTGAATTTGTCTGGTAGTGCTCTAAACACGGCCGTAAAAATGGGGTATTTTTTGTCATTTTTGTAGGGTCATATTTTATTTACTTATTAGTTGCTGAAAAAAAGGAAATTACAGGGACGTGTCTACAGTAGAACTTGATTTTATGAAAAAAAAAATGATTGCTCTAGAGGCATTATTCAGGAAGAACAAAGGGGAATACATTTGTATGGACAATGAAATAAAGTCTTGCCCCTGTTCCCTCTTAAGTATTAAATGTAACACTCACACATCCTTAAACACGCGAGATGACACACTTTCTATGCGTCGAATTTTATACTTGAAAGGTAATACTGACAGTCTTATATTCAGTACTAGCTTATGCCTGCGGCTTCGCCCGCGTGGAGTTCGATAATTGTCCCACGGGATCATACTACCGGGATAAAAAGCATCCTCTGCGTTAATCCAGGCTATACTGTGTGCTCAATTTCATTCAAATCCGTTCAGTAGTTTTTGCGTGAAAGAGTAACAAACATCCTTCCATTCATTCTCACAAACTTTCGCATTTATAATATTAGTAGGATAACGCACGGTCAGGAGAACTATTACTCCATCTACCATCAGGTCTGCGACATTAACCTTTTATTTTTTCACTTCAGAATGCGAGGAATACAGTAAAAGTGTCGAAATGAAAGTTAGCCATATACCTCTAATTCCGGGCCCTGAGGATGTCTCTCACGAAGCCTATTGCGACTACTCTGAACTCGATCTGATAGTCACAGCCGGCTGGACTAGTACAAAGGCGGGAGAGTTTCCACACATGGCGAGTCCTTCTTCTTAGCTTCATCATCATCTTCCTGTACTTTTGCTTTCCTTTTTTTCCATTTCATTCTCACCTATCAGCTGTCACGCTATCAGTTTACTCCTTTTTTAGGGATCCGTATACAAAGCGTAACAAACGGGAACCTATTACTAAGCCTCCGCTGTCCGTCCGTCCGTCTGTCTGTCAGCGGGCTGTATCTCATGATCCGTAATAGGTAGAAAGTTGAAATTTTCACAGAATGTGTATTTCACAACTAATTATAATTAAAATAAATTAAAAATAAAAGGGGGTTCCCCTACTACGATGGTACGGAACCCGTCATGCGCGAGTCCGACTCGCACTTGGCCGGTTTTTCTTTTATATCACTCCTCATAAAAGCCATCTATCCTTTCTGTAGTCATTCTCTGCCTTTCCATACATTAACATTTATATATGCATCACACTGTTTTAGCCACATAATTATATTTCATCCCACCTCATCATAACCAAGGCAGACCACTCCCAGCCAACTCCACTCTCTGAAGTGCACAGGTGACAGGACATACGGCGAAAGATGGATGACGCGGCATCTACATTCACCACATATGAACTAGGCTTACACCAGACGTTACGCAAAAACCTGCGTCGCGGAAGATATCCGCATGTAGTCATACAGGGTGATTGGTAATTGGGTGCATTTAGATCCATAAATTGTAGTTTGTAAATAATGGACATACTTGATTCAAATAAAATGTTACACCTTGTACGGAAATGAACCCTTACAAAACTAAATATCCTTTCATTAGACCTATGTTTCTTGTTACAGGCTGCGATTGGCTGGGCGGATGTCAACGGAGGGTACTTGTTTGCTTGTGGGGGATCACTGATCAGTCCTCGGTTCGTGGTCACGGTCGCGCACTGTCAGAGGAATGCAAACGCTCTGACTCCTGAACCCGTCATAGTTAGGCTTGGCGATCAGAACCTTGACAATAACGTGAGAGATGGCGCTAATCCTGTTGATGTGAGTTTTTTTTCCGTTGATAATTTATTTAGGCCAGCTCAAAAGAGTTGTAGGATTGTATATTTTTGCCAGTATACTTAACCATCATCTGCCTAGCCTTCTGCCAACTATGTTGGGGTCGCCTTCTAGTCTAACTGGATGCAGCTGAATACCAGCATTTAGAGGCAGGGAGAAGATGAGGGTTTGCTCTTAGGCGATTCCCACACGACACCGCTCGTCCGCGTTGTCGGGCGAAGCGGATGTGTGGGCGATGTGCAGTGCGCCGCGCGGAAAGGTGGTGAGCGCGGCTCGTCCGCGCGGTCGAACGGTGTTATGTGAGAATCCCCTTAATGTGATCTATATAAATGTGTGTTATAAGGTCTAACTTAGGTTTAACTTTCTTTTATTTTAGAATAAGAAATGGGATTCCGTGCGTAAAAAATTAAAAACCTTAAATTGTTAACAAAATTCGATTCAAAAAGGGAAATAATATTTTTATAATAATTTCACGCCAACAAAGGTCGCGGGCAACCGCTAGTTTTATAATAATATTCTGCTTACAGGTCGCGATCCGTCGCTTGCATATACACCCAGACTACGCCTCCCCGAAGTTGTACAACGATATAGCTCTACTCGAGTTAGTAGCAGACGTGCAGTTCCGAAATGGCATACGTCCCGCTTGTCTTTGGACCAATCGTGACTTTGAAGGACATAAGAATGTCATTGCTACTGGTTGGGGTTTTATTAAACAGGGTAAGTTTTAATAATAACAACATAACATCACGCCTGTAATCCCCAAAGGGTTAGGCAGACGTGTACCTAATAGTATACCCACTTTTTGGGTATGTTTTTAAGTCTCATTTAGGGAGCAAGCCTTTTGCCATCAGCCGGGCACAAATTCAGACTCCATGGCTACAAAAAGATTTCTCAATCGCAAATATTTTTACTTAGTTTGATGTACATAATGCTTGGTTGACAGCTTCGTGAAGGGTCCGTTTACATCCTGTATATTTTTTTGTGCTTGATAAAAGATTGTTTTCCTAACTACATTATTAAAACTGACTGCCCCGTTGGTCGAGTGGTCGCAAGCGCGACTGGTGGTCCTGGGTTCGATTCCCGGGTCGGGTAAAGTGTCATTGGGTCACGAATTTCTCAGTAACAGCTAAGGAGTCAATCAATGACCTTCTAGCTCCTGGTATTGTTGGAGACGACAGTACTGTCATGGAGAGTTATGCATCCATCGCGAAAGCCAGCGGTGATGAAGTGCGTTTATTGAGAGAGGCCATGGTAGAGCGAACGAATTTAACCTTAAGTCTCGTCTCCAAGTGGGGTGATGAGAATTTGGTTGTTTTCAACGCCACCAAAACTCAAGTGTGCCTGTTCACCGCCAAAAGGAGTCCGTTCAATCTGGCTCCTACTTTCCGGGGTGCATCTGTACCAGTCTTCGACAGCCTCGAGCTTCTTGGTGCGAAGTTGAGTGCGAATCTGAACTTCGGTGCCTACATTGAGTCGAAAGCCCAAACTGCGGCAAAAAAGCTGGGTATCCTAAACAAGGTTAAGCGTTACTTCAACCCTGGACAGCTTTTAGTCTTATATAAAGCTCAAGTTCGGTCCGGCATGGAGTATTGCTGTCACCTTTGGGATGGCTCAGCCAAATACCAATTAGCCACACTCGATTCTGTTGAGCGCAGAGCCAAGAGGCTCATTGGTGACGATAAGCTGGTTAGTACCAGGCTTCATAGCCTGGCGCATCGGCGCAAAGTTGCATGTTTGTCGGTCTTTTACAGATTGTACTTCGGTGAGTGTGCTCAAGAGCTTCAAGAACTCATTCCACCATCTCCTTTCTACCATCGGGAGTCCAGACGTACTGCAGGTTATCACCCATACCTTGTCGATGTTTCACACATTCGCACGAAACGCTTTGCTACATCATTTATTATGCGCACAGCCAAGGAGTGGAATTCCCTGCCTGCGTCGGTGTTTCCAAGTCCATATGACCCCAATCTATTTAAATCGCGAGTTAATAGGCTTCTTTTGGGTTAGCTCGTTCCATCGTCGACCTCATCTCTGTCCTCAGGACTAGATTGAGGTCAAGAGTAAGCCAATACAGAAAAATAAAAAAAATAAAAAGGAGTCTGGATTTGTGCCCGGTTGAAGGCAATACTCCCATCTATATCATGTCGCCACTTACAAAATTGCACTTTAACACATTACCTACACCTCTGCTTACCCTACGGGTAGACAGGCGTTTATTTCATATTATTTTTGCAGTAACCAAGGAAACTCCGAAGGAACTGCAAAAAGTATCGCTGTCCATTTTAGACGTAGACTATTGTAACAGAACACTGAAGTCCGCAATCTTTAGAAATTGGATGTATGGGTTTAGCGACTCACAGATGTGCGCCGGGGGCAAAGATACCTGTCAGGTAAGACTTGTTTCACACGTACAGATGCCAGCACATCAAGCTACCCGAAGCTGTCAAATTTTCGCAATCAACCTTGAAAATAATGCTTTAGCGATAAAACAAAGTAAAGTTGTAAAACAAAGAGATTTTTGCGTTATCAATATTATAAGAAGAAAACTCAACCCAACAAAACCAGATACATTAAATACTCAAATTTGTTACAAAAATGTATCTATAACTCCAAAAGAAATGCTAATATAAAATTTATGCATACACATCAGAACAAATGTAAGGCTATATGGACCGTCATAAAAAATGAAATACATAATCCTAGTCCTAAAAATAACATTGAATCCATTAAAATTAATAATAATACCATACTTACGGAACCAACAGAAATAGCCTCCACCTTCAATGATTTCTATTTAAATCATAACCCCACACAGCAAAGTACAAATAGTCATGGTAATGAAAGCCTAATACCTGACTCAATGTTCCTCGTTCCATTGGCAGAAAGCGAAATAGAACAACAAATTATGTTATTAAATAATACTTACCTCCGAAGGCTACGACGAACTTAGCACTAGAATTATTAAGGAATGTACTAAAGTAATACGCGGCGTTCTAACGCATCTTATAAACTTGTCTTTTGTTCAAGGAGTGTTTCCAGATAAATTAAAAGTATCAATTGTAAAACTACTGTTTAAAAAAGGTAAAAATATGATGTTAACAACTACCGCTCAATAACTTTAATACCAATTTTGTCAAAAATCTACGAAAAATGCATGTATAAAAGGCTTATTAATTACTGCGAGAAATTTCATATTATAAAGAAAGAGCAATTCGGTTTTCAAAAAGATAAATCAACAACTTTAGCTATCTTTTCACTCTTGAAAGCAGTACTGACTAATATAAATAATAATCAACTAACGACGGGTTTATTCCTTGATCTATGTAAGGCGTTCGACCTGGTCTCGCATGACATGCTTTTTCAGAAGTTAGAGTCTATGGGAATTAGAGGACCTCCGCTACAGTGGTTAATCTCATACATATCCGGCAGACAGCAGTGTGTTACAATCACTAATATGAATGCCAATAAAGATATGGTTTCAAACCACTCTGAATTTAAAACCACCAAACGAGGCGTTCCCCAGGGCAGTATATTGGGCCCGATTTTGTTTCTCCTTTATGTTAATGATATTGTTGACATGACTAATCATAAATGCTTTCCGTTTGCTGATGACATTTCGATAATAGTTTCTACCGATAAAAAAAGTAAATCAATAATTGATCATGAAATAGATATTAATAATACAATAGAAAATCTTGGCTCAATAATAATAATTTATGTATTAACCTTAATAAATCAGTATATGTAAAATTTAATAAATCTTATAATAACAAATTTAATTTTACAATGAATATATCAAAACTTCAAAAAGTAGCACAATCTAAGTTTTTGGGAACGATCATAGACGAACATCTAGACTGGAAAGCTCATATCGATAGCATATGTAATAAAATCAATAAATTCGTATATGCTCTTAGAAGGATTTAAAATGTTACAAATATTAAAACAGCTGTAATGTTCTATCGTGCATATGTGGAGTCCTCGCTGCGATATGGACTAATTGTATGGAGAAATAGTACCGACCATAATAGAGCATTTGTCGCTCAAAAGAAATGTGTTCGAGCTATTCAGGGCATTCCACCGGACGTATCTTGTCGACCATTATTTAAAAAACTTGGTCTGCTACCACTACCTATATGAATATGAAATATGTATGTTTGTACGGAAACACAAATACCTATTCAGAACAGCAGCAGATGTAAGCTCTAGGAATCGGCGTGACAAATTTAGACTTGTTTTAGATGAATTTCCTCGATCAACAAAATATATTAAAAGCTGTTTAGCTATGGTTGTACGTATATATAATAAATTACCATGTAAACTTAAATTACTAAATGGCAGACAGTTTAAAATTCAGTTATTTAAATGGCTAAATGATAATAATTTATATAGCATTAAGGAATACTGTGGACATAAGTTGTGTTAATCAATTTGCATGCTTTAGTCTTAAGCAAAACATGTATGATCTTATCCTTAACTCATGTAACACCTTTGTATACCATGTTTTACGCAAATAAATAAATATGAATAAGAAAGTTGAAGATCTATTAAAGAAATTAGTCAGATTGTAGTAGCTCGATGTGCTGGCGACTGTACCATAACTACTCTATACCACAACAACAACAAAAGGGCGGGCACTTTGAATAAATGCCACATTTTTGACCATATTTTGCCGCCAAATTCAACCGTGTGGGCGATATCGACCACAACGCAGACAGCAGCGACACCGCGTACTAGCGGCCGGCCACATCACAAACACAACGTTGCGTCGACGCTAAGAAGCGCGCGCAAATTCCCGCGAGCACACCTGCGCCCCCCGATCTATCTGTTTGCAAACACTAGCCTGAACGTCACCACATTACAAATACGAGCAACAACGCAACCACGTCGACAGTCTGTCGTTATCACAACTCAACTGCAACAAGCAGCAGCAGTAACACAATTAACACGTAACCACTGCTTGACCACTTTTAGCCGCTGCGATGTGGTGTGGTTGTGGGACGAGCAAATTCTCCCCAAGACACAATATAGCGGGTGATCAAAGTTGGAACTAACGCCCGCCATCTTGTTTTTTCATGCAGTATCCATAAATGCTTACGAATCAAAAGGGTGCTAATCCCTTTTGATAATATAATTCAAGCGCCAATAGACCCATGCAGCACTCTAGCATAATCAGTCTATAATGTTCCCTCTCCTGGAGCTCGTTGCTAAATAATAGAAGCTGCTCGGGTCGATCTTTAGGTTAAACCGTGCTTGCCTAGGTTGGTCCGTGGATGGGTCACCACCCATTACATACCAAGTTTCCTCCGAGCACCGAACCGGCTGCCATTTGTAGCTCTATGACAGTCGTTACAGGTAGTCAGTGGCCCAAAATGTCTGACAACCAGTCTTACCAAGGGATATCGTACTATCTGGGTTGTGGAGGTCAGGTTGTCAGTCGCTCCATGTAAAATACTAGTATTCAGCTGCATCCAGTTAGACTGGAAGCCGACCAGAACATTGTAGTTGGGAAAAGGCTAGCAGATGATATGAGTTCCTTCTATCTATTTCATTTATTTACTTATTTCATTTTTTAAGATTGATGCCGGATCCCCCATCCAAGTGGTATCAAAGGACAACAACTGCATCTTCCACATAGTGGGGATGATGTCTATCGGGAAGAAATGTGCAGACAAAGAGCGACCACCTGTGTACACCAGGGTCTCCAGCTTCGTGGACTGGATAGAGAGTGTAGTGTGGCCAGGACAGTGATAGAATATAGACATCATGATCTTCATTCTTCTCTTCTCCTTATTATATTACTTATGATTATGTTATTATCTCAACAGTTACCTCATAAATGATGTATTTAAGTTTAAAATAAATAATATGTAAAAATTACCTTTGATTTTTTTTTATCTGTTGGTTTTACAAAGGCACCCACTGCGCCGCGCCAATGTAAGAAAGTATCTCAATATGTTTAGAAAACACGTCTAGGACCACACACTGACAAGGCGTATGGTGTTAAAATCTGCGCCCCCCGCGCTACGCGACGGACCGCGGTGCATTGGGAGAATCGCCCAAAACATCGTTGATACTTTAGTACTAATATTTATTCTGTGGTTGAAGTTACAAAAAACACTCAGTTCTTAGTTAGTTAAAATACCACAATCACTCACACGACGAACTTGTGACTGACTCACGCTATATCACACTCACATGGCCTCATTCACTCACTTGACTAAAATGATCGCAAAGACAGGGAAACAAGTGCCTTACGGCTATGTTAAGGGTCTATTTACACCCTTTATAAGTTATGCATACAATAGTATCATCGGCCTAGGGGTTTTCCCATTAGAATACTTAATAACAACGAATAGTTGCTAGATCAACGACATCTGTGCAAAAAGGAAGTACTCGGCGTGAATGTGAAACTTCGAGCTTCAGAGACCTATACGAAAGATGAATTGTATAAAATACTAGCTCATGCCCTCGGCTTCGCAAGCGTAGAGTTCAATAATTGTCCCACGGGATCATACTGCCTGGATAAAAAGTATCCTATGTGTTAATCCAGGTTTTAAATTATCTGTGTGCCAAATTTCATCCAAATCCGTTCAGTAGTTTTTGTTTGAAAGAGTAACATACATCAATCCATCCTCACAAACTTTCGCATGTATAATATAAGTAGGATAGGATAGGATGTAGTGTCAGAACGAAAAAAATAATTTAGAGAATCTAAAAAATAATTCTAAAAGAAATAAACAAATAATTAAAATCCAAAAAAATGTTGAAAACAGATAAAATAATAACCCAAATCGACAATAGATAAGTGATTTTCCGATCATGATCGAATTGGCGGCCTTCTGCGTGTATCGCAGGTGTGATAACCGAACCCCTACGATAACTTGGATGAAATGAGTAACCAGTTTCAATAATATTCATTTAAAAATTTTCATGCATGACATTTTCGAAATCTATTAATATTGCGTAATCCATAGACATATCGTATGGCGAAATCTTTAACTTCGTAAATCTTTTGAGGTTATGTAAGTATGAAGTCAAAGGTAATTTATTCTTTCTACGTCTTATTGTTCGTGGTATTTATTTTAAAATATCGCTTGTCTTCCCTGTATATTGACTGGCAATGATGCAGATTTCAACATTTCCAAAGATTTGAAGTTTTTGTTCATCTATAACATTAATTGAAAGATGCTTAAATATTAAAATTACACTATAACTATTCACTCATCGCCCATATATGCATAGTGATTGTGGCTTTTAATTTGAACTATGTATTATAATACACTTAGCGCCATCTATTTATCATCTGTTTATGTTCGTTCAGCTACTCGATAATAGGTGGCGTTATATGTAATGTTGCTATAAATAGAAAATAGTTTATTTACGTGGAGTGATTATCATTCCAGGAAGTGTATAAAAGAAGTACCTGCGTGGTATATGTCCACCTGTATGAGTCAAAAACGGATTAAAGCCTACGATTTGCCATCTTAAGCATTTAACTTTGCCAAGTGTGGTAATTGCCATTTGCCAAAGATATTTACCTCCTTTTTTCCATTACCAGTAATTTATTTAAGAGTCTCTGAAGACTTCGTCCCTGCTTCGACACGAATGTCTGGTCAGTGGAGTAGCTTGAGTTTTTGCCGCCCGGGGCCGATTGTGATTTTGGCCGCCCCCTCTATTTTCATAATTAATCAAGAAACGTATAAAGGAGTCAAAATACAAATTATTATTTATTATTTAAAAATTTTATTCTTCATGTTTATTTTTCAAAGTAAAATCTTTTTTACATACATTTTCATTCAAGAAAGGAGGTGTCTGATGAGATGACGAGTAATAGAGAGTTAGAGAGGTATGCAAGAGGAAGATATGCTGCGCCGATTCCTAATGAATTGGGATAAGGACAAGAGGATGATGATGATGATGATCATTTATTCGTATGCATGTAGATATGTCATGTTCAATTGCAAATATAGCTAATACCTAGTGTATAAGGTTTGCCATTCCGGAAATTAACAAAAACAGCAAGCTCAAAAATGTTTAGTACATCGGATAAATTACATTTTATTTTAACTATTCACATAGTTAAATAAGTTTTTTTATTGACTTATGTATAAAAGCTTTACACTTGAGACCAAGTAGGATGCAAGAGCGAGCGAAGCGAGCTCGAAAACTTTAGCTCACCGCCTCGGATAGGTAACAGATTTTCTTTTCACAATTCAAACAAATGAATTTGAATTTAACTAACTTTTTCTACGAATACATTAAAGATTTGGAACGATTAAGAAAACTTAGGTGTAAGAGCGAGCGAAGTGAGCTAGAATAATTTAGAATCACAGATAGGTTCGATTTTCTTTGTACCATAAATACAGATATAAAAAAGATGGGTGGCAGGCTAGAAGAATATAATAGTGTTTTTATTAAGAAAATACGGGGTGGCAGACCGGAATATACTTGAGGCTTGTATGAAAAGCCGCCCCACGCCAGCGGCGTATATTAAGGAAAATGCTCCACTTCTTGGTTGTCCTTCTTTTTGCATCATAGTCACAATGACAATAGTAATTACCTGATCTAATATGCTATGTATGTATGCTGACTATGTATCCTAACTAATATTATAAATGAAAGTAAGTTTGTTTGTTACATTTTCACGCCTAAACCACTGAATCGATCATCCTCAAATTTTGCACATGCGTTGTCAGGTATACAGAAACGGACAAAGGGTACCTTTCATCCCAAAACAAAGTATTGTACCCGAGGAAAACACGTTCTTATGGTAATAGATGGCGCCACGTGTAATGATTGAATTATATTATTACAAGCAGAGTACAACCCGAATTGATTGTCAAATTCTAAATTAACGCGAGCTAAGCCGCGGGCTAAAGTTATTAAGCACATAAATCTGCCAAGCCGCAACGTCACACTATGTATTAAAAATAATTACTTGATGAACCTGCTAAGATTATACTTTACGTAAATTTTATTTCCTCAATGTGTTCGATGCTTTATTTAATAATAAATACGTTGCTTAAAGAATTCGGTTTGGCGTATTATAACTAGTGTGCTCTCAAGCTCGTTTATTGAAAGACGCGTTTAAAGTTCATGAAGTGATTGTTTTAAAGTTCTCGTAAAAGGTGAGTGATTATGTTATTATTCTTACAAAATTGTGTTTATTGTAATTTTAAATTAGTGATAAAACAGGGTTTTGAGCAGGTTTTTTTATTTTATTTATACTTGCTGCTAGATAAAGATGTGATGCGGAGGAATGGGGAAAATGTCGAGACGAAAGTTTTGAGTGTGAATGTGGATGGGTATATTTTTTTATTCTAAATGGCTTACTCTTGACCACAATCAATATGAGTAGAGGAAGACCAAAGAAACGTTGGTTGGACTGTGTAAATAATAATATGGCAAGAAAGGAGGTGTGTGTTGGGTACTAATATTAACAAAAGTTCACAACTGTAATCCTCGAAGGGTTAGATAGAGGTGTGCCTGAGTTTACCCACATTTCGCCAGTTATGTTATAGTCCCATGTAACAGGGGGCGAGCCTATTGCCATCAATTGGGTACAAATCCAGACCTCGTGGTTACTAATCATGGAAAAATTACCAATATTACACTAAACGGATATATTTTAATAAAAGTAGGATACTTTTTATCCTACGGCAACCTACCTAAGGTTGTCGGGGGATAATTCCCGACCTCGAACGAAGCCGCTTGCAAAACCTAGTAAAATACGAGGTGCCTATAAGAACTAAGTTGGACTTAGAGATATCAAATTAGTCTAATGACGTCTTGAACGTCACCGTGTTTTTGTGTCGAAGCATTATGTCATGTCAGTGACGTTTTTATTTATTTATTTTATTTGCCTCTTCAACAATGAGAACGCTATTACATATGTATAATATAGTAAAACATTCCAAACTTAAGTCTAAGTGTCCCATTACTTAAAGTAGAGCACTACATGCACTATATTATGCGCATAAATAGCTAATTAAAAATGAAAAAAAAAGAAATTATTAAAAATACAAATAAAAACAAGAAAACAACAGCAGTATCGATAATACTAGGTACTAGCGACCCGCCCCGGCTGCGCACGGGTGCAATATATACAATATACAACATTAGTTTTAGTATATGCGAAACCTGATACACGTGTCTAGTATTTTATGTAAAGAATCTATGTACAAAATTTCAAGACTGTATCATGAAAAATCACAAAGTTATAAGCTTGTTCTGTTATCTAGTTGTCCGCACAAAAACGCGGTCACCACGCAGCGCGCTCCTCCAGCGTCATCTTGAGCTTATTGATAATAATAATTTGGCAGTAGGTACCTAAATTATTGCGATACCTATCGCAAAGTCGCTCGGTATCCAACTTTTAACTTTTTAATATATTTTTGGGAAAAAATATAACATGGTTTAAAAATGATTGGAATCGATTCAGTTACTTATTCTGAACAAACTATATTCAGGTTTCGCATATACTAAAACTAATGTTGTATATATAAACCTTCCTCTTGAATCACTCTCAACTTCACCGTGTTATTGTGTCGATGCATTATGTCACTTCAGTGACGTTTGTAAATTAAGTATTTAGTAAATTCTTTCCTGCATTTTTCGAGTGAAAATACGAAAGAGTCCGATTAACTTTCACATTTTTTTGGGTTTTTATGCGCGGACTTTCCTCTCGGCCAGTCGGCCTACGTGAGAATCAGAATCAACCAACTTGGGTATTACGCCAACACAGATGAATGAGATGTAGCTTTATCCTGCTTTCTTATACAGGGTGTAAACAGACCCTTCACATAGCCGTCAACCAACCATTCTATACATCAAACTAAGTAACTTTACGCAAAAATTATTGCTGGGAAACGACTTTTTTATGGGGTGTAAAATCACGTTTTAAGGTAGGATGTACTCGATGGAAAGCACTCAAAACATTGTGCTGATGGATGGATTGAATAGTACGAGGGTCGTGAATGTGTGTAAAGTAAAAATCTTTAATTAATTAAAGATTTTTACTTTAAAACGAACTAACTTAACTTTTTAACTTTTTACTTTTTAAATACGTGTTTTTAAAAACACGTATTTAAAAATAAACTTGTGAAAAAGTTGGAACTTTGACCCCCAATATCTCCGTAACTAGAAGGTTTCCAGGTATGGACTGGAACAAAAAAATTATCGCAAAGACGGAAAGAACAAGTGCCTTTTATGTTAAGGGTCATTTACACCCTTTATACCGTGACTGTTTAGTCGTCTTACAACGGCAGTCCACTTCATGTATCAAATGACTACTAAACGTTTATTAAAAAAAAAGGTATATATGAGATTTAAAAAAATAAAAAATATAAATATTATTCAGTATTACGACAAATGACGCAGTAAAAACACCCTGTTGTGAGCGATGATTAGGTATGTTCTCCCGTTTGACACGGGTACATCATTAACAGGATGTTTCATAAGTTTATTCCAATGTATATGTGTGTGTATGTGGGTACTTGGGAAAAGGGAGGCAGATTATGATAGACCACCATATTTTTTTTTCTCCTCACAAATATCCTATACTTTTGTATAATAAATAATAGAATACATTTTCGTAATATGACCTACATAAATACGAAAAACTTTATTCCGACAATCACAAATCCGAATTTTAAAATAGCGATTTTCATAATTCCGAATGGTTCAAAATTCCTTATATAACAACTCCGATTTATCGTTTATCCTATTTTTATAATTCCTAAATTTCAATATTCCTAACGTCTGTAGTTACTATTCTCAAAATACCGAGTTTCAATAGATCGAACAACAAAAAGTCCGACTTAATGATAATATGAAACATCAAAAAACTAAATCCAATTATTAAAATACCGATTAATTAGAATTCCGAAATTAAAAGCCGCTTTGTATAACTGATTATCAAGACAAATTAACACATAACCAACAATAGAGGAGATCTGGGGATCTTTCGGTTAATGGCCAAAACGCATGCAAGCAAGCATTCAGCATGCAAGCAAGCATGCAGCATGCAAGCAAGTATACAGCATGCAAGAGAGCATGCAACATGCAGTAGGCATGGTTTCTGTCACGGCTCCGGCGCGGCGGGGTTTAAATTACACTCTAGAGGTAGGGCAGATAGGACTACGTGGAGTCGGTTTTGCAGCGATTCGTTTCTGTCACTAAGTTTTGTAGCACAACATATTGAATTTTTAAGTTAATAATTTAATTTTAATTTAAGGTTAAAAATGCTGTTTCAAGGACATGGCAATAAATTAATTCCTAATGAAATTCTGCCATCTTCATAGTATGCCAAGTGAAATTATACCAAATAAACGTTATGCTAAACGAAATTATGTGGAATTATAACTTTGCTAAAGGTAATGATGCCAAATTAAATTCTGCCATATTAAAAGTATGCCATTGTGAATTCGGACATAAACATTCGGCCAAACAGTAATTATATTAAATTATTTTTATGCCTTAAAAATAAAAGAAGATGCCAAGCGTGTACCAAAAAAATTAAAAATAAAGTGTCAGAGCATCAAGATTCTGCCAGACAGAGGGAACTCTGCCGGAAGGTGGTATATAAGGAGAAGAAGAAAACACAAAAATAAATATTAATACTCAAATGTTAATAACAAAAAAATAAACGTATTTAAGTTTCATCAAACGTTAATTAAAGCTTCACCGAAGCAAATGATAGTTATACAATACGCACATGAATCCGAAAAATCAGAGGTGCGTGTCTTGGGTTCAAACTCGAGACCTATGACTTGGCAGTCCGACGGTCACACCACTAGGCTATCTATCACTGCTATGTTGAATTCGTGAGGACGTACGGGTTCTCACGAACTCAACTTACCTACTTATAACTTAGTCAAGCACTCTTGAAACCCTTTATTAACAAATATTATTGATTTATTGCAGGTCTTGACCAAATATTGTGCTGTACTGATCCTTTCGAAGTGCCAGAGACAATAACACGATGTATCGGATCTTTTTCCTGTTTTTTTGCCTCTCGAGTTCCGGTAGAGGGCAGGAAGGTTAGTATTTTTTTAAAATGTGAATAAGTAAGTAAGTGCGCTGTCTGTAACTGTACTGTTAGTAGATTGCGGAATCGTTCTTAGTGAAAAAATCCCCAACATATCAGACTGTAAAACCAAGGAAATCAATAAGTATATGTTACACAGACACAACATTCGACACCGAGCGCAGGTAGTTAAAAAAAGTGTACTGTCCGTGTGTCCGTCCGAATAAACATACTTTTTAGTGTTCCGTCCGCTAAAGGTAATCAACGGGACCCTATTACTAAGGCTCCGCTGTCCGTCCGCCCGTCCGTCTGTCTGTCAGCGGGCTGTAACTCATGACCCCTAAATCCTAATAGGTAGACAAATAACAACAAATAATAAAAATAAATTAAAAATGGCTTTCCTACTACGATGCTACGGAACACTCGGCCGATTTTTATTTTTCCAAAAAAACGCGTTGCAAAGACGTTAAAGATAAACTTTCACGATAGACAGATCACATCAACCAGTCTTACAAAGGAGTACCGTATTACCCTGCAATTGAGTTTTGGAGCTCAATGTGGAGGCAATCGCTCCATGCAATGTACAGCAGCCTCCGGTTAGACAGGGAGTCGACTGCCGACCCCAAAATAGTTAGGACAAGTCTAGGCTATGAGGATGAACAGATCATCAATGTTAGTGCTTTCCAATTGAGTTTCATCGCTCTTGGTGACTATCTACAATATACATCTATACAATTAAATTAAATTGAAGACTCTGTTTGTAATTTCAAAATAACAGCTTTTTACTGAATTCATATAAAAGTGTATACGGTACTTAAAACAAAAAAGCAATTTTTTTTTATTTTCTCTGTCTGTCTGTCTGTTTGTTCCAACTTATCTCAGAAACGACCGGACCGATTTTGACGGGACATTTTCCTGACAGATAGCTGATGTTATAAGGATTAACTTAAGCTACTTTACCCAATAACGCTTTGCCCGACTTGGAAATCGAACTCAGGACCTCATGCTCAGCAATCGCGCTTGCGACTACTAGACCAACGAAGCATTCGTACGTGGCAGCTGCATATTTTTTATGTACAAAAATGAACTCTGAGTATGAACCGGTTATTATTAAAAAAAACGAAACCGATAATAAGGAAAATCGTACGTTAAAACTAAAAAAAAAACGTTGTTTTGTATTTTATTAAATAAATGATCATGTGATTAGCATGCCAAATGTTTATTGTAGACATTTAAATCGCTTAGTAACACTTTAGCCATGAACTCCCGACTGTTGTTTGTTTTTATTTTCAACCTACTTATACATAGTCAAGGGATGCGTGGCTCTAAATATGTTACATGTCAACATCTGCCTAGTATTTTTCCAACTATGTTGGGGTCGGCTTCCAGCCTAACTGGCGTGATGTTATGTGTTGTGTATTAAAAGTACTTTTTCTGTGTTTTCAGAGGGAGAGTCTTGTGTGGAGATTGACTCCAACACGATCGGGCAATGCAAGCCTATGGATGAGTGCGAATCAGCCAGGATAGACTTAGAGTAAGGTTTATTAATAATTTCATTTTGTGGTAGTTTTTAAGAGGGAACAGGGCCAACAAATAGGTATTTGCCTGCCCCCGTAGAGTGCGATAGGGACAGCTGCAGCTCAGACCGATTATATCACAAAAATTTTAGAGACGTTTCGTATTCTCGTTTTTTCTTCTCGAAAACTGAGCCGATTTAATTATGTTTGACATTAAAATTTTAAGAAAGAGTTCAAATTCAAATTCAAATTCAAATATGTTTATTTGTGACACATAGGTAAGTAAGTACACGGTGTTATAAAAAAAAAAGTTATGTCTCACTGTGTGCTGCCTTGCAAAGGCGTACAAATAATGTCTACACATTTAGTCGTGCAGGTAGTTTTTATGGGTATGTATAAAAACTGAAACTAAAATAAAAACTAAAACTAGGTACTGTTATTACAGCTAATTACCTAATATTAAATCTTTAATAAAATATACGTTAAACAAAAACAAACAAACAATACAAAGTGAGTAAACAACTAAATGATTGAGTTGTAATAATAATAATCTTATGAACTAAAGCTAATAAAAGTAATAAAAATATAAAATAAAAAAAACAGTCATTTTTCTTCAAGGTTTTCATTTATAGAATAAAAAAGAAAAGAAAAGAAAAGTTATGGAGTGTTTTTTTGAACGTATTGGTATCTCTTGATGCTTTTATCGACTTAGGTAGTTTATTGAATATTTTTGGCGCCATTCCTAGGAAACTTTTTGAGTAAAGGGCTGTTTGATGGGATTTTGACTTCAGTGCACCTTGGTGGCGTTTAGAGGATACTGTTTCGAATTGGTTAGGGTTATTTTGGATAAATATGGCAACTTCATAAATGTAAAGGGACGGGAGTGTTAATAAATTTAGATTAATAAAAAAAGGTTTGCAACTGTCAGTGTTTTGGATCATAGATACTGCACGAACGCATTTTTTTGGGCTTTAAAGACCGCTTCCCTATCCGTAGAATTACCTCAGAATATAACTCCATATCGCAGTGTTGTGGAGAAGTATGCGTGGTATGCGGTAAGAACGGTGCTGCGATTCGCGACTTTATTTAAATTGTGTAGGGCATAGTAATATTGATTTAGCTTTTTTATTAAATGCTCAATGTGTGTTTTCCATGTCATCTGCCGATCTAACCAAAGCCCTAGAAATTTTGTGTTCTCAATTTTAACAATTTTGTTATGTTCATGTTTAACATTTGGATTTACAGGATTGGTTCTCTGATTAAAATGCATGACATGTGTTTTGCCAATATTAATTTTTAGGTTGTTATCGGTTAACCATTTAATAATTAAACTTAAGCTATTATTTATATCCTGTTCATATTTTTCTAAGTTTTTTGTAAATATTGTGGTACAGTCATCAGCAAAAAGAGTTAGTTAGTTCGTCTAGGTTCCTCTCAATTTCTTTTATGTTAAAAACTTTTTGAATTTATCTGATAGTCCTCTAATCACGGTCGTAAAATGGGGTATTTTTTGTCAATTTTGAAGGATCATATTTTCTTTACTTATTAGTTGCTGAAAACAAAGAAATGACAGGGACGTGTCCACAGTACAGTGTACCTTGATTTTATGAAAAAATGATTGCTCTAGCAAGATGCATTGTTCAGGAAGAAAAAAGGGGAAAAGGAAAGGGGAAAGGGAAAGGAAAGGGGGGGACGGAGGGATTTGTATGGAAAATCGCAGGTCTCCTTATCTATACGACAGTTAGATATTTTAGATCTTATCGCAGTTTCAATTTACAAAAGCATTAGGTACTGGTAGTCCACAGATATAGATAGACCTAGATAACGCAAGAGCAACTACTTCGCGTGCCTAGCTTACGTACAAAAATCGTAAGTGGCCAATTTCGAACTCAGTCTGCATCGGAGCATAGCGCTAGTCGGACGTCAGTGGGCGTCATGGCGGGGGGTAGGACGAGGGGGGCGACGTCCGCGGCGGCGTCTTTGAATCGATTTGATTTTCCCATCACTAAATGCGTCGTCGTTGCTTGTGACGTCATAATAGATAGTCAAAAAATGGCACGCTTGGTTTTCATACAGATCGTGATGCTTGCGTTATCTAGGTCTATCTATATCTGTGTGGTAGTCACAGAGTTTGAGCCCCGAAAGTCCGACAGCCAGTGATACTAAAGTTACACCTACTAGTCTATTGGTCGCAAGCACGACTGCTGAGCATGAGGTCCTGGGTTCAATTCCCAGGTCAGGCAAAGTATTATTGGGCTTTTCCAACCGAAATTTTTCAGTAGCAGCCACGGAATCCGGATTTGTGCCCGGCTGATGGCAATAGGTTCGCCCCCTATTACAAGGGACTTTAACATAACTGGCGAAATGTGGGTGTATTATTAGGTACACCTCAGCCTAACCCTTCGGGGATTACAGGCGTGGTGTTATGTTATCTGAAGTCAACTAACTTCTGGAGGATAGTGATAAGTAGAAGTCGCTATTGGTAGTTGTCACATAACCATTGCGAACCGGAAGACATTGCATTGGAAGGCCTCCCACTTCTGGTGGTCTGATGACTATGCAGGTCACCAGACCGATGACCTGGTGAAGGTTGCAGGGATCCGCTGGATGCGAGTCGCACGGGACCGGTCAATATGGCGACACTTGGGGGAGGCCTATGTCCAGCAGTGGACGTCTTTCGGCTGAAATGATGATGATGATGACATAACTGTTTTGTTTTTGTTTTTTTTTCAGAAAAAGCCGCATTTTTCCCACATTTTGCACGTACAACGCGTTTGGCGATGAACTAGTCTGTTGTCGAGATGGCTCCAATATGCAATCCAATAATTCAGCTGGGAATCAGAAGTGAGTACAGTGGCGAGGGTTCCACACAACTCGATTCCTACCGGCTTCCCTTTGAAAAATGACAAAGTCAGTATTCTGTAGCCAAATAATATAATCACATTACAGATATGTACTCCGGCTTACCTCTTACAAAAATTGACCCTTCGCTTCTGGTTAGTATAATCCTTACACTATTAAGAGACCAACTGGCAACTTGGCATTAAATACATTAATCAACTTATGCCCGTGGCTTCGCTCGCGTTGAATTCGGTAATAACCCCACGGGATCTTACTACCGACCGGGATATATGTATCCTGTGTCAATCCAGGTTATAAACTACATGTGTGCCACAGTAGCGAAGGGTCAATTTTGTAAGAGGTAAGCCGGAGTACATATATTTTAATGTGAATATATTTTTTGTCTATAGAATACTGACTGTGCCATTTTTCAAAGGGAAGCCGGTTGGAATCGAGTTGTATGGGACCTTCGCCACTGGTGTGCCAGTAGTTTTTGTGTGAAAGAGTAAAAATCATCCATCCATAAATACTTTTTTATATTTTTAACACAAGCATTATTCTAATTTTAAATAACAATTTGTTTTAATTTTACAGTGACCGACCAATATGGGGCAACCCTGTTGACAGACAGGATCGCAGAAGAATCAGCGAAAAAAGTAAGTTTCATTCATAAACTGAATCATTTCCCTTCCGGTCCGTTTTGACCAGGTGGAAAAATCTTTTCACATTTTTTTTGATGTCACTGAAAAAAGGAATGTATTAGTGTTGCCTTTAAGAGGGAACAGGGCCGACGACTTAAGTGGCATTGGGCGGGGCACATTGCTCGCAGAACTGATGGCCGATGGGGCCGAAATGTTCTGGAGCGGCGACCGCGAACCGAAGATGTTGAATTGGAAGGCCTCCCACTAGGTGGACCGCTCCCTGGTGAAGGTTGCGGAGATCCGCTGGATGCGAGACTCACGGGACCGGTCAATATGGCGACACTAGGGGGAGGTCCAGCAGTGGACATCTTTCGGTTGAAATGATAATGTTGAGGGCCGGCAAGGTAGGTATTCGAAGAAACTATTGTCGTCGCGCTGCGTCAAGCCTGCCCCCGTAAAGTGCGATAGGGACAGCTGCAGCTCAGACCGAAAACTAAGCTGATTAAATTATTTGACATGACATTAAAATTTTAAGAAAGAGTATGTCTAGGTTCCATTCAATTTCTTTTATGTCAAAAACTTTTTGAATTTATCTGGTAGTGCTCTAAACACGGCCGTAAAAATGGGGTATTTTTTGTCATTTTTGTAGGGTCATATTTTATCTACTTATTAGTTGCTGAAAAAAAGGAAATCACGTACGTGTCTACAGTAGAACTTGATTTTATGAAAAAAAAAAAGATTGCTCTAGAGGCATTATTCAGGAAGAACAAAGGGGAATACATTTGTATGGACAATGAAATAAAGTCTTGCCCCTGTTCCCTCTTAAGTATTAAATGTAACACTCACACATCCTCGAACACGCGAGATGACACACTTTCTATACGTCGAATTTTATACTTGAATGGTAATACTGACAGTCTTTTATTCAGTACTAGCTTGTGCCCGCGGCTTCGCCCGCGTGGAGTTCGATAATTGTCCCACGGGATCATACTACCGGGATAAAAAGCATCCTCTGCGTTAATCCAGGCTATACTGTGTGCTCAATTTCATTCAAATCCGTTCAGTAGTTTTTGCGTGAAAGAGTAACAAACATCCTTCCATTCATTCTCACAAACTTTCGCACTTATAATATTAGTAGGATAACGCACGGTCAGGAGAACTATTACTCCATCTACCATCAGGTCTGCGACATTAACCTTATATTTTTTCACTTCAGAATGCGAGGAATACAGTAAAAGTGTCGCAATGAAAGTTAGCTATATACCTCTAATTCCGGGCCCTGAGGATGTCTCTCACGAAGCCTATTGCGACTACTCTGAACTCGATCTGATAGTCTCAGCCGGCTGGACTAGTACAAAGGCGGGAGAGTTTCCACACATGGTGAGTCCTTCTTCTTAGCTTCATCATCATCTTCCTGCACTTTTGCTTTCCTTTTTTTCCATTTCATTCTCACCTATCAGCTGTCACGCTATTATTTGAAGCCTCCGCTGTCCGTCCGTCCGTCCTCCGTCTGTCTGTCAGCGGGCTGTATCTCATGATCCGTAATAGGTAGAAAGTTGAAATTTTCACAGAATGTGTGTTTCACAACTAATTATTATTAAAATAAATTAAAAATAAAAGGGGGTTCCCCTACTACGATGGTACGGAACCCGTCATGCGCGAGTCCGACTCGCACTTGGCCGGTTTTTCTTTTATATCACTCCTCATAAAAGCCATCTATCCTTTCTGTAGTCATTCTCTACCTTTCCATACATTAACATTTATATATGCATCACACTGTTTTAGCCACATAATTATATTTCATCCCACCTCATCATAACCAAGGCAGACCACTCCCAGCCAACACCACTCTCTGAAGTGCACAGGTGACAGGACATACGGCGAAAGATGGATGACGCGGCATCTACATTCACCACATATGAACTAGGCTTACACCAGACGTTACGCAAAAACCTGCGTCGCGGAAGATATCCGCATGTAGTCATACAGGGTGATTGGTAATTTTGTGCATTTAGATCCATAAATTGTAGTTTGTAAATAATGGACATACTTGATTCAAATAAAATGTTACACCTTGTACGGAAATGAACCCTTACAAAACTAAATATCCTTTCATTAGACCTATGTTTCTTGTTACAGGCTGCGATTGGCTGGGCGGATGTCAACGGAGGGTACTTGTTTGCTTGTGGGGGATCACTGATCAGTCCTCGGTTCGTGGTCACGGTCGCGCACTGTCAGAAGCTTGCAAACGCTCTGACTCCTGAACCCGTCATAGTTAGACTTGGCGATCAGAACCTTGACAATAACGTGAGAGATGGCGCTAATCCTGTTGATGTGAGTTTTTTTTTCCGTTGATAATTTATTTAGGCCAGCTCAAAAGAGTTGTAGGATTGTATATTTTTGCCAGTATACTTAACCATCATCTGCCTAGCCTTCTGCCAACTATGTTAGGGTCGCCTTCTAGTCTAACCGGATGCAGCTGAATACCAGCATTTAGAGGCAGGGAGATGATGAGGGTTTGCTCTTAGGCGATTTTCACACGACACCGCTCGTCCGCGTTGTCGGGCGAAGCGGATGTGTGGGCGATGTGCAGTGCGCCGCGCGGAAAGGTGGTGAGCGCGGCTCGTCCGCGCGGTCGAACGGTGTTATGTGAGAATCCCCTTAATGTGATCTATATAAATGTGTGTTATAAGGTCTAACTTAGGTTTAACTTTCTTTTATTTTAGAATAAGAAATGGGATTCCGTGCGTAAAAAATTAAAAACCTTAAATTGTTAACAAAATTCGATTCAAAAAGGGAAATAATATTTTTATAATCATTTCACGCCAACGAAGGTCGCGGGCAACCGCTAGTTTTATAATAATATCCTGCTTACAGGTCGCGATCCGTCGCTTGCATATACACCCAGACTACGCCTCCCCGATGTTATACAACGATATAGCTCTACTCGAGTTAGTAGCAGACGTGCAGTTCCGAAATGGCATACGTCCCGCTTGTCTTTGGACCAATCGTGACTTTGAAGGACATAAGAATGTCATTGCTACTGGTTGGGGTTTTATTAAACAGGGTAAGTTTTAATAATAACAACATAACATCACGCCTGTAATCCCCAAAGGGTTAGGCAGACGTGTACCTAATAGTATACCCACTTTTTGGGTATGTTTTTAAGTCTCATATAGGGAGCAAGCCTTTTGCCATCAGCCGGGCACAAATCCAGACTCCGTGGCTACAAAAAGATTTCTCAATCGCAAATATTTTTACTTAGTTTGATGTACATAATGCTTGGTTGACGGCTTCGTGAAGGGTCCGTTTACATTCTGTATATTTTTTTGTGCTTGATAAAAGATTGTTTTTCTAACTACATTATCAAAACTGACTGCCCCGTTCGTCGAGTGGTCGCAAGCGCGACTGCTGGTCCTGGGTTCGATTCCCGGGTCGGGTAAAGTGTCATTGGGTCACGAATTTCTCAGTAACAGCTAAGGAGTCAATCAATGACCTTCTAGCTCCTGGTATTGTTGGAGACGACAGTACTGTCATAGAGAGTTATGCATCCATCGCGAAAGCCAGCGGTGATGAAGTGCGTTTATTAGAGAGGCCATGGTAGAGCGAACGAATTTAACCTTAAGTCTCGTCTCCAAGTGGGGTGATGAGAATTTGGTTGTTTTCAACGCCACCAAAACTCAAGTGTGCCTGTTCACCGCTAAAAGGAGTCCGTTCAATCTGGCTCCTACTTTCCGGTGTGCATCTGTACCAGTCTTCGACAGCCTCGAGCTTCTTGGTGCGAAGTTGAGTGCGAATCTGAACTTCGGTGCCTACATTGAGTCGAAAGCCCAAACTGCGGCAAAAAAGCTGGGTATCCTAAACAAGGTTAAGCGTTACTTCAACCCTGGACAGCTTTTAGTCTTATATAAAGCTCAAGTTCGGTCCGGCATGGAGTATTGCTGTCACCTTTGGGATGGCTCAGCCAAATACCAATTAGCCACACTCGATTCTGTTGAGCGCAGAGCCAAGAGGCTCATTGGTGACGATAAGCTGGTTAGTACCAGGCTTCATAGCCTGGCGCATCGGCGCAAAGTTGCATGTTTGTCGGTCTTTTACAGATTGTACTTCGGTGAGTGTGCTCAAGAGCTTCAAGAACTCATTCCACCATCTCCTTTCTACCATCGGGAGTCCAGACGTACTGCAGGTTATCACCCATACCTTGTCGATGTTTCACACATTCGCACGAAACGCTTTGCTACATCATTTATTATGCGCACAGCCAAGGAGTGGAATTCCCTGCCTGCGTCGGTGTTTCCAAGTCCATATGACCCCAATCTATTTAAATCGCGAGTTAATAGGCTTCTTTTGGGTTAGCTCGTTCCATCGTCGACCTCATCTCTGTCCTCAGGACTAGATTGAGGTCAAGAGTAAGCCAATACAGAAAAATAAAAAAAATAAAAAGGAGTCTGGATTTGTGCCCGGTTGAAGGCAATACTCCCATCTATATCATGTCGCCACTTACAAAATTGCACTTTAACACATTACCTACACCTCTGCTTACCCTACGGGTAGACAGGCGTTTATTTCATATTATTTTTGCAGTAACCAAGGAAACTCCGAAGGAACTGCAAAAAGTATCGCTGTCCATTTTAGACGTAGACTATTGTAACAGAACACTGAAGTCCGCAATCTTTAGAAATTGGATGTATGGGTTTAGCGACTCACAGATGTGCGCCGGGGGCAAAGATACCTGTCAGGTAAGACTTGTTTCACACGTACAGATGCCAGCACATCAAGCTACCCGAAGCTGTCAAATTTTCGCAATCAACCTTGAAAATAATGCTTTAGCGATAAAACAAAGTAAAGTTGTAAAACAAAGAGATTTTTGCGTTATCAATATTATAAGAAGAAAACTCAACCCAACAAAACCAGATACATTAAATACTCAAATTTGTTACAAAAATGTATCTATAACTCCAAAAGAAATGCTAATATAAAATTTATGCATACACATCAGAACAAATGTAAGGCTATATGGACCGTCATAAAAAATGAAATACATAATCCTAGTCCTAAAAATAACATTGAATCCATTAAAATTAATAATAATACCATACTTACGGAACCAACAGAAATAGCCTCCACCTTCAATGATTTCTATTTAAATCATAACCCCACACAGCAAAGTACAAATAGTCATGGTAATGAAAGCCTAATACCTGACTCAATGTTCCTCGTTCCATTGGCAGAAAGCGAAATAGAACAACAAATTATGTTATTAAATAATACTTACCTCCGAAGGCTACGACGAACTTAGCACTAGAATTATTAAGGAATGTACTAAAGTAATACGCGGCGTTCTAACGCATCTTATAAACTTGTCTTTTGTTCAAGGAGTGTTTCCAGATAAATTAAAAGTATCAATTGTAAAACTACTGTTTAAAAAAGGTAAAAATATGATGTTAACAACTACCGCTCAATAACTTTAATACCAATTTTGTCAAAAATCTACGAAAAATGCATGTATAAAAGGCTTATTAATTACTGCGAGAAATTTCATATTATAAAGAAAGAGCAATTCGGTTTTCAAAAAGATAAATCAACAACTTTAGCTATCTTTTCACTCTTGAAAGCAGTACTGACTAAAATTAATGATAATCAACTAACGACGGGTTTATTTCTTGATCTATCTAAGGCGTTCGATCTGGTCTCGCATGACATGCTTTTTCAGAAGTTAGAGTCTATGGGAATTAGAGGACCTCCGCTACAGTGGTTAATCTCATACATATCCGGCAGACAGCAGTGTGTTACAATCACTAATATGAATGCCAATAAAGATATGGTTTCAAACCACTCTGAATTTAAAACCACCAAACGAGGCGTTCCCCAGGGCAGTATATTGGGCCCGATTTTGTTTCTCCTTTATGTTAATGATATTGTTGACATGACTAATCATAAATGCTTTCCGTTTGCTGATGACATTTCGATAATAGTTTCTACCGATAAAAAAAGTAAATCAATAATTGATCATGAAATAGATATTAATAATACAATAGAAAATCTTGGCTCAATAATAATAATTTATGTATTAACCTTAATAAATCAGTATATGTAAAATTTAATAAATCTTATAATAACAAATTTAATTTTACAATGAATATATCAAAACTTCAAAAAGTAGCACAATCTAAGTTTTTGGGAACGATCATAGACGAACATCTAGACTGGAAAGCTCATATCGATAGCATATGTAATAAAATCAATAAATTCGTATATGCTCTTAGAAGGATTTAAAATGTTACAAATATTAAAACAGCTGTAATGTTCTATCGTGCATATGTGGAGTCCTCGCTGCGATATGGACTAATTGTATGGAGAAATAGTACCGACCATAATAGAGCATTTGTCGCTCAAAAGAAATGTGTTCGAGCTATTCAGGGCATTCCACCGGACGTATCTTGTCGACCATTATTTAAAAAACTTGGTCTGCTACCACTACCTATATGAATATGAAATATGTATGTTTGTACGGAAACACAAATACCTATTCAGAACAGCAGCAGATGTAAGCTCTAGGAATCGGCGTGACAAATTTAGACTTGTTTTAGATGAATTACCTCGATCAACAAAATATAGTAAAAGCTGTTTAGCTATGGTTGTACGTATATATAATAAATTACCATGTAAACTTAAATTACTAAATGGCAGACAGTTTAAAATTCAGTTATTTAAATGGCTAAATGATAATAATTTATATAGCATTAAGGAATACTGTGGACATAAGTTGTGTTAATCAATTTGCATGCTTTAGTCTTAAGCAAAACATGTATGATCTTATCCTTAACTCATGTAACACCTTTGTATACCATGTTTTACGCAAATAAATAAATATGAATAAGAAAGTTGAAGATCTATTAAAGAAATTAGTCAGATTGTAGTAGCTCGATGTGCTGGCGACTGTACCATAACTACTCTATACCACAACAACAACAAAAGGGCGGGCACTTTGAATAAATGCCACATTTTTGACCATATTTTGCCGCCAAATTCAACCGTGTGGGCGATATCGACCACAACGCAGACAGCAGCGACACCGCGTACTAGCGGCCGGCCACATCACAAACACAACGTTGCGTCGACGCTAAGAAGCGCGCGCAAATTCCCGCGAGCACACCTGCGCCCCCCGATCTATCTGTTTGCAAACACTAGCCTGAACGTCACCACATTACAAATACGAGCAACAACGCAACCACGTCGACAGTCTGTCGTTATCACAACTCAACTGCAACAAGCAGCAGCAGTAACACAATTAACACGTAACCACTGCTTGACCACTTTTAGCCGCTGCGATGTGGTGTGGTTGTGGGACGAGCAAATTCTCCCCAAGACACAATATAGCGGGTGATCAAAGTTGGAACTAACGCCCGCCATCTTGTTTTTTCATGCAGTATCCATAAATGCTTACGAATCAAAAGGGTGCTAATCCCTTTTGATAATATAATTCAAGCGCCAATAGACCCATGCAGCACTCTAGCATAATCAGTCTATAATGTTCCCTCTCCTGGAGCTCGTTGCTAAATAATAGAAGCTGCTCGGGTCG
Source organism: Noctua fimbriata (assembly GCA_905163415.1). NCBI lineage: Eukaryota > Metazoa > Arthropoda > Insecta > Lepidoptera > Noctuidae > Noctua > Noctua fimbriata. Next base: position 5,697,319 of record LR990950.1, read on the forward strand.
ATCTTTAGGTTAAACCGTGCTTGCCTAGGTTGGTCCGTGGATGGGTCACCACCCATTACATACCAAGTTTCCTCCGAGCACCGAACCGGCTGCCATTTGTAGCTCTATGACAGTCGTTACAGGTAGTCAGTGGCCCAAAATGTCTGACAACCAGTCTTACCAAGGGATATCGTACTATCTGGGTTGTGGAGGTCAGGTTGTCAGTCGCTCCATGTAAAATACTAGTATTCAGCTGCATCCAGTTAGACTGGAAGCCGACCAGAACATTGTAGTTGGGAAAAGGCTAGCAGATGATATGAGTTCCTTCTATCTATTTCATTTATTTACTTATTTCATTTTTTAAGATTGATGCCGGATCCCCCATCCAAGTGGTATCAAAGGACAACAACTGCATCTTCCACATAGTGGGGATGATGTCTATCGGGAAGAAATGTGCAGACAAAGAGCGACCACCTGTGTACACCAGGGTCTCCAGCTTCGTGGACTGGATAGAGAGTGTAGTGTGGCCAGGACAGTGATAGAATATAGACATCATGATCTTCATTCTTCTCTTCTCCTTATTATATTACTTATGATTATGTTATTATCTCAACAGTTACCTCATAAATGATGTATTTAAGTTTAAAATAAATAATATGTAAAAATTACCTTTGATTTTTTTTTATCTGTTGGTTTTACAAAGGCACCCACTGCGCCGCGCCAATGTAAGAAAGTATCTCAATATGTTTAGAAAACACGTCTAGGACCACACACTGATAAGGCGTCGGCGTATGGTGTTAAAATCTGCGCCCCCCGCGCTACGCGACGGACCGCGGTGCATTGGGAGAATCGCCCAAAACATCGTTGATACTTTAGTACTAATATTTATTCTGTGGTTGAAGTTACAAAAAACACTCAGTTCTTAGTTAGTTAAAATACCACAATCACTCACACGACGAACTTGTGACTGACTCACGCTATATCACACTCACATGGCCTCATTCACTCACTTGACTAAAATGATCGCAAAGACAGGGAAACAAGTGCCTTACGGCTATGTTAAGGGTCTATTTACACCCTTTATAAGTTATGCATACAATAGTATCATCGGCCTAGGGGTTTTCCCATTAGAATACTTAATAACAACGAATAGTTGCTAGATCAACGACATCTGTGCAAAAAGGAAGTACTCGGCGTGAATGTGAAACTTCGAGCTTCAGAGACCTATACGAAAGATTAATTGTATAAAATACTAGCTCATGCCCTCGGCTTCGCAAGCGTAGTGTTCAATAATTGTCCCACGGGATCATACTGCCGGGATAAAAAGTATCCTATGTGTTAATCCAGGTTTTAAATTATCTATGTGCCAAATTTCATCCAAATCCGTTCAGTAGTTTTTGTTTGAAAGAGTAACATACATCAATCCATCCTCACAAACTTTCGTATGTATAATATAAGTAGGATAGGATAGGATGTAGTGTCAGAACGAAAAAAATAATTTAGAGAATCTAAAAAATAATTCTAAAAGAAATAAACAAATAATTAAAATCCAAAAAAATGTTGAAAACAGATAAAATAATAACCCAAATCGACAATAGATAAGTGATTTTCCGATCATGATCGAACTGGCGGCCTTCTGCGTGTATCGCAGGTGTGATAACCGAACCCCTACGATAACTTGGATGAAATGAGTAACCAGTTTCAATAATATTCATTTAAAAATTTTCATGCATGACATTTTCGAAATCTATTAATATTGCGTAATCCATAGACATATCGTATGGCGAAATCTTTAACTTCGTAAATCTTTTGAGGTTATGTAAGTATGAAGTCAAAGGTAATTTATTCTTTCTACGTCTTATTGTTCGTGGTATTTATTTTAAAATATCGCTTGTCTTCCCTGTATATTGACTGGCAATGATGCAGATTTCAACATTTCCAAAGATTTGAAGTTTTTGTTCATCTATAACATTAATTGAAAGATGCTTAAATATTAAAATTACACTATAACTATTCACTCATCGCCCATATATGCATAGTGATTGTGGCTTTTAATTTGAACTATGTATTATAATACACTTAGCGCCATCTATTTATCATCTGTTTATGTTCGTTCAGCTACTCGATAATAGGTGGCGTTATATGTAATGTTGCTATAAATAGAAAATAGTTTATTTACGTGGAGTGATTATCATTCCAGGAAGTGTATAAAAGAAGTACCTGCGTGGTATATGTCCACCTGTATGAGTCAAAAACGGATTAAAGCCTACGATTTGCCATCTTAAGCATTTAACTTTGCCAAGTGTGGTAATTGCCATTTGCCAAAGATATTTACCTCCTTTTTTCCATTACCAGTAATTTATTTAAGAGTCTCTGAAGACTTCGTCCCTGCTTCGACACGAATGTCTGGTCAGTGGAGTAGCTTGAGTTTTTGCCGCCCGGGGCCGACTGTGATTTTGGCCGCCCCCTCTATTTTCATAATTAATCAAGAAACGTATAAAGGAGTCAAAATACAAATTATTATTTATTATTTAAAAATTTTATTCTTCATGTTTATTTTTCAAAGTAAAATCTTTTTTACATACATTTAACATACTTTTTCTACGAATACATTAAAGATTTGGAACGATTAAGAAAACTTAGGTACCTACATATAAGAGCGAGCGAAGTGAGCTAGAAAAATTTTGTGTCAAAGATAGGTTCGATTTCTTTTTACCATAAATACAGATATAAAAAAGATGGGTGGCAGGCTAGAAGAATATAATAGTGCTTTTATTAAGAAAATACGGGGTGGCAGACCGGAATATACGTGAAGCTTGTATGAAAAGCCGCCCCGGGCCAGCGGTGTATATTAAGGAAAATGCTCCACTTCTTGGTTGTCCTTGTTTTTGCATCATAGTCACGATGACAATAGTAACTACCTGATCTGATAACTATGACCTGACGCTGCGTTGGAATAAACATCAATTTATTGTACCCACAACAAGGCTCAGGAAAATAGGTGGGTCATTTAGATGCCAATGTATACGTTTTTATAATAAACTACCAGGCCACATTCATCTCCCCGTGCTGGTGCTCGGGGACTTCAATGCCAAGAACTTGGCTTGGGGTTCTCGTTACACGGATGTGCGGGGTAGGATGGTGGAGGACTGGGCTCTGGAGACAGGCCTGGTCGTCCTAAATCGGGGTTCTGTCCCCACATGCGTGCGGATGCGGGGCGAGTCGGTGGTGGACATATCGTTCGCTAGCCCCGCTCTGTCGCCGCGTGTCGTTGACTGGCGCGTCATGGAGGGGGTGGAGACCTATTCCGACCACCGGTACATCCGGTTCGACGTCTCCACCCAGACCTCAAGCGCGCCGGTCCTACAGGCCCCGAGTGGTCCGCGATGGGCGCTGAAGCAGCTGGACCGGGAGCTCCTCCTGGAAGCCTCGATCGTGCAGGCCTGGGTGTCATCACCGGCCAGGCCTGCCGACATCAACAACGAGGCGGGTTGGTTCCAGGAGGCCATGTCCGAGATTTGCGACGTGGCAATGCCCCGAGTTCGGCCAGGAAGCGCCCGACGTCAGGTGTACTGGTGGTCGCGGGAGCTGACGTCTCTACGTGAGGCGTGCGTTGCCGCGCGGCACCGGTACGCCAGGCATCGCAGGCTCCGCATCCGCCCTCCGGATGCGGCAGCCATTGAGGCGGAGCTTTACGAGGGGTACAGAGCGGCGAAGACCGCCCTCCAAGAGGCTGTCCGGCGGGCCAAGAACCTGGCCCGCGAGGAGATGCTGGAGTCTCTGAACGGAGATCCGTGGGGGCGCCCTTACAAGATGGTGCGGGACAAACTCCGCACCCGGGCCCCCCCGCTGACGCAGAGTGTCCGGCCTGAGCTCGTGGAGGACGTGGTGAGCGCTCTGTTCCCTTCGCGAGGGAGGTATCCTCCCCCGCCTATGGCTCCGCCGCCGCTTGCGGTGCCGGAAGCGGACCACACCGATGACGACGTTCCGGAGGTAACTGGGGTAGACCTGAGAGTGGCGGTACGCAGGCTGAAGGCCAGAAATACCGCCCTGGGACCCGATGGCTTGCCTGGCAAAGCCTGGGTCCTGGCCTCTGAGGCTCTCGGGCCCCGACTGGAAGGGCTCCTAAGCGCATGCTTGGAGAGAGGCAAGTTCCCGCTTCGTTGGAAGACGGGGAAGCTGGTCCTCATCCGTAAGCCAGGGCGCCCTGCGGACTCTCCGTCCGCATACCGGCCCATCGTGTTGCTCGACGAGGTGGGCAAGCTCTTTGAAAGATTTATTGCTAACCGCCTCGCCGGGCACCTCGCGGGAATGGGGCCGGATCTTGCGGAACACCAGTTTGGTTTCCGCAAGGGGCGCTCGACGGTGGACGCCATCATGCGCGTGAGAGCCCTCACGACGGGGGACGCGGTTTCCCGGGGCGGGGTCGTCTTGGCGGTGTCTCTTGACATCGCCAACGCCTTCAACTCCATGCCCTGGAGCTGCATTGGGGAAGCACTCCGGTATCACCGGGTGCCAACCTACCTTCGTCGTGTGGTCGGGGATTATCTGACGGATAGGGCCGTCACGTACCCCGGTCGGAGCGGAGAATGGAACCGGCGAGAGATGTCGTGCGGTGTTCCACAGGGATCGGTTCTGGGGCCGGCCTTGTGGAACATCGGTTACGACTGGGTGCTGCGCGCCGACCTCCCTAGCGGCGTCAGCGTAGTCTGCTGCGCTGACGACACGCTGGTACTGGCACAAGGGAGGTCGCACGAGGCAGCGGCCGAAAACATGACACGCGGGGTTGCGATAGTCGTGGAGAGGATCCGGCAATTGGGTCTCGAGGTGGCATTGCACAAGTCCGAGGCCATTTGTTTTCATGGGCCTCGGAATGCGCCACCGTCGGGATCCCTACTGACGGCAGGAGGGGTTTCCATCGGTGTCGGGTCGACGCTGAAGTACCTGGGACTCGTCCTTGACAGCCGGTGGAACTTCGTGGAGCATTTCCGACGTTTGGCCCCCAAACTGGAACGGACCGGGGCTGCCTTCAAGCGGCTCCTGCCCAACCTGGGGGGTCCAAACGCCTCCTGCCGGAGGCTCTACGCGGGGGTCGTGCGGTCCATGGCCCTTTACGGGGCCCCAGTGTGGGCGCGTTCTCTGAGGCGGCAAGCCGCCCGCTACTTGAACGCGCCCCAAAAGGGGATAGCCCTCTAAGGCTAGTCCGGGGGTACCGCACGATCTCCGATGAGGCGGCGAGCCTCCTTGCCGGATTGCCGCCATGGGATCTGGAGGCGATAGTCCTCGCGCGCCTTCACGAATGGCGCGCGGAGGCACTACGTCGGGGGGAAACTCCGCTGCCGCGGCAAATCGCCGCTCAGCGGACAGACCTCCGGAGCGATCTCATGGTGACATGGAGAGAGCGACTGTCGCAACCCCGTGCAGGGCACGCCACCATAGTGGCGATAAGTCCCCTCTTTGAGGAGTGGCTAGAGAGGCGCCACGGCGCCCTCACCTTCCGCCTGACGCAGGTCCTCACCGGACACGGTTGTTTCGGGAGGTTCCTGCACCGAATCGGGCGGGTGGAAACGCCCGGGTGTTTCCATTGTGAGGATCGTCCGGAGGACACGGTGCAGCACACTGTGGACGTCTGCCCCGCTTGGGCGGAGCAGCGCCGTGTCCTCGTAGTGGCGATCGGCGGCGGCGACCTCTCGCGCCCGGCCCTGGTTCAAGCCATGGTCTGGAGCGAGAGGGAATGGGAAGCCGTCACCTCCTTCTGCGAAGCAGTCATGCTGGTGAAGGAGGTGGCGGAACGTGAGAGGGAAAGAGCCTCACGTCCCAGCCGCCGCGGGAGACGCCCTGGGCGTCGGGGGTCTCGTGGTGGCCCCCGGCCACCGTAGGCGCGGGCCTGTGGATGGCGAGTTATGGGCTAGCTCGCCGTCCAGCCGTCTTATGACGACAGACCGTGTCGACGGCGCGTTCGTGTTCCACGCGCGCCTCAAAGAGATGTCAGCAACCACGTAGGGGTCCGCACGGGCCGATGCCTGCCAGGGCTGCGGGACTGTTCGAAAGAGATACCGCGGCCCTGGAACACAAAGGGCAAAGAAGGAACATGGATGGGTTTTAGTCAGTACAAGTCTGACACTCCCTTCCGCTCTGCCCAGAGCGGGGGGGGTCATTTGATGATTTCCCATCCCAAAAAAAAAAAAAAAAAAAGCCACATTCATGAACTAAGCCTTAATAAATTCAAAATTTTTATAAAACGTAAACTTTGCCAGAAAGCCTTCTATTCTGTTAAGGATTATATCGAGGACAAAAAAGCTTGGTATTGAACTGCTCCAATTGAAATCGATATTAAATTGAATTTGTACCCATTTTATTTTATTTTTATTACGGTTTGACATTTTATAATTTTGTTTAAATTAATTATTGTTCGATTTAGTTGACATTATTTACTTTTTCAAGTACCTGTGGATTATTATTTTTTCTTTTTCTTGACTTTATTTTACTTTTTCAAGTGTCTTATTATTGTATTTTTTTTTTGTTTATTACTGTGAATATGAGGACTACGTGGGTCATAATCTTATTATTTTTTTTATTTTTTAGTTAAGTTAGTTTCACGATTGTCTGGCAGTTTGAGTACTTTATGCGGCCCACCCAAATGTCCTTTCTTTGGTATTGTTCGTCGTGTCGTTGAGCTCCTTGGATTACGAGTCGATCTACACGATAACTGACAAATGCTTGCACTGTCTGGACAGGTCCACTCAAATCTGTGTGGTTATTTCTTCAAAATACCATCTCAGACATTAATCTACATGGTCCTCATATGACTTGAGCAATGTCTGGACTTTAAAAGAGACTGTGACCTCTGAGTTTGTTTCGGATGTTTCTTCTCAGAGTAGTCAGGTACGAGACACCGGCCCCATCTAGTTTTAAGACAACATGTTGCGACATGTAAAAGAGTTTTGTAAACCAATTTACAGAAATAAATATGATTTATGATTTATGCCGCCTGGTTACGTTAGCCTAGGACGCCCGAAGGGTTAGGCAGAGGTGTACCTACAGTACACCCATATTTCGCCAGTTATGTTCTAAGTCCCATGTAATTGGGGACGAGCTAATTGCCATCAATCGGGCACAAATCCAGACTCCGTGTATGCTACTGAGAAATTTCTGATGGAAAAACCCAACAACACTGCCCGACCCGGGATCGCACCCAGGACCTCATGATCAGCAGTCGCGACTGAGACCACTCGACCAACGAGACGATCCAAGTCAAGCAATAAGACTTATATATCCGAAAGACACTTGTTCTCCCCGACTTAGCGATCATTTTTTTGTTCTAGACCATACCTGGGAACCTTCTAGTTACGGAGATATTGGGGGTCAAAGTTCATTTATTTATTTAATTAACACTTCAAGCACAAAGTACAGTGGAGGACTTAATGCCATAGGCATTTTCTACCAGTCAACCTTTGGGTGATGCAGAGACAAACAGTGGTAGGTGTATATATCTGCAAAAAAATAATAATTTAATACTAAGATAAACTACAAGGATATAAACCAAAAAAGAAGTAAAAGGGTAAAGGTAAAGTTCCAACTTTTTCTCATGTTTTAAGAATAAGAATAAGAATAAGAATAATTTTTATTTGCTTAAAAACATGGTACAAAAAGATGGATAAATACAAAAAAGAAAGAGCATACATGTTTTTGCTTAACAGTAATAAGCATGCAAAATTTTCCAGAGAATATTTAACTTTACTACACACAACACACACACACACTTTTTACACTTTTTTTTTACTTTACATTACTTTTTTTTTTTTTTTTTAATTTTTAAATACATTTTTTAATGTAAGATTTTTACTTTACACACCTCCACGACCCCCGTACTATTAAATCAATATCGCACTCAAAGACAATGCTTTGAGTGCGTTCCATCGAGTCCTACCGTAAAACGTGATTTTTCACCCCAAAAATAATAGTCGTTTCCCAGCAATAATTTTTGCGTAAAGTTACTTAGTTTGATGTACAGAATGCTTGGTTGAAGGCTATGTGAAGGGTCCGTTTACACCCTGTAGATACGTATCTACCTAAAGTCGTTTTCTTCAGAAAAAACTTCACTATTAAAATAATTGGCATGTTTCTATTATCTGCCTAGCCTTTTCCCAACTATGTTAGGGTCGGCTTCCAGTCTAACCGGATGCAGCTGAATACCAGTAGTTTACATGGAACGACTGCCTATCTGACCTCCACAACCCAGTCAGGACTGGGTAATATGTAAACCCATGTATAAGACTGGTTGTTTGACTTTTCGGCCACTGAATACCTGTAACGACTGTCGAAGATCTGCAAATGACAGCCGGGACCAACTGCTTAACGTGATTTCCGAGGCATGACGGAAACTCAGTATGTAATGGGTGGTCACCCATCTACGGACCAACCTAGGCAAGCGCGGCTTAACCTGAATAACGACCCGGGTGGCTGTTATTCTGTAATCACGAGGTCTTTTATACAGAGTGTAAACAGATCCTTCACATAGCCGTCAACCAAGCATTCTGTACATCAAACTAAGTAACTCTACGCAAAAATTATTGCTGGGAAACGACTTTTTTTTTTGGGGTGAAAAATCACGTTTTACGGTAGGACTCGATGGAACACACTCAAAGCATTGTGCTGATGGATGGATTGAGTAGTACGGGGGTCGTGGAGGTGTTTAAGTTTAAGTAAAAATCTTACATCTAAAAAAAACTTGTGAAAAGGTTGGAAATTTGACCTCCAATATCTCCGTAACTAGAAGGTTCCCAGGTATGGTCTAGTACAAAAAAATGATCGCAATGACGGGGAGAACAAGTGCCTTTCGGCTTCGTTAAGGGTCTATTTACACCCTTTATATGTATCTTTTCGACACTTTTATTTTTTTGGAGAGCTTGCTTTGATCACTCTATCCTAGTTATCATGTTATACGCCTAAAAACTTAGAAAGTAGTAAGACAGACATACATAACATCACGCCTGTAATCCCCAAAGGGTTAGGCAGAGGTGTACCAACAGTACACCCACATTTCGCCAGTATTTTTTTTTTCCAGGCTCCGTGTATGCTGCTGAGAAATTCCTGATGGAAAAACTCAATAACACTTTTCCCGACCCGGGATCGCACCCAGGACCTCCTGCTCAGCAGTTGCGCCTGCGACCACTTGACCAACGAGGTGGTCCAAGTCCAGTAATAAGACTTACAATAAAATTCAGGTGCTTACGTCGATAATGAGCACATAAATCTGCCAACCCGTAATGTCATACTTATTATAAATGCGAAAGTAAGTTTGTTTGTTACCTTTTCAAGCCTAAACCACTGAACCGATCATCCTGAAATTTTGCATATACGTTGTCAGGTGTACAAAAAACTTAATATTTAGACTGGAAACGGGATATTTACCATGTTTACTGAAAAACCCGAATACCCCGAATACCCTAAAACCCGACCCAGAAACCCCGACCCGACCCTGAATATCCCGTTTTTCGTGTTAGTGACCATAATAGTTTAAAATCTTATATAACAAAAAACTTTTTTGCAAAAAATAAAACCGACTTCAAAAACACAAAAAAGTGAAAAATAACTTTAGCTTTAAAAGTCGGTGACTTTTGTTTGTTTCATTCAGTTTTTTTTGTTACCGGTTTTATTTATTGCAAAAAAAAAAAAATCCCTTTTTAGTTATAATATCCTAAACAATTAATGTTTGCTATGCATTTATTTTACATATTTATTTTACATTGCCAAAAAAAAAAAAAAACTAAACTGGTTATACACATCTGCGTACACCCTCAGAGCATACAGGCGTGATGTTATGGTGTTGTGTAAACAATAAACATCAAAGTGATTGCAGCAATCACGACAGATTTGCTGTCTATTGAAGACTTCCATTGATATCTCCGTAGATCAGCATCAGATCTTCACCAAATTTAAACGGGACCACCGCGAAATAATATTCGTCTAAACAAAAGAAGAATCATCAAAATTGGTTCACAATTGGCGAAGAAATCGCTAAACATAAACTCCTTCTTACGGAAGTCGGTTAAAAACGAACATAAAATAGTACTGTTCCCGAGGAAAACAAACAATAACGTTCTAATGATAACAGATGGCGCCACGTGTGTTTTGAATAATGATTGACTTATATTATTATAAGCAGAGTCCAACCCGAATTGATTGTCAAATTCTAAATTAACGCGAGCGAAGCCGCGGGCTAAAGTTATTAAGCACATAAATCTGCCAAGCCGTAACGTCACACTATGTATTAAAACATAATTACTTGAAGAACCTGTTAAGATGATACTTTACGTAAATTATATTTCCTCAATGTGTTCGATGCTTTATTTAATAATAAATATGTTGCTTAAAGAATCCGGTTTGGCGTATTATAACTAGTGTGCTCTCAAGCTCGTTTATTGAAAGACGCGTTTAAAGTTCATGAAGTGATTGTTTTAAAGTTCTCGTAAAAGGTGAGTGATTATATTATTATTCTTTAAAATCTGTGTTTATTTTAATTTTAAATTAGTGGTAAAACAGGATTTGGAGCAGGTAATGTGGGTGTGGTGTTTTTTCTTTTAATTATACTTGCTGCTAGATAAAGATCTTTCCTATTTTGACTCCTTTGTCTATGGGCGACCGAGTTCAACTTGGATAAAAATAGAGATTTAAAACGAATTTTCCTAGCTATGAGACCTATATAGATCGATTTTTCGCCCCCGTTAACCAGTATAATGCTCGTTTTCGAGAACGTGATTACAAATTTACAAATATTACTTATTTAATGGTATAGGATAGGATAACCTTTATTCATTTTTCATACATATTTTACACATTTTTAAATATATCTTTAAAAAAACATAAAAAGTAGTAGTCCGCCGGTGTCGGGAGCTTATAGGGCTCCAGAGACAGGAACTGTATCGAGGAGTACTGCCTTCTGAATCAAGCCCTTGATCCAACCGCCTAAGGAGAGCTTCGAAAGATGGTCTTCGAGGCTCTTGGCCATAAGGATAGGTCTATCTACAAATATTAAAAGACAAGCTTTTCATGTCTACCGGTTAGTTGTTCTAGAGTTTTTATATTATAATGAATCTTTATATATTCAAATGAATCAAATTGAAGTGTCTAATTGTAATTTCGAAATAACAGTTTTTTACTGAATGCATACGGCACTTATAACTAAAACACATTTTTTTAATTTTTTCTCTCTCTGTCTATGTTTTTTCCGGCTAATGTCCAAAACGGCTGGCCCGATTTGGACGGGATTTTCACTGGCAGATAATATCTGATGTTATAAGGAGTAACTTAGGCTACCTTTATTCTAAAAAAATGATTAAGGTTCAGTGTGAAAAAAATTAAAAGCTTTGAAATTGTTAACAAAATCCGATACACATACGGAACTAATATTATCATAATAATATCACGCGGACGAAGGTCGCGAGCAACAGCTAGTATATAATATTGAAGACTAGCGACCTGCCCCGGCTTCGCACATATAAACCTTCCTCTTGTATCACTCTATCTATTAAAAAAACCGCATCAAAATCCGTTGCGTAGTTTTAAAGATCTAAGCATACATAGGGACAGACAGCGGGAAGCGACTTTGTTTTATACTGTGTAGTGATTTAACTTAGATATTACAAAGAAATCTCGATGTTTAATCAAGTTCTAAATAAGTACAGACGCCAGTACATCAAGCTACTACAATCTGTCAAATTTCTTTAATAGATTTTCAACTTTATCGCTAAAGTATTAGATTCAAGGTTGATTGAGAAAATTTGACAGTTTCGGGTGGCTTGATGTGCTGGCGTTTGTACCATGTGAAGCAGTTTCAGGTGGCTAGTTTTTCTAGCCAAACTAGAAATATTTCTAGTTTTAAAAAAAAGCCAACATTAAAAAATTCTTTGAAAAAAAAAACCATTAACACAATTTAATAAATTATAATAATTAGTGACAGTGAAATTTATTCGCATTATCATCTGCGGTTTACAGTCTACCCGGATGTAGCTGAAAACCAATATTTTACATGGAGCGACTGACTATCTGACCTCCACAACCCAGTTAGTACTGGGTAACACGATACCCCTCGATAAGACTGGTTGTTAGATTTTCGTGCCACTAACTACCTGTAACGACTGTCAAAGATCTACAAATGTCAGCCGGGACAGGCCGCTTAACGTGCTTTCCGATTCACGGAGGAAACTCGGTATGTAATGGGTGGTTACCCATCCTCAGACCAACCTAGGCAAGCACGGCTTAACGTGGAGATTGATCCAAACGGCTGTTATTATTTAGCCACGCTTCTATGTTCATTGTAGTTAGCTGGTAGGCTCAGTGGCGTTGATTCCATTGTTCGCAAATTAAAAAAAAAAATGAGAGCATTGACATCTCTCTCTGTAAGTTCAAGAAATCCATCTGAATGGTGTAAAAAATCCTATATCAAAAACAGTGATAGCCTAGTGGTGTGACCGTCGGACTGCCAAGTGATAGGTCTGAAGTTCGAACCCAAAATACGCACCTCTGAGTTTTCGAATTCATATGCGTATCAGTGGCGAAGGTTCCATACAACTCGATTCCTACCGGCTTCCCTTTGAAAAATGGCACAGTCGGTAATCTATAGACAAATAATATAATCACATTAAAGATATGTACTACGGCTTACCTCTTGCAAAAATTGACTCTTCGCTACTGATGCAGGCACTTGCTTCGGTGAAGGAAAACATCGTGAGGAAAGCAGCTTGCCTGAGAGATTTCTCGACGGCATGAAAGCCAAGTCAGAGGCCCATGGGCGGCATAAAAACTCACACGATAAAGAAAGAAGAAAAAACATACTGCGAAAGGCACTTGTTCTCCCCGTCATTGCGATCATTTCTGTACTGTACCATACCTGGGAACCTTCTAGTTACTGAGATATTGGAGGTCAAAATACCAACTCTTTTACAAGTGTTTTTTATTTTAAAAAAAATTATTTTACAGCGTTATTTTAAATACCTCCATGACCCCTGTCAGTATAGTCATTCAATACATCCATCAGCACAATTTTGAGTGCGTTACATTGTGACCTGCCGTAAACCGTGATTTTGACCCCAACAAAAAAGTCGTTTCACAGCAATAATTTTTTGCGTCGAGTTACTTAGTTTGATGTACAGAATGCGTGATTGACAGCTTCGTGATGGGTCCCTTTACACCTTCCAGACTTTACACTTTACAGATTGTGTCGACACAATGACAGATTTCTTTGCACTATCTGTCATTTTGTCGATTCTTCCGTCAAAGAAATCCTTGTCTACGGTGGTCATGCTACGGGGGCTTGTTTATTTAGTTTTCTATCAGATAATCTTGTTTATTTATTTTTTATTAGAGCTGACATTTCTTCACTGTATTTTTTGAGTGAAAATACGAAAGAGTCAGATTAACTTTCACATTTTTTTGGGTTTTTATGCGCGAACTTTCCTCTCGGCCAGTCGGCCTACGTGAGAATCAGAAGATACCAACTTGGGAATTACGCCAACACAGATAAATGAGATGCAGCTTTATCCTCCTTTCTTATACACCGTGACTAGTTAGTCGTCTTACAACGGCAGTCCACTTCATGTATCCAATGACTACTTAACATTCATAAAACAATAGGTATTTATGAGATATAGAATTAAAAATAAAAATATTATTCAGTATTATGACGCATGACGCAGTAAAAATGCCCCGCTGCGAGCGACGAGTAGGTATATTCTCCCGCTGGACACGTAAACATCATTATCAGGATGTTTTTATAAGTTTATTGCAATGTATTATTAATTTTTCTTTGTACCTATTAATCATCTGCCTAGCCAACTATGTTCATAATTATAAAAAAAATGTATTCTGTTATTTATCATTCAAAAGTATACTATATTTGGGAGATGAAAAAAAATGATGATGGTATATCATCATCTGCCTCTCTTTTCCCTAACTATGTTGGGGTCACCGCTTCCAGTCTAACCGGACCAGTATTTTACATGGGGCGACTGCCTATCCATAACCCAGTTAGTACTATACAGTACCCCTTGCTAAGACTGGTTGACAGACTTTCAGGCCACTGACTACCTGTTACGACTGTCAAAAATCTACAAATGACAGCCGAGACCAACGGCTTAACGTGCTTTCCGAGGCACGGAGTAAACTCGGTATGTACTGGGCGGTCACCCATCCACGGACCAACCTAGGCAATCACGGCTTAACCTTAAGATCAACCATAGCGGCTGTTATTATTTAGCAGACTGATATTATTAACAAAATACCTAAATTAATTCAAGTAGGTGCCTATCATATAAGATATTATAACCTTACTAAATAAAACCGGTAAATACCGGTTTATTAGATTTCAAAGTAACAAAAAAATTCTAACGTTTCACAATTTGAGGAAAATCTTGCAAAAAAACACGTATCATAACATCACGCCTGTAATCCCCGAAGGGTTAGGCAGAGATATACCTAATAGTACACCCACCCATGTAACATGGACACAAATCCAGACTTCGTGCTTGTTACTGAGAAATTTCTGTTGGAAAAACACAATAACACACTGCCCGAGCTGAGGATCGAACCCAGGACCTCATGCTCAGCAATCACGGTTCCCACCACTCGAGCAACGACGCAGTCACGCACTCAAAAAATTGCATTAACCAGTTCTATGCAGCTCACCAATATACCTGTAACCAGTTATACCTAGATATAACTGGTAACATATATCAGTAGCGAAGGCTCAATTTTTGTAAGAGGTAAGCTGGAGTACATAAAGGGTGTAAATAGACCCTTAACATATCCGAAAGGCACTTGTTCTCCCCGTCTTGCGATCATTTTTTTATTATAGACCATACCTGGGAACCTTCTAGTTACGGAGATATTAGGAGGTCAAAGTTCCCACTTTTTCACAAGTATTTTTTTTAAATACATGTTTTTAATGTAAGATTTTTACTTTACACACCTCCACAACCCCCGTGCTATTCAATCCATCCATCAGCACAATGCTTTAAGTGCTTTCCATCGAGTCCTACCGTAAAACGTGATTTTTCACCCCAAAAAAAAAAATCGATTCCCAGCAATAATTTTTGCGTAAAGTTACTTAGTTTAATGTACAAAATGCTTGTTTGACGGCTATGTGAAGGGTCTGTTTACACCCTGTATTTATAATGTGATTATATTATTTGTCTGTAGAATACTGACTGTGCTATTTTTCAAATGGAAGCCGGGTAGGAATCGAGTTCTATGGAACCTTCGCTACTGACAGGCATATCTGTGAGCATATAACGCAAGTATCAAGAATTTACGATCCGTATGAAAAGTAAGCGCGCCATTTTTTGACTACCTATTATGACGTCATAAGCAGTATTTAGCTACTGTACAAAAAAGTTACTACACAAAATAGACAACGTTTTTATTCTTTATATGTCTAGAAATAAGTTCTTGAGTTGTAACGTTGTTGTTTTAAACAAATTAGCGAGCTGCGACAGTAGCCTCGTTAAGAATAATGCTTAAGGTGGACGCGTCAGGGTAACAGTGGCGAAGGTGCCATACAACTCGATTCCTACCGGCTTCTCTTTGAAAACGGGCACAATCAGTATTCCATAGACAAATTAATAATAATAATAAATTAATTTATTAAGGTAATTTACACCCATTGCCATTTATCACACACATATACAATCAGACTATAATCACACTACAAACACAAAAAAAAAAAAAACATTATAATTTAGTTAAAAATAAAATAAAGTATAATACAAATAGAATTGATTCAAATACAATTAAAAGTTTAAAATTCAACTCAACTCAACTTAATCAAAATTAAAATGCAATACACAATTAAATTAAAATAATCCATTAATAATACGCTATGGGTCATAAAAATAAATCAACAAAAATTACAATTTTCTAACATGCCTGCCACAACGAATGCCGGACATAAGGGCAGTCCAGCCTGTTTGCGATCATTGCCAGAGAATAATAAAATCACATTAAAGACCCTTCGCTACTGCAGGGTAGCCCGCAAAATCGTCAATACAACCCTCTAAGTTCATTTAACCTCATTAAATGACTTTTTCATGAAATAGTTATTGAATGGGGTTAAATGAACTTAGAGGGTAACTTATTAATGATTATAATTCTGTAACTACATACGTGTTACTTGCACGACTCATTTTTCATCAACATACAACCTGACAAAGACCTGCAAATTACAAAAAACATGGTATAATAATATACTTCGCCTGGTATTCTCTTCCCGTGACAGCTGGGTCACGTGATTGGCCCAAGAATGCGTCATCAGTTGCGATGCTGTCGATGTGTTGCCACGGTGTGTGATTGAATTACCCGAGCAAAATGCGTTTTTTAACTTAACAAAGCAATTACGAACTAATAATTCAATATTTAAATTAGTTTAAAACTAAATAGATGAATCGCACGAGTTAATAGTTAAGCTAGTTAGTAATTTATTTTATTTTCATTCACTAAATGAGAAAGTACCTAAATTTACTGAAAAGGACAATCAATGGTAACACTTATCGTGACGTGGCTTAGGCCATCGTGGGAAGAGAATACCAGGCGAAGTATATTATTATACCATGGCACACACGTAAAAAAAAATGAATTTTGCGGGATACCCTGGCGCTTCCACCACGCGTAGTAGGATCTCTTGCGTTATCTAGGTATATTAAATCTGTGATGCAGGATGCAACCCGTATATTATAAAAATTAATAATTATGAGGGCACGTAGTATGTAGGTTAAATACCATTGCTTATAGGCTACAAAAACTTGCAAAAGGCATGTGAATATGCAGTCAACAAAGATTGTGACAATAACTATAGGATATCGTCAGTCTTAGTTTCCTTATTGAGGTATGCAGAGGTGCTTAGTGCAGTGCTAGTCAGTCAAAGTCGACGGAGGGATATCTCTAGGTTTTTTTTTATTTTTTTATTTATTTCATAAGTAAAACATGAGTGAACAATTAATATATAACTAGCAATATTGTGTAGGTGTTGCACTTTTTTAGGAAACAGTTGTTTTTTGAATAACCGATGATGGGCGCTGTCAGTTGTGACGTTGTGACTGGTCATCTCTTGGTTGCCACGGCTTATTTGAATTAACTATTTTATTTTTGAATTATTTTTACTATGGGCACTTTTAACGTACACATCTTGTTACATCGTTCTCACATAATGTACCATCTCAATCTCAACATTAACGATGTAACCAAGTTATTTTAAAAGTATTCAGATTTAAAAGAGTGTCCATGGAGTTTCTTGCCCGTTCTTCTCCATAGAGATGTACGTTAGGGAATGGGCAACTACAGTAATTTCACAGTTTTTATGCCTTGTGACTGGGACTGTAGCTACTTTTCATTGTTGTCTTTGTTTCAACAATTCAAAAGTTCCTGTAACTGGTTTATTTGAAATAAATGCTTTGATTTTAATTTTGACAAATTTCTATGTTGGGGCTCAGAATGATGTACTGAATACGTGGTAACCGTTTTCGCGTCGGTGTCCCTTCCACCGTGTATATATGTCACACTTCTTACGGACGCCTCAACCGTCTCTTCTTTATATTTATCCTTTTTCTTAAGAACGTCATCATCTGCCTAGCCTTTTCCCAACTATGTTAGGGTCGGCTTCCAGTCTAACCGGATGCAGCTGTCCAGCTGAATGCCTGTTATTGACATGACTGTATATCTGACCTCCACAACCCAGTTAATACCCAAACTAGGTAATACGATACCCCTTGGTAAGACTGGTTGTCAGATTTTTTGGGCCACTGACTACCTGTAACGACTGTCAAAGATCTACAAATGACAGCCGGGATCAACGGCTTAACGTGCTTTCTGAGGCACGGAGGAAACTCGGTATGTAATGGGTGGTCACTCATCCACAGGCCAACCTTGGTAAACACGGCTTAACCTAAAGATCTATCCGAGCGGCTGTTATTATTTAGCCACGAGCTCCTCCTTTTTCTTATTTTTGTTATTTTAAATAGAACGGCCGAAGCCAATTACATTAACATTTAATTTATTTAACCCAGTCATGCATTCTTCTCACAGAAAATCAAACATTCTGATAGTATCACCTTCCATTCATCCGCAAACATATCAAGACTTGTGTTTGAGTCCAGGAGAGCGTTAATAGCGGCGACTGTCCGAGGAATAGGTGACTTGGATGTGCAATAGTACGGCTACTTGGAAGAGCCAGTAACCGTTGTTTTCTGCCACGACAGTAATTGTCTGGGACAAAAAGACTGCAGATTTCATTGTGCAGATCAGGATCATCGATAAACGTGTCAGAGTTAATTCCTAAGTGACCACAAAGACCAGTCTGGTCTGGTCAGGCCTGGTGGTCTGTACAGTACAACCTACTTACCGCTCCACGCGTTTATAATAAAGTTAATCGCATACTTAACATTTACCCTATGCAGCTGTATGAGTGTAAGAGGACATTGATGGAATGGCTCTTCACACTTAATTACGATGCAGTGGAAGGCATTTTGGCGACTCTGGGTTGAACGTCATGCATACTGACACACACACACATACACACATACACACTCCAACACACACACACACACACACTCAAACACACACACACTCCAGCACACATCCACACACACACACGCCCACCCACACACACCCATACATACACACACACATACACACAAATTACACATTCACACAATCATACACAAGTATAAACACGCAATTATACAAACACACTCTAGTTCTCTCACACGGCCATAAACACGACTTTCATTTTTCTTTTTATTGTTTTATAAAAATGTGTAACTTATACCTAATTAGCACAACGAATCAATTGTTAATTAATTGAGGAAGAGCGAGGTTTATCCCATCACAAGTATCTTCGGATTACTTTCTGGGAAGCCCCGGCAACTTCATTCATCATCATCATTTCAGCCGAAAGACGTCCACTGCTGGACATAGGCCTCCCCCAAGAAGGGGGGTTTTGCCATAATCGCCACGCTTGGCAGGCGGGTTGGCGATCGCAGTATGGTTGTTATAAAACACAGAGAACGCTGCTGCCCATTCTCTGGTAAGTCCCTTAGTCGCCTCTTACGACACCCACGGGAAGATATGGGACGGTGCTATTCTTTACGTCCGGACACCATACAGAACAACTTATTTGTATTGATTTAAGATAATAAACACATTTTTTATTTTTTTACTTGGAGTCAAAATACTGTAGGTACCTAAAACCTCGAGACGGATATTACCTTTCCTTTTAACTTTACCGTTAGGGTATTAAGGAAAAATGTTTTCAATGGGTCTTTCCTCAATCTATACATCTATATAAGGTCTAACTATTCATACACGAAATATTTTCAGGGAATCATCTAACGGCTATAACGAAGCCATTTCAAGGGGTTTTTATTTTTTATCTGAGTATTTTTTTATAAAAAATAAATAATTTAAAATTACTTGACCCACAAAATAAATACTGGCTCCTTATTTTTGAACATCCATTACGCTAGGTTACTAAGTCGTAGTTACCTACTGTCATTGTTAGAATATGGGAGTAAAGATTTTATGCAAAAAGTCTCAAAAATTTTTAGAATTATAATAATTTCGTAAAAAAAAAACACTCAGAGAATTTTTTTTTCATTGCTATGGCGGCTTTACGATTTATAGAAGTTACTCTTAAAATATTTCGTGTATGAATAGTTAGACCTTATAATACAAATAAATAAAATCGCAGTGTCTGTTTATAATTTCAAAACAGCTTTTAAATGAATGCATAATAACTGTTTTTTAGTGAATGCTAAGTTACTCCTTATATCAATAGCTATGTGCAAGTAAAAAAAAGTTTTATAATTTTTATGAATGTGGTTTTTTTATTTTTTATTTATTGAATTGAAGCCTTTAAACTTTCGGCGCTGTGTTATTCGACATAGCATATATCTAGATGTGTGGTGTTACGCGAATGGATGAAATAAGAAATGAGTATATAAGAGGAAGTCTGAAAGTGGCGCCGGTGACTGAAAAGTTGTGTGGTAATCGGTTGTCGTGGTATGAGATGCGGAGGAATGAGGAAAATTTCCTGAGGAAAGTTTTGAGTATGACTGTGGATGGGTATAAGAGTAGAGGAAGACCAAAGAAACGATGGATGGACTGTGTGAAGAATGATATGGCAATAAAGGAGGTGTCTGGTGAGATGACGAGTAATAGAGAAGTATGGAAGAAGAAGAAGACATGCTGCGCCGACCACAAATGAATTGGGATAAGGGCAAGAGAATGATGATGTTGATGTAGCGCACTCGGAAAGAGGCCCCCTAGCACGAGCGCGGGATTTAAATTACTCAAACCTGAGCAGCATTTTAAGTTTTCCCCCGCAAACAAAACTAAAAACACACAAATTAAAAAAAAAAAATCAAATCAAATCAATTTTTTTTTTTTTTTCAAATTTTCGCCGTAAATTCTTCAGTCTTCGTTGTTTAAGATACCATGGGGACCTAAAATGGCCACTTTAGAAGAATCATAATAGGATATTAATATGAATTACGTTACAATTCTTAAAACGGTCACAAAGTGACGATTCATAATATTAATTGCTTCTGTGTCCATTTTAAGGATTTTAACGTTTTTCAAATTATTATCCTATAATGATTCTGCTGGAGGAGCTCGTGCCTATATAATAACAGCCGCTCGGATCGACCTTTAGGTTAAGCCGTGCTTGTCTAGGTTGGTCTTTGGATGGGTGACCACCCATTACATACCGAGTTTCCTCCGTGCCTCGGAAAGCACGTTAAGCAGTTGGTCCCGGCAGTCATTTGTAAATCTTTGACAGTCGTTTCAGATAGTCAGTGGCCCAAAAAGTCTGACAATCAGTTTTATATATATATAGATACCAAGGGGTATCGTATTACCCAGTACTAACTGGTTTGTGGAGGTCAGATAGGCAGTCGCTCCATGTAAAATACTGGTATTCAGCTGCATACGGTTAGACTGGAAGCCGACCCTAACATAGTTGGGAAGGCTAGGCAGATGATGAGGCAGATGATGAGGCAGATGATGAGGCAGATGATGAGGCAGATGATGAGGCAGATAATGAGGCAGATGATGAATGATTCTGCTAAAGCTGTCATTTTAGGTCCCCAGTTTATGAGCTGCCTCCGTAGCATGACCACCGTAGACAAAGATTTCTTTGACGGAAGAATCGACAAAATGACAGATTGTGTCGACACAATGACAGATTTCTTTGCACTATCTGTCATTTTGTCGATTATTCCGTCAAAGAAATCCTTGTCTACGGTGGTCATGCTACGAGGGCTGGTGGTTACTTTAATTATAAGGCGTTTATATCGTTGATTGAAATAATGATTGAGTTCAACGAACGCCTCGAGACCTCGACCGTCTCTTCTTTTCTTATTCTAATTTGGACCTTATCGTGTATATCCTTTTTCTTAATAACGTGCCAGAGTTAATACCTAAATTACCACAAAGGTTAAGGTATCTATACAGTACAACCTACCAGTAGCGAAGGGTCAATTTTTGTAAGAGGTAAGCCGGAGTACATATCTTTAATGTGATTTTATTATTTGTCTATAGAATACTTACAGTGCAATTTTTCAAAGGGAAGCCGGTAGGAATCGAGTTGTATGGAACCTTCGCCACTGCAACCTACTTGGAGTCAAAATACTGTGGGTACCTAAAAACCCCGAGACGGATATAACCTTTCCTTTTAAATTTACAGTTAGGGTATTAAGGATAAATGTTTTCAATGGGTCTTTCCTCTTTCCTTAATTCACACATCTATATACAAATAAATAAAATCGAAATGTCTGTTTATAATTTCAAAATAACAGCTTTTTACTGAATGCTAAGTTGCTCCTTATAACAACAGCAATGTGCCAGTAAAAGTCCCGTCAAAATCGGTTCTGTCGTTTCAGAGATTAGCCGGAACAAAGAAACAGAAAGACAAAAATAAAAATAAAATAAAAATGTTCTAAGTATACAGAGTGGAAAGGAACGAATTCAGTGCATCATTCATCATTCCACGTATTTACTAAATCATTCAATTTTTGTCTTTCCGTCTGTCTATTTGTCCCGGTAAATCTCCGAAACGGAAGGACCGATTTGATGGGGCTTTTACTGGCAGATAACTGATGTTTTAAGGAATAACTTAGGCTTTTTATTTTAGAAAAAAGATTAGGGTTCCGTGAAAAAATAAATAAAAACATTTCAAACAGGGAAGCAGTGGCGAAGGCTCCATACAACTCGATTCCTACCAGATTCCCTTTGAAAAATGACACAGTCAGTATTCTATAGACAAATAATATAATCACATTAAAGATATGTACTCCGGCTTACCTCTTACAAAAATTGACCCTTCGCTACTGCAGGGAAGTAATATTTTTAGAATAATTTCACGCGGACGAGGGTCGCAGGCAACAGCTAGTTTATAATAAATATATCGATGATTAATTTTATCTCTTCGTTGAGGAAAACAGTTAAGTGAAATCTTCATGTTTTAGGTCACTAAACCTATGTTGAGATCATGAGATTTATTTATTTATTTGTTTAGGATCTCCAACAAAGGATGTACACAAACACACTAAATAAATAACCGACGACAAAGTATCACGTAGGTGTAGTCCTTCACTTACAGGAGACCACAGCATGCTTAATAAAATGTATAACTAAGCTAACATAGATGCATTTAAAAATTAAAATCAAAACACATTAAAATTTGATAATAAAATTAAATTGGAAAAAATAAAAGCTAACAAAGTAATAGTATCAATTAAAAAATCAAAACACATTTGGTAATAAAATTGGAAAAATTAAATAAAAAAAAAAAAAAATAACAAAGTCAATAAATAATAGCAATAATTTAGTAGCAATTTAAATAATCGAAACACATTTGGTAATAAAATTGGAAAAATTAAATTAAAAAAAAAAAAATAACAAAGTCAATAAATAATAGCAATAATTTAGTAGCAATTTAAATAATCGAAACACATTTGGTAATAAAATTGAAAAAATAAAATTAAAATGGAGATAATTGATGATTTAAGCGTGACTTCGAAAATGTCTTTAGTTTGTTGGGCAGGTAATTGAGAACATGCTCTTGGAGAGAAATCGAGGAAAAATGAATATATTAACAAATCATAACAATATTATATATATAGGGTGAATGGTAATTAGTGACCGGTACGGTTGATCAGCAGTTCCGAAGATTACCCGCTACATGCATAATTCATAATTCATTTATTTATTGTTTGCCACAGGTGAAAAGACACATCTTATAATTAGCGTTATCGTATCACTGTAACATACCTATGGGATGTACAATATTTGTATGTATGTCAATAAAATAAAATATATAAGGTCTATCTTTTCATACACGAAATATTTTAAGAGTAACTTCTATAAGTCGTAAAGTCACCATATCAATGAAAAAAAAATTATCCGAGTGATTTTTTTAACAATGACAGTAGGTAAATACGACGTAGTAAACTAGCGTAATGGATGTTCAAAAATAAGGAGCTAGTATTAATTTTGTGGGTCAAGTAATTTTAAATTATTTATTTTTTATAAAAATATACTCAGATAAAAAAAAATAATCCCTTGAAATGGCTTCGTTATAGCCGTTAGATGATTCCCTGAAAATATTTCGTGTATGAATAGTTAGACCTTATATAAGTTTAACACATATAATTGGTTGGTGGTTGTTATCCATTTTCGCATTGATCGATTGTTCTCGTCAACCTCATTTTACGTTCATTATTACACAATTATTAGGGACACCAAATTTACGTTTAAATAAGTAAAACAATAATAAAAAATCAAGAATAACATATCAATTTTTTTTCAACCTCATGAAACATTTAATAGTAGACACAATTATGTCAGTCATGCGATTTACATTGAATAAGTCAAAAAAATTATAAAAATAAGTTTAACATGTCAAGCTTTAGTCAACCTCATAGGTACTACATTCATCATTAGACATAATTCTTACGGGCATATTATTTACATTAAATAAGTGAAATAGTCAATAATTCGGTCATTTAGAAATTCATTAATTGAATAAATTCATTTTTTATATATTCATTAATTGAATACATTAAATAAGTGAAATAGTCAATAATTCGGTCATTTAGAAATTCATTAATTGAATAATATGTTTTACATTATGAGAAAGTCTTTTAGCTTTAATTTAAAAACATTTAATGATGAGATATTCTTGATGCAGTTTGAGAGTTTGTTAAACAACATTATTTTTAGTATACGCAAAACCTGAGTATAGTTTGTTCAGAATAAGTAACTGAATCGATTCCAATAATTTTTAAACCATATAAAAATATTTAATAAAGTTAAAAGTTGGACACCAAGCGACTTGGAGTACCTATCGCAATAATTTAGGTTCCCTTCTGCCAAATTATTATTATCAATGAGCTCAAGACAACGCTGGAGGCGCGCGCTGCGTGGTGACCACGTTTTTGAGCGGACAACCAGGTAACAGAACAAGCTTATAACTTTGTGATTTTTCATGATACAGTTTTGAAATTTTGTACATAGATTTTTTACATAAAAATACTAGACAAGTGTATCAGGTTTCGCATATACTAAAACTAGTGTTGTATATTTTAACTCCAATACCGAATACACTCGATTTAAATTTTACTGTTCTACATTTAATGCTGTTCAGTTTTGTGTCTGCGAACTAGCAAACAATGTTTTTTATTTGTAGGTACATATATTAATATAGATTAAATGCATAATGAACTTCAGTAATTGCATTTTGCAATAATGCCTATGTACTGTAGGTACTTATGACTAGGTACGAACAGGAAATTATACTTATTATTTCCTTATAGTTATCAAACTAATAAGTATATATATAGACTATTATTGTGTAAAAGATACTTATAAACATGAATAAAGTATTTATCTAAGTAAATATTATTATTTTAAACGGCAACAGATCAAGCTACTACAGTCTATCAAAATTATTTAATTGATTTTCAACTTTATCGCTATAGCATTAGGTTTAAGATTGATTGGGTAAATTTGACAGTTTCGGGTAGCTTGATGTGCTGGCGTCTGTACAAAATTATTATGTGTCTACAAACCGGAAATTTGATCCAGGTCTTACCAAGGGGTATTAGACTACCCAGTAAAGGGTAGTGGAGGTCAGATAGGCAGTCGCTCCATCTATGCTAATATTATTAAGAGGTAAAATTTGACTTTGTTTGTTTCATTGACTTTATTGCCACCGACTTCCGAACATATAGTTATTTTTCACTGTTTTTGTGGTTTTTTGGAAGTCGATTATTTTTTTTGCAAAAAATTATTTTGCAAGTCGGTTATTCAGTCAATCTTTGGTTCCCAAAGACAAGAGTGGGGTCCATAAACTCGCACTGGGCCCCCAGATTATGACCCATACCCACGGAGAGGAAGCCTGTATTGTGTCCCAGCATTGGGAACATTATAGGCTAATAATATACTCAGAAATCTACACTGTAAATGGTAATATATTATTTTTTATATCAACAACAATCTGCTTCTAATAATATAATTCAATCACAATTCGAAAGACACGTAGCGCCATCTATTATCACAAAAACGTTATTGTTTTTTCCTCAGGAACAGTGTTTTTTTTCGGGATGAAAGGTACCCTATGTCCGTTTCTGTACACCTGACAACGTATATGCATTTGCTTTCGCATTTAGACCGCTTTCACATTTAGGCGACTTTAGCAGCGCGACAGTCGCGCGTCAACGTTGAAACGGTAAAATACTTTTTTTTTAGTTTTTGTTTGCGAATGTGCTTCTGACGCGCTACTGTCGCGCTGCTAACGTCCTAATGTGAAAGCGGCCTTATAATATTAGTTAGGATTAGGTTTTAAATGCACCTCTACTTGTTCTTTAGAGAAAAAACAGGCGTTGTGATGATGTAATGATCTCAACGTTTTAAATAGGATTTACGACTATTATGATTAATACTTTTCTGATATCATCACAACCAGTCATCTCTCTAATAGTTATTTTTTATGAACTCATCATCATCTGCCTAGCCTTTTCTCAACTATGTTAGGGTCGGCTTCCAGTCTAACCGGATGCAGCTGAATACCAGTATTTTACATGGAGCGACTGCCTATCTGACCTCCACAACCCAGTTCGTACTGGGCAATGCGATACCCCTTGGTAAGACTGGTTGTCAGACTTTCGGGCCACTGATTACCTGTAACGACTGTCAAAGATCTACAAATGACAGTCGGGACCTACGGCTTAACGTGCTTTCCAAGGCACGGAGGAAACTCGGTATGCAATGGGCGGTCACCTATCCACGGGCCAACCTAGGCAAGCGCGGTTTAACCTTAAGATCGACCCAAGCGGCTGTTATTATTTAGCCACGAGCTCCTCAGTTATTTATTTTTTTGAATAGTTAAAAATACAAAAAAATAAATGTTGTTCCAAGCAGGTATCATCATTGCTTTAATAGCAAATCGTTTAAACTTCCAGTTAAGTTTTTATAGTTAAAGAACGTGTTTTTTTAACCTATCTTATTAACAAGCAACTTAGTTTTTACGACTTGATTATATAAGATGTAGTTATCTATAAAAACTATCTGCACGACATAATGTGTAGACATTATTTGTACGCCTTGCAAGGCAGCACATCATCATCATCATCATCATCATTTCAGCCGAAAGACGTCCACTGCTGGACATAGGCCTCCCCCAAGAAGGGGGGTTTTGCCATAATCGCCACGCTTGGCAGGCGGGTTGGCGATCGCAGTATGGTTGTTATAAAACACAGAGAACGCTGCTGCCCATTCTCTGGTAAGTCCCTAGGCAGCACATAGTGAGACATAACTTTTTTTGATAACACCGTGTACTTACCGACCTATGTGTCACAAATAAACATATTTGAATTTGTTAGCCACTAGTTGTGCCTCACGACCTTCGCCTCGTGAAATTATTATAAAATATTACTTCTTTTTTTGAAACGGATTTTGTTAACCATTTCAAGTGTTTTCAGTTTTTTGCACGGATCCCTAAATTCTTTTTCTAAAATAAAAGTAGCCTAAGTTACTCCTTATATTATCAGCTATCTGCCAGTAGAAGTCCCGTGAAAATTGGTCCCGCTGTTTCGGTGATTAGATGGAACAAACAGACAGACAGAAAATTTAAAAAAAGTGTTTTTGTTAAAAGGACCGTATGTATTTACTTTCACATGCATTCAGTAAAAAGCTGTTATTTTTAAATTACAGACAGGCTTCAGTTTTATTTATTTGTATACAAGGTGTAAACGGCCCCTTCACGAAACCGTTAACCAAGCATTCTGTACATCAAACTAAGTAACTTTACGCAAAAATTATTGCTGGGAAACGACTTTTTTTTTGGGGTGAAAAATCACGTTTTACGGTAGGTCTCGATGGAAAGCATTATGTTGATGGGTGGTTTGAATAGTACGGGGGTCGCGGAGGTGTTTAAAGTAAAAATCTTACATTAAAACATGTATTTAAAAACAAACTTGTGAAAAAGTTGGAACTTTGACCCCCAATATCTCCGTAACTAGAAGGTTCCCAGGTATGGTCTAGAACAAAAGAAATATCGCAATGACGGGTTAAACAAGTGCCTTTAGGCTTCGGTATACATTTCAAGTGTTTTAATTTTTTTGCACGGATTCCTAAAATCCAAGTTTCCCCTTATATCAGCTATCTGCCAGTAAAAGTCCCGTCAAAATTGGTCACGCCGTTTCGGAGATTAGCCGGAACAAAGAGACAGACAAAAATTTAAAAAAGCGTTTTTGTTAAAAGTACCGTATCGTATCATAATTATGGATTCAGTAAAAAGCTAACGGTCCCTTCACGAAACCGTTAACCAAACATACTGTACATCAAACTAAGTAACTCTACGCAAAAAAATATTGCTGGGAAACGATTTTTTTTTGTTATGAAAAATCACGTTTTTCGGTAGAACTCAATGTATCGCAATCAAAACATTGTGCTGATAGATGCATTGAATAGTGCAGGGGTCATGGAGGTATTTAAACT
Organism: Noctua fimbriata; assembly: GCA_905163415.1. Classification (NCBI taxonomy): domain Eukaryota; kingdom Metazoa; phylum Arthropoda; class Insecta; order Lepidoptera; family Noctuidae; genus Noctua; species Noctua fimbriata. The sequence goes on from LR990950.1 coordinate 5,725,345, forward strand.
AAAGTTATAACATTAAAAACTTGTATTTAAAAATACTTGTGATAAAGTTAGAACTTCGACCTTGGCATTCAGTAAAAAGTTGTTATTTCAAATTACAAACAGACATTTCAATTTTATTTATTTGTACCTTTAGATTTGTTGTTATAGCGGCAACAGAAAAACACATTCTGTGAAAATTTCAACTGTCTACCTGTTACGGATCATGAGATACAGCCTGCTGACAGACAGACGGACGGACTGCGGAGGCTTAGTAATAGGGTCCTGTTGGTTATCCTTCAGATACGGAAGCTTAAAAAGGATTTTCTTATCGAAAATCGCATTCTACGGGACGTAGTAGCCGCGAAATACATTAGTTTTATAAAAAAAGGTGTAACAAGACTCTTAACGAAGCCGAAAGGTACTTGTTCTCACCGTCATTGCGATCATTTTTTTGTTCTAGACCATACCTGGGAACCTTCTAGTTACGGAGATATGGGGGTCAAAGTTCCAATTTTTTCACAAGTTTTTTTTTAATGTAAGATTTTTACTTTAAACACCTCTACGACCCTCGTACTATTCAGTCCATCCACCAGCACAATATTTTGAGTGCGTACCATTAAGTCCTACCGTGAAACGTGATTTTTCACCCCAAATAAAGTCATTTCCCAGCAATAATTTTTGCGTAGAGTTACTTAGTTTGATTGTACATGATGCTTGGTTGATGGCTTCGTGAAGGGTCCGTTTACACCGTGTAAAAAGCCTCTGCGTTTCTACCCTCTCGAAAAACAGGATAATAAAACCTAGGACCACATTCCCAAGGAACTTGATTTGACTATGCGAGCACCTACTTTAGTACTCTCGAGTTCACTTACGGTCGACCACTTACTATTGAACCTTATTACTTAGGTTAGGTTTTTAAAAACAGTATAAGGTCTAACTATTCATACACGAAATATTTTCAGGGAATCATCCAACGGCAATAACGAAGCCATTTCAAGGGATTTTTCTTTTTATCTGAGTATATTTTTATAAAAAATAAATAATGCTGCGTGGAGACCACGATTTTGTGCGGACAACTAGGTAACAGAACAAGCTTATAACTTTGTGATTTTTCATGATACAGTTTTGAAATTTTGTACATAGATTCTTTACATAAAAATACTAGACACGTGTATCAGGTTTCGCATATACTAAAACTAATGTTGTATAGTTGCAGAATTATAATCATTAAAATCATCAATACCACTCTCATATCTCATTGAATCTCATTGAATAACTATTTCATGAAAAAGTCATGCTATGGGGTTATATAAACTTAGAGGGTTGTGTTTGTTGCTACGTGTTACTTGCGCGATTCATATTTTCATCGACATACAACCTGACACTGACCTGCCAATAGCAAAAAACGTAAGAAAATTTGTATTTCGCGGCTACCCTGGCGCTTCCACCTTAACAAAATTCTGTAATTCTGAGTAAAAATATATTATTTAAAAATTAACATAATTTCTTAATAAAAATCTGAGAAACATAATTATTTTATTACAACAACTTTAAAAGCGTTTTTTGCCAACATTCCTTCGCGAAACTGGTTCTAGAATATTTAGTTTTTTTTGTCTACAAAAAAAACTAAACTAGTTTTTTTTTTAGTTCATAAAAACGTAGTAGACGACATAAATCAAATCAAATAATTTATTCGCATAATATGGGTCTACATAGATGGTACATAAATGTTACATTACACAATATAACATTAAGGATCCTCATATTAACCATTTCTAGCATACGAAACATAAAATAAAAGCTTATAATATAATATAATAACAATAAAACGGAAAGGGTGGCATAACTATACATAGGCACCAGTGGCGAAGGCTCAATACAACTAGATTCCTACCGGCTTCCCTTTGAAAAATAGCAGTCAGTATTCTATAGGTAAATAAAATAAACACATTAAAGATATGTACTCCGGCTTACCTCTTACAAAATACCCTTCGCTACTGATAGGCACTCTTTTTCATTTTCGTTTTATAATAACTTAACTATCTATTAATGCACTAGAATAGGAACATAGTGAGGCGTTACAATAATTCTATTCTTATAACTATGGTATTCCTGGGTCGTGTAGAAATATTTATTGACTAGCCAGGCGTACAAGTTTTTTCGGAATAAAGTAATGGGTAGATCTTTCAGTTCACTAGATAATTTGTTAAATAATTTAATTGACATGGGGTAACAGTTTCTTCTATAAAGATCAGTTTTAATGTTTGGCAAGGGAAACCTATTGGGATTCCGGGTATTAAAATTACAATATTCACCAAACAAAAGCATAATGTTCCCAATGCTGGGACACAGCCCACAGGTCTTCTCAGTGACAGAGAGCTGGCTGTATAGTAAGACCACTTTAAGAGTGCAGTTCAAAGTGGCGCTGCTTGTCAAGAAAATTTGCATCGATATGTCAAACTTGGTACATTTATTTTAGTTCTCTGTTTTCCCACCTGCACAAATAAGTTGGTTGAAGTGTACATGGTTTTTTTAAGGCGCGTAAGGTGGGGCATTACTTGGTGCTATACAACATCAGTTTTAGTATATGCGAAACCTGATACACGTGTCTAGTATTTTTATGTAAAGAATCTATGTACAAAATTTCAAAACTGTATCATGAAAAATCACAAAGTTATAATCTTGTTCTGTTACCTAGTTGTCCGCACAAAATCGTGGTGACCACGCAGCGCGCGTCTCCAGCGTCGTCTTGAGCTCATTGATAATAATAAGTTTGCAGTAGGTACCTAAATTATTGCGATAGGTACTTAGTCTCGCTGGGTGTCCAACTTGTAAACTTTTTAAATATTTTTGGGACAAAATATAACATGGTTTAAAAATTATTGGAATTGATTCAGTTACTTATTCTGAACAAACTATATTCAGGTTTCGCACATACTAAAAATAATGTTGTATAGCAATGAAAATGAGATCTTTATTTAAAGACATGGGTTGTACAGGGGTGCTACAAATAAATATAATATAGCGAATCCATCTATGTCTTGCGTTGAAGCGTACAAATTAAATCCATACTTATAATCAATTAATTATCAACAAAAGAGTACACAATGTCAGAATAATATAAAATACTACGATAAAGTGCATGTCATATAATTAATAATACGGGTATTACAATTTGATTTAACTAATATAATTTAATTAAAAGTCAAGTTTTTACTAATATAATAAATCGGATGGCAGGTCTAGTATCTTTCATAGATAAAGGCGACTAACAAGAAAAAAACATCTACTGTATTTTATACATACCAGTGGCGAAGGTTCCATACAACCCGATTCCTACCGGCTTCCATTTGAAAAATGGCACAGTCAGTATTATATAGCAAATATGCAGTAAAAAAATGTACTCCGGATTACTTCTTACAAAAATTGACCCTTCGCTACTGCTACATACATACTTTGAACCAGTAGCATATAACTGCATGCCACTTACTTTATATTCAAACATTGTCTCTGAGATTTCCCCACTTTTTTAAACTACAGAAATACAGGTTTAAACCTTTATATAAAAAAGACTAATGAAGGATGTTGTTGATGGCAATCGCCTTCTATTTTTAACCCCCGACGCAAAAAGAGGGTTATAAGTTTGACCGTAATTTGTGTGTGTGTGTCTGTCTCTGGCACCGTAGCTCTTAAACGAGTGAACCGATTTGGATGCAGTTTGTTTTTATTTGAAAGCTAGTTTCTTGGCGATGGTTTTTAGATATGTTTTATCAAAAGCGGTGCAGACATTTACTAGATATAGGAGATGAAAGTGGTGATGAATAATCGAATATTTTCAAATATACTCATGTGGGGTATCAAGTGAAAGGGTATGATGTGTATATTAAAATTAGTCATGATTTATCAAATTCGGCCAAGCTTATTTATTGACTTTTCAAATGTTTGTTCGCTTTTCTTTGTTGCGATGGGGGTTTTTTAAATTTTAAATTTATTTTTTTATTATTCAAGTATTTATATCTTTAAGGCGAAATTCAGCTTTTTTTCTTACGCTGTTTACAATTTTCTGGCCAGTGTCAAGTTGTATGTTGATGAAAATATGATTCGCGTATCACAAGTAACACGTACGTAGTTACAGAATTATAATCATTAAAATCATCAATACAACACTCTAAATTCATTTAACCCCGTTGAATGACTCTTTCATGAAATAGTTATTGAATGGGGTAAAATGAACTTAGAGACCCACCCTGGCGCTTTCACCTGGAGGATAGTCTTCTGAAGGTATGGAAACCGCAGCGTGTATGTAGCTTTATCAAATCAAATCATTTATTTCTTTGCAAACATGGGTACCTAAGTGGTACATATGTAGCAGTGGCGAAGGTTTCATACAACTAGATTCCTACTGGATTGCCTTTGAAAAATGGCACAGTTAGTATTCTATAAACAAATAATATAATCACATTAAAGATATGTACTCCGGCTTACTTCTTATAAAAAATGACCCTTCGCTATTGATATGTAGATGTTTTCTCTCCATATTCAACCATTCTATTATTTGCATGGACATGCAAATAACTTTCAATTCGAAAAAAAAGAGAAACTGTATAAAATTGTATTGATACCGAATTAATTTACATATTTGACAACAATAATCATCAAAAAAATGTCAGGCTACTAACAGTATTAAAATTTTAACAATAATGTCAAACGGAATGTTATAAAAAAAGTTAGATTAGGCATGGCAATCAGAAAAAAAAACTCTACACTTTTAACCTCTATGAAAGCGTATCTGAACGACTGTAAGACGACAATGTCGGCTTTGCTGCTGATGTTTGCAGTTGCGGTCTTCGGAATAATACTGTTACGAGCTGGGTATGGGATAAATTAGATATAAAAGATTAAACCACAAATAACTTTAATAATCACAAAAGAATTAAAACATAATCACAAATACACTACTGGCCGGTTACTATGACGTCTTAAAGCAGGAGTAATTCAAGTGTGGGAAAGAGACAGAGCTATACAGGTCGTCTAGCGCCAGCTTTTTCCCACACTGGAATTACTCTTGCTTAAAGACGTCATGGTAGGCCACCAGCTTACTATTCACTTAGATTCTACAACTTTCAGGAACCTTCTTCACAGTTCTTAGTGGGGCATCATTTTTCAAGAAAGTTCCACAACTTTCTCGAATTTTCTAGACAGTTCTATACTGAGACATTCTAGACTTTTATCTTCTCGACAGGAACGTTCGAGACTCGCACGTAATCTAGAATGTTCTCGTAAAGCAACCGACGAAACATTATCTTTACTGTTTCATTTGTCTAGTAACTCTAGTAGGTACCTATTAGTCGCGGGATGTTCTGTACAATCTGAAATGTCAAAGTATTATAGCGTTTTTAGATTAGGAATTTCTCAGTAGCCGCCCCGAGTTTGAATTTTTGATCGGTTGTGAAAACAATATCATTAAAATCATCATCATCTTCATCATAATTTTTTTTTTAATCATGTTTTTTTTTGCATTTATTTTAAGTAGGCCTGTTACAGACACTTTTGAATTGTCGAAACAAAAACAAAGTTTATGTAGCTCCAGTCCCAGTCACAAGGCATAAAAACTGTAAAAATACTGTAGTTGCCCATTCCAAAGCGTAGATCTCTACAGAGAAGAAAGGGCAAGAAACTCCATGGACACAATACCTTGGTTACATCATTTATGTTGAGACGGAAAACGTTGTAGCTGTTGGGAACTATGTTGAGTAATTCTGGAGGACCTATCATCATCATCATCATTATTTCAGCCGAAAGACGTCCACTGCTGGACATAGGCCTCCCCCAAGTGTCACCACATTGACCGGTCCCGTGCGACTCGCATCCAGCGGATCCCTGCAACCTTCACAGGTCATCGGTCCACCTAGTGGGAGGCCTTCCAACGCAGGAGGACCTATGAGTTTAGAAAATCTGTTTAGACATAGACATTTATATTTTATGAACGTCTTTGTAGTTTCGCTAGGTTCTTCTCCTTCTTCATCATCACGACAGCATTTCAAATTTCGTTGAAACACGCATATATAAATAAGGTCTAACTATTCATACACGAAATATTTTCAGGGAATCATCTAACGGCTATAACGAAGCCATTTTAAGGGATTATTTTTTTTTATCTGAGTATATTTTTATAATAAAAAATAAATAAATTAAAATTACTTGACCCACAAAATAAATACTAGCTCCTTATTTTTGAACATCCATTACGCTAGTTTATTACGTCGTATTTACCTACTGTCATTGTTAGAATATGGGACTAAGGTTTTATGTAAAAAGTCGCAAAAAAATTTAGAATTATAATAATTTCGTAAAAAAAACACTCAGATATTTTTTTCTCCTTTGCTATGGCGACTTTACGACTTATAGAAGTTACTCTTAAAATATTTCGTGTATGAAAAGAGTTTCAACGTTATGTTGTACGTTATGTTCTTCTTAATCGTGTGGTTAGTGCCTAACCTGGTGTCAGAGTTTTTTGTTATATGCCGTCGAGAAATATCTCTCAGGCATGCTGGTTTCCTCACGATGTTTTCCTTCACCGAAGCAAGTGATAATTATACAATACGCACATGAATCCGAAAAATCAGAGGTGCGTGCCGTCGGTTCGCACTTGGCAGTCCGACGGTCACACCACTAGGCTATCTACCACTGACATGTTGAATTCGTGAGGACGTACGGGTTCTCACGAACTCAACTTACCTACTTATAACTTAGTCAAGCACTCTTGAAACCCTTTATTAACAAATATTATTGATTTATTGCAGGTCCTGACCAAATATTATGCTGTGCTGATCCTTTTGAAGTGCCAGAGACAATAACACGATGTATCGGATATTTTTCCTGTTTTTTTGTCTCTCGAGTTCCGCTAGAGGGCAGAAAGGTTAGTATCTTTTTTATGTGAATAAGCAAGTAAACCGACCCATTGGTAGATTGCGGATTTTTTTCTCGTTTTGAGGAAAAAATCCCCAACATATCAGACTGTAAAACCAAGGAAATCAATAAGTATATGTTACACAGACACAAAACTCGACACTGAGCGCAGGCAATTAAAAACTCTGCACCGCGGGTGTGTGTGTGTGTCCGTCCATTTAGTGAATAAACATACTTTTTAGGGTTCCGTCTCCTAAAGGTAATCAACGGGACCCTTTTACTAAACCTCCGCTGTCCGTCCGTCTGTCTGTCAGCGGGCTGTATCTCGTGACCCCTAATAGGTAGACAATTGTAATTTTCACAAAATGTGTATTTTTCCCGCTAAAAAAAGTAAAAGTCCTATGTGTACCACACGGCGACGCAAACGGACTACTTTAGTATGAAACCGAATGCAGCGTAAATTCCGCGACTCATTTTACGCTACTCACAGCTCAAAAAATTACGCTCATTTGGCCGCAGTCTCAGTGGCGTCTATCAGGTCATTTCCGTTATTTCACGGGTGACCACTGAAAACCAGTGCTGTGCTGTGGGCCCCCATAGCACAGCATCATGGTGAGTGGTAGCCTGCCTATTGTTTATAAATATTTGTGAATCCTTTTATGCTTTTTTTTTGTGTTTTGTATGCATGTCATGTCCCTGCGACAAATAAATAAAGGGTGTGAATAGACCTTTAACATAGCCGAAAGACACTTGTTCTCCCCGTCTTTGTGATATATTTTTTGTTCTAGACCATACCTGGGAATCTTCTAGTTACGGAGATACTGGGGGTCAAAGTTCCAACTTTATCACAAGTTTTTTTTTAATTACATTTTTTTAATGTTTAATATTTACTTTACACACCTCCCATGACCCCCGTACTATTCAATCCATCCATCGTCACAATGCTTTGAGTGATTTCCATCGAGTCCTACCGTAAAAAGTGATTTTCTACCCCAAAAAAAAAAGTCGTTTCCCAGCAATATTTTTTGCGTAGAGTTACTTAGTTTGATGTACTGAATGCTTGGTTGACGGCTATGTGAAGGGTCTATTTACACCCTGTATGTCTCATTCCCCTGCATTGTCCCTTTTTATTTGTAGTCGGCGCAGTATGTGTTTTTCTTCCGTACATCTCTTTCACCTCATTCTCACTGTTCAGTTCCTTCCTACCCATACCATCTTTCTCAAATTCCCTCCAGAGGGAAGGGAGGGGAGGGGAGGGTTGTTACTTTCTTAGAAAGTAACAATCGCTTTTAAAAGCGTTTCAGACAGAGCGTAAGGGACAGCCCTCCACAAACTGATGGGGTGAATACAGTATATCATACTAAGATGACCGCTACAAGAAATTATTTCAGGAACGTTATGGGAATCCAATAAATTGGATTTGTTTTATTCCCTCGTACGCAATGTATCGTTACCGTGGCAAAAAAAAACGTAGCGAACGGCAAGCGCGATGAAGAGTTCGATGAACTCTGTAGTTCGAGTTCGTTCGTTCGAGTATTTCAACATCCATTGTTGGTTTTTTTGATTTTAAGACGTATTATTTATATAAATATAGCGCTGCGTTGAAATATGATTTAAAAACAGGAGCTGAATGCACCCTATCAGTTTGCAGAGGGCTGTCCCTTACACCCTGTATCTCTAATATGACTTCCAACAGAATTGACATAAGAAGCACACGAACAGCGTATGGGTCTCATGTGCTTATATGAGTCGTACACAGGACTTTAGGAGTAAGAGGAAAAGGGTTTGAAGTTCTTCATCCCCCATAGAAAAGGGAGGATACTCCGACCAGACGGGTGTTGTGTCTGGTGGGCTATTGCCCGATAGTTGTCGGGTATCTCTATATGATCTTAAGTCGCGAATTACTTTACTAGCGCGACTTAAAATTTTGAAGTGAGTTCTTTGCTTTTGGCATAGATGGCGCTGTAGTACTTTTTGTACTTTGTTGCTGTAGTACTTTTTGTAATTTGTTGCTGTAGTACTTTTTGTAATTTGTTGCTGTAGTACTTTTTGTACTTTGTTCCTGTTGTACTTTTTGTACTTTATAGCTGTAGTCGTTCTTATACTTTGTTGCTGTAGTACTTTTTGTACTTTGTTCCTGTTGTACTTTTTGTACTTTATAGCTGTAGTCGTTCTTATACTTTGTTGCTGTAGTACTTTTTGTACTTTGTTGCTGTAGTACTTCTTGTACTTTGTTGTTGTAGTACTTTTTGTACTTTGTTGCTGTAGTACTTTTTGTACTTTATAGCTGTAGTCGTTCTTGTACTTTGTTGCTGTAGTACTTTTTGTACTTTATAGCTGTAGTCGTTCTTGTACTTTGTTGCTGTAGTACTTTTTGTACTTTGTTGCTGTAGTATATTTTGTACTTTGTTGCTGTAGTACTTTTTGTACTTTGTTGCTGTAGTATATTTTGTACTTTGTTGCTGTAGTACTTTTTGTACTTTGTTGCTGTAGTACTTTTTGTACTTTGTTGCTGTAGTACTTTTTGTACTTTGTTGCTGTTGTACTTTTTGTACTTTGTTGCTGTAGTGCTTTTTGTAATTTGTTGCTGTAGTACTTTTTGTACTACCCGCTACGGAACAATGCCCTGCGTGTGCAATATAATAACTCATCCGCACGCTTGCTTTCGATTGCAAAAAAATCGTCGAATTTTGCTCATGTTATTTGACATTATACACTCGGCGCAGGCGCCCTCATTATAACTTGATTTACAATCGTTCCGAATGGCGTAGCGTAGTTTTGTTTACTGTTTTGTGTAGACGATAAGACAAGGAAAAAAGTATCGTTTATTATTTTGATAAAAGTTGTCTGCATAATATTTTATATGAGACTAAAGTAAGCATATTTTAGCATATGTTGTTTTTTTGATTTTGTCGACTTTTTTGTTGTGATTGTGAAAAAAAATGCGCTATTGCTATATTGTTTTTCATCATTTTTATAAACTAGAACAGCTGTTATTTGTACAATTGAACAAGAAACAAACGATTTTGGTAAAAAATCTTCATTAAAAAAATAAAAGAATCCACACGCCATTGCACAATTCACCATTAAAACTAGATGGACAATATGGCCGATAAACTTCACTTTGTTGCTGAAGTAAATTGTGTATACATATATAAGGTCTAACTATTCATACACGAAATATTTTCAGGGAATCATCTAACGGCTATAACGAAGCCATTTCAAGGGGTTTTATTTTTTATCTGTGTATTTTTTTATAAAAATAAACAATTTAAAATCACTTGACCCACAAAATAAATACTGGATCCTTATTTTTGAACATCCATTACGCTAGTTTACTACGTCGTATTTACCTAGTGTCATTGTTAGAAGATGGGAGTAAAGATTGTATGCAAAAAGTCGCAAAAAAAAATTGAATTATAATAATTTCGTAAAAAAAAAACACTCAGATATTTTTTTTTTTCATTGATATGGTGACTTTACGACTTATAGAAGTTACTCTTAAAATATTTCGTGTATGAATAGTAACCCTTATATAGCAGGTTCCAGTAGCGAAGTTTAAATTTTTGTAAGAGGTAAGCCGAAGTACATATCTTTAATGAGATTATATTATTTGTCTATAGAATACTGACTGTGCCATTTTTCAAAGGGAAGCCGGTAGGAATCGAGTCATATGGAACCTTCGCCACTGGCAGGTTCTAATGGCGCGGCGTAATATTACTTAATTTAAACATATTCTACTTCACGAGACACTCAAAACGTACAACATATGAATATACTCTGATCCAAGAAGCTTTGAAAATGATTTATGTCTTAAACACTGACTCTGTTTGTAATTAATGCCATCGTTAATTACATAGTTCATTTTAAATGATCAATAACTTTTTTCTGGATTTTTTTTTGACGCCATAACAAAAAATGATGCTCTTTACATCAGCTTCAAGAAAATATAGGTTTCGTTTACCGACGCTATTTGGACCGCTTCCGCCCGATCTCCTTTTGAATTGCAAAACATAAAGGAAAATTTTAATTTTAATCACGCATGTTATGCTTTAATGGGAGTTTCAGAGGTTTATAACTTTTTGAACTTTACTTAAAATTCCAAAGTTTTGTTAGGTTTCCATACGCGAAGGGTAACCAACGGTTGATCCTAACGATGATTTCCTTTAGCGTCTTATGCGTCATTGCCAATAGGCGGAACGGTATCTTTTCCAAGGTTCCGTAGTGTAACCAACGGGGCTCTAGTACTAAGCCTCCGCTGTCCGTCTGTCTGTCAGCAGGCTGTATCTCATGATCCGTAATAGGTAGACAGTTGAAAATTTCACAGAATGTGTATTGCTGTTGCCGCTATCATCATTTCAGCCGAAAGACGTCCACTGCTAGACATAGGCCTCCCCCAAGTGTCGCCACATTGACCGGTCCTGTGCGACTCGCATCCAGCGGATCCCTGCAACCTTCACCAGGTCATCGGTCCACCTAGTGGGAGGCCTTCCAACGCAGCGTCTTCCGGTTCGCGGTTGCCACTCCAGAACTTTTCGGCCCCATCGGCCATCCGTTCTGCGAGCAATGTGCCCTGCCCACTGCCACTTCAGTTTCGCTATTATTATTCTATGCCGCTATAACAACAAATAATAAAAATAAATTGAAAATTAAAGGGCGGTCTCCTATTACGATGTTACGGAACACTTTATGCGCGAGTCCGACTCACACTTGGCCGGTTTTTATTTTTAGAAAAAAACGCGTTGTAAAGACGGCAAAGCTAAACTTTCACGATAGACAGATCACGTCCACCAGTCTTACCAAGGAGTATCGTATTACCCAGCAATTGAGTTTTGGAGCTCAATGTGGAGGCAATCGCTCCATGCAATGTACAGCAGCCTCAGGTTAGACAGGGAGTCGACTGCCGATCCCAAAATAGTTAGGACAAGACTAGGCTATGAGGATGGGCAGATCATCAATGTTAGTGCTTTCCAATTGAGTTTCATCGCTCTTAGTGACTATCTATAATATACATCTATACAAATAAATTAAATTAAAGTGTCTGTTTATAATTTCAAAGTATATTCGGTACATATAACAAAGGAGCAATTTTTAAATTATTTTCTGTCTGCCTGTTTGTTCCGACTAATCTCCGAAACGGCCGGACCGATTTTGACGGGACATTTTCCTGGCAGATAGCTGATGTTATAAGGAGTAACTTAGGCTACTTTACCCAATAACGCTTTGCCCGACTTGGAAATCGAACTCAGGACCTCATGCTCAGCAATCGCGCTTGCGACTACTAGACCAACGAAGCATTCGTACGTGGCAGCTGCATATTTTTTATGTACAAAAATGAACTCTGAGTGTGAACCGGTTATTATTAAAAAAAACGAAACCGATTATAATAACAAGGAAAACCGTATGTTAAAACTAAGAAAAACGTTGTTTTGTGTTTTTATTAAATAAATGATCATGTGATTAGCATGCCAAATGTTTATTGTAGACATTTAAATCGCTTAGTAACACATTAGCCACGAACTCCCGACTGCTTTTTTTTTTTTTTTCAATCTACCTAGACATGGTCGAGGGATGCGTGGCTTTAAATATGTTACATGTCATCATCTGGCTAGTATTTTTCCAACTATGTTGGGTTCGGCTTCCAGCCTAACTGGCGTGATATTATGTGTTGTGTATTGAAAGCCTTTTTTCTGTGTTTTCAGAGGGAGAGTCTTGTGTGGAGAATTACTCCAACACGATCGGGCAATGCAAGCCTATGGATGAGTGCGAATCAGCCAAGAGAGACTTTCAGTAAGGTTTATAAATAAATTCATTTTCTAGTAGTTTTTAAGAGGGAACAGGGCCAACAAATAGGTATTTGCCTGCTCCCGTAGAGTGCGATAGGGATAGCTGCAGCTCAGACCGATTATATCACAAGAATTTTTACGAGATCGACGTTTCGTATTCTCGTTTTTCTTCTCGAAAACTGAGCCGATTCAATTATGTTTGACATTAAAATCTTAAGCAAGAGTACGTCTATGTTCCTCTCAAATTCTTTTATGTTAGAAACTTTTCACATTTATCTTGTAGTCCTCTAATCACGGTCGTAAAATGGGGCATTTTTTGTCAATTTTGAAGGATCATATTTTCTTTACTTAATAGTTGCTGAAAAAAAAGAAATGACCGGGACGTGTCCACAGTACAATGTACCTTGATTTTATGAAAAAAATATTGCTCTGACTAGATGCATTATTCAGGAAGAAAAAGTTGAATACATTTGTATGGAGAATCGCAGCCCCTGTTCCCTCTTAAGTATTAAATTGGGCACTCACACAAATATCTAACTATCGCATAGATAAGTAGACCTTCTTATTTATGCGACAGTTAGATATTTTAAATGTCATTAAAAGTTTCAATTTACAAAAGCATTAGGTACTGTAGGGAGGACACAATAACCCTTGAATCAGGCCACCTGATGTATTTTCGAGAGGGAGACCAGCTATCCCAAGGCGGAGTCGGGTTCCTGGTACATAAATCCCTTTGTGACAACGTGGTAGAAGTGTCTAGTGTCTCGAACAGGGTAGCGTACCTCATAGTGAAGCTAACCGAGAGGTATAGCCTCAAGGTTGTTCAGGTCTACGCACCGACTTCGGCACACTCGGACGACGTGGTAGAGGAAATGTTTGAGGACATCTCCAAGGCCTTGCACTCTACTACTAAGGCCCACTACAGCGTTGTCATGGGGGATTTTAACGCTAAAGTGGGAGTACAAAATGGCAGTGAATCGGTAGTAGGATCCTACGGGTTTGGCAGCAGAAATCATAGGGGGCAAATGCTTGTCAACTTCCTTGAGAAGGAGGGACTTTTTGTGATGAATTCTTTCTTTAAGAAACAGTCCCAAAGGAAGTGGACGTGGCGAAGCCCCGACACTATGACGAAAAATGAGATAGACTTCATGATAGCGGATAAAAAGCATATATTCAGAGATGTCTCGGTGATCAACAGGTTCAACACCGGTAGCGATCACAGACTTGTTCGTGGCACTCTGAATATTAATTTCAAGCTGGAGCGAACCCGTTTGATGAAGTCTAAGCTCCGTCCAAATATGCTCCAAACCATGCTAGGGTCTGAAGCGTTCCAGTCAGATCTGGAGAACCGATTCGCGGCCGTGGAAACCACAAATGATGTTGACCAGGCGCTCGACCAAATGGTGGAAATCCTCAGGGAGGAAGGGACGCGTTTTTGTAAAATGCGGCATACGGGCAAGAAGTCCAAACTTTCGGAGGAGACTCTGGAGCTTATGACGGAACGACGTGAAAACCCACCCATCACTTCGTCAGAACTACAGGCACTCAATAATAAAATTAGAAAATTGATACGACGCACAGTGGTGCACTTTGTATGGGAGTGCGGAAAATATTATTTGTTCTACTAAAATCAGTATTTATGATATGAATTAGAATGAATTAGAGCTTTATTAATTATCAATTAGTAAAACTAAGACATCCTCGGGTAATCATATCATATCCAGTACCTGTACGCCTTTGTACAGGTACTGTTCTCAAGGAGTTGATAAATGGATCAGAGGAAGCCAAGAGCATGTTTAATATATCTTCATTAGAAGATTCACGCGAACACTTTCTTGAGTTATGCAATCTGTATGACCGATAATCTTTATTTCGTGCTTCTTGAGCTTCCTCTGTCAACATTCCCACAGGTAATGCGGCGGTATTTATGATACTGCTACCATGAATTAGAATGTTGTGTACGGTATTGGGCATGTAGTACCAACTGTACAACCTAACATATAATTCAGCAGTTTCATCGCAGTATTCTCCAAATTTTTCCGCATCAATTATTGCACCTGTATTAATTGCAAGCAGTATTACCGAAAAACGATGAATTAAGGTCTTATCAACTCCTGTCAGTTCAGCCACTATATCTGGATTAGCGAAAAATCTTCTTGATGTATTCCCATCATTTGAAGAAGGTATGGGGATACGTTTTACGATAGTAATTACTAAAATACCCACATTAAGCTCATTTACGTTGAAGTGTCATTTTTCTCAGAAAAATAATCTCATTAGTTAATGTAGCTATAGAGCCAAGGTTGCAATTAGTTGCAGCTGAAATGTACATAATACCAATTCTGAATAATCAATGCATCATTAGAAGCATGTGACAAAGCAGCGGTCGTCGGCGGAAATAAGTTATGACCCTTTTATCATAGCGAAATGGTTTAAAAAGAGCAGTCCCATATAAAATTACACTACAATCAAAATATTTTAAATAAGTTTATAATAACTAGCTATTTATTTACTGCATACTTGTGTCTCCCAAAAAAAAAATTGAATTGTAAAGTTATTACTTATAATTACATTTTATCAGTCTTTGAAACATGCGATGTTTTCGTTATAACTTTATACGTTCTTACTCGATCATTTTTGATAGTTTATTAATGTCTGAAAATTAGTTATTTTTTATATAATTGTTATAACACTCTGTTTATTAGGGTGTCTATTATTTGGTGCGTGACATATTACAAGTGTAATAATCACTCCGAAAATTTGAGTTATTTCCGCTCTTGCACCAGTGTGCGACGTGACCTTCGATGCTCCAGCACCCGCTCAATAGAAAAAGCGATTGAGCAAAATCGGGGGTCGAAAGTGTTCGTCCAATCACTTGGGAGGAACCACCTGACGAAGTTGACCAAATCTGGTGGGGATATCGTCGTTTCGAAGCCGGAGATTCTTTCGGAAGTCGAAAACTTCTACGGCCAGTTGTATGCATCGCATGCATCTCGACCTGATCCCGAAAATGAGGATTCCAGAGCCACCTTAACCCGCCATTTCACAGAAGACCTGCCAGAAGTCAGCCAAGACGAAATCGAGGCGGCTCTTAGACAGCTTAAGAATGGAAAAGCCCCCGGCGAGGATGGGATAACGACTGAGCTCCTGAAAGCGGGAGGAAGCCCTGTTTTAAGAGAGCTTCGGGAGCTCTTCAACTCGGTCCTGTTCTCTGGGAGAACTCCAGAAGCGTGGAGAACGAGCGTGGTCGTTCTTTTCTTTAAAAAGGGAAACAAGACCCTATTAAAGAATTACAGACCCATTTCGCTCCTTAGCCACGTGTATAAGCTGTTTTCAAGAGTCATCACGAATCGTCTAGCGCGAAGACTCGACAACTTCCAGCCACCGGAGCAGGCCGGGTTTCGAGGAGGATACAGCACCATAAACCACATCCACACAGTGCGGCAGATCATACAGAAGTCCGAAGAGTATAATCGGCCGCTGTGTCTTGCATTTGTGGACTATGAGAAGGAATTTGACTCTGTCGAGACCTGGTCAGTTCTGGAGTCTCTGCAGCGATGCCAAGTCGACTGGCGATACATCCAAGTGTTGAGAAATCTTTATGAGAACGCCACAATGACCGTCCAAAGTCAAAACCAGCAAACGAAGCATATCCCATTGCGTCGGTGGGTGAGACAAGGGGACGTTATTTCCCCGAAATTGTTCACCAACGCACTGGAGGATGTGTTTAAGACGCTAAAATGGGAAGGACGTGGCATAAACATCAACGGCGTGTACATCTCACACTTGAGATTTGCAGATGACATCGTCATACTGGCTGAATCGCTACACGACTTGCAGCAGATGCTGGATGGCCTAGTTGATTCTTCAATACACATTGGTCTCAGGGTGAACTTGGACAAAACCCAGGTTATGTTCAACGAACACGTCACCCCAGGACCTGTTGTTGTCAATGGCGGTCCTCTCGAGGTTGTTCGAGAATATGTTTACCTCGGGCAAACTCTGCAGTTTGGTAAGAACAACTTTGAGAGGGAGGCTAACAGAAGAATCCAGCTGGGCTGGGCAGCATTTGGGAAGCTTCGCCGGGTCTTCTCGTCGCGTATTCCACAGAGCCTAAAGACTAAGGTCTTCAATCAGTGCGTCCTGCCTGTTATGACTTACGGAGCCGAAACGTGGACACTCACAGTACGGCTGGTCCATAAATTTAAGGTCGCTCAGCGAGCTATGGAACGAGCTATGCTTGGAGTCTCTCTGAGGGATCGCATTCGAAACGATGTGATCCGACAGAGAACCAGAGTTGTCGACATAGCTCACAGAATAAGTAAGCTGAAGTGGCAATGGGCCGGTCATATTTGCCGTAGACCGATGACCGTTGGGGTAGACGTGTTCTTGAGTGGAGACCGCGAATCGGCAAACGTAAGGTGGGACGCCCTCAGGCTCGGTGGAGTGACGATCTTCGCAGGGTGGCTGGTAGCAACTGGATGAGAATTGCTGAAAGTCGAGTTAAATGGCGTGCGATTGAGGAGGCCTATGTCCAGCAGTGGACTGCTATAGGCTGATGATGATGATTAGGTACTGGTAGTCACTGAGTTTGAGCCCCGAAAGTCCGACAGCCAGTGATACCAAAGTAACACCTACTAGTCTAGTGCTCGCAAGCGCGACTGCTGAGCATGAGGTCCTGGGTTCAATTCCCAGGTCAGGCAAAATATTATTGGGCTTTTCCAGCCGAAATTTCTCAGTAGCAGCCACGGAATCCGGATTTGTGTCCGGCTGATGGTAATAGGTTTGCCCCCTATTACAAGGGACTTTAAAATAACTGGCGAAATGAGGGTGTATTATTAGGTACACCGTAGCCTAACCCTTCGCGGATAACAGGTGTGATGTTATGTTATCTGAAGTCAACTAACTTTTAGAGGATAGTGTAAGTAAGTAGAAGTCACAGAACCAGAAGACGTTGCGTTGGAAGGCCTCCCACTAGGTGGGCCGATGACCTGGTGAAGGTTGCAGGGATCCGCTGGATACGAGTCGCACGGGACCGGTCAATGTGGCGACACTTGGGGGAGGCCTATATCCAGCAGTGGACGTCTTTCGGCTGAAATGATGATGATGATGATGACATAACCATTTTTGTTTTGTTTTTTCAGACAAAGCCGCATCTTCCCCACATTTTGCTCGTACAATGCTTTTGGCGATCGAATAGTCTGTTGTCGAGATGGCTCCAATATTCTTAATTCAGCTGGGATTCGGGAGTGAGTATAATCCTTACACTATTAAGAGACCAACTAGCAACTTGGCATTAAAGACATTAATCAACTTATGCCCGTGGCTTCGCTCGCGTGGAATTCGGTAATAACCCCACGGGATCGTACTACCGACCGGGATATAAGTATCCTGTGTCAATCCAGGTTATAAACTACATGTGTGCCACAGTAGCGAAGGGTCAGTTTTGTAAGAGGTAAGCCGGAGTACATATCTTTAATGTGATCATATTATTTGTCTATAGAATACTGACTGTGCCATTTTTCAAAGGGAATCCGGTTGGAATCGAGTTATATGGTACCTTCGCCGCTGGTGTGCCGGTAGTTTTTATTATTTTTAACTGTAAATAACAATATGTTTTAATTTTACAGTGACCGACCAATATGGGGCAACCCTGTTGACAGACAGGATCGCAGAAGAATCAGCGAAAAAAGTAAGTTTCATTCGTAAACTGAATTAATTCCCTTCCGATCCGTTTTCACCAGGTGAAAAAGTCATTTGGCATTTTTTTTTTCACTGAAAAAAGGAATGTATTAGTGTTGCCTTTAAGAGGGAACAGGGCCGACGACTTAAGTGGCATTGGGCGGGGCACATTGCTCGCAGAACGGATGGCCGATGGGGCCGAAAAGTTCTGGAGTGGCAACCGCAAACCGGAAGCCGTTGCATTGGAAGACCTCCCACTAGGTGGACCGCTGATCTGGTGAAGGTTACGGGGATCCGCTGGATGCGAGCCGCACGGGACCAGTCAATGGGGCGACACTAGGGGGAGGTCCAGCAGTGGACGTCTTTCGGTTGCAAGACCTAGAGCAGACTGATTATATCACATTTTTTTTATCGAGATAGACGTTTCGTATTGTCCATTTTTCTCCTTGAAAACTGTGCCGATTAAATTATTTATGACATTAAAATTTTAAGAAAGAGTATGTCTAATTTCCTATCAATTTATTTTATGTTAAAATCTTTCTGGTAGTGCCTAATCACGGCCGTAAAAATGGGGCATTTTTTGTCAATTTTGTAGGGTTATATTTTATTTACTTATTAGTTGCTGAAAAAATGGAAATAACAGGGACGTGTCTACAGTAGAACTTGATTTTATGAAAAAAAAATTACTGCTCAATACTGAACAAAAAAATGGAATACATTTGTATGGAGAATCGCAGCCCTTGTTCCCTCTTAAGTATTAAATTTAACACTCACACATCCTTAAACACGCGAGATGACACACTTTCTATACGTCGAATTTTATACTTGAAAGGTAATACTGATACAGTCTTATATTCAGTAATAGCTTATGCCGGCGGCTTCGCCCGCGTGGAGTTCGATAATTGTCCCACGGGATCATACTACCGGGATAAAAAGCATCCTATGCGTTAATCCAGGTTATAAACTATCTGTGTGCTAAATTTCATTCAAATCCGTTCAGTAGTTTTTGCTTAAAAGAGTAACAAACATCCATCCATTCATCCTCACAAACTTTCGCATTTATAATATTAGTAGGATAACGCACGGTCAGGAGAACTATTACTCCATCTACCATCAGGTCTGCGACAGAACAGTACACAGTATTTGAACAGTGAACAGTATTTTAGCTACACTGGCGGACAAGGTCGACGGACCTTTTATTAGACTCTGGGCTGGCAGACATGTGCGTGAACATGTTCATGTAGCCAATTAGTGTATTTTTATTTGTTACATAGGATAAGTTCATACTAACACTATACAAGGTGTAAGGGACAGCCCTCCACAACCTGACAGCATCCAGCTCTTTATTTTGAATCACATTCCACCGGAATTTTTCGCCGAAAAATTTTATTTTTTTCAAGTATTTTTCTATTACTATTCCTTTATTCCAATGTAAAATTACATTCTCTGTACGCAGAACTCCATTTATGTAAATAATACGGCTAAAATCAAAAATTCAACAATGGATATTGAAATACTCTAACGAACGAAGCGTGAAATCAGCTGTTCACTTCTTGCCTAGCTACAGAGTTCATCGAACTAGTCGTCGCGCCTGCCGTTCGCTACGTGCGTTTTGCCACGGTAATGATTACATTGCGTATGAGGAAATAAAACAAATCAAATTTAGTGGATTCTCATAACATTTTTTAAATAATTTCTTGTTTGTCGAGGGCTGTCCCATACACCCTGTATGGATCAATTGATCTGAATTAAAAAATTTGAATTTGAATTAACATTATATTTTTTTTCACTTCAGAATGCGAGGAATACAGTAAAAGTGTCGTAAACAAAGTTGGCTATATACCTCTAATTCCGGACCCTGAGGATTTCTCTGTTTCGGAAGCCATTTGCGAATATACGGGACTCGAACTGATAGTCGGCGGGACTGATGCCAAGACTGGAGAGTTTCCGCACATGGTGAGTCCTTCTACATCATCATCATAATCTTCCTGCCCTTGTTGCTTGCGTTTTTTTTTCATTTCATTCTCAACTAGCAACTGTTACGCCATCATTATCACCAACAGGACCCTATTCCTAAGCCTCCGCTGTCCGTCCATCTGTCAGCGGGCTGTATCTCATGATCCGTAATATGTATACACTTGAAATTATCACAGAATGTGTATCACAACAAATTATAAAAAATGAATCAAAAATGAAAGGAGGTTCCTTAACTACGATGGTACAAAACCCTTCATGGGTGAGTCTGACTCGCTTGGCCAGTATTTCGTTCATCTATCCTTTATTTAGCCATTCTCTGCCTTTTCATACATCAACATTTATACAGGGTGTAAACGGATCCTTCACGAAGCCGTCAACCAAGCATTCTGTACATCAAACTAAGTAACCCTATGCAAAAATGATTGCTGGGAAACCCCTTTTTTTTGGGGTGATAAATCAAGTTTAACGGTAAAACTCAATGTTAAGCACTCAAAATACTGTACTGATGGATGCATTGAATAGCAAACGGGTCATAAAGGCATTTAAAGAAAAGTTATAACCTTAAAAAGGAGTATTTAAAAAAAAAACTTGTGAAAAGGTTGGAACTTTGACCTCCAATATCTCCGTAACTAGAAGGTTTCAGAAATGTTCCAGAAGAAAAAAGTGTTCGCAATGCCGGGGAGAACAAGTGCCTTTCGGCTTCGTTAAGGGTCTATTTACACCCTTTATATGCATCACACTCTTTTAGCCACATACTTATGTTTCATCCCACCTCATCATAACCAAGGCAGACCACTCCCAGCCAACTCCACTCTCTGAAGTGCACAGGTGACAGGGCATACGGTGTAAGATGGATGACGCGGCATCTACATTCACCACATATGAACTAGGCTTACACCAGACGTTACGCAAAAACCTACGTCGCGGAAGAAAAGATATCCGCATGTAATCATACAGGGTGATTGGTAATTGGGTGCATTTAGATCCATAAATTGTAGTTTGTAAATAATGGACATACTTGATTCAAATAAAATGTTACCTCTTGTACGGAAATGAACCCTTACAAAAATAAATATCCTTTCATTAGACCTATGTTTCTTGTTACAGGCGGCGATTGGCTGGGCAGATGTCAACGGAGGGTACTTGTTCGCTTGTGGGGGATCACTGATCAGTCCTCGGTTCGTGGTCACGGCCGCGCACTGTCAAAGGCTTACAAACGCTCTGACTCCTGAACCCGTCATAGTTAGGCTTGGCGACCAGAACATTGACAATAATGCGAATGATGGAGCTAATCCTGTTGATGTGAGTTTATTCCCGTTGATTTTTTTTTAGACCAGATCTTTAAGGGATGCAGCGATGGGATAGTATATTTTACATGTTGTCAGTATACTTAACCATCATCTGCCTAGCCTTCTCCCAACTATGTTGGGGTCGCCTTCTAGTCTAATCGGATGCAGCTGAATACCAGCATTTTGAGGCAGGCAGATGATGAGGGTTCGCTCTTAGGCGATTCCCACACGACACCGCTCGTCCGCGTTGTCGGGCGAAGCGGATGTGTGGGCGATGTGCAGTGCGTCGCGCGGAGAGGCGGTGAGCGCGGATCGTCCGCGCGGTCGAACGGTGTCATGTGAGAATCGCTTTAATGTGTTCTATACAAATAAATAAAATTTCAGTTTCTGTTTGTAATATCAAAATAACAGCCATTTACTGAATGCATATGAAAATATATACGGCACTATAGGGTGCCTTGTTCCCGGAGAAAATCCGGCAAGAACCGGCTTCTTAGGAGCCTTCGGGCCTGGCACTTATAACTAAAACACATTATTTTAAATTTTTATCTGTCTGTCTATTTGTTCCGGCTGGACCGAGTTCGACGGGACTTTTACTGGCAAATAGCTGATGTTATAAGGTCTAACTTGGGTTTAACTTACTTTTATTTTAGAATAAGAAATGAAATTCCGTGCGTAAAAAAATAAAACCCTTAAATTGTTAACAAAATTCGATTCAAAAAGGGAAATAATATTTTTTAAATAATTTCACGCCGGTCGCGGGTAATAGCTAAAACATAATCTAACTCTTAAAAGCCAATGAAAAACCTATTATATAAGTTTTAGAAAATAAGAAAGTCAAGGCTCTGAAATACTACCAACTGATTCTTATATTAAGTGTTTTTAGAAATGAAAGGAAATTGCAAAGGATATCAAGTCAATAAGCCATTAAATAACTTACAATAGTTTAATAATTAATACATTTTTAATATACAGTGAACATTTTATATTGTATTATACTGGTTATAGTTATAGCAACACTGAACTATTTATGTAAATAATGGTCCATGTTCATTATTCTATCCAACATAATAACAATGGCCATCAAACATAATACAATAGTAAAACAAACATTTAAAAATAATAATCATAATACAGTAACAACAGCAATAAAATAACTTAACTTTTATCTGTAGGCCGGAGCTCCGTTCTGGTCGATGTCTTGAACAAGAAAATGGTCCCAGACACTCGGAGCTCCCCCTTTTATAGTCGTGAACAAACAACTTTGACGTTTCTGTCAACCGTCATCTAAAATATTAACGACATAAAAGGTGGATATCCGTTTGGAATATTTTCTATGTTTTACTACATTATTCCTTAATATATTAATTAGTTTACTTTTACAGACATACTGAAATAATTAAAGAATTATTGAATAATGTAAATTAGGTATTACATACTTGTAACAAGTTTTAGGTTATGCAAAACATTACTTTTTATTCAAGTTTTAACAGTAAAAGGAATACTCATGATAACAATAACAATACCTATAATTAGGATAATCTATTACGGCCATGCTGACAGTACTTCGTCCACGAAGTATTCGCCAGGCGTTGTTAATTCATCGAAAAAAAAATATATATATTCTTATTTAGGGTATTTACATAGACATGGAGGTCCACATTCAATTCGCTGCCATTGAGATAGACCAACCACAAAACAAATAGGCAAACCAGCGTACATTAGCCAACTACATAGACATGCCAGTCACATTCACCCGCTGCCCGTGAGATAACTTGGCACCAAATAGGAGGCTACCAGCGGATAATAAACATTAGCCAACTACATAGACATGCCAGTCACATTCACCCGCTGCCCGTGAGATAACTTGGCACCAAATAGGAGGCTACCAGCGGATAATAAACATTAGCCAACTACATAGACATGCCAGTCACATTCACCCGCTGCCCGTGAGATAACTTGGCACCAAATAGGAGGCTACCAGCGGATAATAAACATTAGCCAACTACATAGACATGCCAGTCACATTCACCCGCTGCCCGTGAGATAACTTGGCACCAAATAGGAGGCTACCAGCGGATAATAAACATTATACAGCGGTTTATAAACATGAATTTTTGAATAAATAAGTTCAATATTATCTCTACAGCACAATCAATAATTATAGATCACATAAAACAAAATGCTTAATAGAACGTTATGTACCACATTTTATTGTGATTGCGATCAAAGACAGATTACACAATCAAAGCAAACCAAAAAAAAACAAAACATGGCGTAGCCTATATTTATGCTTGATTTTAAATTACACAAAATAATTTTGTTCACATAGCATATTCAACAGCAATGTTTTCGTCTACCCACTCTCCAGGCCAGAATCGCAATTTTTCTTTGGCCACAATAATATTTCTCAAATTATTACCATGACTTTTTAGAGAATAACGATCATTGAGAAGGATTGAGCTTACTTCGTAGGGACCTTTAAATTTTGAACTTAATTTATCGTTACGCCTATGGTCCTGACTAACATAAATCAAATCACCTATATTATAGTTTTTATTATTCCGCCTAACAGAGTCAAACCGTTGTTTGAATTTTTCCGCGACTTTCAATAAACGTTGCTTAGTAAGTTGACGATCGGCCTGCACATCGATATTTTGATCTATATTTTCACCTATAACTTCATTTAAACGGGCTTGTACAACTGGTATGTTTCCTTAGACACCAATTAATAATCGCAAAGGAGAGAAACCGGTGGTATTCAGAGACTGCTGTACTTTTGGTAGTTCGTTCGACCATTCTGACGCTTCATTACACATAGTACTAAGCATATTGATTACTGTAGAAACGTAACGCTCGACCTGCTCATTACTTCGGGGTGTACTTGTAGCTATCATGTGGTGTTCGATATTAAGCTCCCTAAAAAGTGCTCGGACTTGATTTAAACTAAAATTTGTACCACGATCAGTAACTACCAAAGATGGCGTACCGAACAAAGTAACGGTTTCTCTTATTATAGGAATTCACTCTCGAGCATTCAGAGAAGAGGCTTTAACAAACAAAATTTGGTGAAGCCATCAATTAGTAATAGAATGTACTTAAAGCCTTCCGTGGTCAACGTAAAAGGCCCGGTACAGTCTAAATGAATAGTATGAAATGGTATAGCGGTTTTATCAATAGGATGTAATAGCCCTTGTTTTGGGCCAGAACATCCCTTTTTTTCAATACAAATCAAACAATGGGAAATATATTGTTTAACAAAAACCGCCATTCCAGGGAACCAAAAATACTGTCGAACTTTATGCATCACTTTATCGAACCCCACATGACAATTTTCATCGTGAAATAGCTTCAATATACTTAGTCTATAACCCTTTGGCACAAACATTTTCGGCTCCGCATCGGGATTAATTTTGTAATGTAATAAACCATTTTTAATTATATATTGATTGGAATCTAAGTCTCCCAATTGTAATTGAGATATGAGGTTTTGAGTCTCCAAGTCATTTGTCTGAGCTACCTTCAACCATGAATCGGGCCTAACGGTGTCAGGGACTTCAATTAAATAAACTTTTGGAGAACTACGTTTACGTATGGGGAAGGAGGATTCAACGGGATTGCGGCTTAAGAAATCAACATGACTTATGAATTTACCTTTTTTGTACTGAATATTGAAGTGAAAATCTTGCATAAAAGTCCACCAACGAGCTACTCTAGGAGATAAATCTTTCTTTGTCATGGTGGATTTTATTGCGTTACAATCTGTGACGATTGTAAATTCAATACCAAGAAGGTCAACTCTGAAATGTTTAAGAGCATTGAAGATGGCTAGGGTTTCCAAATCGTAAGAGCAATACTTAGATTCTATAGGACTAGTTCGTTTACTATAATAACCTACGACCTTATTAACGTTAGCTACTCTTTGTAATAGTATTGCCCCGTAGCCTATGGCACTGGCATCAGTGTGCAATTCTGTCGGGAGTAAATGGTCAAAAACAGTTAGTCACGATTTCTATATCTGGGTATTGAATAACATTTCTACCTATTAATAGATCATAGGAAAAATCAGTGTCCTTAACAACAAAAATATCTAATTCAATACACAAGTCTTCAAATTTAATTGGTACTGTAATTTTAGCAAATACTTGTAATTTACCGACTCCTATTCCGCATAGATTTAAATGACATGAGAAAAAAAATGGCAGCCAAGACGTTTTGCTATCGATTCTTTGATTATACTATAACTAGCTCCAGTATCTACAAGTGAATTTATGGCTACATCATAATATATTGATACTGCTGTTAGTATCAATTTGTTTGGTCTAAAAAAAACAACCACTTTTTCAGTTGTATCGGAGTCGCTTTTAGGTTTGTTCCTACAAATCGAATCGTTATGACCGGGTTTTTTTTTTACAGTAAGTAGGTACAAAATTTACTTGCAAAAGTGCCAGATTTTTGATCACATTGTTGTGCATCATTTTTATCTACATCTTTTTTTAAAGCATTGTGCCTTAGTATGCCCAGCCTTGCCACATGTAAAACATTTTATGTCGTTAGACCGAAAATCTACTTTAGGACGTTTAGTAGGATTAGTACTAGCAGAATTTCTACCGCTATGTTCTAAAGGTTGTTTCCTTATTTTCGTATAAGAGGTAAATAAAGAAATTAGCCCGGAGGTAGATTGGACATTGCTGTTAAAAGAGGCCATTCTTACATTAACATCACATATTACCACAAACTAATTCTATCAATTGTGATTCAGTAAATGCAACTTTAGTATTACGGAGTAACCTAATTTTCTCTTGCATATTCACAATAAGAATCTGCAGATTCTGATGAATACAGTACATACAGCTTTTTGCATTTCCTCTGCAAGATTTTTTTTTTTCGGGTTACAATGTCTTTAGTTCTAAACATAAATTTTCCCATGTTCGACCGTCTGCGGGATCCCACGTCTCGAACCATAACAAAGCAGATCCCTTAAGGGCCTTACCGGCTTTGGCCACGGTTGCGACGCTGCTCCAACAAAACTCCTTCGCAAGAGCGTCGATGTTGCCGCACCATGATTCGGCACCCAGGTCACTCGTAGCTGGATCGAAGATCGGCAAAACGACGTCACTCTCTTTATGATGGCCTCCGGAAACAGCATCTTTGATGGCCCTCAGTAGGTCTTGCAAAACTGAGGATTTCCATTCTGTAAGCATAATAGGCAAACTTAAGTAAAAGTGAACGGGACACTATCCCACTTCTGATAATAGCTAAAACATAATCTAACTCTTAAAAGCCAATGAAAAACCTATTATATAAGTTTTAGAAAATAAGAAAGTCAAGGCTCTGAAATACTACCAACTGATTCTTATATTAAGTGTTTTTAGAAATGAAAGGAAATTGCAAAGGATATCAAGTCAATAAGCCATTAAATAACTTACAATAGTTTAATAATTAATACATTTTTAATATACAGTGAACATTTTATATTGTATTATACTGGTTATAGTTATAGCAACACTGAACTATTTATGTAAATAATGGTCCATGTTCATTATTCTATCCAACATAATAACAATGGCCATCAAACATAATACAATAGTAAAACAAACATTTAAAAATAATAATCATAATACAGTAACAACAGCAATAAAATAACTTAACTTTTATCTGTAGGCCGGAGCTCCGTTCTGGTCGATGTCTTGAACAAGAAAATGGTCCCAGACACTCGGAGCTCCCCCTTTTATAGTCGTGAACAAACAACTTTGACGTTTCTGTCAACCGTCATCTAAAATATTAACGACATAAAAGGTGGATATCCGTTTGGAATATTTTCTATGTTTTACTACATTATTCCTTAATATATTAATTAGTTTACTTTTACAGACATACTGAAATAATTAAAGAATTATTGAATAATGTAAATTAGGTATTACATACTTGTAACAAGTTTTAGGTTATGCAAAACATTACTTTTTATTCAAGTTTTAACAGTAAAAGGAATACTCATGATAACAATAACAATACCTATAATTAGGATAATCTATTACGGGCAACCGCTAGTTTTATAATAATATCCTGCTTACAGGTCGCGATCCGTCGCTTGCATATACACCCAGACTACGCCTCCCCGATGTTATACAACGATATAGCTCTACTCGAGTTAGTAGCAGACGTGAACTTCCGAAGTGGCATACGTCCCGCTTGTCTTTGGACCAATCGTGACTTTGAAGGACATAAGAATGTCATTGCTACTGGTTGGGGCGTTACTAATCAGGGTAGGTTTTAATAATAACATAACATAATATCACGCCTGTAATCCCCGAAGGGTTAGACAGACGTGTACCTAATAGTACACCCACTTTTTTGTATGTTTTTAAGCCCCATGTTGTTTTTCTAACTACATTATTAAACTGACTGCCTCGTTGGTCGAGTGGTCGCAAGCACGACTGCTGAGTATGAGGCCCTGGGTTAAAGTGTCATTGGGTCACGAATTTCTCAGTAACAGCTAAGGAGTCTGGATTTGTGCCCGGTTGAAGGCAATAGTCCCATCTATATCATGTCGCCCCTTATAAATGGCACTTTAACACATTACCTACACCTCTGCTTACTCTGCGGGTAGACAGTATTTCATTTTTATATTATATTTGCAGTAACCAAGGAAACTTCGAATGAACTGCAAAAAGTATCGCTAAACATTTTAGACGTAAACAACTGTAACAGAACACTGAAGTCCCTATTCTATAGAAATTGGCCGTTTGGGTTTAGCGACTCACAGATGTGCGCCGGGCGATTAGAGGGGGGCAAAGATACTTGTCAGGTAAGACTTGTTTCACACGTACAGACGCCAGCACATCAAGCTACTAGTTGGTAGATGGGTCACCAGCCGTTACATACCGAGTTTCCTCTGAGCCTTGGAAAGCACGCTAAGCCGTTGGTCCCGGCTGCCATTTATAGCTCTTTGACAGTCCTTACAGGTAGTCAGTGGCCCAAAAGTCTGACAACCAGTTTTAGCAAGGGGTATCGTATTACCTATTACTAACGTGTTGTGGGGGTCAGATAGGCAGTGGCTCCATGTAAAATACTGGTATTCAGTTGCATCGGGTTAGACTGGAAACCGACCAGAATATAGTTGGGAAAAGACTAGGCAGATGATATTTATGTTATTTAATTTATTTCTGTTTCATTTTTTCAGGGTGATTCCGGGGCCCCCATCCAAGTGGTATCAAAGGACAACAACTGCATCTTCCACATAGTGGGGATCACGTCTTTCGGGAAGAAATGTGCAGAAAAAGGAAAACCAGCTGTGTACACCAGGGTCTCCAGCTTCGTGGACTGGATAGAGAGTGTAGTGTGGCCAGGACAGTGATAGAATATAGTCATCGTCATCTTCATTATTCTCTTCACCTTATTATATTACGTATCATTATATTATTATCCCAACAGTCATCTCATAAATGGAGTATTTAAGTTTAAATAAATAATATGTAAAAAAATCCTACATGTTTTTTATTTTTTATTCCTGTGGTTTATTAACTCATCGTTGAAGCACGTTTTGTTAGTACTATTATTTATTCTGTGGTTGAAGTTACAAAAAGCATTTACCTGTTCTTAGTTACTTAAAAGACCGCAATCACTTGACCACATTCTGCTGGGTATCCTAAACAAGGTTAAGCGTTACTTCAAGCCTGGACAGCTTTTAGTCTTATATAAAGCTCAAGTTCGGTCCGGCATGGAGTATTGCTGTCACCTTTGGGATGGCTCAGCCAAATACCAATTAGCCACACTCGATTCTGTTGAGCGCAGAGCCAAGAGGCTCATTGGTGACGATAAGCTGGTTAGTACCAGGTTTCATAGCCTGGCCCATCGGCGCAAAGTTGCATGTTTGTCGGTCTTTTACAGATTGTACTTCGGTGAGTGTGCTCAAGAGCTTCAAGAACTCATTCCACCATCTCCTTTCTTCCATCGGAAGTCCAGACGTACTGCAGGTTATCACCCATACCTTGTCGATGTTCCACACATTCGCACGAAGCGCTTTGCTACATCATTTATTATGCGCACAGCCAAGGAGTGGAATTCCCTGCCTGCGTCGGTGTTTCCAAGTTCATATGACCCCAATCTATTTAAATCGCGAGTTAATAGGCTTCTTTTGGGTTAGCTCGTTCCATGGTCGACCTCATCTCTGTCCTCAGGACTAGATTGAGGTCAAGAGTAAGCCAATAAAGAATTAAAAAAAACATTCACTCACGTGACCAGTCACTCACACGACCAACTTGTGACTGACTCACGCTATATGACACTCACATGGCCTCATTCACTCTCTTGACTAGTCACTCTATTATAGTGACCACATTCAATCGCTTGACTAGTCACTCTATTATAGTGACCACATTCACTCACTTGACTAGTCACTCTACGATAGTGACCACATTCACTCACTTGACTAGCCACTCTATTATAGTGACCACATTCACTCCCTTTACTAGCCACTCTTATAGTGACCACATTCACTCACTTGACTAGTCACTCTACAATAGTGAACACATTCACCCTCTAGACTAGTCACTCTATTACAGTGTCCACATTCACTCACTTGACTAGCCACTCTATTATAGTGACCACATTCAATCGCTTGACTAGCCACTCTATTATAGTGACCACATTCACTCCCTTTACTAGCCACTCTTATAGTGACCACATTCACTCACTTGACTAGTCACTCTACAATAGTGAACACATTCACCCTCTAGACTAGTCACTCTATTACAGTGTCCACATTCACTCACTTGACTAGCCACTCTATTATAGGGACCACATTCAATCACTCGACTAGTCACTCTATTACAGTGACCACATTCACTCACTTGACTAGTCACTCTATTATAGGGACCACATTCAATCACTCGACTAGTCACTCTATTACAGTGACCACATTCACTCACTTGACTAGTCACTCTACGATAGTGACCACATTCACTCACTTGACTATCCACTCTATTATAGTGACCACATTCACTCACTTGACTAGTCACTCTACAATAGTGAACACATTCACCCTCTAGACTAGTCACTTATTATAGTGACCACATTCACTCACTTGACTAGTCACTCTATTATAGGGACCACATTCAATCACTCGACTAGTCACTCTATTACAGTGACCACATTCACTCACTTGACTAGTCACTCTATTATAGGGACCACATTCAATCACTCGACTAGTCACTCTATTACAGTGACCACATTCACTCACTTGACTAGTCACTCTACGATAGTGACCACATTCACTCACTTGACTATCCACTCTATTATAGTGACCACATTCACTCACTTGACTAGTCACTCTACAATAGTGAACACATTCACCCTCTAGACTAGTCACTTATTATAGTGACCACATTCACTCACTTGACTAGTCACTCTATTACAGTGACCACATTCACTTACTTGACTGGTGACTCTATTGTATTATAGTGAACACATTCACTCACTTGACCCGTAACTCTCACTCACAAAAGTG
Organism: Noctua fimbriata; assembly: GCA_905163415.1. NCBI lineage: Eukaryota > Metazoa > Arthropoda > Insecta > Lepidoptera > Noctuidae > Noctua > Noctua fimbriata. The sequence goes on from LR990950.1 coordinate 5,756,475, forward strand.
ACTACGGTCACAGTCAGTCACTCATCTCATCACTACTACCTCTGAACACTTTCAAGAGAGGTCACCTTCATCTTTCACGTAGGAAAGAAACGTCACGGACTCACATGTTTCCGCAAGAAATGACCTCTTCTAGCAGTATGGCATTAATCTTTCTTCATTTCTTTAATAGATTTTCATATTTATCGCTAAAGTATAAGGCTCAAGATTAGTTTTGAAAATTTGACAGTTTCGTGAAGCTTGATATGCTGGCATCTGCATTAACTGAACACAGTCACTCACATTATCTCAGTCACTCACGTAATAACAGTTACTCAAGTGACCCACAATAGCTCTAGTGACCAAATTCACTCACATGACCATCACTCAAGTGATCACAATCACTACTTTTGTTACTATCTGAACTTTATCTTTTTTGGAGAAAATGTGTAATAAAACAATGCAAATGAGTAACGACCAACAGTTTTTATTTAAAAGATGAATTTACCACTGCGATTACAAATATTATATTTATTGTAGGCTAGTAATTATTACATTGTGTGAAAAAAAATATAGGTAACATTTAAATTGACTTTATAACCGTTCTTGAGGGTTATTTTTAAATGCATTTATAAACAACAATTTTAAATTCGTTGCTCGTATTCAACTGATTAAAATGTCAGGAGGTATAACTACTCATCAGTAAGCCAAGAATATGTAGAAAATAGAATAATTTTAATTTCAGATTAATATAAAATACTAGCGACCCGCCCTTGCTTCGCACAGCGCCACCTATCGGGTCCAAAACTATATCTAATGCAGCCTTTAGCATCTAGCAGTAGAGCGGTGAAAACTGCGTTCAAATCCATGCAGTAGTTTTTGCGTGACAGACATAAAGACAGACAGACAACAATACTAAAAACTGTTGTTTAGGCTTCTGTTGCTCTGATAAGGGTCCATATATATTTTTTTCAATATATTCAATGTACAGACATCGGCCTGATGCAATTTTATTATAGGTACGGATATTTTTCTTCTTTTGAGCATTTTTTCATCAGAAGTTTTAGCCCGTATTATTGAAATTGGTTAGTTCCTAATATATTACATAGACTCACTTTTTGTACACCAAAATTAATTCAAAGCTCTTTTACAATAGTATTCTTAACTAAATTATTATTCTTAACTAAACTATTATGAAGAGGCTTCTTAATTTTCCCTTTTGGAAGTTTCCATGAAAAATTTCTTCGTGAATCCTATTTTATTAATAAACTAGTACTTTAACTAATTTAAAGCCATAAATATGTGACCTCCATTTTCTAACTCTACTTTTTTTTAGGATAAATCTTTAACTTTAAAGGTCATCATCTGCCTAGCCTTTTCCCAACTATATTAGGGTCAGCTTCCAGTCTAACCGGATGCAGTAGAATACCAGTATATTCCATGGAGTGACTGCCTATCTGACCTCCACAACCCAGTTAGTACTGGGTAATACGATACCCCTTGGTAAGACTGGTTGTCAGACTTTTTGGCCATTGAGTACCTAACGACTGTCAAAGATCTACAAATGACACCCGGGACCAACGGCTTAACGTGCTTTCCGAGGCACGGAGGAAACTCGGTATGTAATGGGTGGTCACCCATCCACAGACCAACCTAGGCAAGCACGGCTTAACCTAAAGATCGACCCGAGCGGCTGTTATTATTTAGCCACGAGCTCCTCCTAAATAGGTACATAGTAAAAATTGTGGATAAGAAATACAAAAAAATATAAAAATCTACTTAGCCACCATCATCCGCTTAGCCTTTTCCTAAAGATGTTAGGGTCAGCCTTCAGCCTAACTGGATGCATCTGATAATCAATATTTTACAAATCTACATATTTAGTAATAAATAAAAATTCAAATTTATACAATTTTATAAAAATCTCCTTTATTCATATGTACAGCCAACCAAAGTAATAAGTATGGAGACCGGTAAGCATAAAAAATCTTAGCTTACGCTGAGAAAGATTTGAGTGTTTTGTAACATGTCGAACTACACGGTAATTGACAAATGGTTGCACTGACTGGACAGGTCCACTCAAATCTGTGTGGTTCATTCTTCAAAAGACCATCTTACACCGTAATCTACATGGTCGTCTGGACTTTTAAAGAGCCAGTGACCTCTGACTTTTTTTCGGCTGTTCAGCAGTCAGGTACGAAACAGCAGCCTCAGCTATGTTAAAAAAAATTGAAGCTATACGTAAAAAAAAAATCGATTGCAAAATTAGCATCTGCTTGTGTACTTCTAGCCTGCATTTTAAATTATTTTATTGACTGTACATTGTTTATACAAATGCTTACTAAGTCAGGAAGGAATGTGTTTTAACACAGTTTCTAATTTAATAAAATACCTAATCACAACTAACTTTGATCAATAACATTTTTTTAATATTTATAATTAAGCAATAAATTCAATAAAAAACAGTTATTTTCCGATCTAAACAACTAAATTACTTAAATATATGACATTTTAAAATGTTTTAGTAGAGTGATAAAATAGTACATTTTGATATAGGTAAATAGGGTAAATTTGTTATTACAGTCCAGGCGGAATTGACACCCGAGCCGCAGGCGAGGTTTTTATGGAGCCGAGAACGGCAGTGAGTCGAGCATTGTTAATACAATACTGCATTTTTATAATGGGTGTAACAATCCCCTTAACGAAGCCGAAAGGCACTTGTTCTCCCCGTCAATTGCAATATTTTTTTTATCCTGGAAATTGGAGGTCAAAGTTCCAACGTTTTCACAATTTTTTTTTTAAATACTGGTTTTTAAGGTTATAACGTCACTTTAAATTCCTCCATGACTTGTTTACTTTTCAATGCATACATCAGCACAATGTTTTGAGTGCGTTAAATTGAGTTTTACCATAAAACGTGATTTTCAACACAAAAAAAAAGTTGTTTTCCAGCAATAATTTCTGCGTAGAGTTACTTTGTTTGATGTACAGAATGCTTGGTTGACGGTTTCGTGAAGGGATCGTTTACACCTTGTATAATACATCATTTATAATTTTAGATCGTACCATACTTGTAGGCCGGCTTGAGGAACTTCAGGAGACTACTGACAATTCATTACTAAATATTTAAAAGCAATTTATAAAAAATCCTAAACAACCAGACTATAATCAACAGTTAAAGTTTTAGTAAAACCTCCTTTACACATATGATAAACACAAGCTATTACATGTGGCAACACAGCCAAAAGAAAAAGGTACAAATTCTTCTCTATGGGCGGTGAGCTACCGAACGGGTAGAACCATAGACCTCTCCTATTCCCGTCTCTAAGATGATGACTAGAGTATGCAAGAATGAGCATGAAAGATAAAAGATATAGGTCTAGTTTTTTTTCTATATAGCTGTATAAAAGTATTATGGAAGTCAGGAGTAGCCAGAATGTGGTGCAATGAAGAATTCCTCTGCTTTTTAGGTTTGTCATGTCCTGTAACAGAAGAAAAAAAAAATTTGTTTATTTTTTTTTTTTTTAAACCGGCCAAGTGCGAGTCGGACTCGCACATAAAGTAGCATAAGTCAATTTACAAATGGCCGTGTAAAAATAAAGATGTTTTTTTTAAAACCAGTTTCTATACAATTTTCAAGAAGTTTTAACTCGAAACTTTCAAGAATCGCAGCATGTGGAATCTAGTTTATTTTTTATGACATCACATTTTGGACCACCCTGTATAGATGCTGGCAGAAAGATCCATACTTTGGCTGTGTCCATTAAAAAAGCATCCTCGAGTCTGGTTGCCATTAGAATGTAAATATACTGTATAGTGCTGCTAAACTGTTTCACCTTGCAATAAATATAGTTTTTTTTTTTTGGAGTTGGTTTGACGGCTTTCGCCTATTTTATGTATGTATGATAATGTGTGTGGTAACAGGTGGCTAATAAACAGAAGCAGTTACCAACATCTAATATGATAATCTCATTTGAGCACTTGGTGGACATGATGTGTGCACATGATGTGTTCGATGACCTACAGACTTTAATTAATTTTGTTCTCTTCAGTATAATCTATTTTTTTTAATTTTATGTATGATTTTTACAATTTGACATTTTAATTTGTTATGAATAGTTTAATTTTTTTTTAATTTTATGTGTATAATTTGACATGTTCCTATCTTAATTTGTCATGTTTGACTTTATCTTTTTATCTTTTGAGTGTTTAATGTTATTTTATTTTCTATATAATTTGATTTTGACATTTCTCTTAATTTGTGCCCTTTTGGTTTTTTTTTTATTTTTTATTTATTGTGCTAGAGGGAAAATAATAATAATTAGTAATAATGTTAATTTTATCGAACAGTCAATTTCTGTGTGATTATTGTATGCCCTACGGGCGGGACATAGCTGATCAAAATTTTCAACTGTTTAAGAACTGTACGTACCTATGATCCACAATAAAATATTTTGAATTTGAATTTGAATTTGGAATCATTAATGACTCTGGCCTGGAGTGTAAATGTGTTCCACAAACGTTGGGCCACTTTCTTTAGTACACACATAATAAAAAAAATATACTAATATACTAATTGCAATTATAACATGGCTTATACAACATTATTTTTAGTATATGCGAAACCTGAATATAGTTTTTTCAGAATAAGTAAGTGAATCGATTCCAATAATTTTTAACCCATGTTATTTTGTTCCAAAAATATTTCAAAAAAGTTACAAGTTGGATACCGAGCGACATTAAGTACCTATCGCAATAATTGAGGTACCTACTGCCAAATTATTATTATCAATGAGCTTCTTGAGCTCATTGATGATAATAATTTGGCAGTTGACGCTGGAGGCACGCGCGCGGGCGTGCTGCGTGGTGACAACGTTTTTGTGCAGACAACCATGTAACAGAACAAGCTTATAACTTTGTGATTTTTCAAGATACAGTTTTGAAATTTTGTTACATAAATTACATATAAATACTAGACACGGCACAATGGCACTTATATTATATGATGGCACTTCATATTGTGTCCTGTTGTTTGTTCACTACAGGAACTGATGAAGGCTACCTTGGTAACTTAGTTTTAGGCCAATGCAATTTAGATTGATCTCTAAGAATACTTAAACAGATTTTCTTTTTCTTCTTGATTTTTAACCTTCAATAATTGGAGAAACACCAAAAGAAAATCTGGGGAAACATAGGTGTACCTACTTTATACCATTTAGACACATCACGCATTTAATCCCTGAAGGCTTAAGCAGGGGTGTACCTAATAGTACACCCACATTTTGCCATTTCTGTTTAAGTCCCATGTAACAGGGGATAAGCCTATTGCTATCAACCGGGCGCAAATCTAGTCTCCGTTGCTGCTGCTGAGAAATTCCTGATGGAAAATCGCAATAACATGGCCCTACCAGGGAATAGAACCCAGGCCCTCATGCTCAGCAGTCGTGCTTGCGACCACTAGACCAACGAGGCAGTCAGCTATTCGACTTGTGACACTAAAATTATACTTCTTCTATAAGTGATTTAAAACTATGTCATCATATCAAACTTCCATCATCATCTCTTGCCCTTATCCCAATTCATTTGGGTTCGGTGCAGCATGTCTTCTTCTTTCATAGCTATTACTCGTTATCTCATCAGACACCTCCTTTCTTGCCATATCATCCTTTTCACAGTCCATCCATCGTTTACTCTACTCTTATACCCATCCACATGCATACTCAGAACTTTCCTTATTTCATATTAAACTCACCTTCAAATAAATAGACCTAGCAACAAACGCATGGTCAACATCAATAACAGAAGACACGATGGTACAAAAGGTCACATTTACAACACTGGCTTGTAAATTAAAATTGTTTTCATGGCTGAAAAATATCAGAGAAGATAAAAATCCAAGACTTGCATGCACCAAACTGTCGGCAATGGCGCGAAATGTTAAAGAATTCGAATATTTTGATCGAAACACAACATAATCTCCGATATAAGCGGTAAGAATGATCGCCAAAGTGAGGAAAACCCGTAAAAACCTCATTTTTATGTTGTGTTAACCATTTTTTGAGTATTTATCATTTCATGGTTTTTATACGAGTGGTTTAGTTTGTAAGCGTGATTAGTTTTACTGATTACATAGTTTAATAAATTGTGTATAAGACTTTGTTTTTAATAGATTACTGCTAATTTTCGAAAACAGTAAACTTGACTGACATTGCAATGTTTTGGTTGGCGTTCGAAAGCAAGAGTTAAAATTGAACGGTGGACGGTTGAAGTCAAGTAATAAAAATGTAAGTGTGAAATAACTCCAGATATCAAAAATAGAAAAAGTTTACTAAATCAATAAAAAAACAAGACTCGATTTTGCTTTCTACAAATAATATTTAAGATAATATAATATTTTATTAATTGACTTTAACTTGGTTTTCGACCGTTCCACGAGTAATGTCAAAATGACATTAGACCGCCATTGTTGTTTTGTTATTTGGTTTGATAGCCCTGGCAAAGGCAATAACTTCAACAGCCACATTTAAGAAAGGAGTCCAACGATGTTTGGATTTTTTGATCCTGTTGTATGAAGGTTCATCACCCTCATACTACAGGTGAGATCGTAATTAAATAGCAGAACCATAAACCTAGACTAATCTGCGATGTGAAAAAAAGCTGCAGTCCCGTTCATATAAATGAAAGAATCCCTAGTTAAACAAATAAAACAGTTCTGGCTTTGAAGATCAAGACAACGCTCCAAGACTCTCATAGGTCAGAAGCTAAAATTTTTTTTTTTGACTACAATGTCAGTCGGGTCCATTTGACCGAATCAGTAAATAGGGAGCTATATGTACAAATGAAGCAGTACCTAGATCAGATTTATAACGTAGTTCAATTTTGTTTGTCTTGAAAAAACTTTACCAACTATCCCTTGTATATTTATTTCACGTTTTGGTTACGTTAGAAAAACAAACACAAAGATAACTACTATTCTCGACTATCTCAGCGCGCGGCATTGACATTCCGTTTCAGGCGACAAAGTTCAACTTGTAATCTTCAAAATACGAGAAAACAGTATTTATACAATGCCACACCTTAATTCCTATTGAATTGTTGACTCAATGAGCAATAATAAACGTCTATGATAATTGGAACTCTTTTAAGGAACATTTTTTTATGAAAGCAAAGATCTAAGTCTTTGGTTAATTTCACTAGTGTGAAAAAAACCCTGATATCAAAGATTTTCTTTGTACGGAGGGGTCTAAGTCATTGGCATACGATTGTAATACCTGAAACCTTATCATTTATCTTTATCAGTCGCTGCATTAGTTATCAGTTGGGGTTGCTAACGATTGGAACTAAATCTACTCTCTTTCTTGTCTGATATTCACGCCGTAGATAAATAATGGCCTCTATAATCTTGTGTTTAATGGCTAATCGCTCAAATGAAAAATATAAAAATTATGTGAGTATTCGTATCATATCAAACTCGCTTGATGTATATCGAGCACACTGTTACCCAGCCAGCACTCTGAGACCGCAAGTTTATGCCAATGAGTATGGCAAACATGCGGTATCGACGTATCGTCTGCAAATAGCCATATATAAAGAGTTGAATAGAAAATACTTCTGCCTATCCTTTAATAATATATAATATTAGAGAGAGAAAAAATTTTGAGAACTAAAATCAACCATCATATTGATAGTAATTCTATCATGTTTGCCTCTCAGAATGGATGTAGGAACGGTTCCCGCGGTACTAAGGAGCTACTCCTCATAGATATGGCTGTTAGCCAACAGGTTCGCCGCTCCCGAAGGGATCTGTCTACATGTTGGATAGATTATAAGAAGGCCTATGATTCTGTGCCTCATACATGGCTCATGAGGGTGCTGGAGTTGTATAAAGTTGATGCAACTCTGCGTACCTTCCTGATGTCATGTATGGGGCACTGGAGAACGGTCCTTCGCTATCCAGGATGTCGACAGATTCAGGGAAACAGCGAACCGATAAGGATCGAGCGCGGTATATTCCAGGGTGATAGTCTGAGTCCATTGTGGTTTTGTATAGCCTTGAACCCTCTCAGCACACTGCTGGAGGGTTCAGGTCTAGGCTATCGGTTGAGGAGAAATGGTCAGGTCATATCTCACCTTCTTTACATGGATGATCTGAAACTCTATGCCCCCAACAATTTGCAACTGATGAAGCTACTGAAGGTAACGGAAACTTTCAGTAGCTCCATCAGGATGGAATTTGGTGTGGACAAATGTGCAGTCATGCATGTGAAGCAAGGGGAGATTATGGAATCCGTGGGAACTCAACTCTCGGATTCCATACACCTTAGATCCCTCTCCTCAACAGAAACCTACAAGTATTTGGGTATGTCGGAAGCATTAGGTATCAATACTGCTGACATGAAACAATCGTTGAGGGAGCGCTTCTTTGGCCGCCTGAATAAGGTACTAAGTAGTCTTCTGTCAGGCGGAAACAAGGTGCGCGCCTTCAACGGTTGGGTCATGCCGGTTTTGATGTATTCTTTCGGCATACTCAAATGGACTCAGATGGAACTTGATGCCCTGGATAGGAGGGTCCGTGTACTGCTGACCGCAAATCGAATGCATCACCCACGGTCGTCGGTGATGAGACTGTATATCCCGCGGAAGTGTGGGGGTCGTGGCTTCTTAAATGTTAAGACCCTGCACAACCGTGAGGTATGCAGTCTCAGGGAATACTTCCTAGAGGCTGACGTGGGGATGCACCGAGATGTGATCTCAGTGGACAAGGGCCTCACCCCGCTCTCCCTGGCTAACGAGAACTGGCGCAAACCTAGAGTATTAGACACTAATGATCGCAAGGAGGTATGGCAGGGCAAGGAGCTTCACGGACGCTTTTATCGGGCTCTACACGGACCCGATGTAGACTTCTTAGCGTCCGTAGCTTGGCTGCGTTTCGGTGACCTATTCGGGGAAACCGAAGGTTTTGTCTGTGCAATAATGGACGAAGTTATGATGACGAATAACTACCGGAAATACATTGTGAAGGATGGCACGGTTGACATATGTCGGGCATGCCACCGTCCGGGAGAATCGATCCGACACATTATTTCTGGGTGTTCTCGTCTGGCTAACGGAGAGTACTTACATAGACACAACCTTGTTGCCAGGATTATCCACCAGCAACTTGCTTTGAAGTACAACCTTGTGGAATCAGAAGTGCCATACTATAAGTATGTGCCCGACCCAGTTCTCGATGATGGTAATATCACGTTGTATTGGGATCGATCTATCGTCACTGACAGGACTATTGTTGCCAATAAACCTGACATTGTGGTGATAGATCGATTGGAGCGTCGCGCAATGATTGTTGATATAACGGTTCCGCATGACGAGAACCTCGTGAAAGCAGAGAAAGATAAACAATTCAAATATCTAGATCTGGCTCACGAGATTGTCGACATATGGGACGTGAGTACAGCAGTCATTGTGCCGATAGTCGTGTCGGCCAATGGCTTAATAGCCAATACCCTCGACCAACATCTGAGGAGGCTCTCGCTTGGCAGCTGGATCAAGGCCTTGATTCAGAAAGCAGTACTTCTGGACACGGCGCGTATCGTTAGGAGGTTCCTCTCTCAAGAGCCCTGACCACCGGTAGCTCGGACCCTGTTCCTGATGCCGGTGGGCTACTATGTTTTATATTTTTAATTTTTTATATAGAAATATTTAAAAATGTAAATTATATGTTTAGTAAATGAATAAAGGACTATAATATAATCACTTAGTTAAAGAACTTATACAAAATATTTCAACACAAATGAAAACGAAGATCAGATATATCAAATGCGAAATAGTCATCAAAATACTTACTTAGTCTATATTATTTTAACAATGAGCCCGTTTTCGGCTCAATTCAAACAAAATCTACTAAAAACCATCCTTGTTAGGCGATTTTAATTTTTTTAACACTAATTATTTCACCTGGCTACTAAATTTACCATCTCCCGTAAACGGTGTAAAGTTCTAACACGGCAACACTGTTAACTCGACAATCAACATTTACTGGGAACTGAGCGCTATGAGATAAAACTTTGATAAATCACTTTATATTTGTACAACGTGCGGTTTCGAACCTATTATACCAAAAGGTTCATATAACCGAGTAAAAAGTTAGTCAAAATGCGTGAAATAGTGCATGTACAGGCTGGACAATGTGGAAATCAGATCGGATCCAAGGTCAGTAGAATTTTTCCAGTATATTTTCTACAAGACAAAGTGATAAGCAGCGCTATCTGTTGTAAGAGACATGAAATTCCTGTAATAACGTTCGAAATTCAATTTGCATAAAGAAAACTAATTAATAATAGTCAAGAAAAAATGACTGCAGCTAAGATGGACCATCGTGGGTTAGTACTTGGCCCATAGCTAGACAGAAAATTAGTCATTGGAAATAACGTATTTTGCCTAACGACAATAATTTTAAAAGGGCTTAGTTTTGATATCGGGGCGTGGATGTAAATTAAATATCAAGGTCATTTTTATTAGTACCTACAAAAATGCTGATAATTATTATGAAATAATCCTCGCCGGTCGTTTCGATATACATGTACATGAAAAGAAAGTGCTAGAAGAGGTTATCTGCCCGGCTTTCAATGCAGATGCAATGCACCCCAAAATTATTAAGAATTGGTTGACCTACTTTCCGAGAACTAACATGAATTGAAACGTGTTTTTTTGTCGCAGTACGTCGCTTTGCGGTGTAATTAAGTTTAGCGCCATCTATTGTGGAGTAGTTGGAACTAAATTTCGTAACGTCTAGAAGGATTAAATGAAAACAAAATTTTAAGTTTACGTGTTTTGTTTCATTAATCGAAATTTATGAGTTAAGCTCTTTTGTTTATAAATTGTTTTGTAAATAAAACATACTTATTTCTCGGTTTCTCCACAGATTGAGGACATTAAATGTTGGGGACCGATTTAGATTCTATTTTATCATGTGGATAGGGATATATTTCTATAGGTATTGAACAAGGACATATTTTAGTCCTCGTCTTGACGGGGGAACTTTTAACGCGCATTGGATTTTCAACGTACAGCCTAACGTCGATAGTATTTAATAAATTCAACAGCAGTAACAAAAATCCTTTCCGACCCTTGCTTGAGCTAGCCCGCATGGCTGAGCCTGTAGTCCAAAATCAGCCCCTAAATAATGACACCATTCACATCCAGCCTGTCCCTTTGCTGTCCTGCCCCAGCGACGCCCTAAGCCGAGGCTCGTAGCCCTAACGGGGTGCCCTTAGCGTGTAGTCGCTTTATTTTATGCCCCTGGCTGGAGGCCTTACACTCAAGGCACCCACAGGATAGTCCGGTTAAGCAGACGAAAATCTAGGTTGAACAGCGAGATACCATTAACAAAAAAAAAAACCTTTTTTGACAGCTTGGAATGCAGTCTTGTCAGATTCTCAACACTATGCTAAATAACGAGAGTTGGGATAAAAAAAAACAGACTATGGTTTCTTTTAAAAATGTTTTTGAATCAACTATTATTTTCAACAGTTTTGGGAGATCATTTCGGACGAGCATGGAATCGACCCTAATGGTTACTACAAAGGGGAGAGCGATTTGCAACTGGAGCGTATAAGCGTATACTACAATGAAGCGTCCTCAGGTGAGAGATTTATTTATTTCTTTCACCGTTATTTTAATTCCAGCAGCAAGTTAATAGCGACCATATTGTAACACACATAAAGATCTTAACCGTGTTACAAGGATGTTTTTGGAAGCAGCTCGTAGCCCCTAAAAATACCAGCCGCACTGATTGATCTTAAAATGTTAAGCAACGTTTACCGAAGTCGATCTGTGTATTTCTGCAAAGCTAGAAAAGGCTTTGAAAGCGACTGCTATTAGTCTGCAGACTCTAAAGCGCAGGCCACACCGCCAGCTAGCCAGCGAGGCGGGAGAGGCATCGCTTCACCTTTTTTCATGGTTCACACCGCGAACGCCGAAAGTCCCGAAACGAAGTATGAAAAGAGACTTGTCCGCCTTAATGAGTCCTCCGCATTGCCCCATCAAAGGCACAACAAGCGTCCATCAAATATCCCACAGGTTATTTGCTTTAAAATAATCATAAACCACGTAGGTATAACGATACTAATTGAACCAATACGTGATGAACCTTCAGAACATTCCATTTAAATTGATACCTTCGCGAGGACTCATTAAAGCGGCTGGTCTAGGGTTGAACTTCGTCTGACGGCATGGAATCGCACTACGCGACAAAGAAGCATGGAAAAGTGCGATTCCATTAGATGAGGTTCAACCAGGGTTCGTAATATATGGTCCTCCTGATCGTTTTCTGTCATGGCGGCCAATCATAGCAGAGATTAGCTATCGGCGCGGGAGATATCATAGTGCAGGCGTGTGTGCGCAGGCACTGGTGCACTCTCTGTTCCCTTTTTCTCATAGTCCGATGGGGCGGCAATCCGACACGGCCGGAGAGAGGTCAGGCCAGGACCAACGGCTTAAGGAGCTTTCCGAGGTTCGTGATATCAGCTCGCGAACGTCATGCGTCACCAAGGCGACAGTAGGCTCACGGCGGTGTTTTTTAGTGGGTGCAAGCCCCCACATAACCAAACGGTCTCCCCGGATGGTGCGGTATGCGTTAGGCATTTGTCATCGCTTAGAAAAAAAACAAAAAGGCTTCGTAATTATCAAGATACTTATTTTGTTCCGTAATAGTCATGATCTATGCGCTGATTCATAACTTGATTTCTTTTTTTTCTGAAATCGCTTTTGTTTGTTTTAACGCATTGGAACTCAGTCCAAATAAGGTCTTTATTATTTGGTATTTTCGTAACTGTCAATAGTAACAAAGAAAACTAAACACCAAATTACTCAAAAATCAGTTTTTTGATTAAAAACGAAACTTAAGTGGCAGTGGGCAGGGCACATTGCTCGCAGAACGGATGGCTGATGGGGTCGAAAAGTTCTGCAGTGGCTACCGCGAATCGGAAGACGTTCCTTTGAAAGGCTTCCCACTAGGTGGACCGATGACCTGGTAAAGGTTGCAGGGATCCGCTGATTGCGTGTCGCACGGGACCGGTCAATGTGATGACACTTGGGGGAGGCCTATATCCAGCTATGTACGTCTTTCGACTGAAATGATGACTATGATGATGATTAAAACAATGTTGTGATTGTTTTGTTTTAGTCTCGTTTATACACGCGCAAAACCACTAAAACGCGTTCGGATATACTTAAAGTAACATTGAAAATGATTTTTTGTTATTATCAAGATAATTATTAACAATGATAATTAACAATTCTAATATCTCGATCTGGCTCGCGAGGTTGTCGACATGTGGGAAGTGAGTACAGCAGTCAATGTACCGATAGTTGTGTCGGCCAATGGCTTAATAGCCAATAGCCTCGACCAACATCTGAGGAGGCTCTCGTTAGGCAGCTGGATCAAGGGCTTGATTCAGAAAGCGGTACTTCTGGACACGGCTCGTATTGTTAGGAGGTTCCTCTCTCAAGAGCTAGCTTGGGTGCCAGTTCCAGATGCTGGTGGGCTACTATTTTCTATATTTTTTGTTAATTAAAATATCTATAAATGTAAATAATATGTAAAAAAATGAATATCATCATTTGGGGTCGGCGCCGCATGTCGTCTTCTTCCATACTTCTCTATTACTCGTCATCTCATCAGACACCTCCTTTCTTGCCATATCATTCTTCACACAATCCATCCATCGTTTCTTTGGTCTTCCTCTACTCATATACCCATCCACATTCATACTCAAAACTTTCCTCTCGACATTTTCCTCATTCCCCCGCATCACATATCCATACCACGACAACCGATTACCACACAACTTTTCAGTCACCGGCGCCACTTTCAGACTTCCTCTTATGTACTCATTTCTTATTTTATCCATGTGTTATCTTATGTAAAAAAATGAATAATGGAATATAATTATCAGTTCGAACGCTGGGTTCCACCTTTAAACGACCAAGATTCAAGGAGACCAAATAACCCCAAATTTTATACGAAATATATCGTCGGGGATAGTGCAAATCCGCGAATCTACCATACGTAAATTGCGCGTATCTGCACTACGTGTAGGTTTACAGGGGAAGGTGCGATTTTTGACCTAATTTCTACATGAATAGTAACAATGCATGTGTTCTATGTATTGTTAACAGTAGAAATCTCTTAAATTCATTAATTTAGTCGCTACGACAATGCGTAATTGAAATTGGCTACATTTGTCAGATACGCGGAATTATCCAATGCTAGTTCCGCGGATTTGCACTATCGACGACGATTTGCAGACTTTATGTTTAACGAGAAACAACTTCTGTGATTCATATTTACGAAGCGAAACACGAGCCCCGGGCATCTTGTGACACTAGTTAATTAACTGTGTCTGATTAGTCATTCATTGAGTTTGATCACTGAACGAGACACTAGACAGCCAATGATATTCTTTCTGCCGCTACATCATCATCTGCCTAGCCTTTTCCCAACTATGATATAGTCGGCTTCCAGTCTAAAAGGATACAGCTGAATACCAGTATTTTACACGGAGCGACTGCCTATCTGACCTCCACAACCCAGTTAGTACTGGGTAATACGATACCTCTTGATAAGACTGATTGTCAGACTTTCGGGTCACTGACTACCTGTAACGGCTGTCAAAGATCTACGATTACAGCCGGGACGACACGAAAAATGTTTACTGAATGGATATGAAAGTATATACGGTACTTATAACAAAAAAAACATCTGCCAATTTGTTCCGGCTAATCTCCGAAACGGCTGGACCAATTTTGAAGGAACTTTTACTGGCAGAAAGATGATGTTGTAAGGAGTAACTTAGGCTATTTTTATTTTAGAAAAAGATTAGGGTTCAATGCAAAAAATTAATACTCCTCAAAATTTTAACTAAATCCGATCCAAATAGAGAACTAATATTTTTATAATAATGCGAACGAAGGTCGCAGGGCACAGCTAGTGTTAATATATATTATAAAAGGTGTAATTAACATAGCCGAAAGGCACTTGTTCTTCCCGTCTTTGCGATCATTTTTTTTTTTTGTTCTAGACCATACCTGCGAACCGTCTAGTTACGGAGATATATAAAGTTCCAACTTTTTCACAAGTTTTTTTTAAATACATGTTTTTAATGTAAGATTTTTACTTTACACACCTCCACGACCCCGGTACTATTCAATCCATCCATCCATCATGTTGAGTGCTTTCCATCGAGTCCTACCGTAAAACGTGATTATTCACCCCAAAAAAAAAATCGATTCCCAGCAATAGTTTTTGCGTAAAGTTACTTAGTTTGATGTACAGAATGCTTGGTGGACGGCTATGTGAAGGGTCTGTTTACACCCTGTATTTAGTGAAAAACGAACAAGAATTAACGTTACGTCTCATTCTCCCGTTGCCAGAGCAACCGGTATTCAACAAACATTAGAATATCGTCTATTTCCCCATAAATTGGGTCGCAGAGGTCATTTTCCGGTCAGCCTTGTTAGTTAAAAGTTAATTGGATGACGAATGCCGACAACCTTGAGCCTACTTTGGTAACGTAAATTGATAAATTGCGCCAAGCGACATCTATAAGGATCCTGTTAAAACCCGTTAACGACCATATAAAGACTTCTATGAATGAAAAAGGATTGAATAGAGGCGGTTGACAGGGGAGAATGCAAGAAAAAAACGTTGCGCTGACCGACCCCATGAATAGATCGGAAGGGGTATATTCCAAAGGATTTAAATACGAGAGGAGCTGAGGGGAGACCAGTATTTGCACCTGCCTCTTCAAAACAATAGAAACAAGAAAACTGCGAGTCGGACTCGGTCATGAAAGGTTCCGTAACATCGTAGTTATTTGTTGTTGTAGCGGCAACAGAAATACACATTATGTGAAAATTTTAACTGTCTACCTATTACGGATCATGAGATATAGCCCGCTGACAGACAGACGGACAGCGGAGGCTTAGTAAGAGGGTCTCGTTGGTTACACTACGGAACCTTGAAAGATACCGGTCCGCCTATTGGCAATGACGCATAAGACGCTAAAGGAAATCATCGCGAGGAGGCCACGTCCTAGAATCAAAAAATCGAAGACAACATGACATCTACCAACACGGTCACATCCCACACCTACTCCAAGAAAGGAAGCTTGTGTCCCAGCATTGGAAACTTTTTATTCTGCCTTTGGCATGACGTCATTTTATCATAATGTGTGTCATTGACACGCACGCTAATAGTTCAACTTACACGTGTCGTACAAAATCGTGGCACGTGTAAGGGGTCGTCCTACGTGAGCTTCTAACAGGGGGGGGGGGGGTCAGAAAACAATCATGAATAATCAGGAGTGAGGACTCGAAATCCTTCCAATTGGGACATCTTGTCTTTGGTCTGCGTCGAGACAATCATAATATATGCCTCGACAAAACATTTGAAGCGCAATCGTTCAAATGTTAGCTATCTCTTTTACTTAGTACTTATCCTATCTTTTGTACTATTCATTCATGGAACTTGTCAACGTGTGTACACTATATGTATGTACATATATACGAGCGCGGC
This sequence comes from Noctua fimbriata, assembly GCA_905163415.1. Classification (NCBI taxonomy): domain Eukaryota; kingdom Metazoa; phylum Arthropoda; class Insecta; order Lepidoptera; family Noctuidae; genus Noctua; species Noctua fimbriata. The sequence goes on from LR990950.1 coordinate 5,773,027, forward strand.
CAGATTATAAAATTCGGTAACCATAAACGTAACATATCCTGCTAATATTATAAATACGAAAGTTTGAGAGGATGGATGTCTATTACTCTTTCACGCAAAAACTACTGAACGGATTTGGATGTAATTTTGGACATGCATAGTTTATAACCTGGATTAACACATAGGATACTTTTAATTCCGGTAGTACGATCCCACGCGGGCGAAGCCGCAGGCATAAGTTAGTATCTTGTATACAATATTATCATTGGCCGGGACTCAAACAATGTAGAACGTATCACCCCTAAAACCTGACATGACGTAAGCGTATTACAGTTCATTTTATTTTGATCACCGGTGATTCATAATTCGTACATAGAAACAGCGTCGAGTTGTGTCACGTGATACTCCTTTACCATGAGATCGATAAAATACGACGTCGTTTCAATACGTCTGACATTGGCCGAAGAAGGTTAGATCGTAGAAACCAAGGCCATCCAAAAGAGTGGGTTGACGATATCGTCAAAATCGCGTGAGACACCTGGATGGTTTTTATTTGATTTTTCCCTTTAGTTTTAACGATTTTCTGGCAGTTTTAGTACTATAAGCGACCTACTCAAATGACCTCGGTATTGTTCGTCGTGTCGTTGAGCTCCTTGAGTTCATCGTCTGCCTAGCCTTTTCCCAACTATGTTGGGCTCGGCTTCCAGTCTTAGCTGAATACCAGTAATTTACATGGAGCGACTGCCTATCTGACCTCCACAACCCAGTTAGTACTGGGTAATACGATACCCTTGTAAGACTGCTTGTAGACTTTTTGGGCCAATGACTACATAACGACAGTCAAAGATCTACAAATGACACCCGGGACTAACGGCTTAACGTGCTTTCCGAGGCACGGAGGAAATGGTTGAGCTCCTTGAGTTGTATAATAGAATTTCTCTGTATTCATGACTCAAAAACTGTTAGTAGAACTTACAACTATGTTAGTAAGCACTGATAAAAACAAAACAACACGATAAATAACGGTGGATCATTGCTGCTACGAGCCATGAGTAATTGGACAACAGCGAACCACATGAACACAGTCCAGGCGACCGGCAATCATGCTTAAGGTGATATATTAAAAAAAAAAATGTTTTTTTTATTTCGTGTAACTTTTTAAGTATGTAGAATATTGATTTAACATATTGGTATATGTTTTTTGACTCTTTAGTCTGGTATTATGTGAAAGGAATACACGATTCAATGAATTTTTCTCGAGACAAAAAAATTGCTTAATTATATATATTTTTTTATTTTTTTCGACATCACGGCGCGACTCATAAGAGTTATTCAATGGAAATTACTTTAAAACAGAAAATTATCATATCAAAGTTTACTCAAAGTAGCTTTAAATTTAATTCGTTTATTTTGTTAAAAAGAAGTAAATTCGTTTTGGCTTGTACCTACGTTGTTTTATTCCGAGCACACGCACATTATAGCCATCTCTTCTTTTGTTTCAGTAAAAAGTAACCGAAATTGTGACGTCACGCGAGATTTCAATGCACTGTATCGTGGCCATTTTTCGTTTACATGACTAAAGAAAAAATACGTGTCCCATATTTTTCGATAATCTAACTGACGGACTAAATAGATTTTTTCAGTCAAATACTTACAAGTAACAAAGCTAGCTTGCTTACCATGAGCTAGCAAAAGTGATACATTTATGTATCACTTTCGCTCGCTTAGTAGATCAGTTGAGCTACGATTTATTTTCGAGGTAGCGCCTTAAGGGCATTACATGTGCGTTTTCCGTGTAAAAAAAGTATGTTATAGTTAAGTTCATCACAAATAAATTGTATTGTTTAAAATTTTAATAAACCTTCTCAATTTTTTTTGGTTAATCGTAGAAAATCCTTTTTCAACCTTAATTGTAAATTATCTCTGTAACGGCTGAATAGATCGGCATGAATTTTGTAACAACAAATACGTAATGATATACTTAACAATCTGTATTGTTTTTTTTTCTGTTATTTCTTTTAATATTTTTAAATAATAAATAAAAACCGAAATTTTGCGAAATGTGCGGGGCAAGTCAACAAAAACCAGTACAGGGATCAAATCATCAAGGTCATCGAGCAATGTAATGCCCTTAAGATAATGTTAGTGCTGCCCCACACCCTGCTCACCAGGAAAGCGCAAGTTTCACGCGTTTTTGCGTAAAAACAATCCACATGCGCATTTGGAAGTCGAGCTACACGATACCTGACAAATGCTTACACTGACTGGACAGGTCCACTCACATATGTGTGGTTCTTTCTTCAAAATAGACAGACACTAATCTGCATAGTTCTCATGTGAGTTGACTAAGATTATGTCTGGATCTTAAAAGAGACTGTGACCTTCTATTGAGGTCTTGGGTTCGATTCCCAGGCCAAGCTAACTGTTATTCGGTTTTAACACCAACATTTAAGATCGTTTGATGACAATTAGTTCGTCCCCTATTACATGGGACTTAAACATAACTGGCGAAATGTGAGTGCTGTACTATAGGTACTGCCTATCCCTTCGGTGATTACACCCGTCATGTGTGATCATCATTACATAGTATAAAACAAAGTCGCTTCCCGCTGTCTGTCCCTATGTATGCTTAGATCTTTAAAACTACGGAACGAATTTTGATGGGGTTTTTTTTAATAGATAGAGTTTAGATTCAAGAGGAAGGTTTATGTGTATATTTTGCACCCGTGCGAAGCCGGGGCGGGTTGCTAGTGTAGAATAAAACCGTGATTCTTAATCTTAAATTAATTAAGACTCACCTTTTGCTTCTCAATACTCGATCTCACTTAATATTACTTAAAAAGTATCTCACACACAGTCAAACACACATTGCACTAGTTGCACTCTGCATAGCGTCATAGTTACGTAAACAATTTGGTTGCTAGGCAACGTCATGATGCAATCATGGTATAATAATATACTTCGCCTGGTATTCTCTTCCCGTGACAGCTGGGTCACGTGATTGGCCCAAGAATACGTCATCAGTTGCGATGCGGCCGATGTGTTGCCACGGTGTGTGATTGAATTACCCGAGCAAAATGCATTTTTTAGCTTAACAAAGCAATTTTGAACTAATAATTTAATATGTAAATTAATTTAAAACTAAATAGATGAATCAAACGAGTTACTAAATAGTTAAGCTAGTTAGTAATTTATTTTATTTTCATTCACTAAATGAGAAAGTACCTAAATTGACTAAAAAGGACAATCAATGGTAACACTTATCGTGACGTAGTCTTAGGCCATCGTGGGAAGAGAATACCAGGCGAAGTATATTATTATACCATGATAGTACTGATGCATAGCTATAGTGCCATAGTATGACCACTTTGAGGTGGAAGTCCCAGGCTAGCCCGCGAAATTCAAATTTTCGAAGGTTTTTTGCAATTTACAGGTCAGTGTCAGATTGTATGTTGATTAAAATATGAATCGCGCAAGTAACACGTATGTAGTTACAGAATTAAAATCATCAATACAACCCTCTAAGTTCATTTAACCCCGTTGAATGACATTTTCATGAAATGGTTACTAATATTTGAACGCGAATCGAATGTTATTTGTTTTTCTTCTTTTTTTTTCATCGTTAAAAAAAAATGATCGCAATGACGGAGATAACAAGTGCGTTTCGGCTTCGTTAAGGAAGCTTTTACGAATTCCAATAAGAATTCTTTATATTATTTATTTTTGTATATTGACTCATATGATATCACTACATAGTGTAAAACAAAGTCGCTTCCCGCTGTCTGTCCCTATGTATGCTTAGATCTTTAAAACTACGCAACGGATTTTGATGCGGTGTTTTTTAATAGATAGAGTGATTCAAGTGAAGGTATGTATATATTGCACCCGTGAGAAGCCGGGGCGGGTCGCTAGTTATAAGCTATGTTAGTAACAAGCGTAATACAAGATTTTGTGTGGTATACTATAACTATATAAACCCAACTACTGAAAAATCACGCTCTAATGAAATTCGGGGTTTACAAGGTAAAATCGAAATCCTCCTATTGTTGAAGTCGTTAAAATGTTAGCCTATGTTACCCGGGCCATAATAACGAATCGATTGACACCTTATTCATCAAAATCGGATGAATAGTTTAGGCGTTACGGAGGAACATACATACATACATAGACTGCTAAAATCATAACCCTTCTTTTTGTCTTCGCTAAAAAGATTTTACAATGTAGTACTGTAACTCTGTGTAAACAAGTCCGTTGCTAGGCAACGCGGTGATGTAATCTTACGGCGCTGACGCATACATTCAAACAATAGCCTAGCCTAGACGGCAATGATGCGGGTGAGTAATTTTTTGAACCACTCGTACTATGAGAAATTTAAATTCATCTAATATTAATGTAGTACTAGTTTTTGCCCGCGGCCTCGCTCGCGTTAATTTAGAATTTGACAATCAATAAGGAGCAACGGTGGCCAGTGATGGCGGCCCCTCGGGCTGCGGGACTGTTCGAAAGAGATACCGCGGCCCTGGAACACAAAGGGCAAAGAAGGAACATGGATGGATTTTAGTCAGTACAAGTCTGACACTCCCTTCCGCTCTGCCCGGGGGCGGGGGGGGGGGATCATTTGAATATCCAATCCTAAAAAAAAAAATGTTGGCGGCCCCGACTTACGAGTAGTAAGTTGTGGGTTCGAACCCAGGCAGACGCAGTACTTTGTGTAATTTATTTCATCACCACTGCTCTCAAAACGGTGAAGGAAAACATCGTGAGGAAACCGGCATGTCCTAGAACCAAAAATTCGAAGACATGTGACATCTACCAACCCGTGTGGTGGATTATAGCCCACTACCTCTCACAGAGAGGAGGGCTGTGTCCCAGCAGTGGGAACATTATAGGCTGATTGTGCAATCAATTCGGGTTCTACTCTGCTTTTAATAAACTAAAAATATAGAAAAAGTAGCGCTTCGCCCGCGACTTCTTCCGCAAAAATTGAGATAGCTCGGCTAATTTGCATATTATAAATATAATTTATAGCCTATGTTACTTTCTGATAAATTAGCTTTCTATTAATGAAAAAATGGTTAAAATCGGTCCAGTAGTTTCGGAGCTTAGTCGGTACAAACAGACATCATTATTCTCCTGCCCTTATCCCAACTTATTTGGACTCGGCGCAGCATGTCTTCTTCCATAGTTCTCTTTTACTCGCCATCTCAGCAGTCACCTCCTTTCTAGCCATATCATCCTTCACACAGTCCATCCATCGTTTCTTTGGTCTTCCTCCACTCTTATAGCAATCTACATTAATATTTAACATTATCCTCATTCCTCCGCATCACATGCCCATACCGCGACAACCGATTACCACACAACTTTTCAGTCACCGGCGCCACTTTCAGACTTCCTCTTATATACTCATTCCTTATTTTATCCCCTTGGCATTCTCATCTCCGCCATATGCAAATGCCTTTCATGCATCGCTTTTGTGGCCCAAATTTCTGATCCATACAAGACAAACAAATAAAAAAATCTTTCCTAGTAAAGATGACTAAGCATCGTATCCATCATCATCTGCATAGCCTTTTCCCAACTATATTGGGGTCGGCTTCCAGTCTAACCGGATGCAGCTTACTACCAGTATTTTACATGGAGCGACTGCCTGTCGGACCTCCACAACCCAGTTAGTACTAGGTATTACGATACCCCTTGGTAAGACTGGTTGTCAGACTACCTAACGACTGTCAAAGATCTACAAATGACAGCCGGGACCAACGGCTTAACGTGCTTTCCGAGGCACGGAGGAAACTCGGTATATAACGGGTGGTCACCCATCCACAGACCAACCTAGGCAAGCACGGCTTAACCTAAAGATCGACCCGAGCGGCTGTTTTTTTATTATCTAGCCACCAGTGGCGAAGGTTCCATAGAACTCGATTCCTACCGGCTTCCATTTGAAAAATGGCACAGTCAGTATTCTATAGATAAATAATATAATCGAATTAAAGATATGTAATCCAGCTTACCTCTTACAAAAATTGACCCTTCGCTACTGGTAGCCACGAGCTCCTCAAGCATCGTATCCATTGATAAATATTCGTTTGTAGTTGGTTGCTGCGCGACTAACTTTCTCTCTAGCTAACTCAAGGCTAAACTAGTCCACAATTTTTTAAAATGACGTCATTTTTCATATTCGTCATGTTTATGCTAAACTATAATTGACATTACGTAAACTATTTTCTCAATAGCGTCTGTCTGGACATTGAAATACGTGAAATTATTATAAAAATCTAGCTTATGACCGCGGCTTCGCATACGTGGAGTTCGGTTACTGTCCTACGGGATTGCACTACCGAATAAAAAGTATCTTATGTGTTAATCCAGGTTATAAACTATCTATGTGCTAAATTTCATCCAAATCTGTTCAGTAGTTTTTGCGTGAAAGAGTATCAAACATCCATCCATCCTCACAAACTTTCGCATTTATAATACTAGTAAGATTACTCCACTATTTGAATTAGATTGATCGATGTCAACAATTTCATGGGTTTTATTTTTTTTACGTTTTTCTCTAAAATAAAAACCTAGCCTAAGTTACTCTTTATAACATCAGCTATCTGCCAGTAAAAGTTCCGTCAAAAGCGGTCCAGCCGTTTCGGATATAAGCCGGAACAGACAGACAGACAAAAAATTCAATAAAAAAAGTTTTTTTTTTTTCGTTGTTATAAGTACCGTGTATACTTTCATTTATTCAGTAAATAGCTGTTTTTGTTTTTAAATTACAAACAGACTTAAATTTTATTTATTTGTATACAAGGTGTAAACAGACCCTTCACGAAGCCGTCAACCAAGCATTCTGTACATCAAACTAAGTAATTCTACGCAAAAATTATTGCTGCGAAACGACTTTTTTTTTGTGTGAAAAATGACGTTTTACGGTCTAGTCAATGTATCGCAATCAAAACATTGTGCTGGTGAATGCATTGAATAGTACAGGGGTCCTGGAGGTATTTAAACTAAAGTTATAAACTTATAACATTAAAAACATGTGTTAAAAAAAAAACTTGTGAAAAAGTTGGAACTTTGACATCCAATATCTCCGTAACTAGAAAGTTCCCAGGTATGGTCCAGAACAATAATGCTGGCACGTCAGTTAGCGTATTTGTAAAAAATTCGGGATATTGGATCAAAACAAAGTGTTTTTTATGCTTATTGCGATATAGTTCACTTTGTTTTAATGATAGAAGCTGAATATTTGCCCAGATCTGCCAAGTGTACACCATAAAATGATTGCAATTACCAACAAGTACTTTTCGGATTCGTTAAGGGTATTCACACACATTAGATTGAGGGCATTCGGCCTATCTTCTGTTCTTCTTCAACCGTTGCGTCACCCAATATTAGGTGTAGAAAAAAAAAAAGTATTTATTAGACTACACAGGACAAAAAAAAAATGGAAGAGTCAAATCAAATCATTTATTTGCATAGAATGTAGGTATTGTATAATAAAGTTGTTATTAAATATAGTTAGCCGGGTATATTCTTCCTGTGTTTTGGCATTAACAAATAATGTCAGTATCAATGAAATAATGAAATAATAAAGAACATAATGGGAAAGTTTTGAGTATGAATGTGGATGGGTATAAGAGTAGAGGAAGACCAAAGAAACGATGGATGGACTGTGTGAAGAATGATATGGCTAGAAAGGAGATGTCTGATGAGATGACGAGTAATAGAGAAGTATGGAAGAAGAAGACATGCTGCGCCGACCAAAAATAAATTGGGATAAGGGCAAGAGAATGATGAATTAAGAACATAATTTAGTACTAATAAATTATTTTAACAAGTCTATAGACACACAAAAATAGAAGCTGTCAAATAATAATGTCAATAATATTCAATTGATATGATATGTCACACACAGGATCAAAAATATATGAGTAGAGGAAGACCAAAGAAACGATGGATGGACTGTGTGAAGAATGATATGGCTAGAAAGGAGATGTCTGATGAGATGACGAGTAATAGAGAAGTATGGAAGAAGAAGACATGCTGCGCCGACCAAAAATAAATTGGGATAAGGGCAAGAGAATGATGAATTAAGAACATAATTTAGTACTAATAAATTATTTTAACAAGTCTATAGACACACAAAAATAGAAGCTGTCAAATAATAATGTCAATAATATTCAATTGATATGATATGTCACACACAGGATCAAAAATATATGAGTAGAGGAAGACCAAAGAAACGATGGATGGACTGTATAAAGAATGATATGGCAAGAAAGGAGATGTCTGATGAGATGACGAGTAATAGAGAAGTACCTATGGAAGAAGAAGACATGCTGCGCCGACCCCATATGAATTGGGATAAGGGCAAGAGAATGATGAATAAAGAACATAATTGTAGTACTAATAAATTATTTTAACAAGTCTATAGACACACAAAAATAGAAGCTGTCAAATAATAATGTCAATAATATTCAATTGATATGATATGTCACACACAGGATCAAAAAAATAAATAAACACATAAAGAATAACACAATTTCTGTATAAAAAAATTATAAATAAGATAATGAGTAAAATTATGAAATTATTTTAACAAGTCTAGAGTAGATATATGAGATTATAATAAAACAAAAATTATATAAAAAAGTAAACAACAAAAAGATAAAACAAATTAAATTGGTCCTGCCAAAAGGCCCATCTCAGTATGGTGCTGCGAAATTTAAAAAAAAAAGTCACAGCGCTTGTATTCTGAAGGTAGGCTCTTGCAAATCTCTCCATTTTTGGCGGTTTTGTGTCATGACTATCCAGTTTCAATACACGCGACTTAAACATAACTGGCGAAATGTGGGTGTACTGTATATGGTGCGCCGGCGCCGGCCAACTCTGCCAATATTACGGACATGATGTTGTTTTGCTTAAAATGATGTCATATTTCAGATTCGTCATTTATGCAAAACTAGAACCAATCATTATGGAAATAATAAGGAAAACATCGTGAGGAAATGACAGATATTTCTCGACCGCATGTAAATCCACTTTTTCGGGGCTAATATTAAAACCTAATTTTCTTTGTTTTAGGCAAATATGTACCCCGTGCGGTGTTGGTGGACCTCGAGCCTGGCACCATGGACTCAGTCCGATCCGGGCCCTATGGACAGCTCTTCAGACCAGACAACTTCGTGTTCGGCCAAAGTGGCGCCGGTAAGTAACGCCATCTAGCAGCGAGTAGCTAAACTAATTAATTGCATAACACAAACTGGGGCAGCTGAGGCAGCGCCACAAAAGCAGAAACTGCAAGCCCAGACTGAATGCACATCTCAACCAATGGACTGAATGAGTTAGAAGAGAATTGAATTAGATTAGATTGATTTATTTCTGAGTATATGGTACAATACACTAAGATCTTAATATTAAACAGTTTCACACACACTACCGTTGCCAGTGTAGAAATATTAAAATTAAGTAACAAATTCAAAGTGGCCGAGTTCTAGGTCAATCAACAATATAATAAAATATAATTATAAATTAGTTGAGATAAAAATAGGTAATTGTTATACAATGTCAACTTTATAAGCACATTTTTTTTTATTTTTTTTTTATGAATGAAATGTCAAAATTTACTAATTATCTAAAGTCAAATGCTTTAAAAAAATAAGTCAATACATATTATACAAACACAAAGTATTGATAAAATGTAATCTCAAAATTTATAATTTCATTAACTGAATAGCAACAGTTGTCTAAAAGCCAGGCAAATATTGTTTTTCTGATTTTATTAGCTGGCATTTATTTGTCAGAAAGTTTTTACGTGCATTATGTATAACAATCATTATGTATATAGTACAAATGACGACGTTGGAACCAGAGTGATCTAGGGCACAACAGTATGTAGATGCACTTCAGTACTTAGATCAGTGTGACATGGTCTTCACTTTAGAGACCGCATCAATTCTATAGTGACATGTTGTGATCCCTCAAGGAAGAAAGCCCTGAAGAGCACTTGGATAAGTGTAAGATTATGATTTTTCTAGCCATTGTATCATAACCTCAGTATTGGTAAAAATGACACTTAGATCACACTGGTTCCAACATCGTCAAATATGGTTTGTAAAATTATGGGTCATTATTACATTGAAATTAAGAATTAGAATAACAAATAATTTAAACATATTGAAGAATAGTTATGAAAGACATTAATTATATAATTCAAAATTCAATGAAGTCAAGAAGAGATAAATTATGATTTATAGGCAATAATGTCAAATATTTAGGTAAATTTTTCATTTATAAAATCTTCAGTCGAGTAATAACATTTACTTAAAAGAAAGTGAAATAATGTACATTTAAATGTTCTAAGACAATAACTAGGACATCTTGGACAGGACCAGGGACCAGGGACTAGGATGTTCTAGTTTTGTAGCCATCAGGTAATTTGTTATAAACAGTAATGGACATGCAGTATACATTATTAGAAAACAATTTAATTCTCTGTCTTGGCACTGACTCCACATTTACTTGATACATGTGCAGTGCAATCCTTGAAGTTATTGTACCTACATTCACAGTACCTACTGCAAATCAGAGTTAAAATAACAAAGAAAGGAAAGTAAGCTAAACTAACCATTCTGTCCCCGGCCGGTCGCACTGGTAACGCCATCTACCGGCGAGTAGCGAAACTATTTAGTTTAGATGTGTCATTCTGATTGTGTTCTATTAATTTTGATGAAGTCATGATTTATCTTTTAAGGCCAGATTAAAATACTGATGAAATGCTATTTAAGGTCTTAATCTATCATGTAATTTTTTTGTTATCCATTTTTAAATGATGAATGAATATGTAATCAAAATTAAAGCATTTATTTCAAGTAGGCCAGTAACAGGCAATTTTGAATTGTCGAAACAAAAGCAACAATAAAATGTAGCTACAGTCCCGGTCACAAGGAAAAAAAACTGTGTATTTACTGTAGTTGTAAAATGTAGATCTCTATGGACAAAAACGGGCAAGAAACTCAATGGACACTATTTTAAATCAGCATATTATATTAATAACCTCTTCCCACACATCTGATCATATCATCATCAGCTATAAGTCCCTGACGGGCTGACTTATAGCAGATAAGAACAAAAAAAAAAACAGAATATTGTTACAGAACCTTGGTTACATCATTCATGTTGTTAAATGGTAAATTATGTGAGAACAATGTAGCAAGATGTGTACGTTAAAAGTGTCCATAGTAAAGATAAATAAGACAATCATATATTTCATAAAGAGTGTTAACGACTTACTGCATTTCATACAAACTTTCATGTCCTTTGTTTTCGAAATGACTGAACCCATTTTAATGAAACTTCTTATGCATAAGCCGGATACACAGGTCTTAAAAGTTGACAGAGAATTTTTAAGCCAGGTGAAGTGCCAGCATTAGATTACTTTGTATTGAAAATTTGTGATACAATACAGTATATAATTTAGAAAGTAACTTAAATTATAAATATTTCGAAACGCCTAGTTGACGCTTCCCGTGACCCAAGGGCTGGCCTTTACTTTGGCCAGAGGCTAAGTGTTGCCATACAACGTGGCAACGCCGCCAGTCTCTTGGGCACATTACAAGCTGACAGCGTTGAGGAGTTTTTTGATGCCCTTTTATAGTTTGTTGTTAGTTTATTTATTTTAGGTTATTTAATAGTTTTTAATTAATAATGTATTTAGGTAGTTTACTCTACTTAACAAAAGAAAGATTAAATGTTTAATAAAACTTATGCTATAAGAAAGTAACAATTTTTGTATTTATCTGTTGAGTCTTGTAATTAGCAATTTAGTAATGTATTATTGTGATTATAATGTTAGTCTGTTCCTAAAAAGTCATAAAATAAAATATTCAGCTGCATCCGGTTAGACTGGAAACCGAACCCAACATAGTTGGGAAAAGACAAGTGAAACCAGATCAGTCTGCTTCTGTCTAATATTATAACCACGGCACAAGCTATTCTTATACATACAAGGTGGCAGGGACACTGACGCGCAAACAGTTACCACTTATATGTAGAAAATATATGGGGTAGAACGGACACCATTAAAAATAACAGCTGTTTCACAAAAGTTCAATACCGGTTAAAATGTATGGAACTTTTAAAGTATACATCTTGCTACATCGTTCTCACATAATGTACCATCTCAACATAAATGATGTAACTAAGTTATTGTAAAAGTATTCTGATTTCAAAGACGGTCCATGGAGTTTCTTGCCTGTTCTTCTCCATAGAGATCTACGTTAGGGAATGGGCAACTACAGTACTTTCACTGTTTTTATGCCTTGTGACTGGGACTGTAGCTATTTTTCATTGTTGTCTTTGTTTCGACAATGCAAAAGTGCCTGTAACTGGCCTATTCGAAATAAATGCTTTGATTTTTTTTTTTTTTGAACAGCTGATTTTATTATTAATAACCAATGAAAAATTTTTATATGGGGAGAATGATGTACTGAATACGTGATAACCGTTTTCGCGTCGGTGTCCCTTCTACCCCGTACAAAAATATTTCATTGGGAATAAAAAATACCTTGAAAAATTAAAAAAAGAAACAGCTTTTCTGTACATTTTGACCGTGTAGATATTGCACTTTTATAGGAATCAGCAGATTTTTTGAAAATTACATGACAACATCACGCCTGTAATCCCCGAAGGGTTAGCCAGAGGCGTACTATAGACCGACCGCTTTAATGAGGCCTCGCGAAGGTATCAATTTAAATGGAATATTCAACGGTTGATCACGTATTGGTTCAATTAGTATCGTAATACCTACGTGGATTATGGTTATTTTAAAGCAAATAACCTGTGGGATATTGTTAGGACTTTGTGGACGCTTAAAGTGCCTTTGGGGCAAGGCGGGGGACTCATTAAAGCGGTCGGTCTATATCAGATCAGGATATTATGAAGAATATTGTAATTTCATGCTATATTTCTCCCTCAGGTAACAACTGGGCGAAGGGGCATTACACAGAGGGCGCTGAACTTGTCGACTCTGTCATGGACGTCATCAGGAGGGAGGCTGAGGGCTGCGATTGCCTACAAGGTATTTTTTTTTTAAATTTGTAAACGTATATTTTTAGCCTGTCAAACATTCCTGCTATTTGACGTAAAAACAATCCTGCTGGGCACTATGACGTCATTCCAGTGTGGAAAAGAGATAGAGCTATACAGGCATGGGCGTACCCACGGTGGGGCAGGGTGGAGCACTTGCCCCACCCTGCTCTCTGACCCGAAGCTAAGAATTTTTAGGCAAAATTAATATAATGACAAAATTAAATATTCATTTGGGTACTTCTTTTAACATTAAACTAAAAACTTGGTTAAGGTCAACAATGACAGAAAACCGTCTTGTCGGCCTCTGTATCTGTATGACGAGTGTGCATATAAAGAGGGTTCTGGAAGCACAACTACGTTTGAAAATGAAATTTTAGCTAGATTCAGCCAGAATCCTCGCAGGTTATTATTGAAATAAGATGTAGTGCAGTCAATAAAACGTATGAGTCAGTAAATAAAACGCATTTTTTAAACTCCTTCTATTTAGTTTATTTACTTCTGCCTGACTCCTTAAAAATGCTGGGTACGCCCACGTATACAGGTCGTCTAGCGCCATTTCTTTCCCACACTGAAATTACTCCTGCTTTAAGACGTCATGATAGGCCACCTGGTTGTCACAAGGCACGTCGTGGTACCAATTGAATGAACTATTGGAGGTGACGTCATCAAAACTGCTAATTTTAGCAGGAATACAATAAGCTTGTTTTAATGCAGAAGCTTCTTCGGTTTTTTTGCAATTTGCAGGTCAGTTTCAGGCTATATGTGAAACAAAATATGACTCGCGACCGTGACACGTATGTAGTTACAGAATTATTATCATTAAAATCATCAATACAAGCATCCTAAGTTCATTTAATCCCATATAATGACTATTTCATGAAAATGTCATTCAATGGGATTATATGAACTTAGAGGGTTGTACTGATGAGTTTAATGACTATAACTCTGTAAAGCCATATCTGTTACAGTCGCGAATCATATCTTAATCAACATACAACTTGACGCTGATTTGTAAATTACAAAAAACGTAAGAAAATTTAAATTTCGCGGACAACCCTGGCGCTTCCACCTTAAGCATGCAGCATGCAAACAAGCATACACCATGCATGCAGCATGCAAGCAAGCGGTACCCCGGGACGTGGTAGTATGAAAACACAAAGTAAGGTCATGGTAGGGCCGTCTCTTTTTCGGCCTTCAATACACTTTTTGTGGCCTCAGAACACCTTTAAAGTGACTGACAATGCACATACCATGTGCATTAGATCAGGGGGGCTACTATGACGTCTTAAAGCAGTAGTAATTCCAGTGTGGGAAAGAGACAGCTGTAGAGGTCGTCTAGCGTCATCTCTTTCCCACTCTGGAATTACTCCTTCTTTATGACGTCATGATAGGCCTCCTGGTCTGGCCCTTATTGAAAATATTAGGATAACGAATACAGTTATTTAAAATGTGTTTTATTCTTGTACCCAGGATTCCAGCTGACCCACTCCCTGGGCGGCGGCACGGGCTCCGGCATGGGCACGCTGTTGTTGAGCAAGATCCGCGAGGAGTTCCCCGACAGGATCATGAACACATTCAGTGTTGTACCCTCGCCTAAGGTGAGATATTAAACCACCCACCTTTTTTTCTTCCAATACCATCGAATGGGGTATCAAAATGAAGGGTTTTAAAAGGTGATTACAAAAAATACAGGGTGTCAGGAAACAGACCCTTCAAATAGCCGTCAACCACGCATTCTGTACATCAAACTAAGTAACTATACGCAAAAAATATTGCTGGGAAACGACTTTTTGGGGTGAAATATCACGTTTTACGGTAGGACTCGATGGAAAGCACTCAAAGCATTGTACTGATGGATGGATTGAATAGTACGGGGGTCGTGGAGGTGTGTAAAGTAATAATCTTGTATTAAAAACATGTATTTAAAAAAAACCTGTGAAAAAGTTGTAACTTTGACGCCCAATATCTCCGTAACTAGAAGGTTCCCAGGTATGGTCTAGAACAAAAAAAATGATCGCAAAGACGGGGAGAACAAGTGCCTTTCGGATATGTTAAGGGTCTATTTACACCCTTTATAAATAACTTATGTGTTTAGAAGTAATTCAAAACAAAACATGTATGCTCTTTAATTTTTTTATTACCATCGTTTTATACCATGTTTTTAAGCAAATAAATGTTACTCTATTCTATTCAAAGTGACAAATCGTGTAAAAAAGAGAATTACATAATAAAAAAAAATTAAATCATTATCAATAACACTAGAGACGGGATATTTACCATGTTAAACATACATACATACACAAACAAAATAAAAAAAATAAAAACATCATCATCCCTCCCGTTTCTAGTGTTAATGATAATGTTAGTAACCATGACAATTTAAAATCTTAAAGATTAAATCGTCTGCCAAATCCATTATCAAAATAAAAAGGTGGCAATATTTTTACTATTATTAAATCCATATGTTTCTCTTTCTCCCTCCAGGTGTCCGAAGTAGTCTTGGAGCCGTACAACGCGACGCTCTCCGTGCACCAGCTGGTAGAGAACACCGACATGACCTTCTGTATCGACAACGAGGCGCTCTACAACATCTGCTTCAGAACCCTACGCCTCGCCAGCCCCAGTTATGGCGATCTGAACCATCTGATATCGGTGAGTCTAACCTCTTGGCTTCTCGTCTCCAACCGGCAGAAATGGAAGCATATCGCTGAAAGATCAATCCTTGGGGAAGTCAACGACTACGTGCTATCTCTAACATTCTTGTATACTTTCAGCTGACAATGTCCGGAGTGACCACGTGCCTGCGTTTCCCGGGACAGCTGAACGCCGACCTGAGGAAGCTGGCCGTCAACATGGTTCCCTTCCCTCGGCTGCACTTCTTCATGCCCGGTATGTCCTTCTTCTTTTGTTAAGGAACGACCATAAAAAAGAACAGCTGACGACGTTGGAACCAGAGTGATGTAGGGATACTTAAGTGCATCATTATACTCATGATAAAACCACTTTCCCAAAGAAACATTTTTTTATACCTATTCGTTCACACAACAGCCGTATGAAATTCGCGCGCGCGCGCCTGTTACCTATCAGCTGTTAGCCGCGTGACGCCGTTGTCTCATTACTGTCGTATCGTAAAAGAGTGGGTAGACTGCACAGTGGGAGACAGAACGGCGTCACGCGGCTATTTTGAGTAGTAACTAAATAGTGCTTATGATGTCATAGTAGTCAAAAAATGGCGCGCTTGGTTTTCATACGGATCGTGATACTTGCGTATTCTAGGTATATCTACAACATTATTTTTAGTTTATGCGAAACCTGAATATAGTTTGTTCAGAATAAGTAACTGAATCGTTTCCAATCATTTTTAAACCATGTTATATTTTTTCCCAAAAATATTTAAAAAAGTTAAAAGTTGGACACGGAGCGACTTTGAGTAGGTACCTATCGCAATAATTTAGGTACCTACTGCCAAATTATTATTATCAATGACCTCAAGACGATGCTGGAGGCGCGCGCTGCGTGGTGACCGCTTTTTTGTGCGGACAACTAGGTAACAGAACAAGCTTATAACTTTGTGATTTTTCATGATACAGTTTTGAAATTTTGTACATAGATTCTTTACATAAAAATACTAGATACGTGTATCAGGTTTCGCATATACTAAAACTAATGTTGTATATCAGTGCTTGATATCCTTCTTCAACGGCTTGGACATATTGGTTTATTTTATAACCGAACAATAAAAATCATGACCGCCTCGTTGGTCGAGTGGTAGCAAGCGCGACTGCTGAACGTGAGGTCCTGAGATCCGATTCCCGGTACGGGGTTATTGGGTTTTCCATCAGGAATTTCTCAGTACCAGCCACGGATTCCGGATTTGTGTCGGTTTAGGGATCAGCTGGATGCGAGTCGCAAGGAACCGGTCAATGAGGCGACACTTGGGGGAGGCCTATGTCCAGCAATGGACGTCTTTCGGCTGAAGTGATGATGATGATGATGGCAATAGGCTCGCCCCCTATTCATCATCATCATCATCATTTCAGCCGAAAGACGTCCACTGCTGGACATAGGCCTCCCCAAGGGGGGTTTTGCCATAATCGCCACGCTTGGCAGGCGGGTTGGCGATCGCAGTATGTTTGTTATAAAAATCACAGAGAACGCTGCTGCCCATTCTCTGGTAAGTCCCAAAGTCGCCTCTTACGACACCCACGGGAAGATATGGGATGGTGCTATTCTTTACGTCCGGACACCATACAGAACGCCCCCTATTACATGGGACTTAAACATAACTCGCGAAATGTAGGTGTACTTATTATGTACATCTTTGTCTAACCCTTCGGGGATTACAGGTGTGGAGATTACATTATTTCCTGCATTGAAACGTTGTGGTGACCCCTAAGCAAAGATTATTGGTTTACCATTTTTGTATGTAAAAACAAGCGCTTCTCGCCATTAAAAAAAAAAAATGAATGAAATGAAAATGTACCAATACTTATTGCAAATAAATGATTATGATTAAAACTAAAAAGTTTGGCGAGTAAATTGTATTTTTTTTAAATATGTATTTCTGTGAACAATAAATAAAAAATAAAAATCATTTACTAAAAAATTTCTCTATATTTCAGGATTTGCGCCCCTCACCGCCAGAAACGCGCAAGCATTCCGTGCACAAACTGTACCTGAGCTGATGAGCCAAGTGAGTACTTTTACCAACAACTTTTACTTTCCGAAGTCGGTGACTTTGTTTATTTCATTGAATTTTAAAAGCCACAGAGTTCCGAAAATAAAGTTATTTTAGACTTTTTTCGGAAGTCGTTTTATTTTAATTATAAGTTGATGTAAGTAGCCATTAAAAAAACTCCTAATAATTTGTTTAATTTATGAAACTTAAAATACAGGGTGGAAGGGACATCGACGAGAAACCACGTTTTCAGTACATCATCCTAAACCTTCTTCAGATCATAGAAATTTTTTCATCAGTTATTAAAAAAAAAACAGCTGTTTCCTACAAAAGTGCAATAGCTATACGGTTAAAAGGTAAGGAACAGCTGATTTTTTTTAATAACTGATAAAAAAAAATATGTGGGGGGCTCAGAATGATGTACTGAATACGTGGTAACCGTTTTAGCGTCGGTGTCCCTTCCACCCCGTATACATACCTTTTTTTAGTTTCAAATTCAAAAAATACCTCTCGATTTTTATAGAGTTGGGTTCCTTAATTATAATTAAATTATTTCACAATGTTTTTTTTTTTTTATTTTGGTATAGCATTTGTAGTTTTGTATCGCCAAGGTCGCTTTCGGTTGGCCGAAAGCGCCGCCGGCCAGGCGTTTCAGTGGTTATACAACATTATTTTTAGTATATGCGAAACCTGAATATAGTTTGTTCAGAATAAGTAACTGAATCGATTCCAATAATTTTTAAACCATGTTATATTTTGTCCCAAAAATATTTAAAAAGTTACAAGTTGGACACCGAGCGACATTAAGTAGGTACCTATCGCAATCATTTAGGTACCTATTGCCAAATTATTAATATCAATGAGCTCAAGACGACGCTGGAGGCGCGCGCGCGCTGCGTAGTGACCACGTTTTTGTGCGTTAACAGAACAAGCTTATAACTTTAGGATTTTTCATGATACAGTTTTGAAATGTTGTACATAGATCCTTTACATAAAAATACTAGACACGTTTCAGGTTTCGCATATACTAAAACTAATGTTGTAGAATAACCGATACTTCCTCCATAGTAAGGCAATTTATGAGAAGACTTATACCCTAATTTTTCGTTGTTCTAGTTACTATATGTGATCCTCTCATTAATGTTGTCAATAATATAATAGGTCTTTATGTATGAAATTGCCGTTTTTTTCTCACATTTTGTTCTGTTTGTAACTTTGACGTATAGTTATATTTTTTACTAATTTCATTTTTATTGGATTAAATGTTAAATAACGTAACTTTTAGAGTTTAAAAACCGTACTAGTAGTTGCATATTACCTCAATGCGTAGTGTGTCATAACACTTGTTTTAATGTGCCGTCGGTTTCACTACTTCAAGTAGGTATAATTTTTTCATAGACGTGTGTTTTGAGAATTTAAGATACGCAGTAACGCTCAGCTTTTTTCACTCTAACTATAGTTTGCAATTGCATCATAATCGGTTCAGACGTTACGAAGAAAAAAAAAAATGTTAGTATGAAAATATCACTTTTCACGAAATCGTCCATACAAATTGGCAATTTCATACTTTAACCCCTAATAATAGGTACAATGTAATTTGTAAGTTGGCAACACTCTTCCAATAAATATGGCTGACATGCGTTATGCATTTTTCTTTTACTAACAATGTATGGATCTCTTAGTTGTCTGAAATAAAATGATTTTATTTTATCTCCTTTATTCGTTTTCCTTATATATTATTTAAATTTTTAAATATTTTTATTAACAAAAATGCCCAGCGGCATCGGGAACGATGTCCCGATTTTATTTTATTATTATTAAAACCTACAAGCGCCCCCCCACTCACAAGACTCCATCCCCCCGCAGATGTTCAACAGCGGCAACATGATGACTGCAGCCGACCCTCGCCACGGCCGTTACCTCACGGTGGCCACCATCTTCCGGGGCCGCATGTCCATGAAGGAAGTCGACGAGCAGATTCTGGCCATACAGAATAAGAATTCGAGGTGAGTGTCCTTAGCAATTTAAATAGCTGTGGAAACATCATGATCACGAGGAGCTCGTGGCTAAATGATAACAGCCGCTCGGATCGATCTTTAGGTTAAGCCGCGGTTGCGGTTGCCTAGGTTGGTCTGTGGATGGGTGACCACCCATTACGTACCGAGTTTCCTACGTGCCACGGAAAGCACGTTAAGCCGTTGGTCCCGGCTGTCATTTGTAGATTTTCGACAGTCGTTACAGGTAGTCAGTGGCTCAAAAAGTGACAACCAGTCTTACCAAGGGGTATCGTATTACCCAGTACTAATTGGGTTGTGATAGTCAGATAGGCAGTCGCTTTATGTAAAATACTGGTATTCAGCTGCATCCGGTTAGACTGGAAGCCGACCCTAACATAGTTGGGAAAAGGCTAGGCAGATGATGAGCTGTGGAAAGATCATTTTAAATTAATTATTCATCAAAATCACTTATTGCTGGCTAAACGACTTTTTGTGGTGAAAAATCACGTTTTACGGTACGACTCAATGTAACGCACTCAAAGCATTGTGCTGATGGATGGATTGAATAGTACGGGGGTCGTGGAGGTGTTTAAAAAATCTGACATTGAAAACATGTATTTAAAAAAAAAACTTGTGAAAAACTTGGAACTTTGACCCCCAATATCTCCGTAACTAGAAGGTTCCCAGGTATGGTCTAGAACAAAAATATCGCAATGACGGGGAGAACAAGTGCCTTTCGACTTCGTTAAGGGTACTTTTACACCCATTAGAAATCGGTTTAAGTTAAAAATTAAAGAGATCATATTTCTGATATCCGGTAACTAGCAACCCGCCCCGGCTTCGCCTGGGTACAATATATACATGAACCTTCCTCTTGAATCACTCTATCTATTAAAAAAAAACCGCATCAAAATATGTTGCATAGTTTTAAAGATCTAAGCATACATAGGGACAGACAGCGGGAAGCGACTTTGTTTTATACTGTGTAGTGATTATCTTGATAATTTCTTTGATTGACCAGGTTCAATCAATCACGACAGTAAATTTTGTTTTGTCTTTACGTATTTGTCAAGCTGTAAGTTTATTGTAAACTAATCCGTTCTTCTCCACAGCTACTTCGTGGAGTGGATCCCGAACAACTTGAAGGTAGCCGTGTGCGACATCCCACCTCGCGGCCTCAAGATGTCCGCCACGTTCATCGGCAACAGCACGGCCATACAGGAGATCTTCAAGCGGATCTCTGAGCAGTTCACCGCTATGTTCAGGAGAAAGGTGAGCCATCAACACACACAGTCACACATAGCACACAGTGTGACCCAACAGCACGGTCATACAGGAGATCTTCAAGCGGATCTCTGAGCAGTTCACCGCTATGTTCAGGAGAAAGGTGAGCCATCATCACACACAGTCACACATAGCACACAGTGTGACCCAACAGCACGGCCATACAGGAGATCTTCAAGCGGATCTCTGAGCAGTTCACCGCTATGTTCAGGAGAAAGGTGAGCCATCATCACACACAGTCACACATAGCACACAGTGTGACCCAACAGCACGGCCATACAGGAGATCTTCAAGCGGATCTCTGAGCAGTTCACCGCCATGTTCAGGAGAAAGGTGAGCCATCAACACACACAGTCACACATAACACACAGTGAGACCCAACAGCACGGCCATACAGGAGCTCTTCAAGCGGATCTCTGAGCAGTTCACCGCTATTGTATTGTATGACGGGCTGGTGTCCGCAACTCCACGTCGAGGCGCGTATTTTGCGTGCGAGTTCACCGCTATGTTCAGGAGAAAGGTGAGCCATCAACACACACAGTCACACATAACACACAGTGAGACCCAACAGCACGGCCATACAGGAGCTCTTCAAGCGGATCTCTGAGCAGTTCACCGCTATGTTCCGGAGAAAGGTGAGCCATCAACACACACAGTCACACATAACACACAGTGTGACCCAACAGCACGGCCATACAGGAGATCTTCAAGCGGATCTCTGAGCAGTTCATTGCTATGTTCAGGAGAAAGGTGAGTCATCATCACACATAGCACACAGTGTGACCCAACAGCACGGCCATACAGGAGATCTTCAAGCGGATCTCTGAGCAGTTCACTGCTATGTTCAGGAGAAAGGTGAGTCATCATCACACATAGCACACAGTGTGACCCAACAGCACGGCCATACAGGAGATCTTCAAGCGGATCTCTGAGCAGTTCATTGCTATGTTCAGGAGAAAGGTGAGTCATCATCACACATAGCACACAGTGTGACCCAACAGCACGGCCATACAGGAGATCTTCAAGCGGATCTCTGAGCAGTTCACTGCTATGTTCAGGAGAAAGGTGAGTCATCATCACACATAGCACACAGTGTGACCCAACAGCACGGCCATACAGGAGATCTTCAAGCGGATCTCTGAGCAGTTCACCGTCATGTTCAGGAGAAAGGTGAGCCATCATCACACGCAGTCACACATAACACACAGTGTGACCCAACAGCACGGCCATACAGGAGATCTTCAAGAGGATTTCTGAGCAGTTCGCCATCATGTGTTGCAGATGGCATCTAATTGCTTAAACTTAGGACTGCCTCGCTGGCCTAGTGGTCCTGAGGTCCTGGGGTTGATTCCCAGGTCGGGTAGTGTTATTGGATTTTTCCATCAGGAATTTCCCAGTAGCAGCCACTCTGGATATATGTCCGCCCGGTTGATAGCAATAGGCTCGCCCCCTGTGACATGGGACTTAAACATGACTGGCGAAATGTATGTGTACTATTAGGTACACCTCTGCCTAACCATTCTGGTATTACAGGCGTGATGTTATGTTAGGAAGGTCCGTAAACATCAAGACAAGCACGAAGTATTAGAAAATATACTATTCAGCTAAGCCAGATGGATCATGAGAAATTATTTATTTAGTTATGTACACACTAAATACTTAACAGGACATACTTGTTCTGCCGTCGTAAGAAAAAAGGGCACAACTATCATTTTTGTCAAAATTGAGTTATATACATATTTAGAATCAGAAAAAAAAGGCACATCTACTCAATTTTTTATAGAATTTTATCTTCAAGGAATTCGGAGATACAGTAGGCTCAAAAGGCACAAATGAGACTAATATTCATGTTTTATAGAATGAAATTTTTTTTTAATTATTTACCATTATATTGAAAAGGCACAAATACGTAGATGTGACTATTACTTCATACAGATTTTTACTAAAAACTACTTTGAAAAGGCACACTTAATATTTTTCGCCAAAAACCAATAAAAACTTTAAAGTCGATTTTCTCCATATTTATAAAATGTTAGTTGTGCCTTTTTTTCATTATGACGGCAGTGTTGGAAGGGACACCGACGCGAAAACGGTTACCACGTATTCAGTACATCATTCCGAGCCACCTTACATCGAAATTTTTGTCGGTTATTTAAAAACAACAGCTGTTTCCTACAAAAGTGCAATACCTACACAGTCAAAATGAATGGAACATCTGATTGTTTTTAAAATTACCGATGAAAGATTTCTATGTGGGGGGAGGGGCTCAGAATGATGTACTGCATACGTGGTAAACGTTTTCGCGTTGGAGTGCCTTCCACTCTGTATACACAAAGGAAATAGTAAAACTCCTTGATAGTCTCAACAAAAATGTGATTTATTCCAGTCTAATTGAAGATGACTTTATTTATTACTAGCTTTTGCTTGCGACCTTCGTCCGCGTGAAATTTTATAGCCTATAACCTTCCTCGATAAATGGGCTATCTAACACTAAAAGAATTTTTCAAATCGAACCAGTAGTTCCTGAGATTAGCGCGTTCAAGCAAACAAACAAACTCATCAGCTTTATAATATTAGTATAGATTATTTATTTATTTACTCCAAACATACAAATATCCTTACAGGCTAGACCCAATGCGATATTGTAGCACACTTACAATTTAAACAGTTATATATTAGCATAGCAAATTATATATGTAGCTGTTCTTGTGAATTCACCCAAAGTGCAACAGAATAAGTCCAAGTCCTCAGCAATGAGGTTGAGAGTGCGGAGCGCGCTCGTGAGCGGGACTTGTTCACAGTGTATTTTATTATTGATTTTGTTTTCTCTCAGGCTTTCCTCCATTGGTACACTGGCGAGGGCATGGACGAGATGGAGTTCACCGAGGCCGCCAGCAACATGGCGGATCTTATTTCCGAATACCAGCAGTATCAGGTATAATATTAAATTAATTACCCAGCATCGTAATGTATGTTCGACAATTCAAAAGTGCTAAATAAATATCCGTTTCATCTACTTTTAAACACATATATTTTTTTTATGTAACCCGCGAAATCGGGAAGTACATTTTGATATAAGTCGGGAAACTTTGTTATTGCATTCGAAGCGAAATTCACACCCGAGCCGCAGGCGAGGTTGATATGGGGCCGAGAACTACAGTAACAAATCCCCACGTGTATCAAACGACGTTTTTCAATACACTTTCGAAAAAATAAAATAATAGAACGAAAAGTGTTTTTGTCATAAATTATTAGGAAACTATGATTTCATGTTTTTTTTTCCGCGCTTTGCTTTCGCCAGGTTCAAGGAGAAGCAAAGGTATGAAGTCGCTATACAGCCTAATATGAAAAATAGAAAATTCAATTATTTTATTGAATTTAAAACACAAATAAATGTTAATTTGTTCTTAAAAGTAAATATTTGTTTTAAATAATCATGTTTATTTATGATATTCTATTTATAAACACAATTTGAATATTCAAAAAATCTCTTTGCCGAGATTTAAAAAAAAACATCTACCGCCGACTATAGACATTGAACCAATTTGGACTTAGTACAAGTATAAATCTGTGGAAATTTTTATTTTCGCATACGTTGTGATGAATAAAACCACGTGTGTGAAAAACAAGTTGAACTTAATCGTAGTGCTATAAGAACTAGTTAACGAGGAACTGTGTTGGAAAAATATATTATAAGAAGCCGCTTCCACACCCTTTTGCCGGGAAAAATACCTTAGACAAAAAAATGCATCCGAATATCCAATTCCTAGTTAAGACACAGATCTGAAACTTAAGAGCGTTCATCCAAAATGTTGGCAATGTCGCAAATATCTGTCAAATATTTACCTGTTTTAATTAATTTGGCAATATTACTGTATGGAAATAAGGAATATGGCTAACTAGTGAACTAAAATATTAATAATGAATTGCAATTGAATATTAATGATGTTGTAACCGTTTTAGGTGTAAAAATGCATTTGAAAAGTTTCCAAATACTTTTTTTTGTAATATTGCGAAATTAATCAAAACAGCGAAAAATTTGACAGCTATTTGCGACGTTGCCCACCTTCTGTACAAGCGCCAATGAAAAAAAAAACTCCTACTAACTGTAACAATATTTTACAGGAAGCCAACGTGGACGACGACGAAATCTTCGACGAGGAAGAAGAAGCACAAGAAGAGTACGCAGCCGGCAACACGATGGAAATGATTTAGTTCATTTAATTTAAGCAAAAAAACAACGTGTTTTTACGAAAAATATATATTTTTTATTGATAATTATGTAATTACTACTTTTATTGTATAATTTAAGACTTAAACATTTACAATTTTTGTTGAATTATGATGAGTAAAAATGGATAAATTTGTGTTTGTGTTTTTGTAAGTTTCAAAATCGGTTTTTAAAATTACAAGTTTTACGGTTTTTTATAATCTTTCCCGGGGTTAACTTCCAGTCTAAACGGATGCAGCTGAATACCAGCATTTTATATGGAGCGACTGCCTATCTGACGTCCACAACCCACTATGGGGACAATCTCTAAAATCTCCATCTCACAAAACGCGACAAAATGTCGCGAACAACTGATTATTGTTTGTATATTAGACAAACTAGCCCGCGACCGACCTTCATACTCGTGAAATTATTTAAAAAAATATATATATTTTCCCTGTATTTGCAACATTTTTCATTGATGCTCCGCTACTTTAAGTCGTAGCGTGATGTTACATAGCCTTCCTCGATAAATGGGCTATCCAACACTAAAATAATTTTTCAATTCCCACTAGTAGTTCTTGAGATTTGTGCTTACAGCCGAACAAACTGATCAGCTTTATAATATTCATATAGTTTTGGTCATTTTCATGAGTACTAATACCCCTTTGAATTATCTTCTAGATTTCGGTATTAGAAAAAATTGGTAAACAACAAAACCATTTTGAAACTTACACAAACTCGACAAATCAGTGAAAATCTATAATTTATCTGTCCGTGTGTGTCAATTATTGTTTCCATAGTTTTGTACACAGATTGAATGCTTAATTATTATAATAAAATATAAAAAGAAGTCGCTTTTAGATCATTTTGAGATACCTAGAGGCTTTTCGAGTTAACGTTTGAAGTACGGGACAAGATTTGTAGTAGCAACAGGGGGCCTAAAATGACCGCTATAGCAGAATCATATTAAGCTAATAAATCTAGTTATAATTTTTTTAAATGGTCACTGACATAGGCAATATTCTAAATTCAAACACTGTTTTAAGCTTTCACGGTTTACAACTGAACTTATACTGTCACTTACGGGATATCTTTCGGGTGCTGAACAATCGCGGAAGATATCCTGTAAGTGAGTATAAGTTTAATAATTATTATGTTTTGTCACTTTGTGACAATTTTGCGAACTGTAACGTAATTCATATCCTATTATAATTCTGCTAAGGAAGCCATTTTAGGCCCCCTGTACAGGGTCAAATTGAATTATCTAGCGCTACTCCACAGACGACACGGGTCAAAACGAAAAAAAAAAGTTTTATGATTATTTTTTCGGGTCAAAGACCGCTAATACTTTAGTTACTTGAAGTATCAAAAAACAGTATTTTTGTTTGTTTGTCAGTTACATATCGATGTCTGTGAATTTTATGAAAAAAATGTTTTTTTAACTGATATTTCCAAGTAACTACACTAACTGAAGTCACTGATTTAAAAAAAATACCTAATCATTTCTTTTTTACCCGATTGCGGTGAACTCTAAAAGGAGGGTTATGAGTTTGACCTGTATGTATTTATTATCATGTGTGCATATCGAAACCCACGACTGCGGAGCTTAGTTAGCTAATTTAACTTTGCCTTGTGTAAGAATAGCTCATAACATGGTTAAAATCAAAGCATTGTTGTTACAATCTTAGTGCAATGTGAGAAATAGATGAAAGCTATGTAATACTTATACAGGGTGGTCGAAATAGTGACGTCATAAAAAAATATTAGATTCCTTACGTCCAGGGGTATCCAAAAATACCCCATGTAAACGCTGCGATTCTTGATAGTCTTCAAGTTATAGCTTCTTGAAAATGTATGGAAATTGCTTTAAAAAAAAACGATCTTTATTTTTACAGGTCTTTTTACTCTTGATCCTAATGAGATTAAAAAATGCTTCTAGTTAACGTTAAAGAATGTGAAAAAACCAAGAAAAAAAGATATAAAAAAATATTTAAAAAAAAAAAATGTATACGTGCGGTTCCCATACTATTTTCAAGAATATAAATTGAAAACTATTAATAATCGTGGAACATACATGGATACCCCTGGGCGTGACGAATCAAATATATTTTTTTATGACGTCACTATTTGGACTACCCTGTATACTCCATATCTGTCCCACAAACAACTAATATCAAAGTAATACTGCTAGTGTTCTTTGTGATTTTTGCCTCTGTATATGCAGTGCAGTGAGCTTTATTGCCGTGGCCATAAGGTTTATATTAGAGGTAATATAACAGGTGCAAAAAGAACTTGTCTCGATGTAAAACTTATAATATATGCACTTTAGTAGTGATTTCTAGGTCAAGCGTCTAACTAACAGCAGCTTAATTTAAATATCGTTTTATATTAAAAGACTCAGATTTTTCTTTTAAAAAAAAAAAATCCGTTGACCTTATGATATAAAACCACAAAAAACCGATTCATTTATATGAAAAACCGTTTCATTTATATAAAAAAACTAGTGTGTTTTTTTAGCCATTTTAAAATATCTGTCTAGCCTTTACCCAACTGTGTTGGGGTCGGCTTCCAGTCTAACCGGATGCAGCTGAATATCAGTTTGTTATATGGGAAGACTTTAAATTTTTTAGCCATTTTTTAATTATAATCGTTAAACGTTAAGCTATCGTTTGTTGAGCTGTGTTGAGCATTTAGATGACGATCAGAGTGTTGTCTTTTATCATTTTTTAAATAAATATTGGAAAATTGTGTAAACTTGTTTTTTATTTCTAGCACCCCTTCCAATATAAGGTCTAACTATTCATACACGAAATATTTTCAGGGAATCATCTAACGGCTATAACGAAGCCATTTCAAGGATTTTTTTTTTATCGGAGTTTATTTTTATAAAAAATAAATAATTTAAAATTACTTTACCCACAAAATAAATACTAGCTTCTTATTTTTGAACATCCATTACGCTAGTTTACTACGTCGTATTTACCTACTGTCATTGTTAGAATATGGGAGTAAAGGTTTTATTCAAAAAGTCTCAAACAAATTTAGAATTATAATAATTTCGTAAAAAAAAAAATACTCAGATATTTTTTTTTCGTTGCTATGGTGACTACGACTTATAGAAGTTACTCTCAAAATATTTCGTGAATGAAAAGGTAGACCAAAGAGTAAGGTAGACCTTATATACATACATAATATGATGCCTGTAACCCCCAAAGGATTAGGCAGAGGTGTAGCTAATACCAACACGCTACGCTAGCATATACCCATGGTATAATAATATACTTCGCCTGGTATTCTCTTTCCGTGACAGCTGGGTCACGTGATTGGCCTAAGACTACGTCATCAGTTGCGATGCGGTCGATGTGTTGCCACGGTGTGTGATTGAATTACCCGAGCAAAATGCATTTTAAAACTTAACAAAGCAATTACGAACTAATAATTCAATATGTAAATTAATTTAAAACTAAATAGATGAGTCACACGAGTTACTAAATAGTAATTTATTTTATTTTCATTCACTAAATGAGAAAGTCCCTAAATTGACTGAAAAGGACAATCAATGGTAACACTTATCGTGACGTAGTCTTAGGCCATCGTGGGAAGAGAATACCAGGCGAAGAATATTATTATACCATAGCTGGACCGATTTATATATGGTTCATTTGATAGAGGATGCTCGTACGGTAGTCCCATATAAGTTTTATTAACTATGCTTGGGTAATTTATGAGTTATCTTACAAAACGTTTATTATTTTCTTCTTCATTGATGATCTGCTAATAACTTTTAGTTACATTGGAAATAAATCATCAGCCTATAGCAGTCCACTGCTGGACATAGGCCTCCTCAATCGCACGCCATTCAATTCGACTTTCAGAAATTCTCATCCAGTTGCTACCAGCCACCCTGCGAAGATCGTCACTCCACCGAGCCTGAGGGCGTCCCACCTTACGTTTGCCGATTCGCGGTCTCCACTCACGTACACGTCTACCCCAACCGTCATCGGTTCTACGGCTAATATGACCGGCCCCTTGCCACTTCAGCTTACTTATTCTGTGAGCTATGTCGACAAATCTGGTTCTCTGTCGGATCACATCGTTCCGAATGCGATCCCTCAGAGAGACTCCAAGCATAGCTCGCTGAGCGACCTTAAATTTATGGATCAGCCGTACTGTGAGTGTCCACGTTTCGGCTTCACGAAATGAATACTCGACAAGAATTTGTGTGAGATATCATCACCACAACTAAAAAGGCCATAAACCACAAAAAAAAAAATAACCGACTTCCAAGAAAAAACACTATAAAGTGGAAAATAATTTTCGAAAGTCAGTAACTTTTATTTGTTTCGCTCTTTTTTATTAATGTTGCCGTGCCATGCTGAGATAGGAACCTTTTGGCCTCGTACAGCACCCGTAGCATAACCTCCGTAGACTACAACAGAACAAAACACACCGTAGACAAGGATTTCTTTGACGGACTTTGTCGACATAACGACAGATTGTGTCGACACAATGACAGATTTCTTTGCACTATCTGTCATTTTGTCGATTCTTCCGTCAAAGAAATCCTTGTCTACGGTGGTCATGCCACGAGGGCTGGACCAATTTCATTTGTTTTCTTATGTTTACTTTTTTATATAATTTTTGTATTTAGTGTAATCACATTCACTTTTTTTGTGTTTTCTTTCTTTCTTTTTTAAATTTTGTCAATGTTCCCCAGTAAAAAAAAACAAAAAATTCAGCAAAATACATATTTAATATCAGACATCATCGTAGTAAGACCAGGCGATGTTTGACATGTTATTAGGATAATTATTATTATCATTTTTTCTCTTGTCTGGATTCTTCTTCTCTAATATGTTCCGAAGAACTTTTACCATTTCTGTAAGGAAGATCTGGGCCTCTTTGACCTGGAACATATGGATATCACATCTGTATTTCTTGAAGGGTAAGTAGAATCATCTGTCTAGCTCTTTTCCAACTATATTGTGGTCGGCTTCTATCCGTTAGCTGAATACCAGTACTGTTTTAACCTTTCACGATTTACAACCAAACTTATACTGTCATTTAAGGGATATCTTCCGTGATTGTTCATTATTTTGAGCTCCCGATATTCCGAAATATCGGGAGCTCAAAACAATGAACAATCACGGAAGATATCCCGTAAGTGACGGTATAAGTTTAGTGAATACCAGTATTTTACATGGAGCGACTGCCTATCTGACCTCCACAACCGAGTTACGATATAGCTCCGTAGATGGGCCAAGGAGCTACCCCGTCGAGGTTAGGTCAACCTTTTGATCGCCATTGTCGCATAAACGTGTGACAAAAAATGCCGTGCATTGTAACACGAAATAAAAAATAAATAATTCTGTAGTTTTTTTTGGAAATAAATAAAAAAAAAACAATATTCTTTTTTTGCTGTGAAATGGTAGCTTGGCGTGGATTATGGTCTGGCGTTCAAAAGGTAGGCTGCTAACTTGACTGAGTTTATATTCCTATGAACTAATGAGAGTGAATGATGATGAGTAAAAGTGTATCTTGTAAGAATCAGAGCAGGAGGAGTTCTATGGATGCTGCGTGAGTTCATACATTTAATAGGTCGTTATGTATGAAATTGCCGATTTTTTCTCACATTTTGTTCCGTTTGTAACTTTGACGTATAGTTATATTTTTTCCTAATTCCATTTTTATTGGATTAATTGTTAAATTACGTACCTTTTAGAGTTTAAAAACCGTACTAGTAGTTACATATTACCTCATAGGGTAGTGTGTCATAACACCTGTTTCAATGTGCTGTCAGTTTCACTACTTCAAGTAGGTATAATTTTTTCATAGACTGTGTTTTGAGAATGTAAGATACGCAGTAACGCTCAGTTTTTACCAAAGAGTAAAACCGTACTAGTAGTTGCATATTACCTCATAGGGTACTGCATTGCTTTTTCGAGAGTTTGTTCCTGCTTAACCGAGCTTATCCTGTGGTGGCCGAAAATTACTTTAAGGCCCCCAGCCAGGGCTTACAAACTAAGGATATTTATCGAGTTAAATGAACTGACACTAAGGGCACCCCTTGCGGGGTTCGGGCCTCGGCTTAGTGCGTCATTGGGGGGAAGGCAGCTAGGGTCAGGCTGGGTCGAATTATTATTTGGGGAGTTTAACGTTACTGGCTCAGCGGCGCGGGCTGGCACGTCGAGCAAGGGTCGGGCATGTCCCGTCGTGTGACTTACCATAGATTTTTATACACAGAACGCCGCTGTGACGCCGCAACTCAGCGTGTGTTACGTCAAACAACGCCATCTAACGAGTTTTATCAGGCAATCGATAAAACGATTGCGAGCGATAGCTTACAAAAGCGTCCGCCCGCAGCGCCAGTGACCATAATACCGAGGACCGTGTGTACGTGACAAAAATCTCTCGTAAAAATTGTAACAACAAACATTAAACATTTTGATTGTAATTTTCGAACATTATTGAAGAAGCCCTACCTGCCCCCTGTCTTCACTGCCAAAACACCGTGTGCATAGACCCTCATTGAGTTCTGTGACTGTAACTTCTTACCTTATCAGGGTTGTCTTCTGTAAGCCGGTCTGGGGCTTTCTGCTTGTCAAGGTTCAGAAACCAACACACACACGCGCATTTTAAATTTGAGTGTGTGACTTTTGTGTGTGTGTATTTTGGAATTGTAGTGTAAAATGAGTCCAGTCTGAAAGAATGTATTTGTGTATTTTGAACAAATAAACATATACACCGTGTTCTTCACATTATCCATAAACTTTGGCAAACGCTTTTGTAGCTTTTATAAATCAAATCTTTCAAAGGAAGTAGTACTTAAAAAGGCTTCGTTACAAAGATATTTGTAATTTAATTGAATGACATTTAATAGAGCTATGCAGTAAGAAAGGGTCTTAATTTGGCCTATGTTGCCGCTTAGTGCAATTAAATTATCAAATGCTATTTGCATTTTATTTGCACGTACGAGAGGAACCCGAGAGTAAAAATAAAAATTCATTAATGCGTTCATAATGAAAAATGCTTATTTCCATGGTCTGAACATCTGGTCGAAGTTTATGTGTATCGTCCGGAACACGGTGTATAATATACAGTATTAGAAAATATATAAATAACAATAGGTAAATCTAGGCTACTTATTAATTTCAAAATAAACTTATGATAAAAATATATGTACATGTAAGTATTAAAAAAACTATTTACAATAAATTTACATAATTAATTAATTCTACTGTTAGACCAAAAAATACTTAAATACTAACTAGGTACTTTACATAATCATTTTTTAGATATTATCTACATTGATAACTAACTATACAAAACTAAAAAAATACTAAACTCTACATGAACATGCCCCATTTTTATTTTTAAATAGTATCCGACCAAACGTTCGGTTTCGGCCAAAAAATCTAGTTTCGGCCGAAACTTTTCCCCACCCAAAATCTAAAAAGGTGTAAAAGTTTTAAAGAAACCGGAAGGCTCTGGTTTTCCCCGTTATTGCGATCATTTTTTCGTTCTAGACCACACTTGGGAACCTTCTAGTTACGGAGATAGTGGGGGTCAAAGTTCCTATAACCCACGTACGTACTATTCAATGTACCCATCAGCACAATGTTTTGAGTACGTTACATTGAGTCCTACCGTAAAACGTGATTATTCACCACAAAAACAGGCCGTTCACGAAGCTGTTAATAAAGCATTATGTACATCAAAGTAAGTAACTCTACGCAAAATTATTGCTGGGAAAAGACTTTTTGGGGTGAAAAATCACGGTTTACTATCGGACTCATGTAACGCACTCAAAACATTATGCTGATGTGAATAGTACAGACGCCAGCACCTCAAGCTACTCCAATCTGTTCAATTTCTTTAATAGATTTCCAACTTTATCGCTACAGCATTAGGTTCAAGGTTGATTTGGAAAATTTTACAGTTTCCAGTAGCTTGATGTGCTGGCGTCAGTACCAGACAATACGCTGATTTTCATTAACTTTCCAATAAAATAAAAAAATCTTCTTGAGTGTTGTATAGCAAAAATCTTAAAGAATTTAGGCTTGTAAAAGCAACCACTACAATTACTAGAGATGAAACGAAAATATGGAATTATTGAATATCGGATGAATATATTTCTCTAGATTATAGAGATTCTGATATTTGTCTACGTGCCATCCAGTATCCGTCGGATATTTTATTTAATTGATCTAAATATTAACCAGTATCTAGAAACCATCTGGTATCCAAATTAAGTACTATCCGGCCGGATACTGAATAGTTGCTGAATATCCGTCCCAACTCTAACAATCACAAAAATCTACGTCTATTCCTCCTCAAAGCTTTACGTTTAGTAAAACCAATATGACTGAGAAGACCCAAGCTTAACTTCAAGTTTTTGTAATATTTATAAACTTCAAATATCCCTTTGTATGTAGCGTTAAAATACCCGTGCAATTTGTTTAACATTAACATCTTTGCGTCTACCTCTTTCTTAGTATTCGTGAATAAAGCGATCAAGTTATCTTTGTCATTTTCGTCGATGTTATCGGCCACAATATTCGTCCTTTCGGCTAATTTCGCAGATATGTATGGAATTATTTGTAAGGATTCGTAGTAGCTCCGTTTTTGCCTCGGCATCTTGGTCAACCGGATATTGGGACGAGCCGTTAGTAGTAGTTGTAGGTTTGCTAACAGGCAGAGGGTGTCTGAAAAAAATAGTGTAAATTGTTATCATCTTCCTGTCTTGTCTCATGTTACTTGGGGGCGGCATAAGTTAAATCCTACTGTACATATAATATATTAAAAAAAAAACTATTTAATAGTCTCTTACCAGACGGAACTAAAGTGCGTGCTTTCAACGGTTGGGTCATGCCGGTTTTGAAGTACTCTTTCGGCATACTCAAATGGACTCAAACACTACTAGACGCCCTGGATAGGAAGATCCGTACATTGTTGACGGCATAATGCATATCAAATGCATCACCCGCGTTCTTCGGTTATGAGACTGTATATCCCGCGGAAGTGTGGGTGTCGAGGCTTCTTAAACGCTAAGACTTTCCACAATCGCGAGATATGCAGTCTCAGGGAATATTTCCTAAAAGCCGACATGGGGATGCATCGAGATGTGGTCGCGGTGGACAAGGGCCTCACCCCGCTCTCCTTGGCTAAAGAGAACTGGCGCATACCGCTCCGGAGACCTCTTCAGAGAAACCGAAGGTTTTGTCTGTGCAATTATGGATGAAGTTATGATGACGAATAACTACCGGAGATTTATTGTGAAGGACGGCACGGTTGACATATGTCGGGCATACCACCGTCCAGGCGAATCAATCCGTCACATTATCTCCGAGTGTTCTGATCTGGCTAACGGAGAGTACTTGCATATACACAATCTTGTAGCCAGGATTATCCATCAGCAACTTGCTCTAAAATACAGTCTTGTGGAATCGGAAGTGCCGTACTAAAGGTATGTGCCCGACCCAGTTCTCGAAAATGGCAGTATCACATTGTACTGGGATCAATCCATCATCACTGACAGGACTATTGTAGCCAATAGTGGTGGTGGATCGATCAGAGCGGTGCGCAATGATATTTGACATAACGGTCCCGTATGATGGGAACGTCGTGAAAGCCGAGAAAGATAAGCAAATCAAGTATCTTGACTTAACTCGCGGGGTTGTCGACATGTGGGCGTAGCCTATAGTATACCGTGACGCACGATCAGCTCCGTTCGGCTGGTACCGATCGGATCCGTTTACACGTCAACACGGTAGGAATGAAACTATTTGACTAGGCGCAGAAACGGGAATCTTTCGCAAGCGACGGCAACGAGCCGATCGTATGCGTCGACATCCTGCCGGAATCGATCGACTGTCGCCGCATCCGTTCATGTCCATCACTTGACCTCAATATTACCTGGTGGAAAGCGATGGAACGTTCTGTCCACAATTAAACGCACATGCCCAGAAGACAGCCGTCAAAGCAAGAGAGAATAGGAGTTCTAAAGCGATGGACGAAGGTCCACAATGAAACGAGCTTGCCACAATGAATTAAGTGGAAGGAAATAAAGACGCCAGCAGACAGCTCCATAATGTAGCCATGCGTATAATTTTTTTTTCTGGCCTGTTCTGTACCACTCCTGGCCAAAAGTCTCCCTCGACTCTTTAAAGACGCTTGTCGCGAACTTGCGCGTGCTCCTAGATATTCTGACACAGGGCCGCGCCACCCCTGTGTGCGAATTGTGCAGCGCACACAGACGCCAAGGCAATAGGGGCACCGCCATCGAAATTAATTTTGTTACACTTACACAACAACATATTCTTTGTAGTGCAGTATCGATAAGTAAGTAGGTACAAAACATATATTGCGCTTATTGTACAAGTCTCCCAAGATAATATTCACGTTTGTGGTCTAATTTTACGCTTTGGGTTTTAGTTGACATTAGTTACGAGCTCAGCGTTAAGGGCATTACATTGCTCGATGACCTTGATGATTTGATCCCTGTACTGGTTTTTGTTGACTTGCCCCGCACATTTCGCAAAACTTCGGTTTTTATTTATTATTTAAAATATTAAAAGAAATAACAGAAAAATAAACAATACAGATTGATAAGTATATCATTACGTATTTGTTATTACAAAATTCATGCCGATCTATTCAGCCGTTACAGAGATAATTTACAATTAAGATTGAAGAAGAAACTATTTTCTACGATTAACCAAAAAAAATTGAGAAGGTTTATTAAAATTTTAAACAATAAAATTTATTTGTGATGAACTTAACTATAACATACTTTTTTTACACGGAAAACGCACGAAGGGATTCATCAACAAATTTTTTTGAACATACGCTGTTTTTGGGATTTGAGCCATGTTATGCCCTTAAAATCAAAAGAACTGCCGTGAGTTTGTTTGAATGAGTTTATGAAAGTAACCGAAGCGATGCGTGCGACGCAAGCGGGGTGGGGTCACGGGGATTCCCCACTTTGAGGAACGAGAGAACCAAAACAATTGAACAATCATTCAATCGAAAGTGTGTGCAAGGTGTGCATTGACTTTTTAAAATAAGAATAAGTTCTAGCACTAAAAACAATATACAGCGTGTTTAAGAAATTGCGTGCCATTGCTTCAGGGTGAGTTCAGTATCGTTAAAGGACCCCGTACAAAATAAAAAATCATCATCATCATCATCTGCCTAGCCTTTTCCCAACTATGTTGGGGTCAGCTTAACGTGCTTTCCGAGGCACGGAGGAAACTCGGTATGTACTGGGTGATCACCCATCCACAGACCAACCTAGGCAAGCACGGCTTAACCTAAAGATCGACCCGAGCGGCTGTTATTATTTAGCCACGAGCTCCTCAAAAATAAAAAATAAATACCTTTAAAAAAAGTTAAAAAAAAACCGAAAATTATCATAAGATGAACCTAATGTAGTACCTACTAATTAAACAGCAATCGTTTAGAATTGATTAAAAAATTGCTTAAGGGCATTACATGGCTCAAATCCCAAAAACAGCGTATGTTCAAAGAAATTTGTTGATGAATCCCTTCGTGCGTTTTCCGTGTAAAAAATATATGTTATAGTTAAGTTCATCACAAATAAATTGTATTGTTTAAAATTTTAATAAACCTCAATTTTTTTTGGTTAATCGTAGAAAATATGGTCTTTTTTCAACCTTAATTGTAAATTATCTCTGTAACGGCTGAATAGATCGGAATGAATTTTGTAACAACAAATACGTAATGATATACTTAACAATCTGTGTTGTTTTTTTTTCTGTTATTTCTTTTAATATTTTTAAATAATAAATAAAAACCGAAATTTTGCGAAATGTGCGGGGCAAGTCAACAAAAACCAGTACAGGTATCAAATCATCAAGGTCATCGAGCAATGTAATGCCCTTAAAATAAGATTTTATTTGCGCGGACCAATCTGTTAGGTGAGGCGCCACTGACGCGTGCACTCCACACTCTCAACCTCATAGACGTTGATTTATACCATTGTTCTCTGAGTGAGTTCACAAAAAATGCTTTGTTTGTGATTTATTACAAAATTTAATATTATTATTGTGTACACTATCGCATTAGGTAACCCTGTAAAGATAGTCGTAAAATGGAGAAGAAATAAATAAATAAATAAAAATTTTGTTTAAATGCTAATTAATAATTTCCTAGAGTTGCCTACCTATATCGAGTGCAATGAAATACCTAGACCCGAACACTTTGATAACGCCGGGTGAAGGATAGGTGACTAGGTACGTAAATTACAATTCCAAGTATTTCTTCTTCCTAATTTAGCGTGCTTATCTCCTTCAGAATTCATTATCATCATCATTTCAGCCGAAAGACGTCCACTGCTGGACATAGGCCTCCCCCAAGTGTCGCCCCATTGACCGGTCCCGTGCGACTCGCATCCAGCGGATCCCTGCAACCTTCACCAGGTCATCGGTCCACCTAGTGGGAGGCCTTCCAACGCAGCGTCTTCCGGTTCGCGGTCGCCACTCCAGAATTTTTCGGCACCATCGGCCATCCGTTCTGCGAGCAATGTGCCCTGCCCACTGCCACTTAAGTTTGGCTATTCTTCGGGCTACGTCGGTTACCTTGGTTCTCTTGCGGATGTCCTCATTTCTGATTTGATCACGCAAGGAAACTCCGAGCATAGCCCTCTCCATTGCCCTTTGGGTGACTTTAAGCCTTCTGATGAGGCCCATTGTGAGCGACCACGTTTCAGTCCCGTATGTAATCACTGGCAACACACACTGGTCATAGACTTTCATCTTGAGACACTGCGGTATTTTGGACGAGAAGATACCACGCAACTTCCCGAACGCTGCTTCAGCAGCAGTAGAAGAATGAGTGTTTATTTTAAAATGGAATCAAGTAGGTAGGTATTTACAAAGAATTAAAATCAACTTATTTACTCACTTGTTGAAAGTTATCACAACACAACGTTTTAAGTGAAGGACAAAATGACAACGCGTTCGATAGTAGGTAAGTAATTAAAGCATTTCCACAAATAAAATAATTTTAATTCTTAACGATTGCTATTTTAAGTCAGTAGGTACTAAATTATTTTGATCTTGCAATATTTTTTTGATTTTGATTTTTTTTTATTTTTCCTTGGTTCCTTTATCGATACTGAACCTACCCCAAAGCTATGACACGCAATTTATTTAACACCGTGTATATAAGGTCTATCTTTTCATACACGAAATATTTTAAGAGTAACTTCTTTAAGTCGTAAAGTCGCCATAGCAAAGAAAAAAAAAATATCGAGAGTGATGTGTGGAGTGTTTTTTTTTAATTATTATAATTCTAAATTTTTTTGAGACTTTTTGCATAAAACCTTTACTCCCATATTCTAACAATGACAGTAGATAAATACGACGTAGTAAACTAGCGTAATGGATGTTCAAAAATAAGGAGCTAGTATTTATTTTGTGGGTCAAGTAATTTTAAATTATTTATTTTTTATAAAAATATACTCAGATAAAAAAAACAATCCCTTGAAATGGCTTCGTTATAGCCGTTAGATGATTCCCTGAAAATATTTCGTGTATGAAACGTGATTTTTCACCCGAAAAAAAAAAAGTCGATTCCCAGCAATATTTTTTGCGCAAAGTTACTTAGTTTGATGTACAGAATGCTTGGTTGACGGCTATGCGAAGGGTCTGTTTACACCCTGTATTATTTAATTATACAACATTATTTTGAGTATATCAAACCTGAATATAGTTTGTTCAGAATAAGTAACTGATCCGATTCCAATCATTTTTAAACCATGTTATATTTTTTCCCAAAAATATTTAAAAAAGTTAAAAGTTGGACACCGAGCGACTTTAAGTACCTATCGCAATAATTTAGGTACCTACTGCCAAATTATTATTATCAATGAGCTCAAGACGACGCTGGAGGCGCGCGCTGCGTGGTGACCACGATTTTGTGCGGACAACTAGGTAACAGAACAAGCTTATAACTTTGTTATTTTTCATGATACAGTTTTGAAATTTTGTACATAGATTCTTTAAATAAAAATACTAGACACGTGTATCAGGTTTCGCACTAATGTTGTGTAACTAAACTTCGACATACTCCATAAGTCTGAGTGAATATTAAAAGCTAGGTCGGCGCGGCCCTGTATCTGACACAACAATCGAGTTTGTACCGCCATTTCCTTCGTGATCTGGCACGACCCCGCATCTCTATCTCAAGGCTTAATTTTGCGCTATTTTTGCCTAAAGTTTCTTCGGCATGTGGCAGATATTTCCTACCCAGTCCCATTTGAGTTAGGCAGTATTTAGAGCCAAGTCTTTTCTCAATGATGATGCAGCTGAATACCAGCATTTTACATGGAGCGACTTCCTATCTGACCTCCAGAACCCAGTTAGAACTGCGTAATACGATACCACTTGGTAAGACTGGTTGTCAGACTTTTTGGGCCACTGACGACCTAACGACTGTCAAAGATCTACTAATGACAGCCGGGATGTTGATTCCGGCTGTTATTTGTAGATCTTTGACAGTTACACGTTAAGCCGTTGGGCTTAACGTGCTTTCCGAGGCACGGAGGAAACTCGGTATGTACTGGGTGGTCACCAATCCACGGACCAACCTAGGCAAGCACGGTTTAACCTAAAGATCGACCCGAGCGGCTGTTATTCACCACGAGCTCCTCCAATAAAAAATATTTCAAATAATTTAATACTTACATAACAATAGGTTGGCTGACATGTCGTATTATTTCACCGATATCACAGAGCGAAGTAGCAATATAGTCATTTCAAGCACAAAGTAACCAGTACAAGTACTTAAAATTGAGCTTGCATAACAATCGATTAGACGGGACATGACCAATTTATACGATAAAGAGTAACTGGACAAGAAAAAAATTAAAATTGTTGCTAATTTTGCATTGTTTCTTTATTGAAAATCATTAATAATTTTAAAGAGTAATTACTAATTACATGGTTTTATTTATTTATTAAAACTTTATGCACAAGTAACAAAACTTCACAAAGGCGGACTTAATGCCATAGGCATTTTCTACCAGTCTACCTTAGGCTGATGCAGAGACAATATACAGTAGGTGCAATAACAGAAAAAAAGACTAGAAAATATTTATAACTAAAACATATAAGAATAAATACTTATATTCATATATATAATAAACTCTTAAATAAATCTAAATCTTGTTTATCTCTCTTAACTTTATAAAGTTAAGAGAGATAAACAAGAAAAACAAAAAAAACTCAGTTCTGAGACGAATCTGCCAACTTCTTGTGTACATGTTCCCGAGCTTTCATTTTGAAAGTGAACTGACTGGTCACCGTTCTGATACTCTGAGGGAGCGCATTCCAAAGGAAAACCGCCTGGACAAAGAAAAAAGATTTTATAAAACCAGAGCGGTGGGAAGGACATCGTAAAAGACAATTATTAGCGGAAAGAAGATTTTTTCTGTGCGCAGACCATAAAAATTGACAATTAGTCGTCAGATAAGAAGGGGAAGTGGGTTTATGAAGAAGAGAAAACAGGGTTGTCAAAGCTCTCAATTCTCTGCGCTGCCGGATGGGTAGCCATCTTAAAAGCGATCGATGTGTAGATACATGGTCGTACTTGCGGAGATTGAAGACGAATCGAATGCAGTTATTAAAAAATTGGTCAAGTTTACTGAGGAGATCTGCATTCAGGTCATAGTAGCACACATCACCATAGTCAATTATGGGGAAGATTAGGGACTGTACAAGCATTGCCTTAATGTGTGATGGGAGAAGATTTTTCAACCGGTAAAGCGACCGCAACGTTCCAGTGACTTTCCTGCTCACAATCGAGACCTGCTTACGCCAGTCAAGGCAAGAGTCAACATGCAAACCCAGATCCTTGACGTCAGAGCTAAACGGAATCACTGTGCCGTCAAAGGTCACCGATGGCACCGCTAACCCATTCAGCCTTCTCAAACTATGGGGGCTCCTTACAATAATAGCCTGGCACTTGGTTGGGTTAACCGCAACACCGAAACGATCAGACAACACGTAAATCCCGGTTTAGCTCCTCGATCGCACCGGATAAGCTGTCAATACCTGCCTGACAGTAGAGCTGTAAGTCATTAGCGTAAAGATGATACGCACACTGAAGCTCGGTAGTTAAGAGATCTATAAAAATTGAGAACAAAAGTGGAGACAAAATACCGCCTTGAGGGACGCCAGTTTCAAGATTACGCCAGCTGGAGTTAAATTTATCAGCAAGAACTGACTGCTGACGCCCCCGAAGATAGGAAGAAAACCATTTCAAAACCTCGGGAGAGATCATGAGATAGGAGAGGATGGACAAAAGGACTTCGTGACTGACGGTATTGAAAGCATTCGAAAAATCGATCAACACTAAAACCGTAACTTTAGTGTCTTCTATTCCCCGCCTTATATCGTCAGTCACTTTAAGGAGAGCAGAAACGGTACTGGGCCCGGGCCTGAACCCGGATTGTAATGGACTGATGAGGGAGTTTTTATGAATAAAGTGGGAGAATTGCTTATGTAAATAGGCCTCTAATACTTTGGATAAAAAGGGAGGGATAGAAATTGGACGAAAGTGACTGGGAAGTGCGGGATTAGGAATTTTAGGTAGTGGTCGAACATGGGCTTTCCGCCACAGGGAAGGGAAAACACCGGAGTAAAGGGAAAAGTTAACTATATGGGAAATTGAAGGAAGGAGTTGCTCAACAACTGTCACGATCATGTGCCGACTGATGTTGTCACAGTCAACGGCTTTAGATTCAATGGAAAGGATAATCTTTTTGATCTCTCCCGGATCGACTGGGGTGAAGACAAAGGGAGTAATATTGGGTCGCGTCAGACCAGCAAGGTAGTCAAGGGTTTGACATTTGGTTAGACTATCGAGGGTGAAAGCAGTGGAGAAATGACGATTTAGATGTCTAAACCAAATGTTTTAGGAAGGTCTGAATGCCGCGATCTGCCGATACCTAGAGTTCCAAGGAATTTCCAGATATCAGCAGGAGAAGCCGAAGTGATATTATCAAGAATGTGGCGGCGTTTAGCGTTGCGTATCATCTGATTAGACCGATTGCGAGCAGTTTTGAAGAGGGTCCAATTATCATCCGACCGATCCTTCTTAAACCTCCGAAATGCGCGGTCCCTTCGTCTCATCGCCATCCGAACTCCCCATTCATCCACGGCGCAGGTGGGCGCTTCAGCTTGACTCTCCTGATAGGAGCGTGGGTGTCGTACAGCTTAACTACAACAATATTAAAAAAAAGTAACTTTATCATCAACCGTAGTGGCTTCCTCTAGTCAATATTGGAAGCGTCTTGTGACAGCTTTCCGCTATTCATCCGCGCAAAGGCACGCCTGTACTGGAAGGTAGGTTTGGGTTTGGGAGGTTTAAGGACATAGGACAGAAAAATAAGGTCGTGATGGGATAAACCAGGAGTTGTTAAGTTGACCATTTGAGGAGACTAAGGAAGGATTGGAGGTGAGGATCAAGTCGAGCCAAGTATCTTCACCGGAAGTGTTGTGATGAGTTGGTTGGAGAGGCAACACATGCATACTAGCTGACTCGACCAGATGGAGAGGTTTACGGGATCAATGGGAGTTGTGGGCAAGGAGATTAGTGTTGAAATCCCCATGTGAAATGACGATGTGATGTGCGTACTCCGAACATAAAGATTCTAGGACTGATTCGAATTCGGTGAAGTAATCAAGTGAGGGGGGACAACACACAATACCAAGCACGGTTTTCGCTTCTTTGACACAAACTTCTAGAAAAAGAAACTCAGCCGAATCATTACAGGAAGAAGTAGAGAGAACTTTAAAAGGAAAGTCTGTACGGAGATATATAGCTACACCACTCTCTCTCTTACCGACTCGGTCATTCCGTAACAGGCCGAATCCTGGGAGAGGGTAAGTGGTGGATAGAAGTTCAGGTTTTAGCTACGTTTCAAAATCAGAACGGTGTGGACGTCGTGGTTCGAGAAAGTTTCATACAGCTCATTGTAGTGGCTTGGAATGCTTTGAGCATTTATATGACAAACATTAAACAGCCGGCCAGTATTTTGGTTGAATCTATGATGTAAAAGTTCACCAAGGGTTTCCGTAACAGAACAAAAACTATCATCAAGCGTTTTAAGCTACAGGCTTCATGAAAGTATTTGAAGATTATCATTTTTTCATAGATAAATAAAATAATCAACATCCTAACCTTTTCCCAACTATGTTGGGGTCGGCTTCCAGTCTAACTGGACTGTGAACTGAATACCAGTATTTTACATGGAGAGACTGCCTATCTGAGCTCTACAGCCCAGTTAATGGGAAATACGGAAAGACAAACATACAAGGTGTACACGGACCTTTCACGAAGCCGTCAACCAAGAATTCTGTGAATCAAACTAAGTAACTACGCAAAGGGTGGTTCTTCGAGGTCTCTCAAAACGACGTCACACGGTCTTAATTCCTAAACTATTAAACGTACAGTCTTAGGACCAAATACAGATTATTATTTATTTATTTACAACATTATCTTTAGTATATGTGAAACCTGAATATAGTCTGTTCAGAATAAGTAACTGAATCGATTCCAATCATTTTTAAACCATGTTATATTTTTTCCCAAAAATATTTAAAAAAGTTAAAATTTGGATACCTAGCGATTTTGAGTACCTATCGCAATAATTTAGGTACCTACTGCCAAATTATTATTATCAATGAACTCAAGACGATGCTGCGGGCGCGCTGCGAGGTGACCGCGTTTTTGTGCGGACAACCAGGTAACAGAACAAGCTTATAACTTTGTGATTTTTCATGATACAGTTTTGAAATTTTGTACATAGATTCTTTACATAAAAATACTAGACACGTGTGTCAGGTTTCGCATATACTAAAACTAATGTTGTATACAACATTATCTTTAGTATATGCGAAACCTGAATATAGTTTGTTCAGAATAAGTAACGGAATCGATTTCAATAATTTTTAAACCATGTTATATTTTGTCGAAAAATATTAAAAAAAGGCTACAAGTTGGACACCGAGCGACACTAAGTACCTAACGCAATCATTCAGGTACCTACTGCCAAATTATTATTACCAATGAGCTCAAGACGACGCTGCAGGCGCGCGCGGGGGTACGTCGCGTGGTGACCAAGTTTTTGTGCGGACAGTCAAGTAACAGAACAAGCTTATAACTTTGTGATTTTTTATGACACAGTTTTGAAATTTCGTACATAGATTCTTTACACAAGAATACTAGACACGTGTTTCAGGTTTCGCATTTTTGTATATGTATAATTTCAACATTCAACATATAAAATTATTTATAATTTTTATTAAAAAAAATATTTAATGTCGAAAACGGTAACAAAATGGGTGTTCTTCGCGCGTCACACTCTGTTCGCGCTCACGGCAAACTTTGATATATTTTGTATTCAATTCATAAGCATATAATGTAATATATCAAATT
This sequence comes from Noctua fimbriata, assembly GCA_905163415.1. Lineage (NCBI taxonomy): Eukaryota > Metazoa > Arthropoda > Insecta > Lepidoptera > Noctuidae > Noctua > Noctua fimbriata. The sequence continues at coordinate 5,817,728 of LR990950.1, forward strand.
AATCGTGTTTAACTATGCATCAGAATTACCAAAGAACATTAATTTTGTATCTTAAATTACAATTCTTAATAGGGATTATGTCTCTGTCATACGATTTTGCTAGTTTAGGTGTATCTTCCAAGAGCGCCAACTTGTAGCTACACGTTTTAGCTGTACGGGCGCTCAGTACTTCAGTAGTATCCCGGAGTCACTGGGGGACACAGGTAAGTTCGTTGCTTCCAAACAATAAAAAGACGAGGTAAGTTATTCCTTCAATATTTTCAAGTAGCCTTGATCAAGAAACTTTCATGCTTAAATTTTGAAGGATAATGTTTATAAATAATTTTCCAAATCATTTTGAGTTAAAGAATAAGATAGATCTTCGAGATTATTCCCAAGTACTTCGTTCGTTAATTTGATATAACTTTAATCGTAATTCTCAAAAATGTGCAATTTTCGTAACTTTCGTGCCACAAATTTCGTGGTTTGGATGTTTTTCGTAGCCAAGTTAACAGTTTACCTCACCCCAAACTGGGCTGTTTTGCCAATTGTATCCGTCTTGCTTAAAAAAATCCAACGTCAACGTCATACTTTCTGATTGTTTTGTACTTTATCTACTTTAATTATCCACATCAGCCATGTTAATTTTTTTTAAAAAAACTAACATGCTAAAATTATTTTCAGATTATGTTCAAACTGAAAATATGCCACACAAAGTGCAAAGAACCGATGGAAGGGAAAGCGTCTAGCAGAGATTAAAAGAAGAGCAAGAATAAAAGAATTACACAGAGTTACACAATACTGTAAAAATTAAGGCATAAGAAAGGTACTACGTTGCGAAATGCATAGCGTTTGGCATTCGTGATTTATTAACAATTTAAGACAAAGATTTTGTAATTATAGACTTAAACGAAACTTCAAATCTTCTGAATTTCAATTATTGATAATTATATTGATTAGTTAAGTTACTTAAATATTGTGATTTGGTAATTCACTAATGAGTGATAAGTCTGATAACCATGGAAATGACTTTTCATAAATTCTAAGTGATATACTGAAAATATAAAAAATAATATGTAAACTATTATAGCAGCTGGCAGAAAATGGTGTGTTTTATGATTATAAACATTTCAATTTAATATTCAAAAGCACACATTATCTGCCAGCAGCTACTGCTAGTAAGTAATAATTATGTTGTAAATATTACAATTTTAATTACTGAAACCAAAGCTATTGTTAGCCACCTCAGTTACTAAAAAGCAATAATAAGTCGATCACAAAACACCATAATTGTTGATGTCAAATACAAGTGGATTCATAAATTTGAAACCATATTTTGCTTGTAGAAAATACGTCTGTAACTTTCGTGGCATCTTTCGTAACTTTCGTGGGCACTGAAATTTCAAAATAGAATATCTCTGTAGTTTATGCACCGATTTACACATAATAAACATTGTACTTATTATTTTTACAGCGTCTTAGCTGTGTCAATTTATTTGAAGATTACTCTAAAAAAAAATTCACCACGAAAGTTACACGGAGAATACTTTTTGAATAACTAGTCCAAAAATTATTGCTGGGAAACAACTTTTATTTTGAGGTGAAACATCACGTTTTACGGTAGGACTCAATATACGCACTCAAAACATTTGCTTATGCATGCATTGAATAGTGCAGGGGTCATGGATGTACTTAAAGTAAAGTTATGACATTAAAAACTTGTTTTGAAAAAAACAAGTTTTTAAACTTCAAAAACATAGAAAAGTGAAAAATAACTTTAGCTTGTGAAGTCTGTGACTTTTGTTTGTTTCATTCAGTTTTTATGTCACCGACTATGAAATTCCCAGTTAAGACTAGGAAATGCATAAAAACGAATGCTCTCTGCGAATAAAATAAATAAAACGCGAATAAAATCAACGTCAAGATAAATATCAAAATGTATAAAGTATAAGGCATAGTCGACGTAACCCCGCTACGCGGGGCTCCTATTTCTGTCTACAGAGTTTAAAGTAACCTAACACGAAGAGTTTGGCGGGGTCTGTATTGGAGCAGTGATTTGTCTGATAGGAAGTCTTTTATAGAGTAGTAGCAGCATTTGTGTACTAGGTCTAGGAGATTCTTTTTAAATTTTGTTATTTTTTTAATTATTCTGGGATATTATTAAAGATGCGTGAAGCGGCACTAAATATAATTTCATACATTACTTGTTTGCTACTGTGCGCAATTAGTCCTTACGCCGTATACGAGTGTGGTAATCTACAACTGAATATTATTTTTGACAAAGACTGCGTCTCAAATGCATGGTACATGGTAGTGTTAATAGATTCTTCTTTGTAAATAATGGCTCACAGGAGTCAGTTTCATGTAAGTTAAATATAGCTCTGATGCAACGTTTTTGAGCGATGAAGGCACGCTTCTTGTCTGTACTGTTGTAAGTAATTTAGATGTAAGTACTTAGGGTCTACGTCAGCCCAAAATAAATTATTAAAGTAATTATCTTTAATCGCCGATTACATGCTGTGCCTGTAGTTATAATTAAATTATTATTCTAAAAGTGTAATTGATTAGCGGATCAAAATACCTGCTATTTTAATTCGCTAATCATTTAATCAAATCTTTATATGCTATTGAAAATGCGTTCAATTTGCTAAACCTCGTCCTTGCTTTACCAAAATGTCACCACTGCTGCACTGCCACGTCATGGAACGACAGGTTCCTTAGAATCAACCTTAGAAGTTTATTTGAGAAAAACAGCACCGCACATCAAGCTTCCCAAAACTGTAAAATTTTCACAATTAGAACCCAATGCTTTAGCGACAAAGTTGAAAATCTACAGATTGTACTAGCTTGATGTGCTGGCTTCTGTACATAACAGAAATAAATCCAAGTAAAATTTCAATAAAAACAAAAACACAATAACTAATAAACAGAACAAGCAAAACTAACAAATGACAAAAAAAAACTCATTTTCACTTCTACTACAGAATCGCTCAGCCTATGCAAAGTTAGTGGATTCAGCCCTGAATGAAACATCCCTGGTTGCCTCAAACCGACCCTGGTACAGATGCTGTACCCCAGTGGCTAAGGGTGATTATTGAGTCAGGGGAAGCCGAATAAAAAAAAGGAAAATTGATTTTTCGTTTTTTTATCTGTTTATTTTGACCTCATTTTCGTTATCAGTGACCCCGAAAACCAAGAAAATGATATCATTTGATGATATGCCATCCGAAAAAAAAAAAAGCTGTGGCGAGAAAGCGTTTCCCTACCCAACCCTTCCAGCTGGACTCGAGTTGCCATGGCCGACCTTGGAAGTCTTTGATTAGACTCCGGACACAGGTTGGCCGAAGCAAAGAAAAACCTGTTCAGGTGGAGATTCATAGATGACTGTGCCCTGAAGTGTAAATCTGGTGTTGCCCTACAAACGATGGGACACTTGATATCGTGTCCTGCCTGTACAACACAGGAGCTGATGGACGCTACTGAACGTGCCAAAGTCGCCGCCAAAATTTGGGCTGACTCAATTTAAATTGTCATCGACACGCTAAGAAGAAGAGACAACGGTCTATGCTTGGACATAGCCCGTTCCATAGCTCGCTGAGCGACCTTGAATTTATGGACCAGCCATACCGTGAAGATAGATTTGAATGTTCTGTTTATTATGTGATGTTATGGTCCTCAAATATGGTACCATAGGATCCCACATTTGAAGTGCCATTTTTTTTTAATTCCATGAAATAAAACAACAAAAATTGATTAGGTATATAATATGCGTTTATTAAATAAATTATTCTAAATAAAATATTGTCTAGAAATGCATTCTTTATTCACATTACGATTTATACACACATTTATTTACAATAATATTATTTATTATCGATTCTAAGCCGCCATTTTGTTTTTTATCACCAGCGCCTCTAGCGGTTGAAAGTGGGACTAAAATAGGAGTTGTCAAGTCAAATTGAAACGAAAAAAAGGACCATGGAGGTTTAGTTAATATGAAACTCTTCGTTTTACTCGGACTCTAGGGACACTAATACATGTATCCGAATGCGTTTTAAGGCTATTCAGGTACGTCCCTCAAGCAAAGCGTGGTAGAGCTTTCTAAGGGCCTTTTCTTGTAAAGCGTGTAGCTAAATTGCGAAACGCACTTTCATTTTCATGGCAATATCTTTCTTTTTAACCGACTTCTAAAAAGGAGGAGGTTATATATTCCACCAGCATCTTTTTTAAATCAGTTCTATTATATCCATTGTGTAATTTACGTCGAAATTTGCAAATAGCTATGAGATGAAATTGACTGTACATTTATTTCAAAATAATTTTAATTTTTTTTTTGGCGTTATTTCGGATATATTAATAATCTAATTCTCCCGCTATAAGCGCTGATATGACTGCAATAGCTGCTATTAGGGAACTTCTCTATTAGTAAAAATATAAAACATCTATTTGTTTTTTCATAACTCATTTAAACTACACACAAAAATACTTGCAATAGCTTCTCTGAACTATGGCCTCGATATTAGTGCAAATACCAGCATATCAAGCTACCCGAAACTGTCCCAATCAACCATGAACCTAATGCTTTATATTTAAAGAATATAATTGAAGATCTATTAAAAAAATGACAGATTGTAGTCTATACAACGATAAAAAACACATTAAAACTTAAAATTAATTGCCATGAACAAAAATTCCTGTATTTTTTTTTTACAATTTTGTGTCATAGCTTAAATCTCGGAAACGTGACACTCTAGAACATTTTGTCTCATACAAAACTTGTTTGTATTGAAGCCAGCTATCGATTGATATAGGTAATATGCGTGGCCGCAACTTTGAAAACAAAAACAAAATGGTGGAAGTGAGGCCGGCCATTTAATTCCCTTTGAACTTCGCGGGCTACAAAATCTATCACACAATTTCCAGATCTATTTTCCACACTTAAATTCTTATTAATATGCTATAATTGTTACGACTAAAATTAATATTTTTTCATAAATTATTTGTTCGAGGTTTAGCTTATTTAATTTTTGAATGCCAGAGTATAAACGCAAGCGCGTGCCCTCCACGCCAAGCCACAATTTCACCTTCCCTTTTTATCACGTATTTGTGTCGTTGGCGTACAGGGCACTTGGTTGCTAGTCACGTATATGTGACAATGGCGTTCAAAAGTTTAAAAAATCTCTTGCATCTCTCACGCATTATAAGACTTGTCTAGGCATTACGCATTGTCAAATCGGTGTCGTTACTTCAGGCATCGCCTTGTGGTTACTGATTTTTTTTTTGCGCTGTTCCAGCGTTGTTTACGCATTAAATTTAACCTCTTGAACGCCAGAACATAAACGCACGCGCGTGCCCTCCACGCCAAGCCACAATTTCTCCGCAAATACCTACAAAAAGAATAGGTATTCCAAAACTATTTAATTGTTTATTTCGTGTTATATAACATATTTCGTGTTATACATATTTGTGTCGTTGGCGTAAAGGGCACGCGCTTGCTTGTCACGTATATGTGACAATGGTGTTCAAAAGGGTATTTTTTGTTTAGTATTAGTATGTGACAATCACTTTATTAAACTTACTGTGCTGATTTTGTCTTTTTGTGGTTAAAAGTAAAATTAGAGAAAAAAACAATTTTTTTTTTAGTCTCTTTCTAAAAGATGTTTTAAAAGAACTATATAAAAATCACTAAATAAATATTTCTAGCTTTCTAAAAAAAGGATTTATTATTTACAATAATTATTATGTCCAAAACATTTTTTCAGATACGGTTGCAAAACATAGTAGGTATATCAACTCATACAAAATTTTATGCAAAAATAAAATTTTGTTTGTTATTTAATGTCACTAAGAATTTACATGTTTTAACTCAACTAAAAATCAAATGATTTTCCAAGTTTCAAAGGATATAAATAAAGGGTGTAAATAGACCCTTAACGAAGCCGAAAGCCTCTTGTTCTAACCGCATTTGCGATCATTTTTTTTTGTTCTAGACCATATCAGATTCAGATTAATTTTATTTGCTTGAAATATGGTATTTTACAGATTTAATGTGATATAGCACATAGGTACACAATAGTTCAGCATATTCCGCCTACTAAATTCAGCATGCAAATTTTGTGACAAAATAAACAAATTACAATGTCAAAAAAACAACAAAAAAAAAGTACTAAATCAAAAACTGTCTACATAAAATATCAAATTACAAAAGTCAAAAATAAATAAAAATAATTACAAATTTTCTAAATATCTACTTTCAAATAACAAAAAAAAAGTACTAAGTCAAAAAAATATTGGCAATCTTAACCATCATATCTGGGAACCTTCTAGTTACGGAGATATTGGGGGTCAAAGTTCCAACTTTATCACAAGTTTTTTTTAATACTTGTTTTAAAGGTTTTTTTTTAGTACTTTACTTTAAATACCTCCATGACCCGATTACTATTCAATGCATCCATCAGCACAATGTTTTGAGAGTTACATTGAGTTTTACCGTAAAAAGTGATTTTTCACCCCCAAAAAATAAAAGTCGTTTCCCAGCGATATTTTTTTGCGTAGAGTTACTTAGTTTTATGTACAGAATGCGTGGTTGACGGCATCGTGAAGGGTCCGTTTACACCGTGTATAACCCAATGTAAATTATACAGTGTATTTATGAAATTTCACTAAAACATACTGTTTTATGTTGTGGCTTTAATCTGTCGTCTCACTAAAACATCACAAATATTTAAAACTATGTAGCTGATGCCTGCGGCTTTCGTTCGCTTGAAATACTTATAAAAAAATATTATTTCCCTTTTTGAATCGAATTTTGTTACCATTTTTTTTTTTGCACGGACCACTAATTATTTTTCTAAAATAAAAGTAGCACAAGTTAGAACTTATAAAATCAGCTATCTGCCAGTAAAAGTCCCGTCAAAATAGGTCGAGCCGTTTCGGAGATTAGCCGGAACAAACAGACAGACAGACAAAAAAATGTGTTTTTGTTATGAGTGCCGTATATATTTTCATAAGCATTCAGTAAAAGGCTGTTATTTTAATATTATAAACAGACACTGCAATTTTATATTGAAAAGAGTAATGGAGTTTCTTGCCGGTTCTTCTCCATAGGAAACGACCAACCCGAACCGTGCACTTTTTTGTCGACGTTTTATAAGTGCCCATCTAGGCCTATGTGAAATAAAATATATTGATTTATTTATTTGTACCTATAGTTGATGTCACTCAATGCTAAAATCTATTTTATCGTACAGTTAAATCTTCAGGTTATAATAGACCGGCTTGTCTTCTATCATAGAGCCCATTTCTCCCATCTTAGGATCGCAAGGTGGCCACATAGGAGCTTGTATGTCCATGTCTTGATCCTGTGGTGCAAGCTGACCCTAAAATAAATAAAAATGATTAAAAACCTCGTCTGTCTAGTGGTCCGAAGCGCGCCTGGTGAAGATAAGATGAAAGATAAAGATAATTTATTTGTTAAAAACATGCGTTTACACACAAATTGAGCATGCAAGATCTTAGTGAGTAGGGTAGGGTAGGTCCGTACATGTTTTACCATGTGAGGTGTACAAATTTGGTTTTTGTTTACAATTTAAAACATTTCTATTTTGGCCATTTTTTCTAGGTAACTATATATTCATAATAACTAATGTTGGCATATTATTCTCATATTACAAATACAATTAAAAAATAAAATAAAAAATACAAATTGTCCAATTGTCATGAGAATAGAATGAAATATAAGGTAAATATGTCAAAAGGTAAAAACATTAAAAAAAAAAAATATATCGCAAGGTAAAATATGTCAATATGTATCAAAAGGTAAAATATGTCATTAGGTAAAATATGTCAAAAGGTATACGATAGGAAGTCATTTATATTATAGTAACATTTGTCTGTTAATAAATTCCGAATTTTATTTTTATGGGGTTCCGGGTTCGATTACCGGGTCTGGCAAAGTGTTATTGGGTTTTTCCAGTAGCAGCCACGGAGCCTGGATTTGCGTGTTATGTTATATTTACAAATATTTGTTACTAGACCCGCCCTTGCTTCGCACAGCGCCACCTATCGGGTCCAAGACTATATCTAATGTAGCCTATATTTTAAGTTAGGCATCTATCAGTAGAGCGGTGAAAACTGCGTTCAAATCCATGCAGTAGTTTTTGCGTGATGCGCTTACAAACATACAGACAGAAAGACAGACAAAAATTCTAAAAACTGTTGTTTTGGTTTCTGTTGCTCTAATAAGGTAACAGGCAGATATCTGTATATTGAAGATATTGAAAAAAAAATATGGGGGGTATATAAGGTCTAAATATTCATACACGAAATATTTTCAGGGAATCATCTAACGGCTATAATGAAGCCATTTCAAGGGATTATTTTTTTTATATGAATATATTTTTATAAAAAATAAATAATTTAAAATTACTTGACCCACAAAATAAATACTAGCTCCTTATTTTTGAACATCCATTACGCTAGTTTACTACGTCGTATTTACCTACTGTCATTGTTAGAATATGGGAGTAAAGATTTTATGCAAAAAGTCTCAAAATTTTTTAGGATTATAATAATTTCGTAAAAAAAAAAAACACTCAGATAATTTTTTTTTTTCGTTGCTATGGCGACTTTACGACTTATAGAAGTTACTCTTAAAATATTTCGTGTATGAATAGTTAGACCTTATATATTCTTTTTTCAATATCTTCAATGTACAGATATCTGCCTGTTACAATTTTATTATATGTACTCGTATATTTATAGATGCGTTGTATGTTTTTTTCTTTTTTGTAATTTTGGCTGCATTTCATGTCTATGCGACAAATAAATATTGTTTCTTTGTCCTTTTCTTTCCTACCTGTCTAGTGTCAGGTCTCCGCTTCCCTCTCGCTCGCTTCGGCCACGGCTTCTTAAGATGTACGTACGTGATGTGAGCTCGCTTCTCACTCGCGTGCTTGAAGCCTTTGCCACACATCTCACATTTGAACGGTTTCAGGCCGGTGTGTATCTGAAAGTCAAATAATTGCATTCATTTTAATAACATCATTTAATGGGAATGTACCCATATTACGTGACCTGTTCTGAGGGAGGAGGGGGGTCTTCAAAATACCACGCTTGGTCACAGGGGCGGGGGAGGAGCTCGTGGCTAAATAATAACAGCTGCTCGGGTCGATCTTAAGGTTAAGCTGCGCTTGCCTAGGTTGGTCCGTGGATGGGTGGTCAGCCATTTCATACAGAGTTTCCGCCGTGCCTCGGAAAGCACGTTAAGCCGTTGGTCCCGGGTGTCATTTGTAGATCTTTGACAGTCGTTACTGATAGTCAGTGGCCCGAAAGTCTGACAACCAGTCTTACCAAGGGGTATCGTATTACCCAGTACAAACTGGGTTGTGGAGGTCAGATAGGCAGTCGCTCCACGTAAAAGGCTTAGGTTTTTGGCACGTAATCTATATCCTCTAGGGATATCTCGTGCTTTTTGGAGATAAATTCAAATATGGTGCGCAGCGTTTAGCGCTTATTAAACTCACAGGTGGCAGCACTGGCGTACATATGCCCGTTTAGCGCTTTTTAAACTCACAGGTGGCAGCACTGACGTACATATGCCCGTTTAGCGCTTATTAAACTCACAGGTGGCAGCACTGACGTACATATGCCCGTTTAGCGCTTATTAAACTCACAGGTGGCACCACTGACGTACATATGCCCGTTCAGCGCTTATTAAACTCACAGGTGGCAGCACTGACGTACATATGCCCGTTTAGCGCTTATTAAACTCACAGGTGGCAGCACTGAAGTACATATGCCCGTTTAGCGCTTATTAAACTCACAGGTGGCACCACTGACGTACATATGCCCGTTCAGCGCTTTTTAAACTCACAGGTGGCAGCACTGACGTACATATGCCCGTTTAGCGCTTATTAAACTCACAGGTGGCAGCACTGACGTACATATGCCCGTTTAGCGCTTATTAACCTTACAGGTGGCACCACTGACGTACATATGCCCGTTCAGCGCTTTTTAAACTCACAGGTGGCAGCACTGACGTACATATGCCCGTTTAGCGCTTATTAAACTCACAGGTGGCACCACTGACGTACATATGCCCGTTCAGCGCTTATTAAACTCACAGGTGGCACCACTGACGTACATATGCCCGTTCAGCGCTTATTAAACTCACAGGTGGCACCACTGACGTACATACGCCCGTTTAGCGCTTTTTAAACACACAGGTGGCTGCACTGACGTACATATGCCCGTTTAGCGCTTTTTAAACTCACAGATGGCAGCACTGACGTACATATGCCGATAAAAAAAAATAAAAAATGGGTCACGTAGTATGGGTACGTTCCCTACGCTTCGTGCAAGATGTAAACGGATATAATTATTATAATATAAATACTCACAAACATATGCCTCTGTCGGTTACTATGCGTGGAGAAATGCTTGCCGCACAGCGCGCACACGTAGCTCGCTCGCACTTGACTGTGAACTCGTCTGTGGGCCACTAGCCGCTGTTTCATTCTGAAGGATTTACCACAGGAGTCGCATTTGAACGGGCGTTCGCCTGTGTGGACCCACGTGTGGTCTTTTAGCAGAGCGAAACTCTGGAAAGAACATAAATAATATACAGGGTGTAGAACATAAATACTATACAGGGGTATCCTGGCATAGGAAAGAGATTGGTAGACTGGCACAAATAAAAAAGTGGCTTATACAGTGGGTAAAGTCCAGACTGTGGATGTTTATGACGATATATTTTCATTATATATAACACGGTTTTTCTTAAAAATCAGTTATACAGGGTGTAAACAGACCCTCCACGAAGCCGTCAACCAAGCATTCTGTACATCAAATTAAGTAACTTTACGCAAAAATTATTGCTGGGAAACGACTTATTTTTGGAATGAAAAATCACGTTTTACGGTAGGACTCGATGGAACGCACTCAAAGCATTGTGATGATGGATGGATTGAATAGTACGGGGGTCGTGGAGGTGTTTAAAGTAAAAATCTTACATTATAAACATGTTGATATGTGATAATGTCGGAACTTTGACCCCCAATATCTCCGTAACTAGAAGGTTCCCAGTTATGGTCTAGAATAAAAAAATGATCACAGAGACGGGGAGAACAAGTGCGTTTCGGCTTCGTTAAGGGTCTATTTACACCCTTTAGATTCCTTTCAAACAACAACATACAAACATGTTTGTTTTCTTAGCAATACTGTTTTGGTAAAGACGTTCCAAACCTCAAATAAAATAAATATATAAAAATAAAAAGGTCAGATATTAAGAAATATTCGGCTAGCCCTCTCATAGAATGATCGGATATTAAGAAATATTTTTAGCTAACTATCGTATAGGATATCCGTCAAAACAAACATTTGGCTAGCCATCTTGAAGGATGGCCGGATATAAAGAAATATCTGACTAACCACCGCATAGGTCTTCTGTATTAAAAAAAAATATTCAGATAATCATGTAATAGGCTGGCCGGATATTAACAAATATCCGTTTCACAATCATCGAACACTCTGTATAGACATAGGCTGGCCGGATATTAAGCAATATCCGTTTCACAGTTATCGATAACACCATGTATAGACAAGAACGTACTTGGAATATTCTCCCGCAAACTTCGCACATGCAAGGTGACTTCATCGATGGATAGTTGGTTCTATTCTTGTCCGGATGCATCCGTCTGAAGTGGCCGTGGTACGCCCGCGAGTCTTCTAGTTGCATACCACACTAGAACAAGAAAAATAACATAATGCTTTATTATACTAGGATTCAACATGCAATGTATTCCACACGCGTGGATTTTTAATATTCAAATTGAGTTTATGAATGGAATGGGATAGATAAACATGATTATTTAAAACAAATATTTACTTTTATGAACAAATTAACATTTATTTATTTATTTGTGTCCCAAATAAAAAAAAAATGAATTTTCTGTTTTTCATATTTCAGCACAGTTTTGTATTTAGTATTTTCTATTTTTCATATTGGGCTGTTTACTTTCGCTAATTCCGCCTCGAATGCAGTAACAAAGTTTCCGCACTTATATCAAAATGTAAGATTATAATATTAAACTATAACAGTAGAATTTAAAAGAAGTAGCTTTTAAGTAAGGCGGTTCATTGTTATGCCGCCTCTCGCCATCAAACGGTAAAATTTTGGCGAGTTTAGAATTAAGCAACTCCACTATAATATCATTAAATACAAATATATAAAAAAAAAATGTCCATTTCAAATTTGGAAAACAAAACCGGCCAAGTGCGTCTTTTTTTTAACTCGACACGCACTCCGAGGGTTCCATATTAACTTGTAGGTATTTTCAATTTTGTTTAATTTTTCTTCACTTCCATAATTAATACTTTACTTCACTAGTTAGCCATATTTCTTATTTCCATACAGTAATATTCCCAAATTAATTAAAACAGGTAAATATTTGACAGCTATTTGCGACGTTGCCAACGCTCTTGAAACAGGAGTCATTCCAGTGTGGGAAAGAGATGTCGCTAGACGACCTGTGTAGCTCCGTCTCTTTCTCACACTGGAATTACCCCTGCTTTAAGACGTCATACTAACCCCCCTGGGCCTAGTTGGCGCAGCCGTGAGGCACACAGCGTTACCTTTTTTGTTTATACAACATTATTTTTAGTATATGCGAAACCTGAATATAGTTTGTTCAGAATAAGTAACTGAATCGATTCCAATAATTTTTAAACCATGTTATATTTTGTCATAAAAATATTTAATAAAAGTTAAAAGTTACAAGTTGGCAACGAGCGACATTAAGTACCTATCGCAATAATTTAGGTACCTACTGCCAAATTATTATTATCAATGAGCTCAAGACGACATTAGAGGCGCGCGCGGGACGCACTGCGTGGTGACCAAGTTTTTATGCGGACAAGCAGGTTTTTTATGATACAGTCTTGAAATGTTGTACATAGATTCTTAACATAAAAATATAATAGGCACGTGTTTCTGGCTTCGCATATACAACTAATGTTGTATAATAATATAATATTATATGAATATTATATACATTAATAAATTAAAATAACCTATATTAACTAACTAACTTAAAAATAAACTTAAAAAATGGCGTCAAAAAACTCCTCCTCAACGTAGTCAACTGGTAATGTACCCAAAAGACTGGCGGCGTTGCCACGCTGTATGGCAACGCTAAGCCTTTGGCCAAGGTAAAAGCCAGCCCTTGGGTCACGGGAAGAGTCAACTAAACGTTTACAAATGTCCTTGAAAAGGCTGTGAGCACTCGGACCCCACGGACCCAGAGTTTCAACCCCAAACGGCTCGAAAATATAGTTCCCAATAAGGTTACTATATTTACGCCGCTTGAGGTTCTCTGCAGCCGCAGCCGCAGCCCCAGCACAGCACGATGAGCTAGGAAGATGGGATGGCGCAAGAGTATCGACACAAGTTGCATCCCACACTAAAGGCCTACCCATCTTCCATGGAAACAAAGACATGCCGTCCGGTCTCTTGCCATCGTCGCGTGCCAAGCCATTTGGTTCTGTGACAGCGATGAGGAGAAAAACAAGGGGCGCCTAGGCGTAGAGCAGCAGCAAGGCGGAAAGTAGTGTCGTCGAGCAAAGTGCCTATGCTCGACGACGGTAGTGCGTGAAGCCAAAGACCCGACTCCCACTCACCCACAGCCAGCAGACGCGCACGCTCAGCAGTAGTAGCAGACGTGAGCAGTAAATTGTTCTGAACTACTCTGCAGAGCGGCTCGTCCCAACGTCTCTGGGAAAATGGATGGACGGGTTCTTCAGAATTCGGGCAAGCGAGTTTCCAGGCATTAATAGCCTCGGAGAAGCACGGCACATCAAAATCAATCAGTGTGGAAGCCAGGATATTCCTGATTAATTTCTCAGTGCCGTGGACCGAAGATATAAACGCCGGTAAACTAATACTAGAAATTTTGCGGACGCCGAGTCCTCCCATACGAATGGGAAGAGTAGCTTGTATCCAAGCACGGTCGTCCAAAGCCACATTTAAAACGGATGATATAGTATTTTTGATAATTTGGTCCATTTTGTCCAAAAGATGAGTGTGCTTCCATAAAGGGGAAGCACGTAGGAAATATGTTAATTTTGGGCCGAAACAACAGTAACGGATTAGGGTGATGGCCGAATGCATATTAATTTGGAGCAACCTTTCCGAAATATCATTGAAATTTTGAATTTTTTCCTCGATAAAATCGGGAAAGGAATTCTCGAAGATTGGAGACCCAAGGAGACGAAGAGAACTTTTTTCAATAATTTTGATGTTAGGGGCTATTACGTTAAATTTAGGAATAGTCAGTTGTCTGTTGGTACAGTCTGCTAAATACAGTTCACATTTTGCAAGGTTTAGGTCAAGGCCAATTGAATGAAGTTTATTTTTTAAGAAAATTAAATCATTTAAAACAGTATCTATCTATTATATGATTTAGGTTTTTTTTTAAATATTATTTTTGTTTTATATTGTGTGCACTTGTGGCATGTGCCAAATAAATGTATTTTCTTTCTTTATTTCATTTACCGGATTTTTGCACTCGGGTGAAAAATACTGTTATACAGCTTACCTGTTCACAAGGAATAGGCCCCTCCGCCTTGCGCATCTGACTGGGGTATATCCGTCTATTTTCATCCGTATCTTCTTTGTCCTTTTCCCTCGCCCTTCGTTCAAGTTCCTTCGATTCTTTAGATTTCCTGCCTTTTTTAGGTTTATTTGATTCTCGTGAATTTTTGTCGGTACCTGTTGGTGGAATGTTTATATTAACCTTTTGAACGCCAGTGCATAAACGCACGCGCGTGCCCTCCACGCAAAGTCAAAATTTCACGGCAAATGCCTACAGCAATGTGTTTTTTTTAATACTACTTTTCATATATTGTATTTATTATTATCAGCCATTTGTGTCCCACTGCAGGGCAAAGGCCTCCCTTCCCTCCTTCCACTTATCCCTATCCAGTGCTGTTGTTTGCCAATCTTTTTGAAATGAGTCGAGTTCGTCCCGCCATCTCCTTCTGGGCCTGCCGCGTCGCCGTTTGCTGCTGTTTGGGACCCATTGTGTTATTACTTTAGCCCATAGCTCCTCCGGCATGCGACAGATGTGGCCAGCCCAGTTCCATTTAAGCTTGGCAGCCGTGTGACCTACATTGGCAATTTGAGTTTTGGAACGCAGTATCGAGTTCCTTATACGATCAGTAAGTATATTGTATAATGCTGCTGAATTTTGTGATTTCCTTGAGAAAGAAATGACGGATTTTTTGGTTCATATTTCAACTAGTTAATAGCTGGGCCCAGAAAGGCCATCCTTCTTCTATTTGTGTCAGACGCCTACTTGATCGTCGAGTCTGCCACCTCTGGTGAAGGATTCCACTAATTTAAGTGTCATCTGCGATCGGGACAGAGGTAGGAGCATATGCGACTGAACAGACGCAACCACCACCAGTGGTGGTAGATGCGACAAATAGTTGCAACTACCACCAGTGGGGACCGACCGGTGGGGGCAGACGGGAACAAACCCAAAAAGAATAGGGATTCCAAAACTATTTAATTGTTTATTTCGTGTTATACTACAAGTACACCGCATTTTTTGTCATGTAAATGTGAGGATGGAAAAAACAGCTAAGTGTAACATAAATGTCACAGGTCTTTAGTAGCGTTTATAGCGCGTATACGCGCGTCAAATGTCGTGTGCATAGAACCTTACATTTTTTTTCTTGTCCTTGTAGATTGCACTAGCGAAGGGTCAATTTTTGTAAGAGGTAAGCCGGAGTACAAATCTTTAATGTGATTATATAGTCTATAGAATACTGATTTTGCCATTCTTCAAAGAGAAGCCGGTAGGAATCGAGTTCTATGGAACCTTCGCCACTGGTAGATTGTAACCTACAGAAGGGCACTGTGTCCCAGCATTGGGAACTTTATAATTTAACATTTTCATGTAACAAAGACTCATTAATACACACAAGATTCAATATAGCACAAATGATACATTAAACACAATACAGTAAACATACTAATACAACACAAAACAATACACACACAAAAATATATTTATGTTGACAGCTGACGACTGTACGTAACGTGCAAGTCTGCAGCGTCTGATGTACGGACAGTCGAGCTAATCGGCTATCATCATCAGCAGCTGTTGGAGCTGCCGCGAACCCTGCGCACTAGGGATGCGCTCCGCTTATGCATCGTTGCATAAAAGCGGTCGACGCTAGCGACGGTGAACATACTTGAGGCTATAATTATCTCTTTATAGTCTGATTATGCTTAGGCATGGTGTGGTATATTATTTTTTTACCTGTATTATGTCTAGCTGATACACTCAGGTGCCGTTTGTGAGCTTCAGAAGACACGAAGCGGACGTTACATAGTTCACATAGTGGACCATCTTCTGGTATCTGGAACAATGAATAAATATGATACATAAATATAAGCAGAAGGGAGGGTGCCTTGTTCTCGAAGGGAAGCCGGCAGAAATCTGATCTCCACAACTGTTGTACTGGGTAATACGATACCCCTTGGTAACGGGACTTATAGGTCAAGTTTCCCTGCACCCTGTATAAGACACATACCTGTGAATTCTCCAGGCGATGTTTGAGCTTCTTGTGCAGTTCAATGCCTTTAGCGCTCACGAAGGAGTAGCCGCACAACTCACAGACGAAGTCCGAAGGGTGCTTGATTCGGATATGCCCCATGTAGGTCGTAAATTTACTGTGGAACAAACGGAACGTTAAAACAGGTCTAGTAATATACAGGTGGTCCCAGAAGTACCCGACCTGATGAATAAATGGAGGTTATTGCTAGGCTAAAGACATTGCTTTTAGAAAAATGGTATTATAGTATCCAAGAATTTATGGAAGATAAAACTTTATAACATTAAATAAATTTAAAAAACCCCCATCGCAACAAAGAAAAGTAAACAAACATTTGAGAAGTCAATAAAATGGCTGAGCCAGTTTTGATAAAACATGTCTAATTGTAATATACACATCATGCACTTTCATTTGATACCCCACTTGGGTATATTTGAAAATATTCGATTTTTCATCCCCTATATCTAGTGAATGGCTGCACCGATTTTGATAAAACATGTCTAATTGTAATATACACTTGGGTATATTTGAAAATATTCGGTTTTTCATCCCTCAAATCTATTAAACGGCTACACCGATTTTGATAAAACATGTCTAATCGTAATATACACTTGGGTATATTTGAAAATATTCGGTTTTTCATACCCACTTTCATCCCCTATATCTAGTGAATGGCTGCACCGATTTTGATAAAACGTATCTAAGAACCATCGCCAAGAAACTAGCTTTCAAATAAAAAAAAAAACTGAAATGAAAAATAATGTCCTGTGATCAAACTACTGGATATATTCGATTAAATTTTTGTATGCAGACTGGGAACGGCATGTGTTATATGCAGTTTAATCTATTGTCGTCGCCACCTTGTATAAACTAAACATAAGGTGTATGCCCTACAAAACAAATTAGCTAGCGTAACTTTTAATAATAACTTACACGAATTCATCTTGGCAGTGCGGACACCTGTACTTGGTGCCCTTATGCCAGCGCTCGTGCAGCCGCGCCGTCTGCCTGTGCGTGGTGACGTAGGCGCACTGCTTGCAGCTGAAGCGCTGCGTGTGATGCGCTGTTACGTGCTTGCGGAGCGCGTGAGGGTGCTTGAAATGCGTTTTGCAGATTTCGCATTCATGTTCGCCACATTGCTGGAAGAAAATATCTAGTTTTAATAGTTCTGGAGTGGCAACTGCGAACCGGAAGACGTTGCGTTGGAAGGCCTCCCACTAGGTGGACCGATGACCTGGTGAAGGTTGCAGGGATCTGCTGGATGAGAGACGCGCGGGACCGGTCAATGTGGCGACACTTGGGGGAGGCCTATGTCCAGCAGTGGACGTCTTTCGGCTGAAATGATGATGATGAAAAATACCCTTAACGAAGCCGAAAGGCACTTGTTCTCCCCGTCATTGCGATCATTTTTTTGTTCTAGACCATACCTACCTACCTACCTTCTAGTTACGGAGATATTGGGGGTGAAAGTTCTAAATTTTTCACAAGTCTTTTTTTTTTAAATACGTGTTTTTAATGTAAGATTTCTACTTTAAAAACCTCCACGACCCCCGTACTACTCAATCCGACCGTCAGCACAATGTTTTGAGTGCGTTTCATAGAGTTACTACCGTAAAACGTGATTTATCACCCCAAGAAAAAAAGTCGTTTCCCAGCAATATTTTTTGCATAAAGTTACTTAATTTGGTGTACATAATGCTTGGTTGACGGCTTCGCGAAGGGTCCGTTTACACCATGTATAATTTTGTTTTACTGTTATTTTTATTTTTTTGTTTTGTCCTTTACGGATTAATAAATTATTTTTTCTTTCTTTATTTTCATGTTGTATTTAGCCACGAACCCCTCATTCCAGCCCAGCCATTAAGCAGCATGAAATAAAACAAAACCATCCATCCATCGATTCATCCGTCCATCGTATTAGACTAGCCCCCGTAACATGACCATCGTAGACAAGGATTTCTTTGACGGAAGAATCGACAAAATGACAGATAGTGAATAGAAATCTGTCATTGTGTCGACACAATCTGTCATTTTGTCGATTCTTCCGTCAAAGAAATCCTTGTCTACGGTGGTCATGCTACGGAGGTTGGTCTGTAATGTTGCTATAATTAGTGGTAAATAAATAAATGTAAAACTCCTACACTGTTTTAATCTTCCACGGTATACAACTAAACTTATACTGTCACTTACGGGATATCTTCCGTGATTGTTCATTTTTTTTTTTTTTTTTTAAATATCGGGAGCTCAAAATAATGAACAATCACTGAAGATATCCCGTAAGTGTCAGTATAAGTTCAACAAAACTAATACTTACATCTGTATGCCTCGTCATATGACTGTTATACGCATCTTCATCTAAAAACCCTTTGAAACACGCCGTACATTTAAAAACAGAATTCTTATAATTCGAGCTATCCTGCCTCTTTACTATTTCAGCGATTTGCTCTTCAAAAGTCAGATCAGTAATCGTAAAAAGAGTCTCGTTCAAATCGTCATTTAAAAACGGTTTTTTCCGCCGATCTATCTTTGGTTCAGCCGGATCTTTTATCTTTTTGACCCTCTTAACAGTCTTAAGCGGTTTTTTCTCTTTTTCTTTTCTTTTTCTAGCCTTTTTCGTTTTACACTTTTCCAAAGGTAGACTATCGTCTGAGGAATAGTTCAGATCTTTGTCAGATAACACATATTCTTTTTCTGAAACATCATCTTTTTCTAGTACATCCGTAATTCCAGTTTCGTTACCTCCGTCATCGTTAAATCCGTCGTTATTGATTCCGTCGTCATTAAATCCGTCATTTTTGTCTGAAATATCATCTGTGAGAAATATTTCGTTTTCTTCTTTGATATCAACATTGTGGGTAGTTGGTGATTTATCCTGTATTTCGATTGGTTGGTCGTCCTCATTATTTTCTATAAATGAATCGTAGTGATTCACTTCGAAATGTTTTGCTGATAATGTCGATGTAAGTTGGTTGTTTAATCGATTTATCGTTTTAATGTTCTGGACAGTTAACTGAAAGAAGTAAGACTAAATTAGCGTATTGATACCAGACTGTGGATAGGGATCAAGGAAAAAATGATCTTTTTATGAAGCTATGTTATAAAACTATCTGATTATCACACTCCCGCTCATACATAGCGACATTTTATGTGTTTGGGGGGGACGTTTGGTCCATTCGATTGGTCTGACTGCTCACAAAATATCATGTACAAAGATCAAGACAGATTATAAGTATAGTTACATTTTTTTGGAGGTTTAAAGCGTCTGGCAATAGTAACCGCCGACGGAAAGTGTCTGGCAGCATCGATTATTAAATTGAGATGAACATGAGCTTTAGTGTGTGCAATTTATTCAAAATCAAAGCATTTATTTCAAGTAGGGCAGTTACATGCACTTTTGAATTGTCGAAACAAAGACAACAATGAAATGTAGGTACAGTCCCAGTCACAAGGCATAAAAACTGTGAAAGTACTGCGTTTACAATTGCATATTTATGAAGTCGTAAAGTAAAGAGACAACACGGTTGGCGAAGATGGTGCACGAGCGACTGGCTGCTGCGCTGCATGTCGCGGGTTCGATCCCCGCACGGAACAAATATGTGTATGGCTTACAAGTAGTCAGTATTTTACGCTATATGGGCAAGACACAGAGCGTGCTGCCAATCGCTGCCGCGTGCGATAGCATCCCCGCTCTAACAAATGACGGTCCTGAGCGGCAGAAAAGGAACAGCTGCCAGATAAGCATAATCAGCCTATAATGTTCCCACGGCTGGGACACACAGCCTCCTCTCTATGAGAGGGAATGAGCTATAATCCAGCACGCGGGCCCAGTGCGGGTTGGTAGATGTCACATGTCTTCGAATTTTTGGTTCTAGGACATGCCGGTTTCCTCACGATATTTTCCTTCACCGTTTTGAGAGCAGTGGTGATGAAATAAATTACACAAAGTAATGCGCTTGCCTGGGTATTTATTTTTTGTTTTGGCAGGAGTGGGAAATCTCCACGGACACCTCGACTATCTCACTAGTTTGTGAGACAGAAGAGCTAGTGCTGGACTTGAACCAGCTAAAAACCACTCCTGGCCAGCCACTGTCCGTCTGACATGAAGATCAGAGCCCTTGGTTTCCGACGTTATTTTTTTTTGCCTTTTCTTGCTAATAGAAGGCCGAAAAGACCATATTAAACACGCTGCGTTTTACTTGTTTAAATATTACGTTTATTTAACACGCTATTTTATTAAGTATACAACATTAGTTTTAGTATATGCGAAACCTGATACACGTGTCTAGTATTTTTATGTAAAGAATCTATGTACAAAATTTCAAAACTGTATCATGAAAAATCACAAAGTTATAAGCTTGTTCTGTTACCTGGTTGTCCGCACAAAAACGCGGTCACCACGCAGCGCGCCTCCAGCCTTGTCTTGAGCTCATTGATAATAATAATTTGGCAGTAGGTACCTAAATTATTGCGATAGCTACCTAATGTCTCTCGGTGTCCAACTTGTAACTTTTTTTAAATATTTTTGGGACAAAATATAACATGGTATAAAAATGATTGGAATCGATTCAGTACTTATTCTGAACAAACTATATTCAGGTTTCGCATATACTAAAAATAATGTTGTATATCAGAACTAAATAGCGCTTGCCTGGGTTACTTAGTGTTGGTAAGTCGGGGCCGCCACCACTAGGCCACCACCGCTCTAAGATAAGATCCAATCCTGATACTTACACAATCCTGCTTCTTAATAACTTCTAGCATAAGCGAGTTGGCTCGTAAACACTTGTGTCTAAAACGACTGCAGTTCATCAACCTTTGCACACACTCCATGCATAGCTTTTGTGGTAGTTTATCTTCATTAGAGACCTGTAAGAAAAAAATCCAAAGTCAAAGCATTTTTTTCAAGTAGGTCTGTTACAGGCACTTTTGAATTGTCGAAACAAAGACTACAATAAAAAGTAGCTACAGTCCCAGTCACAAGGCATGAAAACTGAAAGTACTGTAGTTGCCCATTCCCTAACGTAGATCTCTATGGAGAAGAACGGGCAAGAAATTCCATGGACACTCTTTTAAATCAGAATAATGTTTCAAAACCTTGGTAAAATCATTCATGTTATTAGTACTGTAGTTGCCCATTCCCTAACGTAGATCTCTATGGAGAAGAACGGGCAAGAAATTCCATGGACACTCTTTTAAATCAGAATATTGTTACAAAACCTTGGTAAAATCATACATGTTATTAGTACTGTAGTTGCCCATTCCCTAACGTAGATCTCTATGGAGAAGAACGGGCAAGAAACTCTATGGACACTGTTAAATCAGAATATTGTTTCAAAACCTTGGTAAAATCATTCATGTTAGTAGTACTGTAGTTGCCCATTCCAAAGCGTCGATCTCTATGGAGAAGAACGGACAAGAAACTCCATGGACACTCTTTTAAATCAGAATACTTTTACAAAGCCTTGGTTTCATCATTCATGTTGAGATGGTGGCATTATGTGAGTACGATGTAACAAGATGTGCACATTCATCAACATCAAAATCATGATAAACAGTCGTGATGAGTCAAGAAGTCGACATATAACCATGGTTTTATAAATCTTCCCCTTGAGTTTAAGGAGAATGTGGGAGCCGCATATGGCTCCCGTCACCAGCCACCAGTAATGCCACATTTGCATAAAAAGTTTATACTTATTTGTTATAGTTATCATAAACAAATAAATAAATTTTGAAGTGTCTGTTTGTAATATTAAAATAACAGCTTTTTACTGAATGCATATGAAAATTTATACGGGACTTATAACAAAAACTATTTTTTTTCAATTTTTGTCTGTCTCTCTGTTTGCTTGTTCCGGCTAATATCTGATAGGGCTGGACCGATTTTGACGGGACTTTACTGGAAGGTAGCTGATGTTATAAGGTCTAACTTAGGCTATGCACCGCGACCTTCATCCGCGTGAAATGTTTATTAAAATATTGCTTCTCTATTTGAATCGGATTTTTTGCACGAAAACCTATTCTTTTTTTAAATAAAAGTAGCCCAAGTTACTCCTTATAACATCGGCTATCTGCCAGTAAAAGATCCCGTCAAAATAGGTCCAGCCGTTTCGGAGATTAACCGGAACAAACAGAGACGGATAGAAAGATAAAAATGTGTTTCAAAAATCAATTTCATTTATTTATATACACGGTGGAAGGGACACCGACGCGAAAACGGTTACCACAATCATCATCATCATTTCAGCCGAAAGACGTCCACTGCTGGACATAGGCCTCCCCTAAGTGTCGCCACATTGACCGGTCCCGTACGACTCGCATCCAGCGGATCCCTGCAACCTTCACCAGGTCCTCGGTCCACCTAGTGGGAGGTATTCCAACGCAACGTCGCCACTCCAGAACTTTTCGGCCCCATCCACGGTTACCACGTATTCAGTACATCATTCAGAGCCCCCCACATGGTAAATTTTCATCAGTTATAAAAAAAAAACAGCTGTTTCCTACAAAGTGTAATATCTACACGGTCACAATGTATAGAACAGCAGTTTTTTTTATACATGAATGATGTACTGAATATGTGGTAACCGTTTTCACGTCGGTGTCCCTTCCACCCTGTAGATATCAATGCAAGTAACTTACCGACATTCCTGTGAGATTCTGATAAGCTTGCTCCAGTTTATAGATCCTGATTGATATTAACTTGGCATCCATTACTAAACAGATTCTGCAAGCCTAAAAAGAAACGAAAAATTCCTATTAGGGAAGTAGCGGCACTACACTGGGCTGTGAAGAAGATGGATGAAAAACGATTGCATGTAGCGGAGATGAGAATATTGAGATGGACGTGTGGAGTGACAAGAATGTATAAAGTAAGGAATAAGTATATTAGAGAACATAAATACTATACCTTCAAACTGGCAGGCTCTCCATAATCACAGTTCGAGGAATCCTGTAACATAAAAACAAATAAATAAAAAAATAAAAATTCATAAATAGAATCAAATCGATTCTCAGCAATGATGCTTGGGACCACTAGACCAACGAGGCAGTTGAGTTGCATGATTAGAAAATCATACCTGTACTATCAAAGGCACAGCTCCAGCCCTAACCTTCCGTAGACCACTCTTAGTCTCGTACAAGTCTTCACATAGAAAGTGTTCAGAGCACACCGCACTCCTTTCCCTGGGTTCCCAAGAGTCTTTACCGAGGGCCTTGAGCCATGCCTTACGGAGTGATGACTCATTGGGGAAGCTGGAACGAGATAACATAGACAGCAAAATGAATTTCTAAAAAAAAAATTAGTACAATAAAATATTAGTTTTTGTTAGATTTACCAGTAGTGGGTCATAAAATAGTTCAAAATAATTTTAAATAAGACATAAATTAGTTAATATTATCAAATAATTTCGTAAAGTAACATTTTTTTGGGACTAAAATGCGCGTAGGCGAAACGCAGTACCAATCACACAAAAGTAAAAAAAATTGCTTAGACTTACACATGGAACGTGATTCCCTGTGATTTGGATATGTGTCTTGAATCATTCTTGCAGCTCGGCACACAGCACCTCATATTCTATATATATTTATCACAATAAACAAAAATAATATGCGTTTGAAATCACAACACAAGGTTGCACTTGCAGACATCATTTTTTCCGTGTGAAACACATTTCTTTAAAAAGTTTTAGAAATATCATTTGTAGTTTGTAATCGAGAACCGCATTTAGCAGTAGATTTTTGTTTATTTCAAAAAGATTAGATAATATTTAGAAAAATATCGTAAACTAATTGACTGTCATAATTCTAGCCGACACATAGGAAATAAACAAATTAGGATGTCACCGTCACTAGGATTTTCATATTGGTTATACTCTTCTCACTCGCTAAAGTTTGCGCGTTGAAGAACGAGAGAAAAAACTTCAGTTGTCAATCAAGGCACTTCAGAATTTAGGAGAGTTACAATAACAATGTATGTAAACATAACTATACAGCGATGTTTTTACTCACTCGCACAAGTTGTGCAAGAAAGTGACAGAGAACGCGAAGCTTTAGTGGGTTTATAGAGTTGGCCTTGTAAAATAATACTAAGCATTTGACCTTCAGAACAATCTATTGAGCCCTAGTTGTAAACTGTTTGCTGAGTTAACATATGTTTAGGTGCGCTACTTGCATCAAACTACGTCCAATCTACAAAAAAACCCTTTTAGTTTGTGCTTTTTATGGGAACAATAGGATGAAAGCGTGTTCTTTAAAGCTCATGTCACATTTTTATCATGTGTACCTAGCCTAAATATTAGATTGATCGATTGACGATTCTGATTTTGGCCTTCTAGCCATAGAGGAATAAACTATGGATAATTCAAGGACCGAATCGCCAAACCAAATTGTCTTTTTTGTCACTACACGGTATAATTACTTAATATATTTTAAACATATTTAAATAATTTATTTAAAATGTTAAGGGAAACTGCGTAGACATGAAAATATTAAAAAATAAAAACAAAAATAAAATAAATAAAATACGCTACATTAAAATAAAAGAAAAAACAATGCTTGAGCAAATTAAAAAATGCGCGATATGTGTGGGGCGGATTTATCGCATAATATACCCACCTGATGACCTCAGCTACATGACGAAGATTTTTTAAGAGAAAAATTAATTTACGAATTCTCGACGTTAGGCTGTCTATATGTGGTTGGAAGCTAAAATTGTTATCTATTAAGATTCCTAAATATTTTATTGAAGTAGTAGTCTTTCGGAGGACGGGCCAGAAACAAGAATGAGTGTTTGGGGTCAATGCAAGAGTGCGCTTTGATGTGGAGATGGGATAACAAATCATTGCGTTTGTTAATTAGAGAGACCGGAAGATACTTAGTTTTGTCAACACCACATCAGTGCCTTTTTAACCAAGACAACACCACATCAATGCCTTTCTGTGCGTGATGATAAACAGCGTATCATGAGTCCGCTGTAAATAGAAGGGCTCTGTCATCGGCAAACGATATTATTTTACCATGGGGTAGCTGTAGGTTGCATAGATCATTTTTGTAGGCAAGGAAAAGGGAAGGACCGAGTATACTTCCCTGGGCACACCAAAAGTGACTGGTAAATCATCTGATACTGATGCTAGCCTGCATCATTCCACTGCGGGGCAAAGGCCTCTCTCCATTACTTCCAAATTTTTCGATCCAGGGCCAATGTGGTCTTACTCACTGGTCGTTAGTTTTGTCCAGCCCGCCATCTCCTGCGAGGTCTACCGCGTCTTCGTCTGGTTGTGTCAGGGCTCCACATCGTGGTTATTTTGGCCCACAGCTCGTCAGACATGCGGCAGTCATGCCCAGCCCAATCTCACTTTAGCTTAGCGGCTTGGTAAATCATCACTTATGAAATTATCAATTTTAACCCTTTGAAAAAAACTCTTTAGTGATAGATCCCTGATACCCATATTTATAAGCTTGTGAAGGAGGTTGAAGTCGTCGTTCGAAGTTTGAACCTTTTATTTCAATTAGCTTAGCAATCATAATTCCTCGACACAAAGTGACCTATACGTCTCGCGGGATGCAATGGCGCGACGTGGCAACCCGTGGAATGAAACGGCATGTCACGTCATGTCGCATCATTTCGCGGCATCGTGGTATCGAAATAAAGTAACATGAATTCTGAATCATTGAAATAAAATTCAAAATAACTTGATTAGTTATAAAATCCTTTGCCATGACACGCCGTGCCGTGCCGGCAGTGAATGCCGGCCCTAATTGTTCACACAGCCTCTGTTCCCAGCCTTTTGGATGGGATGTACTTACCTTATATTTATTGTGTAACAATACAATACAAAGATCCTAACATTCATACACTAAATTTAGTTTAAGAGGTGCCTGTAACCACTATGGAATCAAACTTTTACAAAGTAAGTTAATTATTATAATTTTAATAATGATTGGGACGTCGCATTGGCTAGCAAGTCATTTCGTGTGTTTTATTATAAAGGACAATAAATAAAAAGTCAACAAAAGAATTTCTTTTTTATTTTAAGTCCTTAGAATTTTCCCATAGAAAACCGTTACATCGTTTCTATTCTATTTGTAAATATATAAATTCTGTAATTATTGTTATAATTAAAGTAAAAATAAATATTTTATTAACGAAAACTACTTTTTTTCTTTATTATGCTTAATTTTTATGAATAATGAATTCTAATATACATAATCATGGATGTTTCACATCAGCTTCCGGAAGTTCTCTTTTTTCTTGAAAACAGAGCAGTTCCAAATTATCAATAACGATTCAGCCTTTTAGTATTTAAAATATTTTCATATCTTGACAATGCCTGTTATACACCAAATGAGGCCAATGGACATTATTTAAGTCCCTTTTTGCGGGTATCCTAGTACCTTTATCGTTACAAATACTACTGCCTTATAGAATATCACTATGTCTATGCCCTGTTGTCCTTTATAGCCGTGCAAGTTACATTCACCATCAGGGTTAAAAAGCAATTACCTACAACTACCTGTACAGCCAACAAAAGAAAATTCCTCTATCGAGAGTGTTTCAAATAGAGATGAAACGGATAGTAATTTGGCCAGATACCGGATAACGGATATTCGGCAAGATTCGAGGCCGGATATTCGATCGATTCGGATTGAGTTAATGCTGCCGCAGAAGTGCGGTGTTTGCGAAGCCCAGCGGATTCGCTTTTTACCATCAAATAGTAAAAATTTTGTAGTTATTCACCATAATTTTCCAATGTTAATTTTGAGTACCAAATCATTATCAATACATTAAAATTTTGCATTTTTAATTATAAATACATAGTGTTTATATGCTACTGTTGCATGATGATTTATCTTGTGTTAATGAGAAATTATTGATTTCTTTCGTATTCGGTATCCGGCCGGATAGTGGGTTACTATCTGGTATCCGCTCGGATAGTAAAAATTTAACGGATAGGCCGGGTAACGGATAGTTACCGGATATCCGTTTCATCTCTAGTTTCAAGTCTCTTGATGACTGTACAATAGGTATTCAAATCCCTATTCCCTATCCCAACTTGGGATATCCCAAGGATATTATGCTTATAGTACTATTATTCTTTCGGGTTAATTTAATTTCAGTCACCATTTTACCTACACTAAATTAACTGAATGTTAGTTTGACGTCAAACGTCTCTTATCCCGTTAATAAGCAGCCATAGCTTGCATTGCTATAGATTTCCCTAAAATGATGTCGTGTCCATTCACGTGTGCAGCGAGAGGCGGTTTCTTCGCAGTCGTATTAGTGTCGCTATTGCCCGCAAGATGGCGGGAGTAGTTCGTATTGCCAGACGACACGTAAGCATTGTCAGGAATAACATCGTGGCCTTATGCATCATGTATAGCCTGTGAATAAAGAGGATGTATATTATTTTATTGATGTATGGTAACCAAACATACTTAGTTTGTGTAATAGAAGAGTTTTAGAAATTGCTTGGAAACAACGCCACCTATTGTCGAACTTACGGTGCAACAAGTATTTTTTATTTATTTTAAACATTTCTATGAGCTCCCCAAACGACTGCAAAATAGTAATAAAAAAAGCAAAAACCCGATTGCGGTAAAAAAACTGAAAAGCAATAAACAAGCACATTTGAAATTATATAATAATTGGAAACATGCGAGACCCGTTTGAAACTTATAAAAATGAATTGGATCAAAGGCTAATTAATGGGAGAGTGGTGAAAGACTTCGCAGACGATTTAAATTTTAATGTAGGATTTTTAATTTTTTTCTACGAGTTGTCATTACGAATTACTTAGCATATAAGTTGTTTATTTTTTTGCAACCCACTCGATGAGTATAAAGAAAAACAAACTTCAAAATTTGGCGCCTACTTAACTAAATCTATCCCACTGCTGGGAAAAGGCCTCCCCCAATTCCATGTGCTCTTTTCCCGTGCCTCCTCGAACCAGCCCTCGCGGTACGCGTCCAGATCGCCTCACCACCTCTCACTGGTAATGGCGGCGCCTTCCGTCATCCGCAACCAACGTGTGGAGACTTTTGCCCAGCGGTCATCGTGCACACGGCTAATGTGACCTGCCCAATCCCATCTTTAACTTATCTTATCCCATTTTAACCTAAAAGCCTTCTTGACAGCGTCCACTATGCCCATTTTGGAACGCAGCGTGGTGTTTCAAACCTTGTCTTGTCTTTTGACACCTAGAATGCTGCGTTCCATTGCCTTGTGTCAAACTCCAAGGCAGAACTGCTGAGACTCGATGAGTGACCAGGTCTAAGCACCGTTGTTTAGAACGAATCTAGGTAAGTATAATTTATCCAAAGCGTGTCATCCATTTAGGAGGGAACATAGAAACGGACTTAGATACATACATACAGGTCAAACATATAATCCTACTTTTGGGCTTCCCCGCAGTCGGCTAAAAAAAGCGGTTGTGTTAATAATAGTTAAATAATAGTTACATGAGCATTCTTCTCTGAGCTTTCTCGATATCGTCGTCTTTCTCCCGCAGCAAGTATTTGCGGGTGCCCTTCACGAAGTCCATGCAGTGCTCTTCCCAGCTGAAATAATTTCATCAATAAATAACACTGACTGTATGAGTGATAATAATATTATCATTGCGCAAAGGAACTTAAGTAACAGAGTTGTGGAGTTCAGATAGTACTGGTATTCAGATACAGCCGGTTAGACTAGAAACCGACCTCAGCATAGTTTGAGAAAAGGCAGGCAGATGATTATGATGACTTGACCGGTTAGTGTCACACTCATATCTGCGTGACAGTCTCTTTTTTAAGATAAATGTCCATATGAATGCTCTGGTAGGTGCTGTGGGTTCTAAGGTAGCTCTTCTTAGCGAGATGAAAATCTTAACTGAGTTGGCTCACAATTGGCCACGAGTTTGTTCAGCGTCTTCAGTAGCGTCCATCAGTTCCTACTGCGTGCACACAGCAGGGCACGTAGGATACGTTGTAAGGATCTAAGGTGCTCACTGCCTTGTTGGTGTAGTGGTCACAAGAGCTACTGCTGAACAGATCTCGTGACCCTGAGGTCGATTCCAAGGTTAGGCAAATTGTTAATGTGGTTTCTATCAGGATTTTTTTTTGTATCAACCACGGTCTCCGATTTTGTGGCCGGTTGATTAAAATAGGCTTGCCGTCTATTAACATAGTTCATCGACTTTCTTTTTTTATATTTCACAATATGGCGTCTGGTTGTCGCCATATTGAATTTTGGTTACTGTCATGTTTTTAGTGACACTTGCAGGATTAAGACAAATCCATCGACCAAGAATCATCCAAATCGGCCCACGCGTTTGGTCTTTAGAGCGTCATAAAGGAACAAACATACATACATATTATAGGCTGATAAACACATATCTCTCCTCAGTCGGGTAAAAAGATTCTAATCTATTGTACTCACTCGATGGTCCTGGGGTCTAGGTTGTACACCGCGGCATCAGCCGCCGACAGTCGCTGCTTCAAAAGCTGCACGTTTTCAGTACTGAAGTGCCACTCGCGCGTCGCGAAGAACTTCAGCGCTTCGTTCATTGCTTGCAGGCGCTTGCTGATTGTCGGCAGGCTCTGCCTGAAACACGCAATTTATGTTGTGCTTCGTGCCACACCCTTTTATATGACTACACTTTTCTGATACACGCTAAAGGGTGTAAAAGTACCCTTAACGAAACCGAAAGGCACTTGTTCTCCCCGTCAAGCGATCATTTTTTGTTCTAGAGTCTATAATCTAGACCATACCTGGGAACATGCTAGTGGGGATCAAACCTCCGAATTTTCACAAGTTTTTTTTTAAATACTAGTTTTTAATGTTTAATTTTACTTTGAATACCTCCATGACCTATGAACTATTCAATGGATCCATGAGCACAATGTTTTGAATGCCTTGCATTGAGTCCTACTGCAAACCGTGATTTATCACCCCAAAAAAAAGTCTCTTCCCAGCAATAATTTTTGCGTAGAGTTACTTAGTTTGATGTACAGATTGCTTGGTTGGCGGCTTCGTAAAGGGTCCGTTTACACCTTGTATAAGGAAAAAGAATAAATCAAAAGTGGATACCTGGACTTCACCCCACACATTTTGGAAATATAGTGGATGAGGTACAGCGGACCTGTCTGAAGCACCGTCTCTAGAACCTTATGCATGACGCTGCAATACAACAAACACATCATTATTCTAAAGTAGTAACCAGTCAGATAAGGAGTATAGGAGTCTTACTGACAATCTTTGGTCATATTATTACATAACCCTACTGTGGAAGACTGCTCGAGAATGCTCGTGGCCGCACGGCTGTCTTCAAGGTAAAGCAGTTCTTGCCAAGGTTAGTCCGTGGTTGGGTGACCATCCATTATTATCTGAGTTTCGTCCGTGCCTTGGAATGTGAGTTATAGCAATTAGCTGACCCACCTTTGCATAAATGGTTGAGATATTTTAGAATACAAATCAACAGAATTTTATAATTCTTTTAAATTTTATTTATTTAAGCAAAGTAAATAAAATATATAAGAATTATAAAATACTATGTGTCGGATCCGGTCGCTAGTACGGACATAAAATGAATTGGAAAGCGCGCCTGAGTGCAGTGGTGACATCACGCGACTTACTTCCCAGTCACAACGTGTCAGCGTGCTTCTACAGAGCCCTGATGTCCAGCTCAAGGTGAGGACGAGAGTCAATGTCTGATCGCGACGGAGTTGAGACGTCTTGGAACTGTACCCGATTCATTGTGCCCCGTGTTAAGTTGTAATCTCAAGTAATTTGTTAGTTTGCTAGAAACAGTGTATCGCACCCAATGTGTTTTCATAGCACGAAACCCATTGTCTGCCCACATGATGTACGAGCCTAACGGAATAAATCCTGACATATCCGACATCTGTATTATCGTATTCTAAAAAATCTCAACCATTTATGCACAGCCAATTGCTTTAACTCACTATACATTAAGCCGTTAGTGGGACTAACGGCATTTGTAGATCTTTGACAGTCGTTACAGATAGTCAGTGGCCCAGAAGTCTGACAACCAGTCATAGCATGGGGAGTCGTATTAGTACTTACTATGTTATAGAAGTCAGATAGGCATTCGCTCTATGTAAAATACTGGTATTCAGCTGCATCTGGTTGGATTGCAAAGCGACGCGAACAGTTGAGTTAAGACAAGCAGTTGTTTCGGCTGGTGAGTGTACTCACTGGGTCTCGGTGAACACGCCGAAGGGGTACCACATGACGTTGTCAAAGGGATGCGCTCGCACGCCGCGCAACATGAGCGAGCGGAAGCGCTGCCACGTGATAGGGTGCGCACAAGAGCTGCAGTTGTACACGCGGGCCTCGCGCAGGCTGGAAGAGTTAATCATTTAAGTAATCATGCGCCTTAGAACGTAGCACATAAATGGTTTAATAGCATGTAGCATGTGTGTCTTTTAAAGAAAGAACCACAAAGGTTTGAGTGGGCCTGTCCAGTCAGCGCAAGCATTAGTCAGTTATCGTGTAGCTCTCGTGTCTCTTACTCATCGACCGCGGTTTCCCAGGCGGCGGCGACGAGCGTGTCGATGGCCAGGTCCACCGGGATCATGTCGGCGCGCCGAGTTTCGTCGCAGCTCAGCACGTGCAGCAGCCCCTTGCCGGCGCCCACCATCACACCACTCGGCCCGTTCAGGTTCTCAATCCAGCCCGGGAACGGGTCGCGCAATGATGATACAACTGGGGAACGAAAAACAGACATTCCAAAAATTTTAACATTAGATCCTTTCCATTGATTTACAAATTTATTAATTAGTTAACAAACATATACCTGTGTAGCTGTAAAAATGTAGAAATATAAGAATATGTGATGTGTTTAAATACATGATGCTACTTCGACTTCTAAATTAGCTATTCAACATTATATCCTTTGGAGTTTCATCAAATTACAAAAACAGCATTGATTTTAAGATACTTAGTTAACTATTGTAATAGGCAACCTGAAATGTTATTCAAAGCCACGGCAAGAAAGAAAAAAAATATCTACATTTTAATACAGCGCCATCTAGCGTCGAGTAGCAGCAATTCAAATAACATTACTCCGACATAAGAACAAGCTGTTTTTTTATGGTAATCTATGTAAGAATAGACACGCTAGGTGCAATAATTTTTGTAACGGTAACTGACCTATGGTGGGTCTGAAGATGGCAGTCGCATAGTTAGCAGTGGCAGCTCGCTCTGCAAGCGCGCTCTCCGCCATCGCCTTCGTGAACGTGTACGTGTTCGGCTTCGGAGATATTAACCTGCGAAACAAATTAATACTTATATTATTGGGTGGCCAGTACAATACTTAACCCTCGTCACAACATGAGGGGGCCCATCCCGATGTTGATGGATTGCGAGAAGCGGGAGACATAAAAAAAGAAAAGATAGCCGAGACGATGCTGATAGGGAAAAATTAATGAGAAAAGTCATAGTACCTGGCTGACCTCAAGTAACTCTAGATCAGGTGGCCTACCATGACGTCTTAAAGCAGGAGTAATTCCAGTGTGGGAAAGTGATGGCGCTAGACGACCTGTATAGCTCTGTCCCTTTCCCACACTGGAATTACTCCTGCTATAAGACGTCATAGTAAACCCCCAGACAGAAGATAAAGAGGTGGCAAGAAAGTACAGACGCCAGCATATCAAGCTACAACAATCTGTCAAATTTATTTATTAGATTTTCAACTTTATCGCTACAGTATTAGGTTTCAGGTTGATTGGGAAAATTACAGTATCGGGTAGCTTGATGTGCTGGCGTTTGTACGATGGCAAGTCGCCCCGCCGCGCGCCGCCTATGGTCGTCTGCAATACAATACCAAAGACATCATAGGTGCGATTACAGTCTGTGGAGAAACACATATGCGAAATATACCGCCGTACCTTAATTATGTCGGATATGTCAGGATTTATTCCGTTTGGCTCGTAAATCATGTGGGCAGACGATGGGTTTCGTGCTATGAAAACACACTGGGTGCGATACACTGTTTCTAGCAAAACTAACGAATCACTTGAGATTACAACTTAACACAATAACACGGGGCACAATGAATCGGGTACAGTTCTAAGACGTCCTAACTCGGCCACGATCAGACACTGACTGTCGCCCTTACTTACCAGTCTACCCACAACACAGCGTGCTTCTACAGAGGCCTGATGTTCAACTCATCAGGCCTCTGTAGAAGCACGCTGTGTTGTGGGTAGACTGGTAAGTAGGTCGCATGATGCCACCACTGCGCACAGGCGCGCTTTCCGATTCATTTTTTGGGTTAGCTCGTTCCATCGTCAACTTCATCTCTGTCCTCAGGACTAGATTGAGGTCAAGAGTAAGCCCATACAGAATAAAAAAAAAAAAAAAAAAATGTCCGTACTAACGACCGGATCCGACAATTATTTTTGCAGGCAAGCAGCTCTGATATGTTGGTATTCAGCTTAGTGTCTAGGATGACAATGGCAACGCGATACGATGTCAATAGAGAGCTCCGCGTAAGGCAAGGATGATCAGTGTGCAGTACTCACTTTGGCGTAACCTCGGCCAGCACGTCGGCGGGCAGCGCGTCCACGAGCGCGAGCAGCTGCAGCAGTGGCACGGGCGAGGCGTACACGCGCTCCTCCACTGCGCTCAGCTCTGCGTTGCTGTAGGCTGTCGACACGTGTACTAGCACCTATAGCAGAACACGGAGTTATGAACTGGGACTAACATAGGAAACACAAACGACATAATTAAAATCAAAAGTATATCGGATCCGGTCATTAGTACGGGAAAAAAAAAATGTTTTTGAAGTCGTTTTATTTTTAGTAAAAAAGTCTTTTTTTCTATTTTTAGTTGTAATTTTTATTACAACTAAAAGCAGAAAAAAAGAATATGTATAGATATATTTGCTATACATTTATTTTACATTGTTAACAATACGCTTCATGGTAATAGGCTTATCCCCAATAAAATGGTACTTAACATACCTAACTGCCGAAATCTTGGTGTACTTTCCACATCTGCGTACACCCTCTGAACATAACATTACACAAATAAGTGAAAAATAAATTTAGCTTCAGAAATCGGTGACAAACCAAAAAAAAAAACTAAATCAAACAAACAAAAGTCACCGACTTCAGAAGCTAAAGTTATTTTTCACTTTTTTTTGTTTTTGAAGTCGGTTTTATTTTTGCCAAAAAAGTTTTTTTTTAAATATTTATAGATCTATATCTAGTAGCAACTACTAGATATGGAGGTATTAGTAACAAGTAACAACTGTTGTTGTTGTTGTTGTCAGTACCTGCATATTAGGTAGCGAGTCGCAGATGTCCATGAGCGTGATGACAGGACGCACGTTCTGTGCCACGGCGGCACCGAGCGGCTCGTCGAACTTCAGAGTGGCCGC
This sequence comes from Noctua fimbriata, assembly GCA_905163415.1. Lineage (NCBI taxonomy): Eukaryota > Metazoa > Arthropoda > Insecta > Lepidoptera > Noctuidae > Noctua > Noctua fimbriata. The sequence goes on from LR990950.1 coordinate 5,852,707, forward strand.
CGAATGAAAGACAACAGACACCTGCGGGATACAGACATACCACTGTGAGTAACAGGTACGTCGCACGATTCTGGAGACAGGCACTAGACCTGGAGAGAAGCATGGTAGATATAACACGCCGTGTGTCGACCCCCTGGCCTATGAGCCACGCCCGATCAGTCGTTGAGTCAACATCTCCTGAAGCGCCCCGTGGAAAGGTGGAACACATGTAGAGTATAGCTTTGGTTGGATGTAGCATGCTGCATCTGCATATTTTTGCGGGCGGGAGGTTGCATCCTACATCTCAGAAATTAAAAATTAAAGGGGACTCCCCTACTACGATATCGCACTTGGCCTGTTTTTTAAATTATAAACTGTCCACCAATGTTGGGAAAGAGATCAGAATTTACTAAACACTTTCTTCGAAACACTATAAAAAAAATTGAAACAATACTTATTATATGAGTCGCAATAAAATATAATTTGGCAGTAAAAAAAAATGTGACGTGATAGAATATTTCTGCTAACAGTTTTAGGCTGGAAGGTAGTTTAACATATTTATAAAACAATCTTGCAGGGTATTCAAAAAAAAATTAACATTTGTAAACTAGTGTCAACCAATGGTTGGTCCTGAAGTGGTGTGTACTGTGAACCGACCTGGTTCAGCTGGCTGAGGCGGTGTTGGTCGAGGCCGAAGCGCTGCTTGGTGACATCACCAGCTAGCACACTGAGCTTCTCCAGCTGCTGCGGGCAGTGAGCGCGGATCACGTCAAACACCTGCATGCAATGGGACATGTTACGGATCTGGGGGAGTTGTACGTAATTAAATAGTAAAGAATAAAGAAAAATATATATGTCGGATCCGGTCATTAGTTCGGACATAAAATTATTTGAAAAGCGCGCCTGTATGCAGTGATGACATCACGCGACCACCTTACCTTACACAGCGTGCTTGTACTGAGCCCTGAGATCCAACTCGAGGGACGGCGACAGTCAATGTCTGCTCGCGGCGGAGTTGAGAGTCTTGGAACTGTACCCGATTCATTGTGCCCCGTGTTATTGTGTTAATTTGTAATTTCAAGTAATTTGTTTGTTCAATAGAAACAGTGTATCGCACCCAGTGTGTTTTCATAGCACGAAACCCATCGTCTGCCCACATGATGTACGAGCCTAACGGAATATATCCTGACATATCCGACAAACATATATTTTTTTACTTTTCCCCGCATAGGCCATACAAATATTTGTTCCGTGCGGGGATCGAACCGGCGACACGATGATGTTGGAGACTGAAGTCGCTACAGACCTGCGACTGCTTGAGCTGCGCGAGTCTCTTCTCGGGTGCCGTGTCCTTCTTGTGGCGCAGGAGCAAGTGCAGGCGGGACACGTCACGACACGTCCATAGCAGCCGCTCCACCAACACCTGGTAACATGCACATGCAAGGTATACAGAGTGGAAGGGACATCGACACCCAAACGGTAATCACGTATTCAGTGTCAGTCCCCCACATTTTTATTTGATATATTTTTTTAAATTTATTTATTTATTTATTTAAACTTCATGTACAAGAGTGGCACATAGGCGGACTTAAAGCCACAAGGCATTCTCTACCAGTCAACCTTTGGGTCAAATAGGATAGCATTGTGATAGAGTACAAAAAATAAAAATAAGAAAAAAACCAATTTGTTAACATAGATTGATATACATAAATAGGTACATACCAATACACATATATACAGTAAAATTAAATAAACTAATATATATTATAATACATACAAATAGTCCAAATACGAGCAACCTTATAATAATTACTATGACTATTATCTAATATCTAGCTTGTGAGCAATTTAGTCTGGTTTCAAATAGTACTTCCGAACTGTTCTTTTGAAAGTCATTTTGCTTTCAGCTTTTTTAATGTCAAGGGGTAGCGCGTTCCAGAGTTTTATAGTTGAGACAGCGTAAGAATTGGACATAAAACCACATTAAATCAGAGCTTTCCTAAAAATGTGCAATATTTATACGGTCAAAATGAGTCATCATCTGCCTAGCCTTTTCCCAACTATTTTGGGGTCGGCATCCAGTGTAACCAGATGCAGTTCAATACCAGTATTTTACATAGAGCGACTGCCTATCTGACCTCCACAACCCAGTTAGTATAGGGCACGATATCCCTTGGTAAGACTGGTTGTCAGACTTTTGGGCCACTGACTACTTAACGACAATCAAAGATCTAGAAGAGATAGCCGTTACCAACAGCTTAACATGCTTTCCGAGGCACGGAGGAAACTCGGTATGTAATGGGTGGTCACCCATCCACAGACCAAACTAGGCAAGCTTGGCTTAACCTGAAGATCAACCCGAGCGGCTGTTATTATTTAGCTCCTCGTACACGCTCAAAATGAATATGGAACAACAATAACACAATTAAAAAAAATACGAATGAAAATTTTCTCAAAAAGGCTCAGAATGATGAACTGAATACGTGGTAACCGTTTTCGCGTCGGTGTCCTTATTACCCTGGTAAAACCGAGGCGTTAAAAAAAAAAAAAGACCTCGAAGTAAATGGCGGGACGTGCTGGACAAAACAAACTAGTCCTTGAACTATAAAACTAAATGTCATGGAGAGAGGCCATTGCCCTGCAGTAGAACGACGTAGGCTAACAGGAACAGGTATTAACAAAAAAGATGTGAATCGCGGGATGTCAGGCGCGTAGTACTGGCAGGCAGATAATGATGCACTGTTTACTAGAGTACCGTACCCGAAGGGTAACCAACGGGACCCCATTCCTATGCCTCCGCTATCCGTCAGTCCGTCTGTGTGTCAGCGGGCTGTATCTCATGATCCGTAATAGGTAGACAGTTGAAATTTTCACAGAATGTGTATTTCTGTTGCCGCTATAACAACAATAAAATAAATTAGCGATCAGCGCGCCGCGTAATGGTAGTCGATGTTACCATCCCGCATGACGAGAACCTCGTGAAAGCTGAGAAAGAGAAACAAATAAAATATCTCGACTTGGCACACGAGGTTGTCGACATGTGGAATGTGAATTAGGCTATCATTGTGCCGATCATCGTGACGGCCAATGGCCTTATAGCCAAGAGCCTCGACGACCATCTTTCGAGGCTCTCCTTAGGCGGTTGGATCAAGGGCCTGATTCAGAAGGCAGTACCTACTCCTCGATACGGCTCGCATTGTGAGGAGGTTCCTGTCTCTGGAGCCCTAACCACCGGTAGCTTGGACCCTGCTCCCGCTACCGGCGGACTACTATTTTTTATATTTTTAAATGTTTTTTTTATATTGTTTTTTAGGAATATTTAAAAATATAAATAATTTAAAATAAATTAAAATTAAAGGGAGCTCCGCTACAACGATGGTACGGAACCCGTCATGCGCGAGTCCGGCACTAAGCCCGTCTTTTTTTTAAACCCGGATGTTTTTGAATGAATTCATTTGACTTGAAAAAACTTAACAGTAATAAATTATTCAAATACATCATATTATCTATGTACTTACAAGATAAATTTGCAAAATGTTTATTAAATATTTACTCAAGTTCAACTTAATTTAAAAGCCTACTGCAAATCTTACCAGAAGATCACACATTGTGGACGACATTGCGAAAGAGTAAAAATTAAAACATTTCGTTGACTAGCTGACCTACTCAACTTCGTTTGCATCACATTAGAGAGAGAGAGAGCGAGAATGCGCGCGGTACTTGATCATTATTTTGCTGCGGAGTTATTTTAAAACTGTCATATTATATCTCCTAATATTTAACAAAACTACAGAACGTCACCTGTTACGATTCTAACATATAAAAAAAAAATTAAAAAAAAAAAAAAAAAAAAATATAATTTAAATATATTCATATTCGAATATATTTTCTTTCTTTCTTCTTTCTTAACATACTCTTTTTGTCTCGACCACGGTCATACACGCACGCAATTTACGAACCCATTAATGATAATATTTATCCGTGGTGCTAGGCAACTGGGCTTATCCCAGTTGTAAACGTCCCTTTGTGCCCATTGACCTTGTTTCGTTCTGTCTCCTGCTGATATGGAGGGAACTGGAAATTATGTTTTTCCTACTCCTCCGCTATACTTTTCTGATTAATTTCGTTGCGGGATCCAAAACAGTTAAATTGTTTCTCTGGGACTTCGTCGAGCTTCATTGTCTCGGCGCTTTTCTTATGGTCGCCCCTTTTATTTCTGACTTTCAGGAGTTACAGTGGTTTGGGAATAGTGTGGCAGGCTTGTTCCATTCACGTACGCCGGTTGTGAGTACTAAGCACCTGACCCCTCCCGGCGTTGCCACTCACATCTGCATCCAGATATGTTAGTAAAGTCTGGAAGTCGGACCTACCTTGCCCATAAATCCGGTGCCACCAGTGATGAACACCTCCCTCCCCGCGAAGTACTCAGGTATGAGTGGGGGTATCGGCGACTGCGGTACGGGGCGGGGCACCATCGTGGTCAACTGCAGATGTAATGAGGTTCCTGCAAAGAAAATTTCGTTTTAAAATAGGAAGGATGCCAACATATTAACTGGGAAAGAGAGAGAGCTCGTCTAGCGCCATCTCTTTCTCACACTGGAATTAGTCCTGCTTCAAGACGTCATGGTAGACCATCTGCACGGTAGAGGTAAATAAACTGATTGAATGGTAAACTTGTGCCTGCCTGCCTTTACCCAACTATGTTGGGGTCGGCTTCCAGTCTAACCGGATGCAGCTGAATTCTAGTATTTTACATGGATCGACTGCCTATCTGACCTCCACAAACCAGTTAGTACTGGGTAAAACAATACCCCTTCACAGTTGAAGAAGAAGTTGTCAGAGTTTCGGGGCACTGACTACCTGTAACGACTGTCAAAAATCTATAAACGACAGCTTAGCCGGGACCAATGGCTTAACATGCTTTCTGAGTCCTGACTCAGAAAGAATGTCTTGTGGGCATGGTCCCTGCACCATACTAGGCAAGCGTGGCACAACAGCTCCTCCCGATAAACATGTGTATTGAAAGTTAAAAAGACTACAATTAACTAAAACTGATAAGTGATCTATGTACTGTATGGTGTCGGACGTAAAGAATAGCACCATCCCATATCTTCCCGTGGGCGTCGTAAGAGGCGACTAAGGGACTTACCAGAGAATGGGCAGCACTGGTCTCTGTGATTTTTTAACAACCGTACTGCGATCGCCAACCAGCCTGCCAAGCGTGGCAATTATGGCAAAACCCCCCCTTTGGGGGAGGCCTATGTCCAGCAGTGGATGTCCTTTGGCTGAAATGATGATGATAATTGATCGACTCGCGTCGAATAAGTCCTTTTGATGTTAGCCCAAACGGGGCTGTTTAACTACTGATTGCAAACTCAACTAGTTATGTAAATTTAATTCAATCGCGGCCCGTCGATATCAGCATAAAATGTATACAATTAATATATTTATTATGCACGGGTTTAACGGACCTTTCACGATACCGCCTACCAAGTATTCTAAACATCAAACTAAGTAACTACCGTTACTAACTCGACGCAAAAATGATTCCTGGGAAACGAACTTTTTTTTTTAATGAAATATCACGTTTTACGGTAGGACTCAATGTAACGCACTCAAAACATTGTGCTGATGGATGGATTGAATAGTTAGAAAAACTTGTATTTAAAAAAAAACTTGTGAAAAAAAGCTTTGACCCCTAATATCTCCGTTACTAGAAGGTTCCCGATATGATATAAAACAAAAAAAAAAAGCCAAGTGCGATTTGGACTCGCGCACTGAGAGTTGGGTATATAAAACATGGACTTAGTATAATAAACTGGACTGAGCACTCTACCAGAAAAACTTGACGAGAGAGATATTAATAGTTCCTCTTTGCAGCACAACTCAAAAGGTCAAATAGGGACTATACCTTATTACTTTCCTGTGTTAAATAAGCGTGACTCTTTTTTTCGTATCTCAAACTAATAAAACACACCAGTTTAGAATACTCCATCAAAATATAGCGAGTTTATTATCCAAACAAGAACTACTAGAAATAACTATTCAGGAGTTAAAAGAAGCGAATAATGATCCAGATGTTATTTGTCTATCTGAAACCTTTGTAAAAAAAGGCTATGAAAATTATTAAAAAATCTGCAACTATCAGTTGGCTACTAACTACTGTAGAGAGAAGCAAAGAGGTGGCGCATGCATATTAGTGAAAATGGGTTTACTTTATAAAGAGCTATCTTATGTGAAAACCTATGCAACTCAAAACACGTTTGAAGCTTGTGGTATAGAGATTATAAATAATAAATTAATAGTAGTATGTGTTTATAGAACACCACAATCTGATCCAAATCTGTTTTTGGCAAAATTACACAATCTTTTACACGATTTGTCATATAAATACAAGTCTAAAATAAATATAGTTGTGACCGGTGATTTAAACATAAATACTCTTAGAAAAGGTAACATCACAAATGGTTTGCAAGATTTATGTAATAATCATAATTTGAAAATCCACATCAATGTACCTACTCGCAAATTGACTTGTATCGACCACATTTTAAGCAACATTACCAACGCAACTGCCACTGTACTGCCCCTGTATCTATCTGATCACGACACAGCACAAATGTTAAGTTTTCCAATCAAAAAGAAACCACAAAAATCAACAATCTATATTAATATTATAAAGCTGAAGAGTTTGTTTGTTTGTTTGTTTGCTTGAACACGCTAATCTCACAACTACTGGTCCGAATTGAAAAATTCTTTTAGTGTTGGATAGCCCATTTTTCGAGGAAGGCTATATAACTTCACGCTACGGCTAATAGGAGCGGAGCATTTATGAAAAATCCCAGCGCAAGCGACGTTGCGCGGGTCAGCTAGTTTATTATATTTATAAAAGAGACTATAACGTAAACAACATCCGAAAATTTAAGGAATGTCTGGAAAATCTTTCTTGGTTCGATATTTATCTCAAAACTGACACTAACTGTGCATTCAATGATTTTCATGAGCTATTGTGTCTGTTGTATGGTCTCTGTTTTCCTAAAGTAAAAGTTAAAATCAATAGTAATAAGGAAAACAAACAAGAATGGATAAGTAAAGGTTTGAGACAAAGTTTAAAACTAAACAGAGGCTACGGTATGGATATTATAAAAATAAAAATTTAATTAACCAGTCTGCTAAATAAATGTAATTATAATTAAAAAAAAAGTGCAAATATAAAATATATTCATAATCATGATAACAAGTGCAAAGCCACATGGAATGTCATTAAAACCGAAATAAACAGTAACACTCATAAAGACAACATAGAATGCATTAAATTCAATGATACAATAACTACAGACCCAGTACAAATGGCTACTATATTTAATAACAATTATGTTAATTTGACGCATGTACAAGGGGAAAAAAGCACAAATCAAAACCGCTTCAGAAGTACGTGTGTCAACTCTATCTTTCTTAGACCAATGGAGGTTACCGAGGTAAGACAGGAAATAATGTCTTTGTCCAACACAAGGTCGGAAGGCTATGATGAGATCAATACAAAAATCGTCAAAGCCTGCTTCAACGAACTGACTGGTATTCTGACGTATTTAATAAACATGTCATTTTCACAAGGCACCTTTCCTGAATAAATTAAAAATGTCTTTAATAAAGCCCTTATTCAAGAAGGGAGATAAATGTGACATCAACAATTACCGACCTATAATTCTTATACCCATATTGTCTAAAATTATTGAAAAATGTATGTTTAAAAGGTTAACTGTGTTTTGCAATAAATTTGATATAATAAGTGACCAGCAGTTTGGATTCCAAAAGAACAAGTCCACGTCGTTAGCTATTTTCTCCCTCATGCAAGCTATACTTTCTAATATTAATAATAATTATATAACTACAGGCCTCTTTTTTGATATATCGAAAGCTTTCGATCTGGTGTCACATGACAAATTGCTTCAAAAATTGGAAGCTGTTGGTATTAGAGGACCGGCACTTCAGTGGCTGTCGTCCTATTTAAGCAACAGAAAACAATGTGTCATCATCAATAAAAAAAATAAAATGTCATTATATCCTATTCATCGGAATATAAACATAATAAATATGGTGTTCCACAGGGAAGTGTGCTGGGCCCAATATTATTCCTCATTTACATAAATGACATCATAAAAATAACTAACCATAAATGCGTATTATTTGCTGACGATATTTCTATTATAGTGACATCTAATATACAACTAAATACCATTTCAGAACATGAACTTGAAATTAATAATACAATTGACAAATTATTGCATTGGCTTGACCATTTGATGATAAATTTAGACAAATCTGTTTACATCCAATTTAATCGATCAAATAATTCCAAAAATGACATTAAAGTCAATATTAATAAAATCAATGAAGTAACGCGTACCAGATTTTTAGGTGTAATAATAGATGAAGACATTAACTGGAAAGAGCACATAGACAATGTTAGCACTAAAATTAATAAATTTGTTTATGCATTAAAACAAGTTAAAAATGTAACTAATATAAAAACTGCTGTAATGTCATACCACGCGTACGTCGAATCGTTGTTACGGTATGGACTAATAATGTGGGGTAACAGCATTGACTTCCAAAGAGCATTCATCGCTCAAAAAAAGTGCATGAGAGCAATTTGTGGACTTAAGCCCGACGACTCATGTCGACCTATATTTAAAAAACTTGGTTTGTTACCGTTATCGTCGCTTTACATTTATGAAATATGTGTGTTTGTTATGAAAAATAAGCAACTATTTAAGACTGCAAATGATGTCAATCCTCGGAACCGACAAGATCCATATAAACTAGTGTTAAATGATTTGCCTAGACTATCTAAATACAATAGTAACTGCTTGGCAATGTGTGTGCGCATTTATAATAAAATACCTAGGCATTTCAAAGCTTTAAATGTAAAACTATTTAAAATTAAATTTCATAAGTGGTTACTCGAGTGTAGTTTTTATAGTTTAAAAGAATTTGAAGATAAAAAATGTTGATGTTTTAAAAAAAAACGATTGTTAACTTAACTTGTCTTTAAAATTTTGCATGCTATGTTTTATCCTAGCTAAACATGCTTGTGCCTCAATTTGTATTTAACACCCTGTATACCATGTTTTACGCAAATAAATATTCTATTCTATTCTATTCTAATAACAGAGCCCTTTGTCTCTTTCCAATAGGGTGACCAAACATTTTTATAACATACTAGCTGTTGCCCGCGACTTTCGTCCGCGTGAAATTTTTTTAGCCTATAACCTTCCTCGATAAATGGGCTATCCAATTCTAAAAGAATTTTTCAAATCAAACCAGTAGTGCCTGAGATTAGCGCGTTCAAGCAACCAAACAAACAAACAAACCCTTCAGCTTTATAATATTAGTATAGATAAGAAACTTCGTTTTGACAGAGATAATTTGTGTCTGGTTAACACATCAACAGTTACTTAAAATAGTGAAATAATATTTTTTAAGAAAAAAATAAGAATTTTGTTTCCTTTCCATGCTCTTTTTCCGTTTACTCTGCAGAATTGGTGTTTGGGTATTCAAATGTAGGGAATAAAATTGAAAGTGTGTGACAAACATTTATTAAAATTAAACATGGTTAAACAGAATTGTTTTGTGGAGTTGTTGTCGTAAGCCAATCTTACTTCCTAAGTTTCTCAATGCATTTACTAGATGATTCGAGTCTTGTATAAAATATTTGTTTGAATCGCATCAAAGTTTTGAAAAAAATATTTGATTCGTCAAACCTCGGAAATATGTACGTAAGTGCGCACAAAATTTTAACAAATCGTAGTCATCAATCCGGAACTTTTACATGAAAATATTGTTCAACACAGTTACGAAAAAGTCCTGAGGAGTTACGAGTCGCTTCCTGAAACCTTATGAAGAGTTAACTTCAGCGTTAATATTTCTGTGAAACGAAGCCCTCTTCCTTCACGTCGTTCCTTGCAAGATACCAGGAGGGGCCGGAGCCTGTAGTTGCAAGGCGCCCGCCAGTGCCGACTGAAGAGAGCTTCGCGCACGAGGACGTCTATTAAGCACACTCAACCTGCCTTCTTTCCGCGTTCATCAGTTGTATTGATGATAAAACCAATATCCTTACTACTGGAAAAAAATATGGTACTGCATAAGCATTTAACGGTCGTCGTGATTTTGTAGTATAAAATCCTCTGGCTTAAAATGAAGGCTGCATACAACAGAACTTTTGGTTATGGTTTGAAATTCGGGAATCGACATTTTTGCCTTATTTCCTCTTTCAATGGAAAGCAACACTAGTTAAGTCTAAAAAACTACAAACAAAAATAATGCTATTTCAATGACGCGATACATAGGTACAAATTATATTTTTCATGCGCATAATATTAACAGTTTTAATGAAAAATACATGAAAGCATAAGTCTTACGTCTGCAAAACGTCTAAGGCATTGTCACACTAATCATTATTATTAAACAAAATCTATCATATTCCTTACCTGTGAAATGATATGCCACAACCACCATATGATTCACTTTTACATTACGTGATACAATACTTTTAACCATTTTCACAGTTAAAATAAGAAAGAACCGTAGAGAAATGTTACAATTTTCTCAAAATTACATAGGAAGTCAAATTAACAACATTGATGATAGATTTCAGCATTACCTTAATGAATATATAATAGCTTCCAAACAATCATACTAGTATTTAATTTGACTTAAAATAAATAAATTAGTATTGTGTACGGACTGTGAACCTATAAAAGAAAATAATTAAAAATTTATCTTATAGCTAAAAACGTAATTTATTTTACTTGTAGTGTGAGATGACTGCCGGTGTAATATTTTCTACCATCTTTATTTTTTTATTTATTTGGTTAATCAACAATTGTTTGCACAGTACATTTATAAAACAATATTTACTGCTACATTTATAAGTGCAACAATTAATTATAGGTTAACACCACATACACTATATGTGGTTGTATATACTATTAAAACAATAATGCATTGCTAATGCTTAAAAAAAAAAAACAAATTTAACATTTTTATCTGTTGGCAATTGAGTGAAAGGGACAAAGGGCTCCCTTATGGCTATCTCTCTCGCCTCGGTTATGATAGCTTAACAAAAGTAAACCTACGGTGTGACTGTTATGGTTCATTTTTAAGTATTACGAATTTCGCAGGACTCATTCCTGTTTGTATACTAAGTCCATGGGGTATAAACTTGTAGGCATTTTATTATTTAACTAAATATTAACGGTTTTCAGATTTTTGCCTTTAAATGTGCTGTAAGAAAAACTCAAAAACTATTAAAAACTAAAACTACTAAAACTTAAACTATTTCAATTAGACCATCAGAGGCACTTTTGAATGTCAAATAAAACAAAAAAAAGCGAAGCTACAGTCACAGTCACAAGGCATAATAACTTGAGAAAGTACTGTAGTTGCACATTCCAAAGCGTAGATCTCTATGGAGAAGAATGGGCAAGAAACTCCATGGACACTCTTCTAAATCAAAATATTCTTAAAAAATCTTGGTTACATCGTTCATGTTGAGATTATACATATATGTGAGAACGATGTAGAAAGACGTCCAGAGTAAAAGATAAAAACAACAATGAAAAAATAAAGTAATTAGAATAAACCGTGGCAGCTAAGAGATGACCAGCCCCAAGACATTGCTTCTTGACAAATTTCATGATACTAGGTCGGGAACTTTTGATTATTTTGTGAAATCGCAAAATATGCAACATAAACGGTCATATCTTTGGATCGCGTTGACTTACAAGTTGGATTTTTTTACTGCTCAAAGTAGTAGCAGGTTTGACTATTTGATATTAATTTCAGCTTGATACCTCCACGCGTTCCTGAGAAAATGGTCTTGACAGACGGACAACAAAGTGATTCTATAAAGGTTTCGTTTTTGTCGACTGACTTACGGAACCCTAAAACACTTTTAGCAAAAAATAAAATTGACTTCCATTTTTATATTAAAATATTATTTTTATATTGATTTAAATATCCTATACAAATATTTACTAAGCATTTATTTTACATTTTTAACAATACATTTCATGTTAATAGGCTTATCAATAAAATGGACCTTAACATACCTAACTGTCGAAATGTGGGTGTACTGTACACATCTGAGCATATAGGCGTGACGTTATGTTGTAACAATAAACATCAACAAGCGATTGCAGCAATCAGTTTTGTTTTTTTGCAAATATCTCAAAAACTATTTGACAAATCAACAATTAGAAAAAAGATTATTAAAGAGCAGGAAATTTAAAAAAATGCTACTTGTAACTTTCGGACCGGAATTAAACAAAAAAGCACTTCTGAACTAGACTGTACCCAAATATCTACTTTAAATTAAATTCAAAGTCTAGCAGTTAGGTACTATTTGATGAGTTACGTATGTACGTATGTAACCACCAAAAAATGTGTAAATATTTACACAGCGGTCAAAACAATACGAAAACTTTACATACAATGCGTTTATATTTAGGTAACAATAGACATAAACAATGCTTCCATAAGTTAACATTACTTTTAATTTCATTCATCAAAAAAAAAATAATTTGCTGGGACCTGAAATCGATTCAGGTCCCATCAAATTATTTTTTTTTTTGTAATTATTATAAACATGGTTAAGTTTTTTTTTTCACCAAAAGATCAAACCAATAAAGAAATTAACACAAGAATAGCCAAGTGCTTGGAGAAATTATTGGTAAAAGAGATCATGAAATCCAGAGATTTAGGAATGGCTACAAAGAGAAAAGTTTTCAACATCTGCATATTACCCTGTATAACATACGGATGTGAAACATGGGGCACTGACGAAACAACACAGAAACAAATTACAATACTGCCAAAGAGCCATGGAACGGAGCATGACAAACATCCGAAAAGCAGATCATAAACTTAAGAAATTAACAATTGAGAGCAAAAACCAAGCTACCGTAGATCTTGACCAGGATTGACCAACAAAAATGGAGATGGACTGGCCACATGATGAGAGCAAATTCAGAGAAATGGAGTAAAGTAATGACCGACTGGTATCCAAGGGACAGTAAACGCAGCTAGGGGAAACAGAAAAGAAGATGGGAAGGTGAGCTTAAGCAAACAACGGGCCCCAATTGGAGGAGAGTGGCTCGTGACAGAAAACAGTGGAAGGAGCTAGAGGAGGCCTTTGCCAAAAGGCACACTGAATTGAGGGATATATTATAACAACAGATAGACAAACAGAAACAATTCAGAATAAAGGGCAATTTATTTATTTAAGTTTTTTTTTTAATGAAAACACATACGGTACGCTTGGGTACCCCTTGATCTATGTTACTTAATTATTAATCATTGTGTTTTTTTTTAATATAATATATTAAATTTTATTTCCCAGAATATTTACATATAAAAATATATACAAGTATCAAAAGGGTTACAGGGCGTCAAGAAATTAGTCCACATCGCTTTCAACAGGAAAAGTGCCCAGAAGGCTGGCAGCATTGCCACGTTGGATGGCAATGCTGCCAGCCTTCTGGGCACTTTTATTCCGTCAAAGAAATCCTTGTCTACGGTGGTCATGCTACGGGGGCTGGTGGGCACTCGGACCCCATGGCCCTAGTGTTTCAACCCCAAACGATTCAAACACATAACTACCAATTAAATTATTGTATTTGCGCCGTTTGAGGTTTTCAGCACCTGCAGCAGCCGCCCCAGCGCAGCTCACTGTGCTAGGAAGATGGGATAGCGCAAGGGTGTCGACGCAAGTTGCATCCCACACCAAAGGCCTACCCAACTTCCATGGCATTATTATCATTGTGTTGTTTTAGTTTAGCCATCCGGGTTCAGCTTCCGCTTAAACCACGCTTGCCTAGGTTGGTCCGTGGATGGGTAACCTCCCATTACATACCGAGTTTCCTCCATGCCTCGGAAAACATGTCAAACAGTTGGTCCCAGCTGTCATTTATACATCAGAATCCAGAATATGACAAGCAGTCTTACTAAGGAGTATTGCATTACCCAGTACTAACTGTTCCATGTAAAATACTGGTATTCAGCTGCATCCGGATAGACTAGAAGCCGGCCGCAACGCAATTTGAGAAACGTCAGGCAGATCTCTAGCTCCGCTTCCCTCCATTACAGGGTCCTGGTGGCCTAACATGACGTCTCAAAGCAGGAATAATTCCAGTGTGGGAAAGAGATGGCTCTAGACGACCTGTTTAGCTCTGTCTCTTTCCCACACTGGAATGATTTAACCGCCCTGAAGCGTTTTAGGCGCGAACACGGAAACGCAATCCTAAATCCGATAATTAAGTGCTATTTTGGAGTACGTAGCGTTGTCGAAGTGCGAAAATAGTTATGTTTTCGACAAAAATAGTGCCTCGGGTATGTACCCATGATGTCAATACCTCTCATGATGGCTGCGTCATCGATTAGCGACAATAGCGTATTTGTCAAGTCCTTAACAGTACGCACGTGAACTTGAAACTTGAAACATGAGTAAATATGCTCAAGACTCAGAGTGCCAGCTTCACAATACTACGCCTTATGGATTCCCGCGTAATTTTTATATGAATAACATGATTTGTGCTTCTATTTTCAAACTCACAACAATATATTATATTTTATTCATAGACTTCATTGTGTAATACATAATTAAAGACCAGAATTGAATTCGTATTATGTACCCATTGTTGTGTTATTTTACGTAGGCACAGACGTCATCACTTCAAACTAATACAATCCGTCAAATTTCTTTAATAGATTTTCAACTTTATCACTAAAGCATTTGAACTATTAAAGGTTGACTGGGAAAATTTGACAGTTTCGAGTAGCTTGATGTGCTGGGCGTCTGTAACTACGAGTATTCAGTAACATAAAGGGTGTAAAAAGACCCTTAACGAAGCTGAAAGGCACTTGTTCTCCTCGTCATTGCGATCACTTTTTTGTTGTGGAACATACCCGGGAACCTTCTAGTTACGGAGGTCAAAGTTCCAACTTTTTCATAAGTTTTTTTTTTAATACTTTTTTTTTGTGATTATAACTTTTCTTTAAATGTCTTCATGACCTGTTTACTATTCAATGCATCCACCAGTACAATGTTTTAAGTGCAACATTGAGTTTTACCGTTAAACGTGATTTTTTAAACCAAAAAAAAATCGTTTCCCAGCAACATTTTTTGCGTAGAGTTAGGCTTCGTTATGGGTCCGTTTACACCCTGTATTTATTCATTACCACCGTAAGTCGTCACACAATTTACACTGAAAGAAAATCGTAAACCGCTGAACGTATTTGATTTTTAGAGCACGTGAAGCCGCTGGTCCCATCTGTCATTTATAGATCTTTGACAGTCGATACAGGTAGTCAGTGGCCCGAGAGTCTGACACCTAGTCTTACCAAAGGGTATCGTATTAGGTCAGATAGGCAGTCGCTCCATGTAAAATACTGGTATTCAGTTGCATCCGGTTAGACTGGAAGCTGACCACAACATAGTTATGCAAGCTGAACTACAAGTGACCACAACGTGTGATCACCGTGAGAGCATATAAAATGCACCGTTGCAGTTTAGGGTGGCCCCTCTAACTACGATGCATTTTTATCAACTTAGCAGATAAGTAGCGTTAAGTCCCACATGTATTGGATAACGAGTTATGGGATAGCTCGCCGACCGGCCGTCTTATCACGACAGGCCGGGTCGACGGCGCGTTCGTGTTGCACGCGCGCCTCAAAGAGATGTCAGCAACCACGTAGGGGTCCGCACGGGCCGATGCCTGCCAGGGCTGCGGGACTGTTCGAAAGAGATACCGCGGCCCTGGAACACAAAGGGCAAAGAAGGAACATGGATGGGTTTTAGTCAGTACAAGTCTGACACTCGGGGGGTCATTTGATGATTTCCCATCCTAAAAAAAAAGTCTCACATGTATCCGCTAGGTTTAATATTGAAGATTACATTAGAGCATGCGCTTCTGCTCACACGTAATCCTACTCTTTTATTTAATAAATGGTGTAAATAGACCCTTAACATAGCCGAAAGGCACTTGTTGTCCCCGTCTTTGCGATATTTTTTTTGTTCTAGACCATACCTGGGAACCTTCTAGTTATGGATATATTGAGGGTCAAAGTTGCAACTTTTTCACAAGTTTTTTTTTAAATACACGTTTTTAATGTAAAATTTTTACTTTACACACCTCCACGACCCCCGTACTATTCAATCCATCCATCAGCACAATGCTTTGAGTGCTTTCCATCGAGTCCTACCGTAAAACGTGATTTTTCACCCCAAAAAAAAAAGTCGATTCCCAGCAATATTGTTTACGTAAAGTTATAACTTAGTTCGATGTTTGTTGAATGCTTGGTTGACGGCTACGTGAAGGGTCTGTTTACATCCTGTATAATAACGCTCCCGAAAACTTGACTACATAGTTGGGAAAAAGGCTATGGCAGATGATGAATTCACTATTCCCACAGAGTCCGCGGTATACTAGCTCACAAGTGTAGTTCTGTGTGCTACCTCCTCTGTGGCGTCACGTGCAGCATGTTTGTATTAGTGGTTACTGAACGAGGTGCTAATGCTTGGACAAATTGTCGGCATTACGGCTCTTGGCAGCACGGAACAGTAGGCCTAAGGGCACAAAGAATTAGCGAGTATGTGGTAATGATATCCATGTGTAGGCATGTCTCACGGACTTGCTACAGATCATAGTTCAATAACAAATCAAAATTCACATTCTGTTTTAAGCTTTCACGATTTAAAACTAAACTTATACTGTCACTTTATTTTTATTTAAGTACTTCCACCGAAGCCGATCTTCACTGTGACTGGTGTCCAGTCCGAATTCCATCCAGCCAGTCAGAATCCAGTACACATACAGTCCTTCGAGCCGGATCTAGTGGAATAGCTTAGATATCTTCCGTGATTATTCATAATTTTGAGCTTCCGTACAAATTTTTCATGGCCTACAGGTAGTTCTTCCGGGTCTGGCTGTTTGTGTATGTGAATTTAAATGTTTGTAAACGCACCAACGATATAGGAGAAATTCCTAGTGTGGGGCAAAATTTTTCTAAAAAATTTGAGCTTCCGATATTTCGACGCTGTTGCTTGCGCCATTGATTGCGGGATGATTGGAGAATGCGGGTAGATTGTAAAAACCACAAAACCTAGTGATACAATGAGTGTGTTTTGCGCTGACTTTGTGTCGAGTTCCAGTAGTGCGCGTAGCAATAGACTAAGAAAGCGGGTAGATAGATTTGTCTGCACCTAACAATTTATTTACCATAAAGGGCCTATGACTTTGACTTGGGGTAAGGGTTCCGTGCAAAAAAATATTAAAAAATTTCAACAAAATTCGAGTATAAAAAAAAAATACATTAGCTGACCCAAAGTGTACAAAAATAAATGTACAAAAAGTTAAGAAAATGATTAACGTAGGTACTAGAATATATACCGACGTTGAAAAGAACTCCTATTGAAAAGAAGTTTTCTTTTAGATTTCACTCGAAAAGTCGAAATTACCCTCAACATTGCCATATAATATTAACAAAGAATAAAACAGGGAAAATAAACTCATAGCAGGCTTAAAATGTTAAATATTCGTAACTTACCGCAGTAGTAACTAAAAATGTAATGCATCATTGTAATTTTTATGTTTTCTTATCCATTTATTATTGAATTAATAGTTTAGTCTCCAAAGTGCTTAGTTGAGTATCAGTGTAACTTTGTTAGGGGTTTCTGAACAGAAAATTGCCCATATTTGAATTTTCCAATATGGTCCGTATTAGTTCCAAATTCAAATGACAATTAAAAAAAAATATATATATATATAATAAATCGAATTATCAGCCTCTAGCCTTTTCACCATCATAGTCGACTTTCAGTTATACAGGATGCAACTGAATGCCAGTATCATTATGAAGTGACTACTGTATCTGACCTCCACAAATGAGTTACATAGTTACACGATTCCTCCTGGTAAGACTGTTTGTGTGTTTTTTTTTAATCAAACCAAATGAATCTTAAATATGGGTATAGATTTTTATTATTATGGTAACCTTATTTCACAGTCAATGTCAAATTTAAGTATGTTGTTATAATTTCAATGTTTTGTTTTGAGCCAGACATTTCAAAACGTAAATCTTTGTGTAAGGCAAAGAGATTATAATTATACTTACTTTTCGCCGGTGATGTTATTGTAAAAAACGAATTGATTTTCGATATTTATGTCAATTATTATCTTTGTAAAAATATCTAGTTTCTGTTGCCATTATCTGTTTGTATGTTGATTCTGGCACGAATCTTGAATCGAAAAGTACGTAAAATACGCGCTTTGGACGTGGAGTTGCGGAGTCCAACTCGTTATTCAATACTATTACACAATACATTAGAGAGTCCTTCTATCTCCTTCTTAGCGGGTCGATGGCAATCTAAATTGTGTCAGACCAGAACTGAACCTCTAGTTTAGCACCTTCAGTAGCGACCATCAGTTCCTGTAATGAACAAACAACAGTGCCCCATCGTCTGTGGAATAGGACCACATGTACACTCCTGCACCGTCAACCTATGCAAACACAAATCCAGACTACAGGTCACATTGTATGAACCCAACAACATTGTGACCCTCAGCGCTCGTGTTCACATCAACTAGACCAACGGTCCGGTCAATATGAAACGTAAACATTGACTTGCAACACACAGTACACGGTCCAGTCTGTGTTGACCAAGTGCACAAGACAAGTCACAAGTCGATGTTTGAGTTAGTGAGCACTTGAACATTAACGATGTATGCCGAGATATAACATAATGTTGTGCATACAGCACTAGTGCACAAACAGACGCATTATGAGCGAGCAAACAGTCAGGTGAGTTCA
Source organism: Noctua fimbriata (assembly GCA_905163415.1). NCBI lineage: Eukaryota > Metazoa > Arthropoda > Insecta > Lepidoptera > Noctuidae > Noctua > Noctua fimbriata. Next base: position 5,871,556 of record LR990950.1, read on the forward strand.
GCAGTGATGGTTCAGTGGTAACGGCAAGGACTTAAGGGCTTGACATTGCTCGTTGACCTTGATGATTTGATCCCTGTACTGGTTTTTGTTGACTTGCCTCGCACATTTCGCAAAATTTCGGTTTTTATTTATTATTTAAAAATATTAAAAGAAATAACAGAAATAACAGATTTTTAGTATATCATTACGTATTTGTTGTTACAAAATTCATGCCGATCTATTCAGCCGTTACAGAGATAATTTACAATTAAAGTTGAAAAAGGACCTATTTTCTACGATTAACCAAAAAAAAAATGAGAAGGTTTATTAAAATTTTAAACAATACAATTTATTTGTGATGAACTTAACTATAACCTATTTTTTTTACACGGAAAACGCACGAAGGGATTCATCAACAAATTTCTTTGAACATGCGCTGTTTTTGGGATTTGAGCCATGTAATGCCCTTAAGAGTAGTATTTACGAGCGACAGACGGGACAAGACGAAGAAAATCGACTAGTTATTACTTTGTAACAAGTCCGTCTGTCTGTTACTAGTGAATTACGATACGCCCGCTTGTTTGGTAGCATTAAGCGCCATACTCACCTAGCAGTTGGCCGATAGTTTGCCGATACCAAAATATTGTAATATGCGTACTAGCATATAAAGGGTGTAAATAGACCCTTAACGTAGCCGAAAGGCCCTTATTCTCCCCGTCTTTGCGATAGTTTTTTGTTCTGGACCATACCTGGGAACCTTGGGTCAAAGTTCCAACTTTTTCACAAGGTTTTTTTTTTAATACATGTTTTTAATGTAAGATTTTTACTTTACACACCTCCACGACCCCCGTACTATTCAGTCCAACCATCAGCACAATGCTTTGAGTGCATTCCATCGAGTCCTACCGTAAAACGTGGTTTTTCACCCCAAAAAGTCGTTTCCCAGCAATAATTTTTGCGTAAAGTTACTTAGTTCGATGTACAGAATGCTTGGTTGACGGCTATGTGAAGGGTCTGTTTACACCCTGTATGTTCATACCATGAGTGCCGGCAGGACTTTTTCCAAGGAGGTGCACGTTCAGTTCCATGAAAACAGCCCGATTTTTTCTCAGATAATAACAAGTTAGATTCAAGGAATAACTTGGTCGATCTATCCAGAAAAGCATCGAAAAATATAGGATTCAAAAGCTAACGTAGTGAGCTTGATAATTTTAGCACCCACAGAACTTGAATTGCTTATCTTTCTCGGTTTTCCAGATGTTATGGTAAACTAGCTTTAGCCCGCGGCTTCGCTCGCGTTACTTTAGAATTTGACAATCAATTCGGGTTGTACTCCGCTTGTAATAATATAATTCAACCATGATTCGAAATACACGTGGCGCCATCTATTATCACAAGAACGTTATTATTTTGTTTTTTTTTTCGGAATGAAAGGTACCTAGTGTCCGTTTCTGAACTCCTGACAACGTATATGAAAAATTTCAGGATGATCGGTTCAATAGTTTAGGCGTGGAAAGGTAACAAACAAACAAACTTACTTTCGCATTTACAATATTAGTTAGGATATAAATTCTATTTATAGTTAGGAAGTTAGGATAGCCAAACTTAGTGGCAGTGGGCAGGGCACATTGCTCGCAGAACGGATGGCCGATCGGGCCGAAAAGTTCTGGAGTGGCGAACGCGAACCGGAAGACGTTGCGTTGGAAGGCCTCCCACTAGGTGGACCGATGACCTGGTGAAGGTTGCAGGGATCCGCTGGATGCGTTTCGCATGGGACCGGTCAATGTGGCGACACTTGGGGGAGGCCTATGTCGAACGATGAAGTTAGGATACGATAGTCAGGTGATGACGAGCAGGCACTAAGACACTACGACGGTCGGTCGAATAGTTTTTGCGAAAATCTTCGACATATTTACAAACAATAGATTGAAGACAATGGCTTACATTTTGACAACGTTGGAAAGTATTTTTTTTTAAATAGACTCACGATTTTCTGTACATTTTATGCAAAATGAAAAAAACCTATTGTATTCTATTGTCACCCTTATGGGTCAAGGTCTCATGCGATCAGAATTAAAAATATTTTGATCAGTTCCGACGTCCTTGCTCATTACAAACCTGATAAACCTTTGTTATTACTAGCTTTTATTTAACTATACTAACTGCAATGTATGTAACTATGTTTGTTTGGATAGAATCTTACAACTCAATTTTGAAGCAGATATCATCAACCGATTGAGCTGAAATTTTTTAAACACGTTTAGTTTGGATGACAATGCATGGTTAGCTGTGTGACGTAATTCTAAATTCAACATGGCGGAACACCCAACATACATGTGTTACAACGGCATAATCACGTACGAGCGTTAGTATGAAAAGTATGACGGGTTGGTCATTCTTAATTAAATTAGTGCGGTTTATTTTACTATCAATAATGATGATGATGATAGTATAGTGTCATCTACATCACTGAGATCACACTATACCATCAATGCGGTTGTAGGTATTTCCTCAATCTATTTCCTCTTTGCATGTTCCGTTGATTGTTATGTTTTAAAGATTTGTTTTCGCCATCATGTGGTTTCTGTGGTAATGACAGTAGCACTCGTAGAATTACTAAAAGTTCATAAATTATCATCATTATCGTCCATCATACATGCATGGATGTTATGTCGACGTCAAAGTATTTTCAATTAGCTGAAGTACATTGTAAAGCAAGCAATATTAAAAAGCTAATTGAAAACACATTGACGTTCGTTGCAATTAATTATTATTTACATACATTAAATTATATTATATTATGAATGAATGATATTATGAATATTGCACGGGTGCAATATTCATAAAAACCTTCCTCTTGAATCACTCTATCTATTGCTGAAAACTGCATTAAAATCCGTTGCGTAGTTTAAAAGATCTTAGCGTACAAACAGCGGGACCGACTTTGCATTATACTATGACTTAACTAGCGACCCGCCCCGGTTTCGCACGGGTGCAACATATACATATAAACCTTCCTCTTGAATCACTCTATCTATTAAAAAAAACGCATCAAAGTCCGTTGCGTACTTTTAAAGATCTAAGCATACATAGGGACAGACAGAAGGAAGCGACTTTGTTTTATACTATGCAGTGATTTAAGAATAGCTGGCTCTTTAATGCACGACGAAGCAGACAACTAATTATGGCTTTATCTAAGTAATTACAATCGCACAAAACATTATCTATACATATAAAAGTAGTAGAAGATGGATTGACTCTAGTAGGTTCTAAACGAATGTTGGTCAAATGAAATGACATAAAATGATTTAATAACCTATTCGAATTTTCTTCCAAAATATTGATATTGAAATCTGAGTATATAAGAGGAAGTCTGAAAGTGGCGCCGGTGACTGAAAAGTTGTGTGGTAATCGGTTGTCGTGGTATGGGCATGTGATGCGGAGGAATGAGGAAAATGTTGTGAGGAAAGTTTTGAGTATGAATGTGGATGGGTATATGAGTAGAGGAAGACCAAAGAAACGATGGATGGACTGTATAAAGAATGATATGGCAAGAAAGGAGGTGTCGGATGAGATGACGAGTAATAGAGAAGTATGGAAGAAGAAGACATGCTGCGCCCACCCCAAATGAATTGGGATAAGGGCAAGAGAATGATGATGATATTGATATTGAAATCACCACAAATAATCCCAGATTTATTGCAAATTTTGCTAACGAAAAGCTTTGATAGTTTGAGGTTCTCCCAGGGCTCAACACAGAACAGTATGTTCAACGATGAGACCTATTTACTATTTTTTTTGGACAAGCTAGCCACACTATTCCCAAACCACTGCAACTCCTGAAAGTCAGAATCAACAGTGACGACCACCAGGAAAGCGCAGAGACAATGAAGCTCGACGAAGTCCCAGAGAAACAATCTAACTGTCTTGGATCCCGCAACGAAATTAATCAGAAAAGTATAGCGGAGGAGTAGGAAAACCATAATTTCCACTTCCCTCCATATCAGCAGGAGACAGAACGAAACAAGGCCAATAGGCACAAAGGGACGTTTCCAACAGGGATAAGCCCACAGTAGCGAAGGCTCAATTTTTGTAAGAGGTAAGCCGGAGTACATATCTTTAATGTGATTATATTATTTGTCTATAGAATACTGAATGTGCCATTTTTCAAAGGGGGCTTCCCTTTAAAAAATGGCACATATCGGTAGGAATCGAGTTGTATGGAACTTTCGCCACTGTAAGCCCAGTTGCCTAGCACCACGGATAAATATTATCATGAATGGATCCTAAGTCGTGAGGTGTTATATTTGATTCCATTAATAGGTATGGCTAAAACGCTTGAACGCACGGAAATTTGTTCTATTTACTACAAGGTCCGTACTTTATTACTATCACATCAGCTACCTGCCAGTAAAAAATCCGTCAAAATCGGTCCAGCCGTTTCGGTGATTAGCCGTCTGAATCGGATTTTGTTAACAATTTCAAGGGTTTTATTGTTTTGGACGGAACCTTAATATTTTTCTAAAATAAACGCCTATGTTGTACCTTAAAACATCAGCTATCGGCCAGTCAGTCTCGTCAAAATCGGTCCAGCCGTTTCGGAGAATAAACGGAACAAACAAACAGATAAAAATTAAAAAAAATATTTTTTTGTTATTAGTGCCGTATTTATTCTCATATGCATTTAGTAAAAAGCTGTTATTTTGATATTACATAAAGACACTTCAATTTTATTTATTTGTACACAGGGTGTATGAATACTAAATTTCAATACCTACGCGACCCAAATGTATGGGACAGCTGAAATTTTTTTCGCATATACGATATTGGACCCATGGAGGAAATTGTACAGATTGATGGTCTGCAGCATATCCTTTCCTATGACTAACCCTTTTTGTTACACCCTGTGCATGTATAGATTTGAAAGGTAGGCAGATAAAATCACAGACAATGAATGATCCACATTGGCTTTGGACCGAAATGAAGGTCGTGGAAAAGGCCTCAGTGGTCAGTGGATCGTCTTTGGGGCGAATTTGTAAGAGTTGGAGTACACGCTAAAAAAAAAATTTTTGGGAATTTCGGAAAAAAAAAAAATCCGAATTTTTTTTTTAAGTCCTCGCTCTATCGCGCCCGAAAGGCTTACACTTCAACCGCCTCAGTAAAGTAAATAACAAACTATTGCAAAAACAATAACCGCATTTATGAGCATAACATAATGTAACATCATGCCTATAATCCCCAAGAGGCAGATGTGTATTTAATCAAATCAAAGCATTTATTTCAAGTAAGCCAGTTTTGAATTGTCGAAACAAAGACAACAATGAAAAGTAGCTACAGTCCCAGTCACAAGGCATAAAAACTGTGAAAGTACTGTAGTTGCCCATTCCCTGACGTAGATCTCTATGGAGAAGAACGGGCAAGAAATTCCATGGACACTCTTTTAAATCAGAATAATTTTACAATAACTTTAATATTAGGTACACCCACATGTCTCGCGAGCTCGTGGCTAAACAGTAACAGCCACTCGGGTCAATCTTTAGGTTGAGCCGCGCTTGCCTAGGTCGCTCCGTGGATGGGTGGCGACCCATTACATACCGAGTTTCCTCCGTGCCTCAAAAAGCATGTTAAGCAGTTGGTCCCGGCTGTCATTTGTAGATCTTTGACAGTCGTTACAGGTAGTCAGTGGACCGAAAGTCTGACAACCAGTCTCACCAAGAGGTATCGTATTACCAAGTCAGATATTCAGTCGCTCCATGTGAAATACTGGTATTCAGCTGCATCCGGTTAGACTGGAAGCCGACCCCAACATAGTTGGGAAAAGACTAGGCAGATGATATTATTACTTAGACAGGAAACGGGATATTTACCATGTTGTAGGGAGATGATGATATCGCCAGTTATGTTTAAGTCCCACGTAATAGGTGGCGAGCCTATTGCCATCAACGGGGCACAAATACCCAATACCACTTTGCCCGACCTGAGAAACGAACCCAGGACCTTGTGCTCAGCAGTAGCGCTTGCGACTACTAGACC